>OU452238.1:5523260-6123260 GCA_911728455.2 Marthasterias glacialis
CAAAGTTAAGGTAACAACTGTAAATGTTGTGACTTCACCACATGGGATAACCACAGAGGAGACGACAACCACAAAAACGACAGCACCACCCAAAATCACCACAGCAGGTAAGACTGTGGTTGTAGTGTGTTGATATATTGTCAAATATTTCAGAGCAAAGAATCTTGTTTTCTTGTCAATCCGGCAACAATTGGCAGGTATTCTAATCAGATCAGTTGGTTTTTTTGATTGCATTGATTATAGGATATTGCTTGGAGCTGTTAGATGTCAAGAGTGGACTGGAAAAGGGAAGAAGTTTCACAACATCATCAGGTGGAGAGCAAGTGATTGTTGATTCTAACACTCCTTGGACTGTTCCTGCTGTCAGCAAAGAGACAAAAGTCAGACCAAGTTTAGTTGTTACTTTCAATCAACCATCTCGATTACGTGGTGTTCGGATGGAAAGAATCCAACCAAGAATGGAGCCTGGTCAAGTGAGATCAGAAGGACCAGAGTCAAGAGCAGTTGACATTGGTTTCATCTTGTCCACTAAGAAGGATAGAGAAAGTGACTTCCAGCCTGTGTTGAATGATTTGGGAGTGGTAGAGGTGAGTAATGTGAAAGTATAAGGGATAGATTTAGACTTTCACATGGTAATATCTATGTAGAACTTAGTTTATTGTGTTTTTTGTGTTCGTTTAGAAGAGCTAATGTTTTGGTATGAAACTTGGTTTGCAGGAGTTCATGTCAACTTTGGAAACGTTGAAGGCAGTTGTCATTATGTTGCCAGAAGATAGTCTAAGGAATGTGAGAGAAGTTCGAGTAGAAATCGTGAAGCTTTCCTCAGTAAGACGTTCTGCTTTAAGACTGGATTTCCTTGGCTGTGCAGAAGGTAACCTTGATCAAACAAGATTTATATTCAATTGTTTGGTAGGGAAAACTTTATCTCGAGAAAAGTGAGTTCGATTTTTTCACATTTTACTTCATTGAAATGTTTGTACTTTGTGCTCAGAAATTGAAGAAACCACTTTGGTTTCCACTGTAAGAAAAACCACAACTAGACCTTCATTCACAACGGAAGAAGTGAAAACCAGCACTATTACTACTCCTGCCAGAGAGCAGCTGACAACTACAACTTCATCACCGCTTGTATCCACAACAAGTGTACCTGTCAGAGACCAGGCAAAGGCAACAATTCCAACCAAAGTTAAGGTAACAACTGTAAATGTTGTGACTTCACCACATGGGATAACCACTGAGGAGACGACAACCACAAAAACGACAGCACCACCCAAAATCACCACGGCAGGTAAGACTGTGGTTGTAGTGTGTTGATATATTGTCAAATATTTCAGAGCAAAGAATCTTGTTTCCTTGTCAATCCGGCAACAATTGGCAGGTTTTCTAATCAGATCAGTTGATTTTTGATTGCAATGATTATAGGATATTGCTTGGAGCTGTTAGATGTCAAGAGTGGACTGGAAAAGGGAAGAAGTTTCACAACATCATCAGGTGGAGAGCAAGTGATTGTTGATTCTAACACTCCTTGGACTATTCCTGCTGTCAGCAAAGAGACAAAAGTCAGACCAAGTTTAGTTGTTACTTTCAATCAACCGTCGCGATTACGTGGCGTTAGGATGGAAAGAATCCAACCAAGAATGGAGCCTGGTCAAGTGAGATCAGAAGGACCAGAGTCAAGAGCAGTTGACATTGGTTTCAACTTGTCCACTAAGAGGGATAGAGAAAGTGACTTCCAGCCTGTGTTGAATGATTTGGGAGTGGTAGAGGTGAGTAATGTGAAAATATTAGGGATAGATTTAGACTTTCACATGGTAATATCTATGTGAATTAAGTTTACTGTGTTTTTTGTGTTCGTTTAGAAGAGTTAATGTTTTGGTATGATACTTGGTTTGCAGGAGTTCATGTCAACTTTTGAAACGTTGAAGGCAGTTGTCATTATGTTGCCAGAAGATAGTCTAAGGAATGTGAGAGAAGTTCGTGTAGAAATCGTGAAGCTTTCCTCAGAAAGACGTTCAGCTTTAAGACTGGATTTCCTTGGTTGTGCAGAAGGTAACCTTGATCAAACAAGATTTATATTTAATTGTTTGGTAGGGAAAACTTTATCTTGAAAAAAGTGAGTTCTGTTTTTTAACATTTTACTCAATTGAATTGTTTGTACTTTGTGTTCAGAAATTGAAGAAACCTCTTTGGTTTCCACTGTAAGAAAAACCACAACTAGACCCTCATTCACAACGGAAGAAGTGAAAACCAGCACTATTACTACTCCTGCCAGAGAGCAGCTGACAACTACAACTTCATCACCGCTTGTATCCACAACAAGTGTACCTGTCAGAGACCAGGCAAAGGCAACAATTCCAACCAAAGTTGAGGTAACAACTGTAAATGTTGTGACTTCACCACATGGGATAACCACAGAGGAGACGACAACCACAAAAACGACAGCACCACCCAAAATCACAACGGCAGGTAAGACTGTGGTTGTAGTGTGTTGATATATTGTCAAATATTTCAGAGCAAAGAATCTTGTTTTCTTGTCAGTCCGGCAACAATTGGCAGGTATTCTAATCAGATCAGTTGATATTTGATTACATTGATTATAGGATATTGCTTGGAGCTGTTAGATGTCAAGAGTGGACTGGAAAAGGGAAGAAGTTTCACAACATCATCAGGTGGAGAGCAAGTGATTGTTGATTCTAACACTCCTTGGACTGTTCCTAATGTCAGCAAAGAGACAAAAGTCAGACCAAGTTTAGTTGTTACTTTCAATCAACCGTCGCGATTACGTGGCGTTAGGATGGAAAGAATCCAACCAAGAATGGAGCCTGGTCAAGTGAGATCAGAAGGACCAGAGTCAAGAGCAGTTGACATAGGTTTCATCTTGTCCACTAAGAGGGATAGAGAAAGTGACTTCAAGCCTGTGTTGAATGATTTGGGAGTGGTAGAGGTGAGTAATGTGAAAATATTAGGGATAGATTTAGACTTTCACATGGTAATATCTATGTAGAATTAATTTTACTGTGTTTTTTGTGTTCGTTTAGAAGAGTTAATGTTTTGGTATGATACTTGGTTTGCAGGAGTTCATGTCAACTTTGGAAACGTTGAAGGCAGTTGTCATTATGTTGCCAGAAGATAGTCTAAGGAATGTGAGAGAAGTTCGTCTAGAAATCGTGAAGCTTTCCTCAGAAAGACGTTCAGCTTTAAGACTGGATTTCCTTGGTTGTGCAGAAGGTAACCTTGATCAAACAAGATTTATATTTAATTGTTTGGTAGGGAAAACTTTATCTTGAAAAAAGTGAGTTCTGTTTTTTAACATTTTACTCCATTGAATTGTTTGTACTTTGTGTTCAGAAATTGAAGAAACCACTTTGGTTTCCACTGTAAGAAAAACCACAACTAGACCTTCATTCACAACGGAAGAAGTGAAAACCAGCACTATTACTACTCCTGCCAGAGAGCAGCTGACAACTACAACTTCATCACCGCTTGTATCCACAACAAGTGTACCTGTCAGAGACCAGGCAAAGGCAACAATTCCAACCAAAGTTGAGGTAACAACTGTAAATGTTGTGACTTCACCACATGGGATAACCACAGAGGAGACGACAACCACAAAAACGACAGCACCACCCAAAATCACAACGGCAGGTAAGACTGTGGTTGTAGTGTGTCGATATATTGTCAAATATTTCAGAGCAAAGAATCTTGTTTTCTTGTCAGTCTGGCAACAATTGGCAGGTATTCTAATCAGATCAGTTGATTTTTGATTACATTGATTATAGGATATTGCTTGGAGCTGTTAGATGTCAAGAGTGGACTGGAAAAGGGAAGAAGTTTCACAACATCATCAGGTGGAGAGCAAGTGATTGTTGATTCTAACACTCCTTGGACTGTTCCTGCTGTCAGCAAAGAGACAAAAGTCAGACCAAGTTTATTTGTTACTTTCAATCAACCGTCTCGATTACGTGGCGTTAGGATGGAAAGAATCCAACCAAGAATGGAGCCTGGTCAAGTGAGATCAGAAGGACCAGAGACAAGAGCAGTTGACATTGGTTTCATCTTGTCCACTAAGAGGGATAGAGAAAGTGACTTCCAGCCTGTGTTGAATGATTTGGGAGTGGTAGAGGTGAGTAATGTGAAAATATTAGGGATAGATTTAGACTTTCTTATGGAAATATCTATGTAGAATTAAGTTTACTGTGTTTTTTGTGTTCGTTTAGAAGAGCTAATGTTTTGGTATGATACTTGGTTTGCAGGAGTTCATGTCAACTTTGGAAACGTTGAAGGCAGTTGTCATTATGTTGCCAGAAGGTAGTTTAAGGAATGTGAGAGAAGTTCGTCTAGAAATCGTGAAGCTTTCCTCAGAAAGACGTTCAGCTTTAAGACTGGATTTCCTTGGCTGTGCAGAAGGTAACCTTGATCAAACAAGATTTATATTTAATTGTTTGGTAGGGAAAACTTTATCTTTAAAAAAGTGAGTTCGGTTTTTTAACATTTTACTCCATTGAAATGTTTGTACTTTGTGTTCAGAAATTGAAGAAACCACTTTGGTTTCCACTGTAAGAAAAACCACAACTAGACCTTCATTCACAACGGAAGAAGTGAAAACCAGCACTATTACTACTCCTGCCAGAGAGCAGCTGACAACTACAACTTCATCACCGCTTGTATCCACAACAAGTGTACCTGTCAGAGACCAGGCAAAGGCAACAATTCCAACCAAAGTTAAGGTAACAACTGTAAATGTTGTGACTTCACCACATGGGATAACCACAGAGGAGACGACAACCAGAAAAACGACAGCACCACCCAAAATCACAACGGCAGGTAAGACTGTGGTTGTAGTGTGTTGATATATTGTCAAATATTTCAGAGCAAAGAATCTTGTTTTCTTGTCAGTCCGGCAACAATTGGCAGGTATTCTAATCAGATCAGTTGATTTTTGATTGCATTGATTATAGGATATTGCTTGGAGCTGTTAGATGTCAAGAGTGGACTGGAAAAGGGAAGAAGTTTCACAACATCATCAGGTGGAGAGCAAGTGATTGTTGATTCTAACGCTCTTTGGACTGTTCCTAATGTCAGCAAAGAGACAAAAGTCAGACCAAGTTTAGTTGTTACTTTCAATCAACCGTCTCGATTACGTGGCGTTAGGATGGAAAGAATCCAACCAAGAATGGAGCCTGGTCAAGTGAGATCAGAAGGATCAGAGTCAAGAGCAGTTGATATTGGTTTCATCTTGTCCACTAAGAAGGATAGAGAAAGTGACTTCCAGCCTGTGTTGAATGATTTGGGAGTGGTAGAGGTGAGTAATGTGAAAATATTAGGGGTAGATTTAGACTTTCACATGGTAATATCTATGTAGAATTAAGTTTATTGTGTTTTTTGTGTTCGTTAAGAAGAGCTAATGTTTTGGTATGATACTTGGTTTGCAGGAGTTCATTTCAACTTTGGAAACGTTGAAGGCAGTTGTCATTATGTTGCCAGAAGATAGTCTAAGGAATGTGAGAGAAGTTCGAGTAGAAATCGTGAAGCTTTCCTCAGTAAGACGTTCTGCTTTAAGACTGGATTTCCTTGGCTGTGCAGAAGGTAACCTTGATCAAACAAGATTTATATTCAATTGTTTGGTAGGGAAAACTTTATCTCGAGAAAAGTGAGTTCGATTTTTTCACATTTTACTTCATTGAAATGTTTGTACTTTGTGCTCAGAAATTGAAGAAACCACTTTGGTTTCCACTGTAAGAAAAACCGCAACTAGACCTTCATTCACAACGGAAGAAGTGAAAACCAGCACTATTACTACTCCTGCCAGAGAGCAGCTGACAACTACAACTTCATCACCGCTTGTATCCACAACAAGTGTACCTGTCAGAGACCAGGCAAAGGCAACAATTCCAACCAAAGTTAAGGTATCAACTGTAAATGTTGTGACTTCACCACATGGGATAACCACTGAGGAGACGACAACCACAAAAACGACAGCACCACCCAAAATCACCACGGCAGGTAAGACTGTGGTTGTCGTGTGTTGATATAATTGTCAAATATTTTAGAGCAAAGAATCTTGTTTTCTTGTCAGTCGGCAACAATTGGCAGGTTTTCTAATCAGATCAGTTGATTGCAATGATTATAGGATATTGCTTGGAGCTGTTAGATGTCAAGAGTGGACTGGAAAAGGGAAGAAGCCTCACAACATCATCAGGTGGAGAGCAAGTGATTGTTGATTCTAACGCTCCTTGGACTGTTCCTGCTGTCAGCAAAGAGACAAAAGTCAGACCAAGTTTAGTTGTTACTTTCAATCAACCGTCTCGATTACGTGGCGTTAGGATGGAAAGAATCCAACCAAGAATGGAGCCTGGTCAAGTGAGATCAGAAGGACCAGAGTCAAGAGAAGTTGACATTGGTTTCATCTTGTCCACTAAGAGGGATAGAGAAAGTGACTTCCAGCCTGTGTTGAATGATTTGGGAGTGGTAGAGGTGAGTAATGTGAAAATATTTTACATGGTAATATCTATGTAAAACTTAGTTTGTTGTGTTTTTTGTGTTTGTTTAGAAGAGCTAATGTTTTGGTATGATACTTGGTTTGCAGGAGTTCATTTCAACTTTGGAAACTTTGAAGCCAGTTGTCTTTATGTTGCCAGAAGATAGTCTAAGGAATGTGAGAGAAGTTCGAGTAGAAATCGTGAAGCTTTCCTCAGTAAGACGTTCTGCTTTAAGACTGGATTTCCTTGGCTGTGCAGAAGGTAACCTTGATCAAACAAGATTTATATTCAATTGTTTGGTAGGGAAAACTTTATCTTGAGAAAAGTGAGTTCGATTTTTTCACATTTTACTTCATTGAAATATTTGTACTTTGTGCTCAGAAATTGAAGAAACCACTTTGGTTTCCACTGTAAGAAAAACCACAACTAGACCTTCATTCACAACGGAAGAAGTGAAAACCAGCACTATTACTACTCCTGCCAGAGAGCAGCTGACAACTACAACTTCATCACCGCTTGTATCCACAACAAGTGTACCTGTCAGAGACCAGGCAAAGGCAACAATTCCAACCAAAGTTAAGGTAACAACTGTAAATGTTGTGACTTCACCACATGGGATAACCACTGAGGAGACGACAACCACCAAAACAACAGCACCACCCAAAATCACCACTGCAGGTATGACTGTGGTTGTCGTGTGTTGATATATTGTCAAATATTTCAGAGCAAAGAATCTTGTTTTCTTGTCAATCCGGCAACAATTGGCAGGTTTTCTAATCTGATCAGTTGATTTTTGATTGCAATGATTATAGGATATTGCTTGGAGCTGTTAGATGTCAAGAGTGGACTGGAAAAGGGAAGAAGTTTCACAACATCATCAGGTGGAGAGCAAGTGATTGTTGATTCTAACACTCCTTGGACTGTTCCTGCTGTCAGCAAAGAGACAAAAGTCAGACCAAGTTTAGTTGTTACTTTCAATCAACCATCTCGATTACGTGGCGTTAGGATGGAAAGAATCCAACCAAGAATGGAGCCTGGTCAAGTGAGATCAGAAGGATCAGAGTCAAGAGCAGTTGATATTGGTTTCATCTTGTCCACTAAGAGGGATAGAGAAAGTGACTTCCAGCCTGTGTTGAATGATTTGGGAGTGGTGGAGGTGAGTAATGTGAAAATATTAGGGGTAGATTTAGACTTTCACATGGTAATATCTATGTAGAATTAAGTTTACTGTGTTTTTTGTGTTTGTTTAGAAGAGCTAATGTTTTGGTATGATACTTGGTTTGCAGGAGTTCATGTCAACTTTTGAAACGTTGAAGGCAGTTGTCATTATGTTGCCAGAAGATAGTCTAAGGAATGTGAGAGAAGTTCGAGTAGAAATCGTGAAGCTTTCCTCAGTAAGACGTTCTGCTTTAAGACTGGATTTCCTTGGCTGTGCAGAAGGTAACCTTGATCAAACAAGATTTATATTCAATTATTTGGTTGGGAAAACTTTATCTCAAGAAGAGTGAGTTCGGTTTTTTACATTTTACTCCATTGAATTGTTTGTACTTTGTGTTCAGAAATTGAAGAAACCACTTTGGTTTCCACTGTAAGAAAAACCACAACTAGACCTTCATTCACAACGGAAGAAGTGAAAACCAGCACTATTACTACTCCTGCCAGAGAGCAGCTGACAACTACAACTTCATCACCGCTTGTATCCACAACAAGTGTACCTGTAAGAGACCAGGCAAAGGCAACAATTCCAACCAAAGTTAAGGTAACAACTGTAAATGTTGTGACTTCACCACATGGGATAACCACAGAGGAGACGACAACCACAAAAACGACAGCACCACCCAAAATCACCACAGCAGGTAAGACTGTGGTTGTAGTGTGTTGATATATTGTCAAATATTTCAGAGCAAAGAATCTTGTTTTCTTGTCAATCCGGCAACAATTGGCAGGTATTCTAATCAGATCAGTTGGTTTTTTGATTGCATTGATTATAGGATATTGCTTGGAGCTGTTAGATGTCAAGAGTGGACTGGAAAAGGGAAGAAGTTTCACAACATCATCAGGTGGAGAGCAAGTGATTGTTGATTCTAACACTCCTTGGACTGTTCCTGCTGTCAGCAAAGAGACAAAAGTCAGACCAAGTTTAGTTGTTACTTTCAATCAACCATCTCGATTACGTGGTGTTCGGATGGAAAGAATCCAACCAAGAATGGAGCCTGGTCAAGTGAGATCAGAAGGACCAGAGTCAAGAGCAGTTGACATTGGTTTCATCTTGTCCACTAAGAAGGATAGAGAAAGTGACTTCCAGCCTGTGTTGAATGATTTGGGAGTGGTAGAGGTGAGTAATGTGAAAGTATAAGGGATAGATTTAGACTTTCACATGGTAATATCTATGTAGAACTTAGTTTATTGTGTTTTTTGTGTTCGTTTAGAAGAGCTAATGTTTTGGTATGAAACTTGGTTTGCAGGAGTTCATGTCAACTTTGGAAACGTTGAAGGCAGTTGTCATTATGTTGCCAGAAGATAGTCTAAGGAATGTGAGAGAAGTTCGAGTAGAAATCGTGAAGCTTTCCTCAGTAAGACGTTCTGCTTTAAGACTGGATTTCCTTGGCTGTGCAGAAGGTAACCTTGATCAAACAAGATTTATATTCAATTGTTTGGTAGGGAAAACTTTATCTCGAGAAAAGTGAGTTCGATTTTTTCACATTTTACTTCATTGAAATGTTTGTACTTTGTGCTCAGAAATTGAAGAAACCACTTTGGTTTCCACTGTAAGAAAAACCACAACTAGACCTTCATTCACAACGGAAGAAGTGAAAACCAGCACTATTACTACTCCTGCCAGAGAGCAGCTGACAACTACAACTTCATCACCGCTTGTATCCACAACAAGTGTACCTGTCAGAGACCAGGCAAAGGCAACAATTCCAACCAAAGTTAAGGTAACAACTGTAAATGTTGTGACTTCACCACATGGGATAACCACTGAGGAGACGACAACCACAAAAACGACAGCACCACCCAAAATCACCACGGCAGGTAAGACTGTGGTTGTAGTGTGTTGATATATTGTCAAATATTTCAGAGCAAAGAATCTTGTTTCCTTGTCAATCCGGCAACAATTGGCAGGTTTTCTAATCAGATCAGTTGATTTTTGATTGCAATGATTATAGGATATTGCTTGGAGCTGTTAGATGTCAAGAGTGGACTGGAAAAGGGAAGAAGTTTCACAACATCATCAGGTGGAGAGCAAGTGATTGTTGATTCTAACACTCCTTGGACTATTCCTGCTGTCAGCAAAGAGACAAAAGTCAGACCAAGTTTAGTTGTTACTTTCAATCAACCGTCGCGATTACGTGGCGTTAGGATGGAAAGAATCCAACCAAGAATGGAGCCTGGTCAAGT
This sequence comes from Marthasterias glacialis, assembly GCA_911728455.2. Lineage (NCBI taxonomy): Eukaryota > Metazoa > Echinodermata > Asteroidea > Forcipulatida > Asteriidae > Marthasterias > Marthasterias glacialis. The sequence continues at coordinate 5,533,142 of OU452238.1, forward strand.
GAGATCAGAAGGACCAGAGTCAAGAGCAGTTGACATTGGTTTCAACTTGTCCACTAAGAGGGATAGAGAAAGTGACTTCCAGCCTGTGTTGAATGATTTGGGAGTGGTAGAGGTGAGTAATGTGAAAATATTAGGGATAGATTTAGACTTTCACATGGTAATATCTATGTGAATTAAGTTTACTGTGTTTTTTGTGTTCGTTTAGAAGAGTTAATGTTTTGGTATGATACTTGGTTTGCAGGAGTTCATGTCAACTTTTGAAACGTTGAAGGCAGTTGTCATTATGTTGCCAGAAGATAGTCTAAGGAATGTGAGAGAAGTTCGTGTAGAAATCGTGAAGCTTTCCTCAGAAAGACGTTCAGCTTTAAGACTGGATTTCCTTGGTTGTGCAGAAGGTAACCTTGATCAAACAAGATTTATATTTAATTGTTTGGTAGGGAAAACTTTATCTTGAAAAAAGTGAGTTCTGTTTTTTAACATTTTACTCAATTGAATTGTTTGTACTTTGTGTTCAGAAATTGAAGAAACCTCTTTGGTTTCCACTGTAAGAAAAACCACAACTAGACCCTCATTCACAACGGAAGAAGTGAAAACCAGCACTATTACTACTCCTGCCAGAGAGCAGCTGACAACTACAACTTCATCACCGCTTGTATCCACAACAAGTGTACCTGTCAGAGACCAGGCAAAGGCAACAATTCCAACCAAAGTTGAGGTAACAACTGTAAATGTTGTGACTTCACCACATGGGATAACCACAGAGGAGACGACAACCACAAAAACGACAGCACCACCCAAAATCACAACGGCAGGTAAGACTGTGGTTGTAGTGTGTTGATATATTGTCAAATATTTCAGAGCAAAGAATCTTGTTTTCTTGTCAGTCCGGCAACAATTGGCAGGTATTCTAATCAGATCAGTTGATATTTGATTACATTGATTATAGGATATTGCTTGGAGCTGTTAGATGTCAAGAGTGGACTGGAAAAGGGAAGAAGTTTCACAACATCATCAGGTGGAGAGCAAGTGATTGTTGATTCTAACACTCCTTGGACTGTTCCTAATGTCAGCAAAGAGACAAAAGTCAGACCAAGTTTAGTTGTTACTTTCAATCAACCGTCGCGATTACGTGGCGTTAGGATGGAAAGAATCCAACCAAGAATGGAGCCTGGTCAAGTGAGATCAGAAGGACCAGAGTCAAGAGCAGTTGACATAGGTTTCATCTTGTCCACTAAGAGGGATAGAGAAAGTGACTTCAAGCCTGTGTTGAATGATTTGGGAGTGGTAGAGGTGAGTAATGTGAAAATATTAGGGATAGATTTAGACTTTCACATGGTAATATCTATGTAGAATTAATTTTACTGTGTTTTTTGTGTTCGTTTAGAAGAGTTAATGTTTTGGTATGATACTTGGTTTGCAGGAGTTCATGTCAACTTTGGAAACGTTGAAGGCAGTTGTCATTATGTTGCCAGAAGATAGTCTAAGGAATGTGAGAGAAGTTCGTCTAGAAATCGTGAAGCTTTCCTCAGAAAGACGTTCAGCTTTAAGACTGGATTTCCTTGGTTGTGCAGAAGGTAACCTTGATCAAACAAGATTTATATTTAATTGTTTGGTAGGGAAAACTTTATCTTGAAAAAAGTGAGTTCTGTTTTTTAACATTTTACTCCATTGAATTGTTTGTACTTTGTGTTCAGAAATTGAAGAAACCACTTTGGTTTCCACTGTAAGAAAAACCACAACTAGACCTTCATTCACAACGGAAGAAGTGAAAACCAGCACTATTACTACTCCTGCCAGAGAGCAGCTGACAACTACAACTTCATCACCGCTTGTATCCACAACAAGTGTACCTGTCAGAGACCAGGCAAAGGCAACAATTCCAACCAAAGTTGAGGTAACAACTGTAAATGTTGTGACTTCACCACATGGGATAACCACAGAGGAGACGACAACCACAAAAACGACAGCACCACCCAAAATCACAACGGCAGGTAAGACTGTGGTTGTAGTGTGTCGATATATTGTCAAATATTTCAGAGCAAAGAATCTTGTTTTCTTGTCAGTCTGGCAACAATTGGCAGGTATTCTAATCAGATCAGTTGATTTTTGATTACATTGATTATAGGATATTGCTTGGAGCTGTTAGATGTCAAGAGTGGACTGGAAAAGGGAAGAAGTTTCACAACATCATCAGGTGGAGAGCAAGTGATTGTTGATTCTAACACTCCTTGGACTGTTCCTGCTGTCAGCAAAGAGACAAAAGTCAGACCAAGTTTATTTGTTACTTTCAATCAACCGTCTCGATTACGTGGCGTTAGGATGGAAAGAATCCAACCAAGAATGGAGCCTGGTCAAGTGAGATCAGAAGGACCAGAGACAAGAGCAGTTGACATTGGTTTCATCTTGTCCACTAAGAGGGATAGAGAAAGTGACTTCCAGCCTGTGTTGAATGATTTGGGAGTGGTAGAGGTGAGTAATGTGAAAATATTAGGGATAGATTTAGACTTTCTTATGGAAATATCTATGTAGAATTAAGTTTACTGTGTTTTTTGTGTTCGTTTAGAAGAGCTAATGTTTTGGTATGATACTTGGTTTGCAGGAGTTCATGTCAACTTTGGAAACGTTGAAGGCAGTTGTCATTATGTTGCCAGAAGGTAGTTTAAGGAATGTGAGAGAAGTTCGTCTAGAAATCGTGAAGCTTTCCTCAGAAAGACGTTCAGCTTTAAGACTGGATTTCCTTGGCTGTGCAGAAGGTAACCTTGATCAAACAAGATTTATATTTAATTGTTTGGTAGGGAAAACTTTATCTTTAAAAAAGTGAGTTCGGTTTTTTAACATTTTACTCCATTGAAATGTTTGTACTTTGTGTTCAGAAATTGAAGAAACCACTTTGGTTTCCACTGTAAGAAAAACCACAACTAGACCTTCATTCACAACGGAAGAAGTGAAAACCAGCACTATTACTACTCCTGCCAGAGAGCAGCTGACAACTACAACTTCATCACCGCTTGTATCCACAACAAGTGTACCTGTCAGAGACCAGGCAAAGGCAACAATTCCAACCAAAGTTAAGGTAACAACTGTAAATGTTGTGACTTCACCACATGGGATAACCACAGAGGAGACGACAACCAGAAAAACGACAGCACCACCCAAAATCACAACGGCAGGTAAGACTGTGGTTGTAGTGTGTTGATATATTGTCAAATATTTCAGAGCAAAGAATCTTGTTTTCTTGTCAGTCCGGCAACAATTGGCAGGTATTCTAATCAGATCAGTTGATTTTTGATTGCATTGATTATAGGATATTGCTTGGAGCTGTTAGATGTCAAGAGTGGACTGGAAAAGGGAAGAAGTTTCACAACATCATCAGGTGGAGAGCAAGTGATTGTTGATTCTAACGCTCTTTGGACTGTTCCTAATGTCAGCAAAGAGACAAAAGTCAGACCAAGTTTAGTTGTTACTTTCAATCAACCGTCTCGATTACGTGGCGTTAGGATGGAAAGAATCCAACCAAGAATGGAGCCTGGTCAAGTGAGATCAGAAGGATCAGAGTCAAGAGCAGTTGATATTGGTTTCATCTTGTCCACTAAGAAGGATAGAGAAAGTGACTTCCAGCCTGTGTTGAATGATTTGGGAGTGGTAGAGGTGAGTAATGTGAAAATATTAGGGGTAGATTTAGACTTTCACATGGTAATATCTATGTAGAATTAAGTTTATTGTGTTTTTTGTGTTCGTTAAGAAGAGCTAATGTTTTGGTATGATACTTGGTTTGCAGGAGTTCATTTCAACTTTGGAAACGTTGAAGGCAGTTGTCATTATGTTGCCAGAAGATAGTCTAAGGAATGTGAGAGAAGTTCGAGTAGAAATCGTGAAGCTTTCCTCAGTAAGACGTTCTGCTTTAAGACTGGATTTCCTTGGCTGTGCAGAAGGTAACCTTGATCAAACAAGATTTATATTCAATTGTTTGGTAGGGAAAACTTTATCTCGAGAAAAGTGAGTTCGATTTTTTCACATTTTACTTCATTGAAATGTTTGTACTTTGTGCTCAGAAATTGAAGAAACCACTTTGGTTTCCACTGTAAGAAAAACCGCAACTAGACCTTCATTCACAACGGAAGAAGTGAAAACCAGCACTATTACTACTCCTGCCAGAGAGCAGCTGACAACTACAACTTCATCACCGCTTGTATCCACAACAAGTGTACCTGTCAGAGACCAGGCAAAGGCAACAATTCCAACCAAAGTTAAGGTATCAACTGTAAATGTTGTGACTTCACCACATGGGATAACCACTGAGGAGACGACAACCACAAAAACGACAGCACCACCCAAAATCACCACGGCAGGTAAGACTGTGGTTGTCGTGTGTTGATATAATTGTCAAATATTTTAGAGCAAAGAATCTTGTTTTCTTGTCAGTCGGCAACAATTGGCAGGTTTTCTAATCAGATCAGTTGATTGCAATGATTATAGGATATTGCTTGGAGCTGTTAGATGTCAAGAGTGGACTGGAAAAGGGAAGAAGCCTCACAACATCATCAGGTGGAGAGCAAGTGATTGTTGATTCTAACGCTCCTTGGACTGTTCCTGCTGTCAGCAAAGAGACAAAAGTCAGACCAAGTTTAGTTGTTACTTTCAATCAACCGTCTCGATTACGTGGCGTTAGGATGGAAAGAATCCAACCAAGAATGGAGCCTGGTCAAGTGAGATCAGAAGGACCAGAGTCAAGAGAAGTTGACATTGGTTTCATCTTGTCCACTAAGAGGGATAGAGAAAGTGACTTCCAGCCTGTGTTGAATGATTTGGGAGTGGTAGAGGTGAGTAATGTGAAAATATTTTACATGGTAATATCTATGTAAAACTTAGTTTGTTGTGTTTTTTGTGTTTGTTTAGAAGAGCTAATGTTTTGGTATGATACTTGGTTTGCAGGAGTTCATTTCAACTTTGGAAACTTTGAAGCCAGTTGTCTTTATGTTGCCAGAAGATAGTCTAAGGAATGTGAGAGAAGTTCGAGTAGAAATCGTGAAGCTTTCCTCAGTAAGACGTTCTGCTTTAAGACTGGATTTCCTTGGCTGTGCAGAAGGTAACCTTGATCAAACAAGATTTATATTCAATTGTTTGGTAGGGAAAACTTTATCTTGAGAAAAGTGAGTTCGATTTTTTCACATTTTACTTCATTGAAATATTTGTACTTTGTGCTCAGAAATTGAAGAAACCACTTTGGTTTCCACTGTAAGAAAAACCACAACTAGACCTTCATTCACAACGGAAGAAGTGAAAACCAGCACTATTACTACTCCTGCCAGAGAGCAGCTGACAACTACAACTTCATCACCGCTTGTATCCACAACAAGTGTACCTGTCAGAGACCAGGCAAAGGCAACAATTCCAACCAAAGTTAAGGTAACAACTGTAAATGTTGTGACTTCACCACATGGGATAACCACTGAGGAGACGACAACCACCAAAACAACAGCACCACCCAAAATCACCACTGCAGGTATGACTGTGGTTGTCGTGTGTTGATATATTGTCAAATATTTCAGAGCAAAGAATCTTGTTTTCTTGTCAATCCGGCAACAATTGGCAGGTTTTCTAATCTGATCAGTTGATTTTTGATTGCAATGATTATAGGATATTGCTTGGAGCTGTTAGATGTCAAGAGTGGACTGGAAAAGGGAAGAAGTTTCACAACATCATCAGGTGGAGAGCAAGTGATTGTTGATTCTAACACTCCTTGGACTGTTCCTGCTGTCAGCAAAGAGACAAAAGTCAGACCAAGTTTAGTTGTTACTTTCAATCAACCATCTCGATTACGTGGCGTTAGGATGGAAAGAATCCAACCAAGAATGGAGCCTGGTCAAGTGAGATCAGAAGGATCAGAGTCAAGAGCAGTTGATATTGGTTTCATCTTGTCCACTAAGAGGGATAGAGAAAGTGACTTCCAGCCTGTGTTGAATGATTTGGGAGTGGTGGAGGTGAGTAATGTGAAAATATTAGGGGTAGATTTAGACTTTCACATGGTAATATCTATGTAGAATTAAGTTTACTGTGTTTTTTGTGTTTGTTTAGAAGAGCTAATGTTTTGGTATGATACTTGGTTTGCAGGAGTTCATGTCAACTTTTGAAACGTTGAAGGCAGTTGTCATTATGTTGCCAGAAGATAGTCTAAGGAATGTGAGAGAAGTTCGAGTAGAAATCGTGAAGCTTTCCTCAGTAAGACGTTCTGCTTTAAGACTGGATTTCCTTGGCTGTGCAGAAGGTAACCTTGATCAAACAAGATTTATATTCAATTATTTGGTTGGGAAAACTTTATCTCAAGAAGAGTGAGTTCGGTTTTTTACATTTTACTCCATTGAATTGTTTGTACTTTGTGTTCAGAAATTGAAGAAACCACTTTGGTTTCCACTGTAAGAAAAACCACAACTAGACCTTCATTCACAACGGAAGAAGTGAAAACCAGCACTATTACTACTCCTGCCAGAGAGCAGCTGACAACTACAACTTCATCACCGCTTGTATCCACAACAAGTGTACCTGTAAGAGACCAGGCAAAGGCAACAATTCCAACCAAAGTTAAGGTAACAACTGTAAATGTTGTGACTTCACCACATGGGATAACCACAGAGGAGACGACAACCACAAAAACGACAGCACCACCCAAAATCACCACAGCAGGTAAGACTGTGGTTGTAGTGTGTTGATATATTGTCAAATATTTCAGAGCAAAGAATCTTGTTTTCTTGTCAATCCGGCAACAATTGGCAGGTATTCTAATCAGATCAGTTGGTTTTTTGATTGCATTGATTATAGGATATTGCTTGGAGCTGTTAAATGTCAAGAGTGGACTGGAAAAGGGAAGAAGTTTCACAACATCATCAGGTGGAGAGCAAGTGATTGTTGATTCTAATGCTCCTTGGACTGTTCCTGCTGTCAGCAAAGAGACAAAAGTCAGACCAAGTTTAGTTGTTACTTTCAATCAACCGTCTCGATTACGTGGCGTTAGGATGGAAAGAATCCAACCAAGAATGGAGCCTGGTCAAGTGAGATCAGAAGGACCAGAGTCAAGAGCAGTTGACATAGGTTTCATCTTGTCCACTAAGAGGGATAGAGAAAGTGACTTCAAGCCTGTGTTGAATGATTTGGGAGTGGTAGAGGTGAGTAATGTGAAAATATTAGGGGTAGATTTAGACTTTCACATGGTAATATCTATGTAGAATTAAGTTTACTGTGTTTTTTGTGTTCGTTTAGAAGAGCTAATGTTTTGGTATGATACTTGGTTTGCAGGAGTTCATGTCAACTTTGGAAACGTTGAAGGCAGTTGTCATTATGTTGCCAGAAGATAGTCTAAGGAATGTGAGAGAAGTTCGTGTAGAAATCGTGAAGCTTTCCTCAGAAAGACGTTCAGCTTTAAGACTGGATTTTGTTGGTTGTGCAGAAGGTAACCTTGATCAAACAAGATTTATATTCAGTTGTTTGGTAGGGAAAACTTTATCTTGAAAAAAGTGAGTTCTGTTTTTTAACATTTTACTTCATTGAATTGTTTGTACTTTGTGTTCAGAAATTGAAGAAACCACTTTGGTTTCCACTGTAAGAAAAACCACAACTAGACCCTCATTCACAACGGAAGAAGTGAAAACCAGCACTATTACTACTCCTGCCAGAGAGCAGCTGACAACTACAACTTCATCACCGCTTGTATCCACAACAAGTGTACCTGTAAGAGACCAGGCAAAGGCAACAATTCCAACCAAAGTTGAGGTAACAACTGTAAATGTTGTAACTTCACCACATGGGATAACCACTGAGGAGACGACAACCACAAAAACGACAGCACCACCCAAAATCACCACGGCAGGTAAGACTGTGGTTGTAGTGTGTTGATTTATTGTCAAATATTTCAGAGCAAAGAATCTTGTTTTCTTGTCAGTCCGGCAACAATTGGCAGGTATTCTAATCAGATCAGTTGATTTTTGATTGCATTGATTATAGGATATTGCTTGGAGCTGTTAGATGTCAAGAGTGGACTGGAAAAGGGAAGAAGTTTCACAACATCATCAGGTGGAGAGCAAGTGATTGTTGATTCTAATGCTCCTTGGACTGTTCCTGCTGTCAGCAAAGAGACAAAAGTCAGACCAAGTTTAGTTGTTACTTTCAATCAACAGTCGCGATTACGTGGCGTTAGGATGGAAAGAATCCAACCAAGAATGGAGCCTGGTCAAGTGAGATCAGAAGGACCAGAGTCAAGAGCAGTTGACATAGGTTTCATCTTGTCCACTAAGAGGGATAGAGAAAGTGACTTCAAGCCTGTGTTGAATGATTTGGGAGTGGTAGAGGTGAGTAATGTGAAAATATTAGGGGTAGATTTAGACTTTCACATGGTAATATCTATGTAGAATTAAGTTTACTGTGTTTTTTGTGTTCGTTTAGAAGAGCTAATGTTTTGGTATGATACTTGGTTTGCAGGAGTTCATGTCAACTTTGGAAACGTTGAAGGCAGTTGTCATTATGTTGCCAGAAGATAGTCTAAGGAATGTGAGAGAAGTTCGTGTAGAAATCGTGAAGCTTTCCTCAGAAAGACGTTCAGCTTTAAGACTGGATTTTGTTGGTTGTGCAGAAGGTAACCTTGATCAAACAAGATTTATATTCAGTTGTTTGGTAGGGAAAACTTTATCTTGAAAAAAGTGAGTTCTGTTTTTTAACATTTTACTTCATTGAATTGTTTGTACTTTGTGTTCAGAAATTGAAGAAACCACTTTGGTTTCCACTGTAAGAAAAACCACAACTAGACCCTCATTCACAACGGAAGAAGTGAAAACCAGCACTATTACTACTCCTGCCAGAGAGCAGCTGACAACTACAACTTCATCACCGCTTGTATCCACAACAAGTGTACCTGTAAGAGACCAGGCAAAGGCAACAATTCCAACCAAAGTTGAGGTAACAACTGTAAATGTTGTAACTTCACCACATGGGATAACCACTGAGGAGACGACAACCACAAAAACGACAGCACCACCCAAAATCACCACGGCAGGTAAGACTGTGGTTGTAGTGTGTTGATTTATTGTCAAATATTTCAGAGCAAAGAATCTTGTTTTCTTGTCAGTCCGGCAACAATTGGCAGGTATTCTAATCAGATCAGTTGATTTTTGATTGCATTGATTATAGGATATTGCTTGGAGCTGTTAGATGTCAAGAGTGGACTGGAAAAGGGAAGAAGTTTCACAACATCATCAGGTGGAGAGCAAGTGATTGTTGATTCTAATGCTCCTTGGACTGTTCCTGCTGTCAGCAAAGAGACAAAAGTCAGACCAAGTTTAGTTGTTACTTTCAATCAACAGTCGCGATTACGTGGCGTTAGGATGGAAAGAATCCAACCAAGAATGGAGCCTGGTCAAGTGAGATCAGAAGGACCAGAGTCAAGAGCAGTTGACATAGGTTTCATCTTGTCCACTAAGAGGGATAGAGAAAGTGACTTCAAGCCTGTGTTGAATGATTTGGGAGTGGTAGAGGTGAGTAATGTGAAAATATTAGGGGTAGATTTAGACTTTCACATGGTAATATCTATGTAGAATTAAGTTTACTGTGTTTTTTGTGTTCGTTTAGAAGAGCTAATGTTTTGGTATGATACTTGGTTTGCAGGAGTTCATGTCAACTTTGGAAACGTTGAAGGCAGTTGTCATTATGTTGCCAGAAGATAGTCTAAGGAATGTGAGAGAAGTTCGTGTAGAAATCGTGAAGCTTTCCTCAGAAAGACGTTCAGCTTTAAGACTGGATTTTGTTGGTTGTGCAGAAGGTAACCTTGATCAAACAAGATTTATATTCAGTTGTTTGGTAGGGAAAACTTTATCTTGAAAAAAGTGAGTTCTGTTTTTTAACATTTTACTTCATTGAATTGTTTGTACTTTGTGTTCAGAAATTGAAGAAACCACTTTGGTTTCCACTGTAAGAAAAACCACAACTAGACCCTCATTCACAACGGAAGAAGTGAAAACCAGCACTATTACTACTCCTGCCAGAGAGCAGCTGACAACTACAACTTCATCACCGCTTGTATCCACAACAAGTGTACCTGTAAGAGACCAGGCAAAGGCAACAATTCCAACCAAAGTTGAGGTAACAACTGTAAATGTTGTAACTTCACCACATGGGATAACCACTGAGGAGACGACAACCACAAAAACGACAGCACCACCCAAAATCACCACGGCAGGTAAGACTGTGGTTGTAGTGTGTTGATTTATTGTCAAATATTTCAGAGCAAAGAATCTTGTTTTCTTGTCAGTCCGGCAACAATTGGCAGGTATTCTAATCAGATCAGTTGATTTTTGATTGCATTGATTATAGGATATTGCTTGGAGCTGTTAGATGTCAAGAGTGGACTGGAAAAGGGAAGAAGTTTCACAACATCATCAGGTGGAGAGCAAGTGATTGTTGATTCTAATGCTCCTTGGACTGTTCCTGCTGTCAGCAAAGAGACAAAAGTCAGACCAAGTTTAGTTGTTACTTTCAATCAACAGTCGCGATTACGTGGTGTTAGGATGGAAAGAATCCAACCAAGAATGGAGCCTGGTCAAGTGAGATCAGAAGGACCAGAGTCAAGAGCAGTTGACATTGGTTTCATCTTGTCCACTAAGAGGGATAGAGAAAGTGACTTCAAGCCTGTGTTGAATGATTTGGGAGTGGTAGAGGTGAGTAATGTGAAAATATTAGGGATAGATTTAGACTTTCACATGGTAATATCTATGTAGAATTAATTTTTCTGTGTTTTTTGTGTTCGTTTAGAAGAGCTAATGTTTTGGTATGATACTTGGTTTGCAGGAGTTCATGTCAACTTTGGAAACGTTAAAGGCAGTTGTCATTATGTTGCCAGAAGATAGTCTAAGGATTGTGAGAGAAGTTCGTCTAGAAATCGTGAAGCTTTCCTCAGAAAGACGTTCTGCTTTAAGACTGGATTTCCTTGGTTGTGCAGAAGGTAACCTTGATCAAACAAGATTTATATTCAATTATTTGGTAGGGAAAACTTTATCTCAAGAAAAGTGAGTTCGGTTTTTTCACATTTTACTTCATTGAATTGTTTGTACTTTGTGTTCAGAAATTGAAGAAACCACTTTGGTTTCCACTGTAAGAAAAACCACAACTAGACCTTCATTCTCAACGGAAGAAGTGAAAACCAGCACTATTACTACTCCTGCCAGAGAGCAGCTGACAACTACAACTTCATCACCGCTTGTATCCACAACAAGTGTACCTGTAAGAGACCAGGCAAAGGCAACAATTCCAACCAAAGTTGAGGTAACAACTGTAAATGTTGTAACTTCACCATATGGGATAACCACTGAGGAGACGACAACCACAAAAACGACAGCACCACCCAAAATCACCACGGCAGGTAAGACTGTGGTTGTAGTGTGTTGATTTATTGTCAAATATTTCAGAGCAAAGAATCTTGTTTTCTTGTCAGTCCGGCAACAATTGGCAGGTATTCTAATCAGATCAGTTGATTTTTGATTGCATTGATTATAGGATATTGCTTGGAGCTGTTAGATGTCAAGAGTGGACTGGAAAAGGGAAGAAGTTTCACAACATCATCAGGTGGAGAGCAAGTGATTGTTGATTCTAATGCTCCTTGGACTGTTCCTGCTGTCAGCAAAGAGACAAAAGTCAGACCAAGTTTAGTTGTTACTTTCAATCAACAGTCGCGATTACGTGGTGTTAGGATGGAAAGAATCCAACCAAGAATGGAGCCTGGTCAAGTGAGATCAGAAGGACCAGAGTCAAGAGCAGTTGACATTGGTTTCATCTTGTCCACTAAGAGGGATAGAGAAAGTGACTTCAAGCCTGTGTTGAATGATTTGGGAGTGGTAGAGGTGAGTAATGTGAAAATATTAGGGATAGATTTAGACTTTCACATGGTAATATCTATGTAGAATTAATTTTTCTGTGTTTTTTGTGTTCGTTTAGAAGAGCTAATGTTTTGGTATGATACTTGGTTTGCAGGAGTTCATGTCAACTTTGGAAACGTTAAAGGCAGTTGTCATTATGTTGCCAGAAGATAGTCTAAGGAATGTGAGAGAAGTTCGTCTAGAAATCGTGAAGCTTTCCTCAGAAAGACGTTCAGCTTTAAGACTGGATTTCCTTGGTTGTGCAGAAGGTAACCTTGATCAAACAAGATTTATATTCAATTATTTGGTAGGGAAAACTTTATCTCAAGAAAAGTGAGTTCGGTTTTTTAACATTTTACTTCATTGAATTGTTTGTACTTTGTGTTCAGAAATTGAAGAAACCACTTTGGTTTCCACTGTAAGAAAAACCACAACTAGACCTTCATTCTCAACGGAAGAAGTGAAAACCAGCACTATTACTACTCCTGCCAGAGAGCAGCTGACAACTACAACTTCATCACCGCTTGTATCCACAACAAGTGTACCTGTCAGAGACCAGGCAAAGGCAACAATTCCAACCAAAGTTAAGGTATCAACTGTAAATGTTGTGACTTCACCACATGGGATAACCACTGAGGAGACGACAACCACAAAAACGACAGCACCACCCAAAATCACCACGGCAGGTAAGACTGTGGTTGTCGTGTGTTGATATAATTGTCAAATATTTTAGAGCAAAGAATCTTGTTTTCTTGTCAGTCGGCAACAATTGGCAGGTTTTCTAATCAGATCAGTTGATTGCAATGATTATAGGATATTGCTTGGAGCTGTTAGATGTCAAGAGTGGACTGGAAAAGGGAAGAAGCCTCACAACATCATCAGGTGGAGAGCAAGTGATTGTTGATTCTAACGCTCCTTGGACTGTTCCTGCTGTCAGCAAAGAGACAAAAGTCAGACCAAGTTTAGTTGTTACTTTCAATCAACCGTCTCGATTACGTGGCGTTAGGATGGAAAGAATCCAACCAAGAATGGAGCCTGGTCAAGTGAGATCAGAAGGACCAGAGTCAAGAGAAGTTGACATTGGTTTCATCTTGTCCACTAAGAGGGATAGAGAAAGTGACTTCCAGCCTGTGTTGAATGATTTGGGAGTGGTAGAGGTGAGTAATGTGAAAATATTTTACATGGTAATATCTATGTAAAACTTAGTTTGTTGTGTTTTTTGTGTTTGTTTAGAAGAGCTAATGTTTTGGTATGATACTTGGTTTGCAGGAGTTCATTTCAACTTTGGAAACTTTGAAGCCAGTTGTCTTTATGTTGCCAGAAGATAGTCTAAGGAATGTGAGAGAAGTTCGAGTAGAAATCGTGAAGCTTTCCTCAGTAAGACGTTCTGCTTTAAGACTGGATTTCCTTGGCTGTGCAGAAGGTAACCTTGATCAAACAAGATTTATATTCAATTGTTTGGTAGGGAAAACTTTATCTTGAGAAAAGTGAGTTCGATTTTTTCACATTTTACTTCATTGAATTGTTTGTACTTTGTGTTCAGAAATTGAAGAAACCACTTTGGTTTCCACTGTAAGAAAAACCACAACTAGACCTTCATTCTCAACGGAAGAAGTGAAAACCAGCACTATTACTACTCCTGCCAGAGAGCAGCTGACAACTACAACTTCATCACCGCTTGTATCCACAACAAGTGTACCTGTAAGAGACCAGGCAAAGGCAACAATTCCAACCAAAGTTGAGGTAACAACTGTAAATGTTGTAACTTCACCATATGGGATAACCACTGAGGAGACGACAACCACAAAAACGACAGCACCACCCAAAATCACCACGGCAGGTAAGACTGTGGTTGTAGTGTGTTGATTTATTGTCAAATATTTCAGAGCAAAGAATCTTGTTTTCTTGTCAGTCCGGCAACAATTGGCAGGTATTCTAATCAGATCAGTTGATTTTTGATTGCATTGATTATAGGATATTGCTTGGAGCTGTTAGATGTCAAGAGTGGACTGGAAAAGGGAAGAAGTTTCACAACATCATCAGGTGGAGAGCAAGTGATTGTTGATTCTAACACTCCTTGGACTGTTCCTAATGTCAGCAAAGAGACAAAAGTCAGACCAAGTTTAGTTGTTACTTTCAATCAACCGTCTCGATTACGTGGCGTTAGGATGGAAAGAATCCAACCAAGAATGGAGCCTGGTCAAGTGAGATCAGAAGGACCAGAGTCAAGAGCAGTTGACATTGGTTTCATCTTGTCCACTAAGAGGGATAGAGAAAGTGACTTCCAGCCTGTGTTGAATGATTTGGGAGTGGTAGAGGTGAGTAATGTGAAAGTATTAGGGATAGATTTAGACTTTCACATGGTAATATCTATGTAGAACTTAGTTTATTGTGTTTTTTGTGTTCGTTTAGAAGAGCTAATGTTTTGGTATGAAACTTGGTTTGCAGGAGTTCATTTCAACTTTGGAAACGTTGAAGGCAGTTGTCATTATGTTGCCAGAAGATAGTCTAAGGAATGTGAGAGAAGTTCGAGTAGAAATCGTGAAGCTTTCCTCAGTAAGACGTTCTGCTTTAAGACTGGATTTCCTTGGCTGTGCAGAAGGTAACCTTGATCAAACAAGATTTATATTCAATTATTTGGTTGGGAAAACTTTATCTCAAGAAGAGTGAGTTCGGTTTTTTCACATTTTACTTCATTGAAATGTTTGTACTTTGTGTTCAGAAATTGAAGAAACCACTTTGGTTTCCACTGTAAGAAAAACCACAACTAGACCTTCATTCACAACGGAAGAAGTGAAAACCAGCACTATTACTACTCCTGCCAGAGAGCAGCTGACAACTACAACTTCATCACCGCTCGTATCAACAACAAGTGTGCCTATCAGAGACCAGGCAAAGGCAACAATTCCAACCAAAGTTAAGGTATCAACTGTAAATGTTGTGACTTCACCACATGGGATAACCACTGAGGAGACGACAACCACCAAAACGACAGCACCACCCAAAGTCACCACGGCAGGTAAGATTGCTAATTTTTTGAACTTTTTTCCTAAACTGTCAAGTGTTTATATGCAAGTTATGTTTTGATTTGGTATTATCAATATTTTTTATAAGCAGAAGTGTCAACATCACACAGTCTTTTTAAAGACCGATCCAAAGCATTAGTTCTAACTGAAGCGATGAAGATCATTAATGGTATAAAAACTGAGACATCTTCACCTAACCTAACAACAACCGGTAAGACTGATTGGAAAAATTTAACAGATTACATGAATTGTTAAGGTGTCACCAAAATAATAAATATCAAGCTGACATCTTTTTTATAGTACTTGTTTGATATTTAATTATTCAGGGATAATGTATCAGGCTGGAGCAATTAGGCAATGTCAATAGACCAGTCCATTAAGCCCCACTCTCTAAATTTTTTGACCAATCACAGGATTGGCTACATCACCACTGTACGCGCAGGCAGCTCAATGTGCATTTCTTCATTGCCATACTGCACGATATGATAGTGCATGCTATAAGTACATGCACGCATGTTTACATTTTCGAATAGGATTTATTATGTCAGACTTTTTTCGGACTTTCGTTGGCGTAACCAAGACTGTAATTGGTCAACACATGAGGGGGCAGGGCTGAATGGATCAGTCTATTGAACAATGATCTAGAAAAATGTTGCAAGATTGAATAGTAAAGAAGACTGTGCATGGTGCACTGACATGCTCAAGTAGGATTCATGTTTTTCTATTATGTGAATGACGTAGCACTGTCCATGATTGCAAGTAATTTGTCAGTAAAGTTTAGTTTGCACACAATTCTGATGTCTACATTTGGCAACAGAGTGTACTAGTACTTGGTTAATGGCATTCTATGGTATCATGTCATTTTCCCAGAAAGATAAAACACTTGTACCTATATATCACAGAACTGCCACAGCTTGGTTGGGCTCTATGGTCTGAGTGGTCTTCTTGCACCTATACTTGTGGAAATGGACAGATGCTAAGATCTCGTATATGCCAGAATCAATTCAATCAAGGAGAATGTGAAGGAGGAGTGGAGGAAGGGAGTGAGATTAAACCATGTAACACTGATCCCTGCCCTGGTGAGTGTCTTTGTAATTCTGTTCGTTGGTGTGACATAATTCCAGCTTTTTTAGGGGCGGGGGGGTTGCCTCTTTCTTTTTTATTTATTATTATTTTCACTGCAAGTATAACCGGTATACATATTTTTAATGTATATCATTTATTCATAATTTATGGTTCATTGTGTATTTTATGTTGTTTATGTCTATTTTTTACTACCATTCCTGTTGGCAATAGTGAATAAATAAAAATAAATAAATAAATGAATATGTAAGCCACACCCACTTCACACATACTGGCTCGACTGATTACCAGAAGCCCATAGCATTGAGCTAGTTTTTCTTGGAGTATTTTTCATGCAAGAAAAGTTTAATGATTGAAGTTGGCTTTTACATCCGTTACTCAAGGTCTTCTGAGAATTATAAGTTTCTGTCATAAGAAATACCTTTGAACGATAAAATGGGTGATTTTTGGTAACATTACACACAAACATATGCTAGCTTTGGAAACGGGAGTAGTGAAAGCTTCAGGCGTGTAGCAGATACGCACGCATGTGACATGATTACTTACTGACAGGATACTGGTGAAGCTATTTTTGCAAGGTTCGAGTTTACTGTCATATTTATTTGTTTATTTTTTAGTTTTTGAAGTAGTTGTTAACAAGGCATTGAATAAAATTAACTCTGTACACATTTTTCGAGGGGGAAAAATGGAATCTTAAAAAACAGAACGATCAATCATTTGGTTTTACAGCTTTCTCTTTTATTGTTTTAAGTGAAAGGAAGTTCGACTACCTGGACAAGTGTTGAATAACTGATGCAGTTGTTAATTTAAAAAAAAAATGTTTTGGTATTTTCTTTTGTAGTGAATGGAAATTGGACTACCTGGACTTTGTGGTCTGAGTGTGATAGATCATGTGGTGGAGGTACCCACTACAGATCAAGAAGTTGTTCTAACCCACTTCCTAAGAATGGTGGATTGCCCTGTGGAGATACCAAGGAGCAACTTGAAACTTTGATGTGTAACACACTACCTTGCAATGGTATGATCTCAATCTACATGCTTCTACTTCTTAATATTCCTTGTAGTATTTCCATGAGAACATAACACTTACATGCTTTTATTCCGTTTTAATCAGGATTTTGTAGCATTCTCGTGAAGTGTCTTTTATTCTCTACTCTCTTCCTTGCAAATGCCTGCTGAATAATTTGGTATACTCCTGGCAACTGTTCGCTGTCGGAAACTAGAACTATATTAATATTTCTTTATTTTATTTGTTGGGCCAATGTGAAAGTGCATGCACATAAATAAACAGAGAAATGACAATCTTAACATTAACAACAACAAAAAGGAAAGAGTTGATCCAGCTGGAGCCAACGAATTGCCTAAAAGAAAGTTTTTTGTCGAGAGGATTCCAATCTAGCTCGCACACACAGAAGTATATGGATAATTGTTTTGTTTTTTTAAATTGTTTTATGTACATCTTAAACAAAAAAGTTCATCTAGAACAAAAAAGTAAATAAAAGTTTAACTTTTGAAGATTGTTTATAAAACATTTGTTTCCTTTCAGAACCATGTGGTAGGGGGAGCTTCTTTGATGACTGTACTCTTTATAATAAATCGCTTCCTATGCCAAGAACCTGTCTGGAGTTAAGCAGTGAAATTGCTCGTATGAACTCAACTGAGTAAGTAGAAATCTCTTTGGTCAAATTTATTCTACGGTGTTATCGAACAACTTCATTTAAAACATAAATTTGTTTTTGTTTTGTTTTCGAAAAAGATGTACTCCAAGTTGTCGTTGTAAAGAAGGCAGAGTGTTCAATAGTGACTTAGAATGTGTCCTGCGGAGTGAGTGTTCCTGCTTCATGGACAGTCAGCTGTACCTACCTGGAGAGACTGTCGTCAAGAAAGAGGAATGTCAAATCTGGTAGGTTTTCTGATAGTTACTTAAGAAGGCCTCACCCTAGTTATAAATATTGGTTGTGGTTGAAGTCGTTGAGATAAATCTCAGTTTCAGTTTATTGTGCTATTTGAGGGATAATGTCCTGTTGTAAGGTGGGATAAAACTACAGATTGGTGAAGTTTACCAACATGCAGTTGGTATCTTAACACTATTATTTTGTTCAACTGTTTTTTATTTATTTTTTAATCTCAAGTTTGCAACTCTCCAAAAATTGAAAGGAACTCATAACTTTCAAAAGGACTTGATATTTCTTACTAAGGATTTGATATTTCTAAAAAATCTTGTAGAATAAATAGTTGCAAATTATGGTATGGAATTCTTCTGTATATAGTGAGTGTAAGTATGGACGAATGGAATGTAAAGACACACCCTGTGATGGAGGCTGGAGTGGGTGGACTGTCTGGAGTCAATGTGACAAGACCTGTGGCTGGGGTACCAGACTACGGTTTAGATCCTGCAGTAAACCTGCTCCACGTAATGGCGGGAAAGACTGCCCCAATGAAGGGAGGATGGAGAGTGGAATCTGCAGTGAGATGGCATGTAAAGGTGAGGTATTAAAAATCTTGTAGAAGATTGAAACGGATCTCAGAATCAATCGATAAGATTTGTGATGTCTCAAGAAGAGAACAAAACAGTATGAGTGAGTAATTTCATATTGGGATCGATCACACGACCATACCACATGAGGCAGTCTTTTAAAAACCATTGCAAGGCAATTTCCAAGAAGAAAAGAAATGTACATTGCAATTTTCAAAACTGTTTTTTTGCATACAGTGCAGCTGGCCGCCTGGAAAAATTGCCTTATGTGACACAGCCCTTAAAGCTTGATGAAAATTAACATATTTTTTTATTTTTTTTACCATACACTGATGTGTGTTAAGCACTCTATACTCAGTACTTTCCCCCCCAAAAAAAAAAAAAAAAAAAATCCACAGGCATATTCCTCAGGTGGGATTTGAACCCATGTCCCCCGCCATTCTAAAGCAGATGTCTAACTACACTACCGAGATTGCCCGGCAGCTAGCGGCAGGTCGAATCCTTTTAGCAGCTGGTACCGCAACCATTATAAATTTATGAAAAATTAACATTGAAAATTAAGCATGATTTACCTTTAATATATACCGGTAACTTATATAATCTTCACTCTTTTTAAAAATATTCATGAATTCCAATTATTTGTTTTTGATGACAGTTAATGGAAAACCAGGCACCTGGGGACGTTGGAGTTCTTGCACTGCAACCTGTGGTACAGGAACACAGCACAGGAAACGTGATTGTAACAATCCAATGCCACAGAATGGTGGTGAAGATTGTGTGGGAGAACTTATGCAGGAGACAAGACCATGTGGACTAGAAAAATGTCTTGGTTAGTAGGAGTATCTTTAAGATGATACAAACTTTAACAATTTTGATTTCTTGAGAAAGTCATCTGAATGTACTTCTTAAATGAAAATGGAACAAACATCCAAGTTACTGTTTTCTGGTGATTTAATCCTTAGTTTCCAATTGCATTATTTTTATCCTAGTTGTTTTATTATTAGTGAGTATATGTTTTTTTGCATTAGGAAGACTCTGAATAAAAGTGGAGCAATAAGTACAAGTGGATATGATTCAGTTTCTGTTTGAATTGCTTCAAGTTTTTGATTTAGTTTGTTATTATATTAATCAAGTATTTGTGTTTTTAGATGGTTGTGGTCCGGGCATGGAATTGGTTCCATGTGGAAGTACATGTCAACCTTTACATTGCCAGCAGCTTTCAGTCCAGGCTGATTGTATCGATGAAGAATGTCATTCACTGTGTAGATGTAAAGATGGTCGCTATTTGCAGAATGGTACTTGTGTCAAACCACAAGAGTGTCAATGCATGGTTGATATGGGAGGAGAGGTTTTGCAAGAGTTGATGCCAATGGAGTCGGTGACAATCAGTTGCAAGGACTGGTAAGATAACCATATCTAATATTTTTATGATTACAAAAATGTCAGTACAAGTTGGGTTCACAATCTGTTTTATAAATTCAAGATGAATAGTGCTCTTTTTTGCTACTCTTTGTGGTAGAATTGATATTATGAAAGCTGTATGGAAGTGAGCTTTCCTGCTTTTGCATAAAATATAACAAGGCTTTTGCTTAATCCAAATTCCAACCTACTTGATAAAGATTCAAATAAGCAATTTGCATAAAGGGGAAAAGAAAAGAAATCAAGAAAAAAGCTCAGTCGTGTATACTGCATTACAGCTGTACTGACTTGGGGGTCCTCTGCGGCAGATAATGTATTTTATCATTTATGCGATAAAATGAAATATTCTCTAGAGAAATCGAGATTGTTAAGACTTAATGATGTGTTTTAATTTTTGTTTATCTGTGTCTTATAGCTTGTGTAAGAATGGTGTCTTAAACTGCACTGAGAAGCAAAACTGCCCAGGTAGGTTTACCTGCAAACAAAACAAAACAACACTGGCAAAGAATTCTTATTTCTAATCCATAAACAGTTTTCAGGCTTTTTTTTTTTGATTACTCAAATTTTATGTTCAAGTCAAAATTTTGTCTTCTTTTTCCAACAGTGAATGGTAACTTCAGTGAATGGTCCCCATGGGAACCTTGTGATAAAACCTGTGGGACAGGATTTCATACAAGGCGTCGTTCATGCTCAAACCCTCCACCTAGAAATGGAGGGAAACATTGTGCTGGTGCAGAGAAACAAAGATTGCCTTGTTCTAATCTAAAGCCCTGTCCAGGTATTTATCGTTTGAATTTCAAAAGATTAAATTTACAAATTTATATTTCTAAAATAGTTTGTTTGAAATCATTCTTTGATTTAGTTGCTTATTTGTTAAGTGCATATGCCTATATAGAAGCACGGCTTTTAGTGTGACTGCTGGTCCCCAGATAAAACTTTCAAGCCTTACATCCCACCCCAATCCTTTTTAACCCTTGCCTTTACATCATTTTCTTCATGCGTGTTTTTGTTTTTGACAGGATCTCCATCACTAGCATCAAATTCATCAATGTCGCCCCCATGTGCTGCCTTTGGCAATTGTAGCAAAGATTGTACATGGAACCCATGGAGTGATTGGTCGTCTTGTACACGTACCTGTGGGATGGGTCTGGAAAGACGGACACGGTCATACAACCCAGCAGAACATGGTTGCAAAGACTGTCATAATAAGAATGATACAAGAGAGACTAGACCATGTAGTATACAAGCTTGTCCAGGTGAGATTCTTAATCTCATTCTCAAGAATTCAAATTTTTTTAAAAGTTAAGAAAAGGTTATTTTAAAGAGCACGTTAATAAAAAGAGACATATAATGACTCCTGTAAAATAACACCGAAAATATCTTTTTTCCTTTTATTTTCTAATTTTGCTGTCATAATTTACTGTCATACTCAAACAAGAGACATAAAGACTCGTTTAAAATAACACTGAAAACATTCTTCCTTTTTCCCTTTTTTTCTTCTTTGCTGTCACAATTTGCTGTCATACTCAAGGTGATTTTACTGATTCCACCATTATGAGTCAATTCAACTTTTTATTCTGACAATTAAGAACTTAAAACTGACTTCAGTGAATAATGTTTTTGTTTTTTAGTAAATGGAGGCTTTTCAGTATGGAGTACGTGGACAGTATGCAGTAAAACATGTGATGGTGGACAGACTATACGAACAAGAAAATGTAACACACCGACCCCAAAGAATAGTGGTGCAATGTGCAGTGGATCATCAAAAGAAACAAAGACCTGTAATACTCAACCATGTGGTATGTTGAAAATGGAAACCTAAAATGAAGGAGGGTCACTTTGTAAAAACAACCTGCAATATTGTAACATTTCATCCACAAAAGAAGCAAAACTTTTAGTGATTAGGTCAGGCTTTTTTCAGATGCGGAGGATTCTTTTCTGGAAACAAGACTCTTGTTTCACTTTTTCAGGCTCAGTTAAGACAGAGTTAATCGTGCTTAGCCATATCTAAACCTGAAATTCAAACCACCCATTATAATAAATGTGGGGATCATGATTGCAAAAGCAAAACAACGGCTTTTCTGAATGGAGTGCCTCAAAATGTCAGCCTCTGGATTTCTTTCTTTCAAGACTTTTTCAAAAGACCTTGAATTTAAAGGCCATGCAGATTTGTGCATTCTAACATAATATCAGCTGTCTTCCTACAGTAAACTTACGGCCATTTTGACCTCATTGAGGGCGCTGTTGTACATATCTCTATGGGACTCATGACGTCAGACGCATAAGGTCTATTGAAGTATTTTTTTCTTCTTCTCAGGAGCGACCTGTCCAACTGGAAAGATCTATGATATAATAAATGGTAATCCTTGCCCATCACTCTGCTCTCAACTTCAACGTGGAACAGTCTGCAGTGATATGGAGCAACGTCAACCAGGATGTAGATGTAAAAATGGCTATCTTGAAGATGAAGATGGCAAATGTATACCAAGAGATAGATGTGAATGTGTGGATGCAGACGGCAAAATATGGCCTGCAAACTCACAATACAATATCAACTGTAATACCTGGTAAGTTAAATTGATATAATGATTGCGTCTAGTGCAAAGAATATTAATTTGGTTATACCCTAACACTGATATTACCAAGTCCTTTGGAAAAAAAAAATTCACAGGCTTCTTGGGTGGGATTCCTATTTTCTTGACCATGTGCTAAGCATTCTAGATACCCGGTAAGTTGTTCGATTGAAGATAGGTTTAACACACCTGGGCTTGACTTCACAAAGCACTAAGATTCATCTTAAGATGAGTTGTCAGTATTACCATAGTGATTTGTATTGTGACATCAAATTTTGCTTAGCAGTTAAGATTGATTCACACTTAAGTTTGATCTTAGCTCTTTGTGAAATTGAGCCCTGGGGCCGATTTCACAAGAGCAAAGGTTAATCTTAAATGCGTACTAATCTTAATTGTTAAGTAAAGTGTGATGTCACGATACAAATCACTATGGCAACTCATCTTAAGATGAATCTTAGTGCTTTGTGAAATCGAGCCCCTGGTCTCATATCTTAAATGTTGATAGAGAAGTAGAGGGAATCTGTTGACAACCATAAAATGGTTTGAATGTTTCTTTTTTTAAGTGTCTGCAAGAATGGACAGATTACATGTACTGAGAGAGACTGTCCTGTAGACTGTGGATTTAGTGCGTGGTCAATATGGAGTACTTGTCAACAAACATGTGGAGAGGCTGCTGTTAAAACAAGATTCAGGTCAGATATAGTATCCAGATAATATCGAAAAAGTTATGCCTCAGTTATAATTAAAATAGTATAGGACATATGTTTGTTTTCTAAGGTATACCAAGGACAGATTTAGTCTATGTTTGAGTTTAATAATTTTTTTAAGACTTTAAAAAAATACCTAATCTGAAATCGAAGGTTTAACAACTCTAGAAAATAGTTTTTTAATTTAATTGCTTTTTTGCCTATTTATGAATGAGTTCTTTTGGTTACTTTTCTTTAAACATAATTGTAATGACAGAGACATGTCACATTGAACCTTTTTATAAAGAATAATTTCATTGGATTCCTTGTCTTTAGATCACCAAATAATCCACCAGCGTCTAAAGGCGGAGAATCTTGTCATGGAGTAACCAAGGAAGATACACCTTGTGGTCTTAAAGCATGTCCGTTATTCTGTTCATCTGTTGATGGTAAGATGTACTCTGAAGGAGAAGTTATGTCTGATGATGGCTGCAATGCGTGGTAAGTTTATAGGAACAGGATAGACTAAAATAAATTAAGGTTTGAGCTTATGCATTTCATTCCTGTTTTGATCACATTGTAGAGATCTTCCTTGTAATCTCTGTTTGTCCATATTGTATGACAATGTTAAAGAGGACGGGCCATGGTGATTGATGTTGACGTCATTGTTTAGTTTTCTGCTTTCTATAATTATTGCATCGGACAAACTTCTCTTTTGTGACATTAAATTGACAAAAGAAGTGATATTTGCAGGGAGTTTTTACTCCTTTAACTAGGCTGCCGCCTAAATGTATCAAAATCCCGGAAATGAGGGCAGCTAACAAATCATGACGTCACTGGAAGTACTGAATCCCCGGATGGTCTGCACTGAGCAATGCTTCAATGAGTAACAACAAACAGCCGTTTGACAGAGGAGTACTTCCTGCGACGTCACTATTCTTTAGAATTTCTGGAGACAACTTTCAGGCACCAACTGCTGTTGTTCTGATTTTGGCTCGAGGCGGGGGTAAAAAGAGGCTCGGAAACTTCCTTTGTAAACGAATAATCACACATTCTATAATTCTGTCACCGTTTTTTCATGGTAGATATAGGTGTATTTAGGGATGTAAAACTTTTTTTAAAGAGAGACTTCTAGCTCGGCCCATCCTCTTTAATTTTTATTTTCACTTTATGAACAGAAAACAGATAATTACTTCAAAATCTTGACATTCACTCGAATACTTTTAATTTGTCAAAGTCATTTCCAGTTGAGACGTCTTTGCCCTAATTATTTTGTTTTTCTATTTCCAGTACATGCAAGCTAGGCCATTCGTCATGTACAAACCATACATGCATTGGTAAGTGAAAAGTTTTAACATTTTACCAGCTAAGTTTACCAAATTATTTTCAACCGGCTTCCCTGATTTTTTGTCATAATATACAGAAACTATTAATTCATTCTTTGATGACCATCTTTAACGTAGTCTCGCCACTGATCTTTCCTAAAGCTGACCCTAACCCACAGTGGTCTCCGTGGTCGTCATGTGATGTAACCTGCGGAAATGAAGGACGTATGGTTCGATCAAGAGCATGCACCTCTAAGAATGCCAAAGGTGACCCGGGCTGTGTTGGTGGAGTCAAGATGGAAACCAAGAAATGTGGATTACTGCCTTGTCCAGGTTTGTTTTATGATAGCAGATTAAAGTTGCTCAGCTGAAAAAGTTGCATTTCAAATTCTTGCTCATCACAAATTAACAAGGAACCATATCTTATTAAGATTTTTACACTTGCACTGGTTTGTGATGAACACTGTATTGGCCCCTTGCAAGCATGTCACACACAGCAATTGTGTACACTCATCATGTGTAATATCAACCTTTATTCAGCAAAATAGCAACATATTGAGCAAGAAACAAAGAGAGGTACATTTAAGCCCAGGACGATACTTGGACCACAAATATGCAGGGCTGCACAAAGTACAAAAGAACAAACAAAAACTTAGTAGTCAACAGGTAAGTGTCTGAATGTCGCGTCGCCTAAATTAGCACTACTCTGTATAACAGACGGGGACATTGACTACCAAAATGGCGCAACCAAGATTATTGTGATGACGAGTCAGGTAAATTGGATCAGTACCCAGCAGTCAAAGCCCTGGCAAGAAAAATACACAGACTACATGAAACCAGTTAAAAACACTAACTATCACATCATATTATGGCTGGTTAACTGCATCCATCCTGCATCACTTTTTATGATTTATATTTGAAATAATTTTTTTTTTATGTCAGAGGATGGTAACTGGTGTGCTTGGAGTCCATGGTCAACTTGTACAGTGTCTTGTGGTGTTGGAGAGTCAACAAGAAGCAGAGAATGTATGTGTAATGAAGCAATGAATGGTGGCAAGGATTGTCAAGGCAAAGGAGAAGAGACCAAAGGATGCTTTACTCAGGCATGTCCAGGTATTGAAACAGAGTTTGTAATTATCTTAAATTTATCAATAGGGATTGGAGGCGGCATCTTTTGAAGAGTTAGGGTACACATGTTTTGTGTCTTGAGATGTTTTTATTTTAGCTTTTGCAATCTTACGTTTTTTTCTTAGATGTTCACTTTTAATGGATCTTTTCTGTAAGTGATCTCAAATATTTGTGTTGCCTATTATTTGTGAAAACCAATACTTTTCTTAAAATATTTTGTGTCGAGTAATAAACCACAAGGGAAACTGACTGGGTAAATTTAAGTATCACACCCAAGTTTAGGATACAACCTGGGAAGCGGCAGGACAGGAATATTTGGTGTACAGCATTTCATTTCAAATTTGCAAAGCACAGTTCTTCCAATACTTTTGAAGGTTATCTCCAATGTAGTAAGAAAGATTGGAGAACTAACAAAGAGTGAAATTTTTCTTTTTTTTTCAAGTTGACTGTGTTTGGGATAAATGGAGTTCATGGTCAGAATGTTCTAAGACTTGTGGTACTGCTGAGCAGATCTCAACACGTAAGAGAACAAGAGCTGATAATGGAGGAAAGGAGTGTGTAGGACCAGGGCTGAGGACCAAGATGTGTAACTTACCTCCTTGTTCAGGTAGGGACTTAATGATGGAGTAGAAGGGAAGAACTTGTAAGACAATGTAATGTAGAAAGATTGATATAAATTGATACTCTCTTATATTAAAAATAAGGTGTACAGATTTTAATTTCAGATTTTGAGAAAATTAACTTCTTGGTCTTGATTGTTGCTTTAGGCTCATGTGCTGCTCCATTTGTAAATCGAGGGTGTGCTACAACATGTCCAAGAAGTTGTGTAGACTTGAGCAAGAACACAGAATGTCTTATACCTAAGAGATGTGAAGGAGGATGTACTTGCCCAGGGGTAAGTTTTGTTTAGGAAGTAGTTGGAGACGAGGGAATTTATCAATTCCTGGGTCTTGTCAACAAATGAAAGTGTTTATAAGATCTCCATTTGAAGAGTAGACAGGTACTTCAAATTAATGTATGTGCTGATTGACAGCGGCATAGCCACAGGGGGACCTGGTGGGGGGCATAGTGGTCCCTGGGCCCCCCCCCCACTGAAAAGCAATGCTCCCCCCGCCCATTGAAAAAATCCTGTCTATGCCGCTGCTAATTGAACCTTGGTTAACAACAGCCTTCCAGAAGACAAATGTAGTAGTTTTGTTCACCTTCAGATTCAGGCGCTATATTGAAAAAGACACGTGTCATGCAGCAAATAGGGCCTTGATAACATCTCTCCTGGACTATTGCAACTCCTTACTCTCACAAATAAGAACCTTGATTGCTTATAATCCCTTCAAATTAAGGCTGCAAGACTGATCCACATGGCACCCAAGCACACATCAACTTCTCCCCTTATCGCTGACTTACACTGGCTCAGTATCCCTCAAAGGATACAGTTTAAAAACCTGACACTTGTTTTTTAAGTCTCTTCACAAATGAGGCTCCGCAATACCTCACTGAGTAATACTCCATATCCACCACTCTGCCTACAATCTGTACTCATCATGCAGGACTACCCTGGATTTTCCAAACACAAATAAGAAGGCTGGAGACCGTTCATTCTCATGTACTGTTCCTAAACTCTGGAACTCAAAACCTCTTGCATTGGTCAATGTGACTTCTACTTTCCATTTAAAAAAAAAAACGTTTTAAAACTCACTTGTTTATTTATTATGTTTAATCATTGATTTTTTTTTCATTGTAAGCGCTTTGTAACTGCTTGGAAAAGGTGCTATACTAAATGCTATAATGATTATTATTACTCATTTTATTCAGTTGGTTTACCTTGGTTTGTTATTTTCTCTTTCTTTTCTCGTGCTTATTTAACTATGCAGGATTCTTTGTTGCAAGGAACTGATTGTGTCAAACCTTCCGAGTGTCGATGCACCATTACGATGTCAGATCTTAAAGGAATTCCAGACTCCTCTTATGAGTCAATTATAAAACCAAGCAGGATTCCTGGTCTGTATGAGATGATGGCTGGAGATGTGATAGAATCAGATTGTAATAAATGGTTAGTTGCTTTATTCATTGAATGGTATCTTTTTTTATCATAACATTTAAACCACAAAGCATTTGTGTTAAAAACCCAAGAAATAATGATAGTGTTGATTGTGATGAAAGCTTTTCTACCGCAGACAATTTAAAAGAGAAAACCAAACCCTTTTGTAAATAACCCAATACTGTATTTGGATTTTAAACAAACTATCAGTAATCATATCAGTGATAAAAACTGGCTTATTATTGTTTAATTTCTGTTTGCAGTGAGTGTATCGTTGGACGGTTGGAGTGTACCAACAAAAGTTGTAAAGGTAAAAAATAATTAAATAATAATCATTAAATCACCTGTGACTGATAAATCAACACTTTTTAGTGCTTTTAAAAGCATATGTCACTGAATTAAAGCAATACTCCTTTATACTCCTTGTTCGGTTTGATTAATTATCAATTTTCAACAATTTGTTTTCTGGTGTTTGAATCCCAGCAGATTGAGTGAAAGCTCTTTTCCTCCTAAATAGAAAGTTTATTCAAGACTTGTTTTAAAATGCTAGCTTTAATTTGAAAATTACTGTGTTAATTTTCAGTGTTTCCGTTTCTGTTATCCGTTTCTGTTTCCGTTTAAATAATTTTTGTATGACTTGATTATCAGTTTTCAACCATTTGTTTTCTGGTGTTTGAATCTTAACAGATTGAGTGAAAACTCTTGTCCTCCTAAACAGAAAGTTTATTCAAGACCTGTTTTAAAATGCTAGCTTAAATTGGATAATTACTGTGTTAACTTTCAGTGTCAGGAGGCTGGAGTGAATGGTCACCCTGGATAGGATGTTCAGAGACTTGTAGCGATGAACCTTTAACCAAGCTACGATTCCGATCATGCAGTAATCCCAAACCCAATACTGCTATGTTGAGTGGCAGCAGTGGTTGTCAAGGAAAGGCTGTACAGGAAAGGATATGTGAGGATGTGAACCCATGCCCAGGTTAGTTTGTATAATTTTCTTTTTTTATTCCTGAGTCGGGACTTGTCATTTCTAAGCAGGTTTATTACTATATCTTTCTGGTAATTAAACCAAAGGACCCTTAAAAGTGCTTCTCCATGGTGACTCGTAGGCCTGAAGATACCTGTGTAAAGAAGATGATGAAGAAATGTCAGTAATAGATGTGGTAGGAAAACCTTATACAGTGAAAACCCAACGTACAACCAGGTAGGGACTGAAAACCCAGTCCACATGAAAGGATCTAGTTTAGGATTCGAACCGGGGTAACAGAGGTGGAAAACATGGAAGAAATCACTGAGCCAACCTGAATGCCTTACAGGGGAAGTTCAGGAATACTAATAATTTTTTTGCAGTAGCAGGAGAAAATGTCTCAAAAAGTTTGTTGTTTTTCAATATTTATTTAACCTGGACATGTACGGTATTAAGCATGCCTTATAAAGCAACATAAAAATGATTGAAACTTGATCACCCCTAATAGAAAGATTCCTTTTTTTTCTTTCATTCAATAAAGTTGACTGCCAGTATGGACCATGGCAGGAATGGAGTGGTTGTAATGCGCCATGCGGTGGTGGAGGTCAAATCCGTAAGCGTGATATCATTACACCAGCTCAATATGGTGGACAGCAATGTGAAGAAGAGTCTAAGCAATCACAACCATGTAATGTGGAGCCATGTCCAGGTAAGAAGAACAAGGCCACCTCTGTTTTGTTTCTCTTCTCTTGTAGTTAATTTCAGTTGAACTTTTTCATTTGTGTAATTTATATGCTGCCTGTCATAATGGAAGAAAATATTCAAACAATGAGACAGAGTCCATCTTAGGGATCGAACTGTACATATCCACCAACCTTTTTAAAAAGATTTACTCTTTAAAACAAATTCTTTATTAAACTAGTCTTTCCAGCTAGTTTGTATATACCATGTAACCTTTGTTTACAAAAATAGTGACCTTGTATATTCCAGTACCTTTCTGGCAGGCAGGATACTACGCTGGTCATATGAGAAAATTTTTCATTGTGTGCCATAATTTCCACATAAATTCAAGAGTTGTACAAAATAACAGCTGAACAAGTTTTGAGATGTTTCCGCTTTCTTCGAATCAAAAGTTGATTTAAAAAAATCTCCACAAAATGTTAGAGTTTAAGTTTTCTTCCATTGGGCTGTGTACAAATCGTGCCCGCAGGAACTGCAGGCTGTGTGTCTGTTTGGCAAACATGTGAAGGCAAAGGTCACATGGTCTATAATCATCGTCTTTACTCTCTTTATTTTTGAGAAAATAAAATTAGCTGTTGCAAACTGCTAACCAACCAAGAGGACCTGCTGTGTAGATGCAAATAATTGTTAATGCTCTTTTGTTTCAAACCTAGCAGAGTCTTAAAGGCTTTTTATTTCTAACACTTTTTCCCAGTTCCTCAAGAAAATGCTGTCCCTTTTCCCTATCCTTGCGACTTATTTTACAAAGCGATTTTTGAATGTTCTGTTTTATTGATTGATGGTTGAATGTGTAATAAATGAGTGGCTATTTGTCTCTATCTTTCAGGTCTATCCTGTGCAGAGATGGGTATGATACAACATGAGTTTGCCACAAGATGCCCTCTAACCTGTCAAGACCTCTCTCTACAATGTATCCAACCATCTTGTCAGACAGGATGTCGTTGCCGAGATGGAGAGTATCTTCAAGACGGACTATGCGTCCCAAGAGAGGAGTGTAACTGTATGCTTGACATGGCTGATATTAATCAAAGAAATCAAAAGTATTTAAGGATGTTGTCTGTGGATACAGGTGACTTGCTGCTTCGAACAACACCCCCACCACCACCACCAGCTCTCTATCAAGGTATTATTTTGTCATTCCTTTCTTTTCCTACTCTCTTAATTCACCGCTTCATTGATTCACATCATTTTTATTTTTTTTATTTTTTTGGTCTTGTGTTTCATTTTATTTATTTTTTGTTTGCATCACCTTTTCCATTTATTAAATAACTTTTTCACTGTCAATATTTTTCCTTTAAATAAGCATTTTCGCCTTTTTAATTCACATATTTCTTTATATTCAGCCACCACTTTTTTACTCAACTATTTCAGAGTGAACAAAGAGGACTTTTGAAAAACAAGAAACCACTTTTAAACTTGCTTTTTCTTTTTCTCGTTGTCAGGAACCTGCAATCAGCCAATTCCACTACCTCCAAATGCCCCTCAATCTCTTGACTTCATCAGTTGGCCATACTACAGCGCCATCTATGGTTGGAATGGTGACCTTTTGACCTTAGTATTCAGAGAGGTCAAACATATCACTGGGGTCAAGGTACTCGGTGGTGGCGCTCGTAGCAGAGACTACCTTGAGCGGTTTGTGTTGTTGTATGAGGCGGAGGAGACTAAAATTCTGAGGCCGATCCTATCCCATGATGATACCACTCCAATGGTATGAATAGTAGTAAATGTTTAAGACGGTTGGTGGGGGATGAGGAGCAGAGACATGGGGAAAGGGCTTATTGTGGAGGGGTTATTGTGAAGGGGGTATTAGGGAGGGGACTTTGAGGGAGGGGTAAGTGCTTGGGTGGAATTTAAAATTTGAAAGTGAAGATGAACCTTTTCAACTGGCTATGGATAAATCACATCTTAAATTAGAATGTCAAATTATGAAATAAATCAAGCTGAACAATATAATTTTCTTCTGCAGAAAATGTGTGGGCTCAATGCCTTTGTGGGAGGAAACCTCTAAATGTTCTCATCAAACTTTTAAAAAAAAGTCCTACCTTTTTTTTCAATCAACAAGCTTAAAAGCTTACAAAAAATTCAAATATTTAATTAAAAACCCTTCAAGTCTAAATACTCTCATCAAACTTTTTTTTTAAAGTCCTGATGTTTTTTTTATATCAACAAGCTTAAAAGCTTTCAAAAAAATTCAAATATTTTATTAAAAACCATTCAAGTTATAAAAATTTAATTTATCTGTAAATGTTCTCCTTTTGGAGAATCACATCCCTGACCCATCAATTCGTATGTTTGTTTTTTTAATGTCTGTTTTTGTCATTATGATGACACATATGTTTCTTATCTTCTGATTTAGATCTTCCAAGGCAACACTGACCCTGTTACTATCATCGAGATACCCCTACCCTATGGAGGTGTCAAGACCAAGGTCTTTACCCTTCTTCCAATTATTTCTGCTGGAGATGACTTCAGGCTGCGTTTACAACTATTAAGCTGCCCGAACGGTTAGTTTACAATTCTGTCCTCGATGTGGTTTTCTGGAACTAATCAAAACTGATCACTTTTGCTGTTGCTGTTCTTGAGATTGATGGAACAGAAAACTTTCTGGAGCGTTTCCTACGAGCATCCTTTAAATGAAGCTTAATTGCCAACATCTTACACTTAACTAACCATCCTAGAAGGTACAGAGCTTTTCTTGGTCAGGTTTCTTTATAAATCACAAAATGCTACATTAACTTTTTATTGCACCGTTGAGCAGACTTGATAATATCACTCAGCGCATGATTTTATACTAGATAAGCATTGAACTCTTGATATAGGTTTCAAGGACAGTTTTAATGGTCCATAGCATCCCCCAGAAAGGCCGTTAGTGGTGCAAGACACGCCTCATTAAGGGCTTTAGTGTGACACTAATGACCGGGTAATCAGACACTGATGAGATGTGACTATCTCAGGAGAGTTTATAGTTCCAAATTATCAGCGCTCTAGTGAACACTGCAGCTGTCCAAGTCATTTTTCATCAAACTTTATATTCAAAGATCACTGCATTCGTTTTTTTTTTTAAGAATCCTACATAAAAAATATATATATATGTAAAAAAAAAAACACATGGACATAGTTCAGCTTTTACTGTCAGCTTTTAGTGTCTCTTTTATGAGTGTGTCTCAATATGTGAAACATCACATAAATTGCTTGAATAGCTCTTCTTGTTTCCTTCATAAACTGAAAAGTGTAAAAGTGTAAAACAAACAATAAATATGCCCATTAAAATGTTTGAAATATTTTTTATTGTAATATGCAACAAAAATAATACAGAGACAAAACAACAAAATGAGTATCAAACAGCACCTAAAGATCAAATTTATCTAAAAAATAAAAAATCAACATCAACAAATGTGTACATGAAATGTTTCAATAAAGCAAAGGGTAAAAAAGAAAATTTGAAAACACAACTTGCCATTTTGTGGTTCAATGTGTTTTTCTTTGCTCAATTTCATTTCCAGACGGAGAGAGTCTGGATAACTCCCTCTTGGTTCATCAACCCTCATCCATCAAGCGAGACAAACTGATTCCATCAATGTCTATTGACGTTGAATCAGCGACACCTCCTTCATCAACAACATCACCTAAGGAGTCCCTAAAGACGTTTGGAACTCCCGTTGGGACCGCGCCCAATGGAGCGTTTATCCCTGGTAGTGTCATTGACTTCCCCTGCAGTCAGTGGTGAGTGGACAAGTTTTTACATAGCTCCCCCAGGAAAACAGTTTAGGATGCACTTCCTTTTCCTTCAAATTTATTTTTGTTAAAAAAATTTTTTTGGGGGGGTCAAATAATGTTACTTTTTTATTACAGTTATATTAAAATAAATATTTATTTATTTGTGTTACTATTTTGTTATTTTATGTGTTATTCATTTACTTATTTCACTTTATGGGCAGAGGGTTTGGTGAGAAGTTCATGTACCACAGCAAAGATCAAAGTTTTAATGGTTTTTTATCTTCAAATTAATAAAATGCAACAAAATGAATAAGTAAATGCTTCACATTTAAATGATTTTTGGACAAATAATCCAAAAGGCAGTATCTGTAAATAAAAATCTTAACATTGTCTCCTTTTTTCCCTTTCAAATTCAAGCAATTGTACTGGTGGATCATTCAAGTGTATTGATGTGCCATGCCCGTATCTGGACACATGGTCCCCATGGACTGATTGTTCTGCCTCCTGTAATGGTGGAAGTCAACAGAGAAGTAGAGAGTGTCTTGGAGAGACAGAGGAGAAAGATTGCAATGGACCTGTCAATGAGGAACGGAGATGTAATATGGATCCCTGTCCAGGTAAATGGGTTCTTACAAGGGTTGGATGTCTAGAATCAAGGGGATCTCAAAATCAAGGTGACTTTCAAGATCAAAAGAGACAAGCATATAGAAATTCACTAAGAATTGAAGCAATGTGTCCCCCATGGTTTTTCAGATGTAAGATTGTCTTGTCATCCCTGTGGGGAGCTGGCTGAGACACAAAATGATTTCTTTACAGTTGCTGTTCAAAAAAAACATCCATGCCTTTGGTTTTGGTTATTTTCCTTTTTTTCTTATTTTCCATCTCTCTGTTTTCTTCTTGACATTTAAAACAATCTCTTTTTCCCCCTTCTACAGTTGATTGTCGATGGTCCACATGGTCAGCATGGAGCACCTGTGGAGACACCTGTGACGTGGGCCATCAGAAACGCAACCGTACTATCGTCCTTCCTGCTCTCTTTGGAGGGCGTACCTGTCAAGGTCCTCACACAGAGATACTACCCTTCAATACCCAACCCTGTCAGGCATGCCTTAAAGGAATGACACTGTCCCCATGCAGTAAGAAATGTCCCAGAGAATGTCGAGATATTCGAGATGGATTTAAATGTCTTCCAAATGATAGGGAGAGGTGCCAAGTTGGATGCAGATGTCCTGATGGATTGCTCCTACAGGATGGGCAATGTGTAGCAATCAAAGATTGCC
Organism: Marthasterias glacialis; assembly: GCA_911728455.2. Lineage (NCBI taxonomy): Eukaryota > Metazoa > Echinodermata > Asteroidea > Forcipulatida > Asteriidae > Marthasterias > Marthasterias glacialis. The sequence continues at coordinate 5,567,489 of OU452238.1, forward strand.
GCTGTCTTCTTGATATGAGAAGCTTTGCCACAGTACCCCCTACTATCCCTAAATCTATCACTGATCGATTCAACAATCTCACATTATCATATGGTCGCGACCTTGTTCCCATGCAAGAATTTCAGAGTGGTGATGTGATTTTCAGACAGTGTAATAAATGCACCTGTGAAGGAGGCAGCTTCAAATGCACCAATCAAAACTGCAGGAAAGACTGTGGATGGAGCGAGTGGTCTGACTGGTCAGAATGCTCAGTGACCTGTGGGTCAGGGGTGAGAAGGTCACGCCGGACTCCCAACAAACCTGAGAAGGCATATGGAGGTGCTGATTGTGAAGGGCAAAGTGAGAAAGAAGAGAAGTGTTACGCTGGAGATTGCAGTAAGTAAACATCTGAGGAGGTTAAGGTTTCTCAAGGAATGATGAAGTAATAAAGATTGGGGCAAAGGGTTAGAAATATCTTCAATTAAAGTGACTTGTGAAGAGTTATACAAATAAGAGGCAGTTAGTCACACTTTGTTAGTACCTTTGAATATCAATAGACAAACAGCTGTGTTTATCTTTTTTTTATAAGGAAGGCACTTTGAGCCTGTTGAAAACACTTTTTCTAAGTTCAGGTAACAGTGAGTTTGAAAAACAATAGTTACCAAAGAATGTCATGAATATTCTTCACTACTGTGTTTGATTCAGCTTTTATTATCTTTCCCTGTTCACTTTCTACGTAGACTGTAAGGCAAATGAGATATTCAGCCGTACAGCTACATCATGCCGTCCAACATGCCAAGATATAGGCACCAGTGACGGCATGGATACCAGCTACCATCATCTCTCTTGTGGCAAGGCACACGAAGGCTGCGTTTGCAAAACAGGTACAATTAAAAAGCATTTTGGAATCTGTGACACTTTCTGTAACACAAGTTTAAGTGTCAGATAAAAACTAGCAGTAAGTCGGTAAAAAGCATTTTACATAACACAGATTTTTTTCTGGTAAACTTTTTCTGCTACGCCTAATTTTTTCTAACTTGACAAAGTTTCTGTGCTTCAGATTTTTGCCTTGATTGTTTAAATGAAATGATCAGTGAAGGTAAAAACCTTAGGTGTATGGGTAAAGAAAATGAGAACAATGAACTACTTCTTTCTTACAAGATTCTTCTCTTCTGTTTACTCTAGGATATTACTTGAATAGCAAGGGGAATTGCGTCTTCCCTTATCAGTGTGAATGTAAGGATGAAGATGGGTTGCTAAGGAGACCAAATGAACAATGGAGACCAGACACTTGTTCTGTCTGTATCTGTAGAAATGGAAAAGTCAAATGCCAGAAGGATTGTGAAGTCACTACCTGTCAAGAGGTAAGGTTGTATGTCGGTTGTAAAAGTTAAACTAAACCATTTTTTTTTTGCAACAGTATTCAAGGATATTGTTGTTACTGCCACAGAAGCGTGTCTCAAATGGTTGACAATGTAATGTATGGTTCCTTTTTCTTTATTCAATTTACAGAACTTTGAACTTATTATGGAGCCTGGGAAGTGTTGTCCTGTATGCAGAGAAAGATACGGTAAGAAAATTACAGTAGGCCTTGAATTTACCCACGGCACACCCAGCAGTTGCCCTTTGCAATGTTCCAATACAAATTTCGTTTTCCTCCTAAAAAGTGCCCCTTACCATAGGAAAATTGCCGTGCCCCTTCAAGAGTGAAGTTCAAGGACGTTATAGGAAAATAATCTCTGCAAAGAAATTGTTTCTTGTTAATCAAATAATAGTTTTTTTTTCAGTATATTGCATGTCTCAAAAAAGTTATTCTGTATTTTTTAAGACAATTGTTATTACCTGAGATTTACATTAATTCTAACTCCATTCATCACAATCCAGAACCTCACAACACTTGCCATCTTGAGCTTGTTACTCGCAACATCACCAACTCAGCCGGCTGCCATGCCAACAACATCCAGCTAAATGTCTGCATTGGGTCTTGTACCCAACCCACGGAGATATTCTTAGACCATCCCGAGTTCTCAGTCTGTCAATGTTGCCAGGGTGTCTTTAAGAAGGTGACTGGGATGCGACAGGCAGAAGAGACAGATTTTGGAATGATAAATCTAGTGTGTGAGGATGGCAGTATTGTGCAAGCTCCAATAGCTAAATATTTTGGGTGTACATGCCAACAACCATGTGGTAAGTAATTAAATAAAGATGAGTTATTAATGAGCAGGTTGCTTGGCAGGTTGCTGATAGTCAAAATTGATTGATTAAGAAAGTTTCTGATGGTAGCACCTGTTCAACATCCTCTGTAAAAAATGAATGCAACCAATATTACTTGGACATGTTGCCATAGCCTTATGTTAATAGTCTTACTTGAGTTAGCAGGCATGATATTCTTCCCATTTTATTGTGTTTTGTGATTTTGTTTGCCTTCAGAAAATTTTGAAGATTATAATAAAAATAAAAAGTAAAAAAAATTACCATTTGTAGATCAGCCCTTACCATTTGTAGATCAGCCCTTGCGCCCAAGAAAAATGTTCCAATTAGTGTTAAATGGTCACATACCATGCCTTGTCATGTTATATAAAGAGATGATGAAACGATAATTTATAGCTGTTGCACATTACAAATAAAAGACAATATTTCTTTTTCGTTCTTTTACTTTTTTTTCTTTCCAAGCTTTTTCATAATAGTTAAATTGCAACTGTCTTATTTTTCTTTTTCAGACCAGCTGTCTATGTACAATGTGTTACCGTAACAGCCGAGACTATGGATATCGCCAATGGAAATCGACAATGGATTATGTGATGGGTTATCTGTGGAATACTGTAACTATCTTTTACTCTTTTAGTTGTTGAAGAAATATTTTAACTAATAGCTTGGCTTGCATATTTGTACTAACACAAGTTCCTTTAGCAAATAATATAGCTTTTCCTGATCATTTTTGGCAAATAAGCGGCCAATTTAAATGTCACGTTTTTTGTATTTTACACAAAATTAAAAGCTCCTCAAAACAGTCATTCAAAGTCACTTACCGTGTAAGCAATTGTTCTCTTGCGCCATGTGATCAAAAAAAAGAAAAAGATAAGCAATCAATTTAACAATCCACTGGAACAGCATTTAAATTTGCAGCAGCTTTTCACGGAAATCTCTAGTTGCGCCTACTCAGCTATAAAATTGAACGCTGATTTCGCATGGCTAAAAAGAACTCTTTATAAGTTGAATTCATTATCATGTTGTATAAATTCGCATGCCTCAAGATAAAATTGAGTGACAATTTCAACTGAATTTCAACTGAAGAGGCAAAATCACTTTAATATGAATGCATGAAAGTGAAATAGGCTGCTTTTTGCTCGAAATGACCGGGAAAATCTATAAATTAATAATACTTGTTATGCAACGATGCTTGTAGTGAGACTTGAACCCCGCACTCCCCTCCCCAGGTTCTGCCCCAAGAAAAGAATGTTTGTCTCAAAACTTAATTTATTAGTTTCAGTGCTGTTGAGGAACCGGTTAGAACTCCACAAAGAAATAAATCTTCAATATTGACAAACTTTTCATCTCTTCAAAGAAGATCCTAAATATTTATATTTCAGACTTTTAGATCTCTCTGGATATAAGAAAACTGTCTGTAGGAGATTGTTAACTAATCTGATAAAGCTTTGTACTCAAGAATCAAAAATTAATGTAAATCATCAGGAATGAAATCAACTCAAATTAATCCAAGCTCTGGATGGTTTAAAGCATTTAAGAAAGTTGTTTTAAGAACATAGCTAAGAAGAACAAGTTGTTTTAATTAAAAGTACCATTATTGTTATTTATTGTTGTTATTAAGTTCAAACACCTAGATTTACTCTGTAGTCATTGCAGGAAAACTGACTGTTCTAGACATTTGGTGCTCAATATGTGGCAGGGTGTAACCCCCCCCCCCTCCTATAGACCATGTTACCTGTGACATCACATGTTTACAAAAGAGCCACAGAACCTGGACTTCCTGCAGGCAGGATTTGTACACGGCTCAATGGGAAAATACTTTAAATCTTTCATTTTATGGAGATTGCACTGTCCGATTGTCATCAACTTTGGATATGAAGGAAAGGGGCACATCTCACAACTAGTTCAGCTCTCATTTTAATAGCCATTGAATTTATGTGGAAATTATGATACAAAATGTAAAATTTCTTATATGTCCCATGCAGTATCTTGCCTGCCAGTAATTGCCCTGGAATGTACAAGGTCACTCTTTTGTAAACAAGGGTCACATGGTCTATTGTGTCTTCATTGTTTTCTGGGAATCTCAGGAATTCTTTTGAGGATTTTAGGGGGTGCTTCTGTACAAGAGGGGAAGAGTGTGTTAGAGAATGGGAACATTTGGGGGCCTCCCTCTGCCACATATCGGGAATGGTATAGTTCTAGATTCTTTCAATAAACTGATATACTTCAAGCAATTAAAAATATTTATTAATTTTGTGGTTTGTTTTTAACATTGTTCTTTGTCTGCACCTAATTCACTTTGCACCCAATTCACTTTTTGAGCACTTTTAACATTTGGTCAATCACAGACTGTTTGATTGATTGTTCGCTTGCTTGCCGCTTGATTTCTTAACTCGTTACATTGTTATTTTTAAAATGTCGTAATTTTGGATAAATGATAGACGTGAAGTTTTCATACCCGTTACTGAAATCACACTTGTGAAAATTTGTTTTTAAAGCGCCGCTTAAATAAATTCAAACCAGCGGGTAACAGCGGACCCCTAGACGCAAACACGTGTCTGCAAGGTGTGTACAATTATATCAAAGTAATTAATTAATTGTACAGAACTGACCTTGTGTCATCTTCGTAATTCGCGGTTCTTGCTGATTGTGTCAGTGATACAAGCGATCTTAAGCCTCTGTTTTGGTTACAAAAAATTGTCACAATTGTTTTTTCTCCGTGACCAAAGGTTAACTTGGCTACTAGGTTGTTATTGGCTAAACTGTGGATTGGCGACCGCAACGTGTTCCTTTTATCTTGTTAACTTGTAAAGACGTGCTGATGTTTATGTACATAGTATAAGCACAGCAATATTTACTCCTTGATGAAACGGTTTCTACCTACACAAGCCTTGAAGCTGACGACAGAACATGGCACCTTAGGTGTCATGGTAGATCAATCATGGCTGTTCAACCTGCAAATTAAATTAGATACACTGAGTGTGTCGAGATATAGAATCCTGTTATATTCCTCATATCAACCAAGACATATTCAAAACAAGAACACTTTTGCTCTAAGCTTTCACTATACTTTAAAAAATAAACAAATAACAAACTGATGTTACTTCTAAATGATTTACTTTATTTTGATTTAAGAGTAAACAAATTGGTTAAAGAAGTTTTGCCGACATTGTCGTTCCACTGAGGACATCTTTGATTTGTATACAAGTCACTGACTTTTACTACCGAGTAAAACAGTCACAACAAATACTGGACTTTGAATTCATGAAGTATCAATTGAAATATCATTCAGAGTCACTTTGTCAAAATAATTTGAAGACACAGTTATTTTATAAAGTCTCAAGACAGCCAACAGCATATTCTTCTGCAAAACGAATTCGCCGAACTGTTTTATGAAGTTATCTTAAAAAACAATGGAAACACTGCAAAGACGTGTTTATTTATATTTTTCGCCGAACTGTTTTATGAAGTTATCTTAAAAAACAATGGAGACACTGCATATTTATATTTTTGGATACGGCTTTGGAATTTTCATTTAAAATCCTTAAAGCGCTTTATATTGGAAAAAGTTTGTTAACACTTTACGGCAAAACCGTTTTTTGCTGAGCTGATCTTTTAAATTTCAAAGAACCCTCTTTTATATTTGTTTTAATATTTTTTTTAATGCAGTTAAATCGCATTCCGTAGGATGAATTTGCAAAAAGACTACAGAAGATATGAGAGCGTATTACTGGATATTAAGATCGAAAATAGTCGTGATAGTAGACCTAACGTCTGTAGTTCCAATATTATAGAAAATGCAGTAGTCAACGTTTGTATGAATGATTGTTTTGGGCATGCATGACGTAGCCTGCGGGATAATATACCCATGCTGTTAATACACGACATGCTAGAAGCCTGGAGGCAACTGGCGCCCGCATTCCAAATGTATCAATAACACAGCAAAGCAATGACAATCCATTCAAAGACCAGAAATACAACCGTAATCACGTAATGTACCGTACCCTTAAGTATTCCACACTCTACTCTTTCCTGGACAGGTATTTTTGAAAATTGTTGGCTGTTTTACAAAATAAAAAGCAGGTCATTATGTGGCACACTCACTGACAAGACAAACGTTGTTGGCTACTGAGGATAGCGAAGCGCTTGAGATTTGTGGACACGTTGAAAGCAGACTGGACTTCATACTGCATTTACAAATGAACCTTTTGATTGGGTACGCAGCCGACTGTGTGTGATTAGGATCAAGATATCGTGAGTTGTGGCGGTGAGCGCACATGCAAAACAGATGTAGCCCTGCACGGGGTTTCTGCACTTGCTGGCCGGGGGAGAAGACCGCGGACGACTCGCTGAATTTCACTGTTCCTGAAAACCATGTCCGGTAGCTTTTTCCGGTGGAATTTGACAACGTTTTGGAAAAGTTTTGAGAGGTCATGTTACTGACAAGTATGAGGGATTTGCGAGATTCTGTGCTACATATGTTGACAGATAACCGTCATAACTGATTTTGGTAGCCAATTCTCTGCCAAACTTCATAGCATGCCATAAGCACATGGCTCATCGTTTTCGCATATTTTACTCCGTAAAAATAGCGCTTTACTAAAAAATTTATAAATTCTTCGTTTTTCGGACGATTGGACTTAGAAACTAGAAGAGTTTCTCACTCTACCATGTCACTTTTGAAGATATGTGTCTTCGTATTCTACGTGTGTACAACAGTGGTAATGCTGATGATGGCACACACTACGCATGGTAAGAACTCTTTGTTTATTTCTCTATAAATGTATTTCAGTATATGAGATAAGACTGTGTGTTTATATAACCGTTTAGGATATAGGCTAGGTAAACTATAATTCCTAATATTTACTTATCTTTAGGTTTTTTGCTGGGGATATATCTATAATTGGGAATGCCAGGGGTAAATGCAGTCCGGAGATTGCGGTAATGTGGTGCTGGTATGTTGGAGCAAATTGTGTGTACCATTGGTGGCTTCAGGATAAGATGGAATTGGTAGCTCGAAAGATGTTCTACTGGTATTCGTATTTAGCGGGAATGGAGAACAATTAAAAATTAAAAAAAATTGCCTCGAGTAAATAATTGTATTCTAGACAATCCTGTAATAAGTTTATTGGTCTAATTTTATATTTGATCGTTTGAAGCATGACAGTCAAGAGACCTTCATACTGAAGGCTTCGATTGATACAAAGCATAAGGAATATTGTGTGTTGTCCCTAATTCCTATATAGTAATTCAGGTTTAATTTGAGGTCTTGTGTTCGAGTCCAGCCTGATTCGTCAGCCGTTGTTCCCTCTTTTTTTCTTTTTCCTCGGAAGTACGATCCTTTCTTGAGCATCTATGACGCAAACCTGACATAAAAAAAGCAGCAAATGATTATTATTTTTTTATTTTTTTATTTAGGATTTATACATTTAAACGTGTGTATCCATAGGCTAGGTGTGTCCAACCAAAGAGGAAGGACGGGTCTTCTTTACTTCTTTAGTTTCATTCACCGATCTTCCGTAATTAGTATGCACAGTTTTGTGTTTCAATGAAAAATGTAGTCGAAATGTGCATTTGTGAATTTGGTAGGATTTTTCTCTTGTAGAATCAAAGAACGTGTGTCGAGTCACATAATAAAATTATTTCATAGGTTTCCCTCCTTCAGCACGAAGAAGCCAGGAGCGATCTAAGATCTCATTCCTTCGGAGGAAATTAAGGTGGAAGGTTCAACGGAAACGAAGCCTTCCAACGTCTTAACCCAGGTTCTTGCTTCATGCACTATCGGACTGCATCTGACCATGATCTGACTGTATCAACATAAAAATTTGATCAAATAAGACACTAGCTTCAACCTCTTGTATATACAAGCGAGCTTTATTTTGATGGTCTTGTGGGCGTACACGATGTTGGGGCATAACTTCGTCGTAGCGGACTTGGATCTTCTTTGATCCTCTGTGGCCCACGGGAAAATTGTTAAACCATTGCAATTACTAGGCTCCTGCCAGATGACGTTGCAAAAATTGATGTAAGGTCTGAAGACGTCTAGTTAGTTTGTAGCTTTTCAATTTTTACCGTATGCAAATCTTCGTACGATAAAAATTGACTACGTGGATGTTAGAAGATCTGTTAACATACCGGTACCGTTAATTTTGATTAAAGTTTACAGTGTTCGTCAACAATTAATGAACAATTTGTTCGATGCAAGACCAGTGCGACTAGTTCTTCTGCGTTGCTCTGTTGTTTAGAAAGGTGTCTCATTGATTGGATTGAAACATTGACACGTAATTCAAAGGGTTGCTTAGGATTGCTGAAGGGATTGACCTGTTTGTGGAGAGTATTATTCTAAATGACGAATTAATAAATCGATCATGTCGATTTTGACAAACCTTAGGTTGTTAAGAGGAGGAAAACACAGACCTATGTCATATTCTTCCTGCCGAATATTTTAAAAACTGGTCAATATCGTATATCTGTGCTGGAATTTGGCCAAGGATGAATGAACTTCGTCACTTAAATTGCTTGCGATTATTTGAAATTTCGGTAAATAGGCCTAAATACAAAAACAAAATCTAAAACATCACAACTTTCTCATATACTCGTGTGTATCCATGAAGTTGAAACTTCTGTTCCTCCTTTCTTGTTATGGATGTATACAATTATAGACACTTATGAAATGTTTTAAAAAAATGTAACCTCACTTGTAAAACTGTGAACCCCAAACGCACCAGGGTGTCTATCAGAGCGGGGCAGGGGGTCCCTTGCGCGACTTGATGGCACCCTATGGCGACTGACGATTGTAACTTCAAATGTACACAAAACAAAACTTTAACCAGTGACGCTCGGGCCTACTTGACCAAAAACTAGATAGAGTTATTAATTTTTCATCTATTAAGACCGAGAAGGGAAAGAGAATGGGCTAGACTTTGGAGTAGCGGCCGGGCTCCAATCGTCCACTTGACGGGCCAATGTTTTCCTCCAGACATTGACAGCGGACTATAAATCATTAACTTGTGTCATGGACTTTGGGATTCCATGGGCTCCGAGCTAGTTTACTTGAGCAATTAAATCGAATCATTTAGGTGTAGTACAACATGTTGTGTCGATCATTTTATAATATTCTCTTTATTGTGAGAAATGTTAATGTTTAGGTATTTGGAGTGGTTGGTGTGTGGGAGGGGCAAAATTGTGTCATTTTGTGTCACTTTGTCATCATGCACTACAACTATGTAATTGTTATCCCTGTCAATGAAAGGAACATTAACAAACAATTTTGCGAAATGTTTGATTGTAAGTGAAGGTTTTCTCGTTTCAAACGGTTAAACCATGGAGGTAGTGTTTCCATGGATACAACTGACTGTCTTATCCACTCGAGAAAAAGGAGCCAATCAGACAGGATCTAAGACTTGTTGTCTTCAGTCTCGTCTCAAGTTGTACCATCTTAAAGTAGAATTTTGCAACACGGGCACACTCGTCAAGGCTATCCTCTTGAATTCAGGCAGACAAGCTTAGATGATTAATGTTTTTGGAATAGATGGTCTACGGTACAGTCAGATTTTTCAAATACTCCTTCGCATAAGATGAGATAACCGCTACAAGTGGGACCCTCAATACCACGTGGGAGTCTCTCTTGGGTTTGTTTACAATAATTTAGTTGTTGTTTATGGGGTTTAAAATACCGTGAATGATAACATAAGCACCGCTTTCTTATCCCGATACTTGAGGAGTGACTTGGTGACTACTTGCCCTTTCTCAAGATTAAGATAAGTGATGACGTGTGGTATCTGTCATTCCAGTTGGAGTGTTATTATACATCGCTCCGTAATTCAAACAAACACTTGGAATTCTTCGACTGCAGAGTGGCGTAGCAAGTTGCCATGATTTTTGTCTACATATTGGGACTTTTTAATTATGTTGCATTAACCCAAAGCGCCCGTTACACGCTGTTTTCATGCTTTTAAACAATCAATGGATAATCATGATCAAATAAACCAATACAGTGTATTGTTTGGGACTGGTTTGGGACAGTATACCACTACTTTTCTTTCAACCAAGGTTTCAGTGGCGTAACCAGAGGGTCGGCGGGGCCCTGAGGCACCCCCCCCCCCGCTCAGATCCCTTGCCCCCCCCCCCCAATGAGATCGAAAAAAATGCACGAGTGAATAGTTCGATGTGCTTAATAGCCCCCCCCCCCCACCCCCCATTATGTCTATGCCCCCCTAAAAAAAATGTCTGGTTACGCCTCTGCAAGGTTTGACTATGGAATTTATTTTCGACTTTTCCCACTTCCGTGTTTATACCCATGGTGGTGTAATAGGCTAAAATTACATGATAAGTATTTTATTGTTTAAGTATGTGAAAGTTAACTGAGAAAGAGATGAAAAATGTTAAATAAACAAACGACTATTCTCCGAGAATACGAATCCACGTATGAACCAGTTGATTGGTACGATCTCGGCGTTCAATGCTTTTACTTTTTTTCAGTGGGATTTTATCAAAGGTTTTCTCAATATTTTTTGAAAAACAGGATGAGCTGATTCAATTATTTTATCCTGTAATATTTACTCAACGAAAATTGTCTAAGTATCAACTGGTTTGTCGACAAGTTGTCTGCAAATCATCACCCAAACTTACCGGAGTCTACCAGTCCGAGACTACCGTGTGTTTCGACCAGATCACGGCTAGTCATTTGGCTATCTCCCGCTGATCACAACGCACCAGGGAGCTAGCCATATGTGCCGGTATAACTAGCCACGACAATCAGCAATCGGTAAAAGAAATAGAAACATGAAAACAAATATTAACAAAATAAAACGTGTAATTGATAGTCAAGATTAGATTCAGATGCTGAGATCAATATGGAAGACAGATGTACAAATTAAACAGGTTTTTTTATTAGAAAAAAGGAAGTGGGATTTATTTGTTTAACCCGAGACTTGGAAAAAATTGATTGAGGTCTGCTTCCTAACGATCTGATTGTGCTTCAGATCTACGACCGTTAAAAAAAAATGTCAATAAGAAAACGTATTTATATGGGTGTCCAAACTGAGTTTCATTGACAAAACAAAATAATTTGGGCTAGAAAAAACAAGCTTTTTGACTGAAACTAATTATTATTATTATTATTACTACTACTATTATACATTTCTGGTAACGAAACCAAGGATGCCTCATAAGTGAACTTAATCACTGTAGCTCTCAAGCCTGAAGAAACATGTAGATAAGGATGCTTGCCATGTGAACCAGAAACACCGGGGTAATTCCCCTACTCTTCCACGATAAGTGTTATGGGTTCTTTTTACGTGCACTACCTATCCTAGTACACGGGACCTACGGCTTAATGTCCCATCCGAAAGACAAAGCAATATTATGGTAAAGTATCTTGCTCAAGGACACAAGTGCCGCGACCACATGGGTAACGAAAAAAGGAGTTTTAATCCCGAACGAATTTGAACCAATTTTATAGAGCTGCTAAAAAGCACAAAAAGTAGCTGATCACAACAAAATTGTACTTACTAGAATAAGGTTACCGGCCAAAATACAATGTCACATGTACCATCTGTGACTGGTATCCCGCTTATTTTTGCTAAGCAGAAAATGTCAAAGCAATATTTTCTGCTGAAGCCTCAGGGTTAAGATGGACGCAGATTTGACATTATTGGAATCAAAATGTGCTGTATCTTTCCCCTGAATCGAATGTAAAAAAAATAACTCCGTGTGCAAAACATTCCATCATTTGGACATGTTGACAACTCTGACCCCATTTTACTGTTCAATAAAATACTAAATCAAGTAAAAAATCACACTTTCCATTCATATAAGATCGTATGTAAAATATAGTGAACGTCATTCAACGTTTATTAGTTTAGTACGTCATGAACGTTGCCATATCATAAATAAGAACATCTTCAGTGCCTGGAACACTACATTACCAATAATTTACAAATACTTGATTGTCATGTATTATGATAAGTTTTACCTTGTACCTTTTAGCAACTGTATACATTAAATATGAAACAATATTGACCAACAGTCTATAGCCAATGCCCTAACATATTAATACAGTGGCAAAAACACACCATCGATTACTTATACTCTAATAGGTATCGTAAGAAAGTACTTTTAGTCAAGTTCAAGGTTAAATTCTTATTAATAGGTTCACGTGGCGCTCACAGCACGTGGAATAAAGAAGAGAGTGCGTGTACCTTAAAGGAAGAGTCACTCACCCTCATTAAATCATATATGGATGGAGAGAGCAGAAAGCTTGTAGGCATCAACTTGTTCATCCAGAAAATACACTAATTTTCTTGGAGTGCTAATATTGAAAGCTTTGTCGTTGGTCTTTAGTTTAATTTTTTACAATCATAATTTATCATTATTATAAACATTTTTTTTATCTTTTCACCAAAGAGCCCCAGACCAATCATTTATAAAAAAAGTAAAAATAAATCAGTATATATATATATTTATATTGTTTTTGAGGAATGATTAACTCTATATACTACTTAAACTCATGCTCATTTTTGTTATGCCTTTGTATTTCTGTGCATACTGTTCTGTTTAGTGGATGTTTGTTGGTTGATTTCGGGATATCCGTAGCCGACTAATGTTTTGTTTGAGTGGGATTTAAACCATTACCTTTAACGATCCTGACTGTGCTCAGCATGAATGTACAATAATATAGCTATATTCATATACTGGTAATTGAGTGCCTTGAAGTAGTCTTCCTCTTGAGGCTCATTATATTCTAATCACCCTCTTTCCTCTGTTATTTTTCAAGGTTGTTTCAAAATTTGTTTTTACGGGGACAATTTACCTGATGTATGTTATCCAAGCTCAATCAGACATAATTAGAAAAATGTGGTGGATGCTGATTACATCTGAACTCAGAGGTTTTGATTGTTTTTGCCTTTGTTTACATTTCTATTTATTTCTATTAAAAAGACATTTCAGAATTTAATTCTAGTTTATATGGAACGGCAATCCAAGTAATTCTTGCTTGACCGAATTACATGCAATTTCATGGCAGGCAACGGTGTGTGTACGTAAATGTGACGTCACTGGAACCAGAAGCTTTACTTTGTAAGCAGCTCAGAGCGTGCTGCGTTATCTGTGCTGAAATTACGTCACTACTTCCAAAGATGATACTCTGTGTCTATCCGTATTTTTTCCTTATTAGTTACTGTAATCCTCACAAATAAAAATGGTACCGGTATACACGCCACCCAAGAGGGCAGTATTTAGAAAACCGGTAAGGTTCGGGAAGCAATAATGAACCAATTAGTCTTTTCCGTTCCACTGTGCCAAGCTCCTCCTTTGATGTACTCTTAAGATGTGCTCATTAATACCATGTGCATGTGTCGAAACCACGGTGAGTTGAATAAACGGACTTCTGCTCCTTCAGTCACTGAATGAGTTTGAATGAACCCTGTCACGTGGTCACAATTTTCTATATTTTCAATTAATTTCTGACTCGCCTCAGCATTGACTTGGAGACACTGAGATATACTATTCATTAATAACAGCGTCAACTCCATGGTCAAATTACTTGGACCTTGCATTCCCATATAGTGATGACTCAGGAATTCTAGATTAAATTATAATTACAAAAAATGAACCTTGAAAACCGAGCGGTCGAATAACCATGTATCATGTATTATGTATTTTTGGAGAAGTGAGCAGTTCAAGGCAAAAGCCAATCTCAATGACAGCGGTATGATATAAAATATGAATTGTTAAAAAAAAAAGTATTTTTAGGAAGACAAATTATTAGCTGGTGTAAATTGCTTTGCTTAATCCAAATGACCTGTAGTATAAATGCAAAAAGTATTAACGCCTTTACGTTTCGACCTTGTAAGAGTCTTTCTCAAAGGCGCTTTGAGGAAGAGTTTGCCAGGATCGAAACGGTAAGCCATTAACAATATTAAATAATAAATATTTATATATATATATTTATATATATATATTTATATATATGTATAAAATGGGGATGTTAAAGGCTACTGCATGTGCCCAAGTTGTCAAGATAAAGATTGCTGTTTTAAATCTCCCAAGATTTAAGTCGATTGTTGAAAGGTCACTAAGCATGAAAAGTATTGGCATCTGACTTGTCTCCCTTTGTTTAAAATTACAAAAAAGATATCTTTAATGGAGGCAGGCATTTTATTTTCATTGATGAGAAGTCAGAAATTAAATGACATTTTGATGTAAATTCTTGTAAATGAGCATCATGTATCTTTAATTTGAAAAAGACACATTTTTAAGAAGTATGCACATGCTACCATGACTCATTCAGATTGTTTCCTTGACTTCCAAATCCATTGACTCTACATCTGTCTAAAATGAATTGTAATCATAACCTTGAATTGTGTGTTTTCCATCACACACCAAGCTCGCCATTGCCAGACGGTGAGGCTTGATTTTAAATCAAGGGATTTTTCTTTCAAATATATCTGTAGGTAGACTAGTCGATCATGAAGACGATGTTTTATTAATTCATGAGAAACATGATTTAGTCGCAGTGCATGACCTGGTTTCTATAGTGTTTCATTCATTAATTACATTCCCATGGCGATGATGTTGATCCTCATTGACGTCGCTGGCTTGCCCAATCATATACAGAATATTGAACTAGAATAATTTATTCGATATTTGGGTTTAATGGTTGCCGTTCATCAACTTTTTTATCTCTGTATACTTTGTGTTTTTAATTTGTGCGGGAAGAAGGGCGACTGAGGCTGGAGTCCAACATTTCGATCTCTTGTAGTTGTTAAAGCAACGGTAGACCTCAATTTGTGTGTAGTTTAAAATTAATGGAAGAGATTGATATCGTTAAGGCATAATTGTGCCTATTTGTATGAAGCAATATTTAGTTAATGGCTGTTTTACTGCATATAGTATGAAACGATAATCGGTTTATGTCTCTAGGGATGCTGCCATGACGTCATTAATTGAATTCTCCTTTTATTCCATGTGTCCTAGGTAAGCTCATCTGTGCCTGTACAACACCGGCATGTAATGACACTGGGCGCATCACCTGCAATGCTGTGACATCATGTTACACCCAGTACCTAGACAGGGGAGATGGTAGCTCACCAGTAACACGTGGTTGTATCGATGACACAACACCTCTGCTCTGTGAAAATAGGTAGGCCTTTATTTTCTCATTTTCTCATTGCGTTTAATTTAAAGAACACTTGGCTACGGTACCTTTAATTTTAAGAGTACCGGTATTCGAGTGATTTATACAATTAACAAGGGCAGGGTCCAATTTCATAGAGCTGCTTAAGCACAAAAAAGTAGCTTAGAACACAACAATTATGCTGACTAGAATAAGGTTACCAGCCAAAATGCCATGTCACATGTACCATTTGTGACTGGTATCCTGCTTCTTTTTGCTTAGCAGAAAATTATTAAGCACCACTGTCTGCTTAAGCACTGCTCTATGAAATTGAGTCCCATGGCTTTTTTTAAACATATGTCTGTTGTACCAAGAAGGGACTTTGATAAACATTGTATTGTCTTTTTGTGAACGAAAATAAGGTATCCTTGAAAATTCATTCATCATTAGAGCATGTGAACCTGAAGAAAAAAATAATGACGGTGAAGAAATATTAGATTAAAGGTCCCTGAAGTGATAATTTTTTACGAACATATTTCGTGCTACATTCTAATTCCCTGGAGTGTATGAAAACTAACTGACATCCCTTTTTCGGTTAATGTTATTGGTAGGGGCACTTCTTTAAACATTTATAAATTTCCCTGCTTTTCCGGACAACTGATGGCGCTGTTTACCGTGATGTCATTTTAGGAGACACTGGTTTTCTGTTGTAATTTGTGAAATTATAAACCCCAAATCTGCTTATGGAAAGCATTTATGAACTGACACAACGAATCACTAAAGAAAAGAAAGTTTACAACAGCGAAATATCCTAAATTCTGTCGACTTTTTGTGCATAAACTAATTGCAACACTGAGGTTTCTGCCTGAAATGACATCACCATTTTGCTCATGAATAATGGAAATTCGCATTAGTATAACAACCAAAAAGGCACCAAAACACCTTCGAAAATTACATAATGAAAATTTAAAATAAGGTTAAATGGGACACGAAGGTGCATTTCCAAGGATTGCATTAAAACTACAGTTCTTGAGCCCTTTAAGATAACCCAGGAACACTTAACGAAATCGGTTTGGGACTAAAAGCCAAAGTTTTTTGTCCTTTGTGTTCGGGACGAGACTCGAACCCTAAACCACTATAAAGATGAGTACTGAAGTTTCTTACCAACCTTTGCCTATTGTGTTCTATTCCCTCATTATGCAGGAGGCCATTTGTACCCGTAACACCATGGCCCCATCTTCAGTGTTGTAAGCAACCAATGTGTAATGCAGATAATGGTGTAGTTACTGCTCCAACATGGCCAAAGAAAATCTTCGAAACTACCACAGTTAATGGTAAACTTATAAAACAAAATTATTTTTAAAAATGATCTTATTGTTGTATACAATATTCTTACTCTTAAAAGTTAATCAAATGATTATTTCATTTTGATAGTGATGTAAGTATCCATTTGGCCATGGTTACTCGTTCAAACATTTCAATCTATTCGTGAAGAAAGACTTTTAGGCCTATATCTTTATTCTTAAAGCTAAGTAAGCCTTCGTTACTCATTCAGATGAAATTTAAAGTTTCCTCCACTTTTTCCTGTTGTCAGTCTTTCAGCCTCAAGATGACTCTCATCGCAACTCCAAACACCCAGCAGAAAAATCCAAACCAAGATCGGAAGAGACTTTTCAGCATCCAGCATTCATTATCATCCTTCCGGTCATCACTGTGTGTCTTTTTGCAATGCTTATTATCGTCATAGCTGCTGTAGTAAGACAGTCACGCAGCAGGCGACATAGAACTTCTGGTGAATTTGGCGCCAATTTTAACAATACCGGGTTGCCCGATGCGAACTGCAGGGGTAATATTTACGGCACTGGTGACCCGTATATCAGGGAGAAGTTTTTTCAAAGTGTTCACGTCTGATCGTTATAGTTTCGCTGGTAGCTTGTTTTCATCACCAGTTCAAGAGGGTCGTTCTCCCTGCTCTCGACGTGTCATTGGCCTTCCCGTATCTTGCTGGACTCGTTGCTAAGGGAAAGGATGATTATTTGTTTACGTTTTTTAAATAAGCTGTTTCGAGTATCGCAAGGTGTGGCTTAATATAGTCTATTAGAAATATCTACTTTTTGTGGTACTTAAGATATTTAAAATTAATTGGCTTTTAAAACTTTTGTAAAAGATATGTTAAAGTTTTTACGTTTTTCAATGTGAGCATGGTAAAATGTGAAGTTCAAGTTCGACCATGCACTTAAAACCAGAGTGCCTTATGTAGGCTTAGCATAAAAATGAAGATGCCCAAGGAACAACAGTGTACATTTGGAAACAAAATTGATGGACTCTTGCCTTTAAAATTTAAGGAACACTTTGAAAAGTCCTGGATCAGAATTGACCCGGAGACAAATCCCAGGGGTCAGACCTTTTCCGGGTCAGAGTCAGATTTGGTTATACTTTAAACGGTTTCCTGCTTATTGTGACCCAGAAAACGTTTCAGACCGACTGGAAAATGGGGCTGACCTCCCGGGACTCTTCCCCAAGTCAATTCTGATCCGTGAATTTTCAGAGAGTACAAGTTATGCATCCATTGATGAGAAGAAACTTTATTTAGCCCTCGTTAAAAAGGTGTTTATCTAGTTGGATTGGACTGGTACACATATGTGTATAACTTATAGATATAAACACTTACCAAAGAAGATGTCTGTATCTTTGCTTTGATAATAATTAAATCAATAGATAACTTATGAAAAGATCAACAGAAAACGAGTTTCTAATTTTAAATGAGATCTCAGAAACATGCATTCCTATACTGAAAATACCATGCAGGCAATGATTGCAGCCAACACTAAAGTGGATTGCAACCACAACGTATTATTTTGGAATAACTAATGCATCCCATGTCGGCTGGCAATTTTTTTTTCTGCAGTCCAGAATTGCCATCCTCGAAAAAAAAAATGTTTTTAAGGATTCCCTTTTTGGAATCGATTCAAAGGAAAACAATTTTCCCATTGAAAATCATTACAACAGTGGCAATTTCGGCCTGCAGAAAAAGATAAAGCTGTCGGATACCATCGGGTGGTGTAGGATACCATCAAAGTATGGTCGTGCGCGGAACGGATACGTGTGTGGTTCACTCGTTCTTGTCCCAGAGGCACAATATCGAGAGAAAAATAGACGCGATTTTCCGTTTTAAAATGTGGCCGTACAACCGGGTACGTTGTTTAAATTATAACTGCCAATGAGCATTAAACGCAGCCATAACAGATGTTACAAACCCAGGAAATTAACGCTAACTGCCCGTCAAGTTAATCATGTTGTAATTACATAGACGTTCTGAAAGAGCAAATGTTACAAAGTGTCACTGTTACATTGTAAGTGTCTGTCTGACTAACGATGCAGGGGAAGGCAAATATGGCGTTTGTGTTTTATTTTGTGCGTATTGTGTATTTTTATTTCTCTGTATGTTTCGAGAACGCCCGTCTGTTTTGGTCTGAGCTTGAGCCATCAAAAGTGTGAGCTATGAAAATTATATTATTAATATACAGAGCAATTAGGTTGTTTTGAAGAGAAACCCAACCGGCTTGGATTGTTTATACCGCCCTCTTGCGGTGGCTCAACGTATTTTTATTTTGTTAGCATACAGCTGCCTGAGAACTGCACAGATTATCTCAAATGAAAGAAAGTCAATTTTATTACAAAGTGAACGAACATCAGTATTTTTTTGCAAGATTTGGAATTGTAATTTATTGTACATTTATTTTATACATTATTTTTATCGCAGTGGGGAAATTTCTATTCATAAAAAAAGTGTACAAATTAGTTTAAAAAACCGTCGGTATTTCTATTTAAAGGTATAATACAGGATTGATATTCACCCAATTTGTTTTTATTAGTTTCAGTCAGAAAACTTACTGATTATGAAGTTCATACCAGTAGAAATCTTGCAACGAAAAATTTATGTCTGAAATACTGTCAAAGTCGAGAAAATAGAATTTGAAGACCCCGATTTTAATTTCAGTTGTAACAATCGAAATTGAGATCAAAGTGTTTACATGCTGAAAAGTGTGTACGGTTTTTCGATATTCACTCTAAAAACTAAATTAGTCAAAATAGCGTTAATTAGTCATTTTACACCACATTTTGACTAAAGAATAGTCAAAAATGACTAATTAAGGCTGTTTTGACTAACTTTAGTTTTAGAGTGTTGTCTCCTGACTCGGACGACGGATTGAGCCCAAATTCTCACAGGTTTGTGTTTGCATGTATATCTTGAATAACACAAAGTAAAAACACTGCACTGTCAGCTTTACCAATCTTATATTCTAGCTTTAGACTCATCTTAATTAGAAATGGAAATACTTTTTACTAAAATAATTAAATCGTTGAGGCATAAATGTTTTGCACACAATTATGACTCCCTCAAGTTCCAACGTTATATGATATGACCATAAAAAACATTTCAAGAATTAAACAAATGCACACATAGCTTTTTATAATACATGTATAACACGACATCATCAGTCATGGGTTCGTTTATCATCATTCTTAACGTGTCATTGAACCATTTCATAAAAAAATACTGACACATTATAAAATATTGTCCTGAAAAAAATATTTCTGGAACTAGAGTTCGACCTATATAATGCATCATCAGGAATGAATTATCCTGTCCGTAGTGGCATATATAGGCCGTGTACGTTATCATAACATCATCTACTCTGTCATCGCCCTCTGCCGGCAGCAATCAGCCAATCCAGGCTTGTACAAATGTTATCTATACTGAGATGATGCTATATAACTGATATTCCGGGTGGGGGGTAATGCGATTGCAACCTGGAGCCCCCTTCAGGCTGTAATACCCCCCGTATAGTCACCAATGAACTGTTACTTAGACCCCTCAATCAGCGCCAATTTCAGCCGAGCGCTGATCGTTTGATTACCTGAAAATACATCTTTATGATTTTTGTTTTTAATCCGTTGTATCCTAAATGCGTTATGAAAAAGGATTACGGGCTGGGTATTTTTGACAAGATAGTTTATTTTGTTCGGTTTAACTAGGGTATGTGAGTCATGACCGGAACATGGGTGCCTGATTGAAGGCCAGAGGAGAGGGGGTCAGTAGGGCCTACTCTTCCCCTTGTTTGAATCTGCGGTTTTGCCCGGGGCCTTGTATAGTGCACTACCGGTTCAAACTTCAAATTGATGAAAAAATACATCTGCCAATGACATGTACTCCGTACAGTAGGCTGTTGATATCGCGGATATCGTTTCTGCCGTGGGTAGCACTCATACCCCGTCCATTTTGTAATTGTTGTATCATCGTAAAATAATACCATAAAGATTGCGACAGGTGTCTTTGATGCAGTGATGATGCAGGGGTGGGGGTTCACATCTCAACACCCATATTGTGCACGTTCTGGAGTAGAAATCAGCAACAGTTTTCCAGACGTAAATGTCTTTCTAAGTGACCTTTTCCACCTCCATAATCAGGGTCCTCGATCTGATACATCAGTGTGTAGGGGATGTAGACCTTAGTAGAGCCCCTCCTTCCAGCAGGCGTCCTTATTAATTCGTAATGTCTACATCTGTGTCATTTCTGTCAATGTTCTCATGCTTGGGATGAAAAAGTCATCCATACTGTCTACGATTTGTACAGTTTAAGTTAAAGGTAGGTTGTTTGCTGAGCACACACCCATTCAGACGATTTGAATTGCCATGTACCTCGTGTAAATTCGATAGTATTGCATCAATCTTCGAGAGGAAGATTAGTTTTTTTTTTGCAGTTAATTACTGATTTGGCCTAAAGTTTTAAGACAATTTATTTCTCGTATTTGTCGTGCTGTTTAGGCCTCCGTAAGAGAAAGGCATCTTTCTGTTTTACTATAGCAGTTTTATTTCTAAATTAAGATTGTGTTAACAAAGTCTAAGAAGGAATAGGGGTACATTCTCACTTGCGCTTCTAATCTCAAATCAGGAGTTCTTTTAAAAACCACGTCTATACAAAGAAAGGAACTAAAATTATCAACAGGCTATTTGAAGTGCTTTTCTTCATTTCAGTTGGACGTTATAAAAAAGCATTCTTTTCTATAATTCGCAAGTGACACTATTTAAAAGATTTCACGTGAATACTAACTTCGTACGTCTGACATAAAACTTTACATTATTAATATTTAAAGCTATACTGTAAAAGAGTGAACTATGATCCGAGTGGTGTCATTTTGGTTCTGTTGAGAATGAAATTCAATGTGCATCACCCGTTGCGTGAAAATTGGGGCGAACTTTACAATGATTCAAGTTGAATATAACCGTCTTTCGGTCTGAAAAAGAGTTGTTCGCCACATGGCTGTCTGCAAGAGTGGTATGGCGGACAAAACGAGTTTTTTCCCCACTCTTTTACATTTTCGAGAATATATACCTTTAATAACTCAGTCTGAAGTGAACATGTTGAGCGAAGCACCGAAACTCAATCACGTGAAACCCTGTCCTGTGAATAATCTAAGGATGTGCTAAAAATTACACGGACGCGTCCGGACGCCTCAGAAAGGTGAAAAAGTGACGGCTAAGTTCAAAGTATGAATCATCGTGAGGATGTTCCAATGTGTGTCTTCGGGATTGACATTTCTTGTAGAAGTTTCATCGAAAGCTTTAATGCACGACCAGAGATAGGAGCCAACTTAGGAACAGTTCCAATATCGCGGATTATCTGGGGACTTTCACAGCGATCCGATCGGTCGACTTCTACTGTTGATCAAGATTGTTGACTCAGACTTTCGATCCAGACAGACGAGTCACGCATTGATCTGATCTGTTTTCTCGACAGTTATTAAATGACAACAGTTCACATTTTTATTTGAACAGTTCCTGAAAACCAGTCTTGATGCCAATCGAGTTTACCGAAGGTGTGAAACTGCATTGATTCCGTTTAGTGGTGTAGTGCGCCCTCAGTGTCCGTCTCACACTTCAAGCTTCTCCTTTGTGTGGCCATGTTAATTACGAGAACTTGTCTAGTCACGAGAGCAGACTTTAGTCAAACTGTCTAATGAGAAGAGACAAGATGGATGAGTAGAATTCTTAGTCCAGAAGATGAAGAATTGATGAGATTCTACTCTTGATCTTATCTCCTGGGAGGTATTTGTTATCAAATTTTAACTTCCCTCAAAATTAGCCCTCAACGGATGCCTCGGATTAGCTTAAATTCACGCTGTTGTAGTTTTTTAATAACGTTAATCAATTCAAGCTTAAAGGTGAAGTTTACAACCTGATTATAAAATTATCCAATTAGAAACTCACAGCTCTTGCCATGTTGCTACAACTTGTTGTCATGTCATCATGAAAATGACAAAATAATCTTATGCGTGCTACAGTAACTTCATTAAATCATAACAACGCAATGTCTCGTGGACTCTTTTTACTTCTTCCCTCCTCATACACCTTGGAGACGTTTGTCAAGATTCGGGAGGCATTTACCATTCTTAGTGTTAATTACACTGTTGCTAATGCCAATATATAGTTTAGTATAGCTTAAACGAAGACATGAGTTACACTTTGGGGAAAATGCAACAAAGAGCAACACTTTACAAAATATGTCCCATCCTCACAGCTAGGCCCCTCCCCCTCATACAAGGGTTACATGCACCGTAGAACCATGTACATTAAAGGAAATACATGAAATGAAGTAGGGATTTAGGCTGTCGGAAAACAGGCATCCGATCCTCATATGTCGCCTGTAAACTCATTTCCAGAAACCTCATTGACTTGCTGTTTCACCCCAGCCACTGTTTCTTGTAAACTTACTTTTCTCGTCCTTGTAACTCTAAATTCACGATGACAAGCCAACTTTCGAGTTCGTCAAGGCAGATTTGTTTAAGCATAGTCAGAAGGTTAACCTAGATCCGACTTTCATCTATACTCATTTCCAGCCTCCAGTCATATCTCTCGGTTTGGATTAAAAGTAACACAAGTCACTGATTTCTAAAACTGATAATGACTTGAAAAAACCCGGTTCGCTTTATACTAATTGCCATAGATTTAAACCAGTGCACAAAAAAAGTGTCAGTATTAATGGCAAATGTATCCGTAAATTCTAACACCCATGTGAGATGGTTGAGATACCAAAACTGTTTGAAGTTCTGTTCTCTATTTGTACCAAGACATGTATTTCTTTACCGACTGTAGTATAAACTCATAAAGTTGCCGCATTCTCAAAAAAATGTCGACAATGTCTTATCATTTTTTTTGTTCGGTCCAATGAAGGCTTGTTGACCAACTTCAGTTTTATTTTCTTATGAAGAGATACTAAAAAAGTCTTGACATTTGAGAATGTATGATCCTTGGATGGAAATAAGCCTGTACTAACACTATCAACAAAGGGAAACCCATTCATGTCATTGTAAGCATAATGTTAAGTTTATCTTTATATGTGTTTATTATTTCTTATGAGGATGGGTGTTCTTTTTTCAAACGGGAAAGAACCTGTGCGGTTACCTTCGTCAGTCATTAAAATGCCAACTTATTGGGCTATTTTTACACGTGTGTCTGTGCGCCACATTGAACGATAATTTGTCAACCTATCCAGGCGCGCAGACAAAAGATATTCAAAAAAAGAGGCAATATTACCGGTATCTAGTTATCGATACAGTTACATGATTAATATTAGCATCTGGTGGCCATCTTTTGTTCCAGTGACTAAACTTCCTGCACACAAGAAGATTATTGATCTGATGATGTCGCGTGGATTGGACACAACACGGGGTCCACAGTAGTCAATGTCTTTGCGGTCGTAAAACACCGTAGCATGCGAGAGATATTATATCATTTTTAATAATTTAGTTGGGCCGTGGTCTCCACATGCAGTCGTTTCCTGTGGACCAGCTGGTCCCTCGCTGCTACCTCGACAGCATTAAAGGAGTTGGCCACAATGTTAGCAAATGTTTCTCGACTATCGTTGAATTGTTTTTACATAGGATGTTGTTTGTACGCTTCTTTGAGGTTTAACAGAGCTGTGCATTGAACAGCAGCCTGGCAATTTGGTACACAGTTTAAAGTCAACAGAAATGTTATTTAACTCGTGGCTTTCTCTCGTCAAGAAATACTATTATTCTGTCATGTTTTCTAAAAGGCTTTTGTTCAGTAGGCGATGTGGTGATTCGAAACTCGGTGATTATTGCCTGGTGTTTTCGTTGGTTAGAGGCAGGCTATACCTTTGGTAATTACTCCACAAATTAATGACCATAAAAGCTTACTCGGTAAAAAGCACTGGAGAGCTGTTGATAGTATAAAACACTGTGAGAAACGATTCCCTTTGGAGTAATGTGGTTTTAGAGACAGAGATAATTTTCTGCCCAAAAATTTGAATCTGAGAAACGACTCATGCATGAATTGTTTCTCAAGTTAATGAAAAACATGCAGTTTCAGTATTTTCGGATCCTTCTGCGTGGAAATAACCGCTCCAGATTTTCGCCTATGTCTCAAAAACGCTACCATCTTTTGAAAAAAACATTTTCACAGGTTAGTTTTATGATATAGGCCTATAATCTGCAATTGAAAAAAAACTTCCGGTTCCAAATAACAAAGGTATCCCTTGCCTTTAACTGACAATTATAATTAAGCTTTAATCTTTGTCAAATGATAATCATTGTGATACGTAGTTATATGGAATTAATCTAGATATTGATTGTTTTTATGTCCATTCCAGGTTCCGGTCCGTAACCCAGGTCAAGATCATCCCCTGTTTCGCTCCAGTGGGAAAGCTGATAAAAAGGGCCGTAGTTTATACAAAAGGGAACGTACGAGGTGGTAAGGAGGTGGTCTTGGTGCAGGTAAGATATGGCCCAATTGTGGACAAGATGAGGATGTGACTGAGGCCGTGTCCGAATGAATGGCTTCGGCAGTGGCTACGGCTGGAACGCCGTGGATTCCTATTCTTCAACGTTGTCGTTGCAGCCAGCGGCCATAGCCGTTGCCGAAGTCGCCTGATTCGGACACGGCCACAGTTGAATATCTCCCCGATTTACCATTCGCAAATGGGCCATCATTGTCCGATTTCATCACATCTTAAGCACTGATTGATTTGCTAACATCAAACCTTTGATTTTTGTTCAAGCAGACGTAAACAATTATACATATTATTTCCAGTTTATTTGAGATTTTACAAAGGTGTTATTTTGAAGCGATCTTTAACTTACTTTAAAAGTTAAGTTACACCGTAATAAAGAAGTTGAAGTTTTATCATATCCAACTCATTACCTGAGGCTATCAGTTTTTTATCTATCAAAATGATCCTGGGCGGCTTAATCGGCTGTATTCCAAAAGAAACCCTGTCCATATTTTCTTCAAGGTGAACACACTTCCAACATGCACGAACATTTCCAAAGAAATACTTAACCTACTTTACCCCGAAGCAATATTTCCAACATTAATTTGATACTTTTCAAATCCTGTTGTTACAAGGTTCTAATGATTAGCAATGTCATTTGAAATCATCGTTGTCGAGGTTAGTTCTGACAAACGTTGTAGATAAACGTCTTTACAAACCAATGCCCATCCGAGCTGATCTGAAATGGCATTAATTTCCCTCTTAATTAAGGAGCCGCCCAAAGTTTGCAAAAAAAATGTAATAGAGTGTAGTATTCCGTCTTTGACTTCAAAAGGGGGTTGCATTTGTCGTTTCTGTTTGAAAGTGGTAAATTTAGTAGATCTACATGGCATATGCATCAACCTGCATGTTATGGGTATAGTAAAATACATAGGTTATAGATGGAAAACAACCTGACGTCCATTGACCAGCTTGAGCGAAAACGGTTTACAACGCAAAGTTAACACGGACCGCTCATAAATATTGTGTACATTAGTTTGTATGTAACAGTGATATGGAGTTCAGACTGGTTTTTTTACAAAGTATAGAATAAAAGATTACGATAAAAGATTATTTCGATTATGCCTTACAGCGTTTCAAAATGTACTCCAAAATATTTCACGTGAGTCCCTGACTGTTGTTTGTACACCTACATTCATAATGTGGCAAAGCCAGTGTGTGAAACTGTTAATGATATGTCTACATATTTGATTACCTAATGAATAATCATAGGCTGCTCATCTCCCATTGGTTGTGGTGTTTACCACCTCCATGATTAATAAGCCGAGACACTGTCCTTACCGCGGCGACACCATCATTTCTGGTGGCTTGCCATGAACAATAAGGATTCGTTTACGTGTCCGGCCATATAGCAATAATCTCCATAATCAGTAAACCAACAATGGAGCTGATACGCGTGTTTTGTGGTAGTGGGTCGACCGCAGGGACTTGGGGTAGTTGCGAAACGCCGAATAGATGTCCCCGCAGTCATCGCCTTATCAAAGTGTTGGTCTCTTTGCGTACAACTATTTTGTTTTGTGGATGGGATTTTTTTTCTAGCAAAAAATTGTTAATGGCCTCACGTTTCGACCCTAGCAGAGTCTTTCCCAAAGGCTAAAAAGCGAAACGTGAGGCCATTAACAATTTTGCTGCATTTATACAACAGGTCCTTTTGGTTGCTAAGCAGTTTGCTACAGCTAATTTTATTTTTTTTCATTTTGTTTTCTTCCGAAATGTTATGACTAAGCTGAAAGTAAATTGACTAGATTGCAAAAAAAGATATTCGATTTAATTTAGTTCAATTTATTTCCGTGTCATTACCAGCTAGCAATACAACTTGTAATACCTTCATTTTAGTTCTCTAAATAATTAATGGAGAACTGTGTTTTGAATTTTTCGTTACAGCCTAACTACGACGTTAATTATACTTAAGTTAGACATTTATTAAAAAGTGCAAGAGAAGCCTTGTAGTCAAGGTCACAGACTTGTTCCTTAAAAAACACCAGATAGAAATGATTGAGATTTATCTGAGGGTAAAACACCAATTAAAATAAGAAACTGCACTGGGTCAAAATAAGAAACTGCACTGGGTCAAAATAAGAAACTACATTGGGTCAAAATAAGAAACTGCATTGGGTCAAAATAAGAAACTACATTGGGTCAAAATAAGAAACTGCATTGGTTTAAAATAAGAAACTACATTGGGTCAAAATAAGAAACTGCACTGGGTCAAAATAAGAAACTGCATTGGTTTAAAATAAGAAACTGCATTGGGTCAAAATAAGAAACTACATTGGGTCAAAATAAGAAACTGCATTGGTTTAAAATAAGAAACTACATTGGGTCAAAATAAGAAACTGCATTGGGTCAAAATAAGAAACTACATTGGGTCAAAATAAGAAACTGCATTGGTTTAAAATAAGAAACTACATTGGGTCAAAATAAGAAACTACATTGGGTCAAAATAAGAAACTGCATTGGGTCAAAATAAGAAACTGCATTGGGTCAAAATAAGAAACTGCATTGGTTTAAAATAAGAAACTGCATTGGGTCAAAATAAGAAACTGTATTGGGTCAAAATAAGAAACTACATTGGGTCAAAATAAGAAACTGCATTGGGTCAAAATAAGATGAAAATCGTTAATAATGTTAAACCATTGTTAACGAACTTTCTCCTTTTTTCCCATCTTAAGTCTTCTCTTTGCATCATCAGTGAGACTTTTTGTACAAGGGATTCATCTTGAATATTCTTTCTCCCAACAGTCTTTTTATACGTTTCAGTTTTCATAACTTAACTGAACATTTTTATTTTTGCCCGCACAATGGGAAAAATGGTTCTATAAATAGGTACCAGCATAGAGTATTAATCATTTCTACACACAATCGTTGTTTATTTCCCGGTCCGACAGACTACTTCTATAATTTGTAGTTGGCGTCTAAAATCCTGGTGTAATTTATTGTCCTAAAATTAAAAGTTCATGTTTTTAATAAGGAAGAATTGAATGATCGGTTACAGCAGGTTTTCTCAATATGGCGGGATATTTCCATTAATTGTACCAATCGAGGAAGAAGCAACGACACGATGCTGCAACTTCAACCATGCAATAATGAATGAATGATGTTCACAAAAACTGTGGAATTGTCATTCCGTTGGTTAGGAACCCTATACTTATTTGTTTTCCCGTGCAATTTTAGGAGGAAAACATAAGCAAATAATTTGGGCAATATCAACACTAAACGAGATCGGCAACATCATTGTTTAGCGTTTTTACACAACAAGGGCCGTTTCCAAGTTCTGTTCTTACTTCTGTTTTCACTTGAAAACAATTAAGGTTTACTTTCGATAGGAATTATGGTAAAACGTGGACCCCCCCCCCCCCAACTCCAATCATGGGGAGACAAAAGACTACGTGAGGGTACCCGTCATCAATAGCTAATTGTAACACAGAGAGAGAGACTTGCGTAAGAAAGTTGATAAGTTGTATTTATTTGAGGGTCATCTAAATATTCAAGCTTATGAACCGCCCAATGGTTTTCATCTTTTCGGATGAAATAAATTCTCTTTTAGTTCTACACGGTTTGTATTTCCAGACCTCGTGACTAATTAAATTATTTTGCCATGTCGCCGGGGAAGTTTATCAGCCTGCGACGCATTTTAATGAGATCCATAAAGACAACCGATGTGAACATTTATTGTTTTTCAAAAATTAATTACCCCTATCGAACGGGAGCTGACTCCACATTTCCCAACCGAAGAGTTAAACCGTGGTTTAAAATATGCATTTGTTGTAATAAATGCACTGGTTGGTTACAGCAGTAGGGCGCACCATCCACCCGCAGTTTCACAAACACCGTAGTTGAGCCAACGAGCGGCGCCGACCCGGCGCCACTGCATTCACGCTGATAATTACGTCCCGACCGGCCGAAAAGCCCGCCTTGTCGCCCCGCCCACCTCATTTCGTAGTCTGCTCAAATTGCTGGATACACGACTCACGGCCGTTTGATAACAAATGAGCCTGGCTTATGCTGGATCACTGCATTCACAGTTCACTTGGATCCCTGTAGAACCCATGTGTACATACAATAGTGTATGCACAACGTGTGTGTATCATCATTTTGCGTGTGTACCCCTGTTGGATTCTGGAAATCGTGCATGGTACTCGTCGTACATTTCAGTACCATAACATAGTTCAGTTTGTCGGTTATGATTCTGCTGAGTGATGTTGCGTGGCTTGTGCTTCTGTCACATCAGTAACATGAAAAATACATTGTTTTGCAGCTTTTCTTTGAAGTTGGATCACCACTGCACGCAACTATAGTTTTCTTGTGGAGTAGCTATCATACGTCAACTAACACACATGGTACATGAACGCAGTGAGCTTGCGGCGTTTACAACGCACAGTGACCAGGGAAATTGTAACTGTATCTTGGGCTTGTTTACCTAGCTAAACACCGGCAACATGGCCAAAGATATGAACACGCTGCGGGCGGTCTACACTGTGTTCTTCTACACCTGTTCATTGCTTTGTACGATTCGTCTTGTCTGTGGTAAGTTAAGACTAAAAAATTATTTCAATTCAATAATTGTTTCCATTAATTTATTCATCATGGAAAAGTTTTATTCGCGCCGGAAGCTGTTGCAGTCACGCCGGGGAAACGACTCTCTGGTGATTTCAACCCGTTCATTGACACTTTACACTGGGTGGAAGGTGTTTGTTGGGTTTGTAGAAAGTTTTCGTCTTGTCGAAATGTTCGCTTAAATATTATTTAATCAAAAAGTAGATTGTTTAAAGAAAATGCGAGTTACTCTATCTTGAGTAAATTGCGACCGGCTCATCGGCTGCGCCTTTTAATGATTTTTTCAATTGTACTGTAGTGTAACAAGTAAATCCCAAACGATGTCCCAATAGTTGTTGTCCCAAAAGTGGAAAAGTTGTCATCGTAATATTTAGATTTTTATTTGATGATTTATTATAAAATCAGCATTATATATCCATGTATATAGTGTCGTATTAATTCTAGGTGGTTGTTAGACAATGTTTCTTGTCCGTTCAACCTACAGCTGAAAATGAGTTTTAAAGCGTCCTCTTCGATGAGATATAAATTAAAATTCAAGACTCACCTCTTGGGATTACTAATTGTACCTGAAGTGTACGCTTTTACGTTCTCAGTCTCAGGAGTAACTATAAACTGGTGTCTATCATCACAGACACGTACCATGGTGTACCACCAATGCGCTTTAGCCACTTTGCTAGAGCATCTTGTCCAAAACTAGAGCCAGAAACGATCGATAAATAGTTTTTGTTACCAAATCAAAGGGATACTTTTCCAAGTCATCATAATTGCTTACACCTTCGTCCTCCATGCTAACTCCATGCATAAATCTGCATCGGGGATTGGTAGTAATTTGTTGTCAATCTGCCTTTTGGAATTATGTTTACTCACATCCGATCCGTGACGTGATTTGTACACCAGTTTGACAAGTGTTATAAAGACATATGTCTTTTGCGACTTAAAGAATCCGTTTAATTAATGATGGCTGGGCGCTGCTGTTGTTTTGCTGTCTGAGGTATCGCTTGCTAGGTCCCGGTCAATATTGCTGTCCGTATATTAAGACATTCTAGTGGAGTCATGGTCAATTTGAGTTGACCATGGAGGGCTGACCATGTCAACTTTATTTATTGGTTGATCTTATCAATCATCATTTTTACTTACAGAAATAGTTTCTGTAGCAATAAAATCCTTAATACTAGAAGTAGTGCGAGACTATTTTTTAGAGAATTGATGCTCTTCGCTGTATTTTGTATGAAAGTCTTACATTTTATTGAAGCAAAGCCGATGTTTTTCATCAAATGTTTGTGTGCAATTTTCACACAAGTTGCTTCCTAACGCGAGGGGTCCTCACCACAGTCTCAGTATTTACACGATGTCTTCTCACTTTTCTTAAAGAAATAGTAATGTATGACAATTGTTTGACCCTGAGACTAGACCCCCTCCTGTGCCGGTAATATTTACAATTTTACTGACCGATGGTGACAGTTATAATGGATGGATTTCAAGTTGCCATCAAGGAATTCGAGCAAAGAGCGAGAGAGGGATCATATTGCCCACCGACAGCTACCATGAATCAAAATTGACCCAAAAATATTACTCCACTGTTTACATTCCAACGGTGACACTTTGCAAAGGACTAAAACTCGCACACGGACTTTAACGTATGGTGTTTTGTGAGTTTGGAGTACAAGTCGACTTTTGTCCTGCCCGAAATGAAGATTCCACAACTTCTAAACATTACTTTTTGTCGTGGATGATGTCGAGTTTTAGTTGCACTCTACCGTTGAGTTCTTTTAAGATCACGTCTTGGTAAAGACTTGGACTCAACAGCCATGTTGAGAAACTTTTTCTCTGAAAGTCAAGGCAAGTTGGTGAGGACTTTAAGATCATTGATAATGAGCCTTAAAGTGTAACGAATGAATTATATCTATTGTGCGTTTTTCCCGTTTGGGTCTTATTGTTGCTGTTTCTATAAAATAAACCTTGCAACAAGGTCTCGTCTTTGATGGGGTCAATCTATAGAATCTACGGGTAACTCTGCGACCCGAATCCGGTATGGTACAGTGCCTGCACCGTCTCGGTACTGTACCCTGAGCCTGTTTGGAGCCGTTGATCTTCGGCAGTTAAATGGGCAGCACAATACATCATCGGCTTTAGCATGACGAGAAGAATACACAGACCCTTTACCCATCCATGGATAATGGCGCAGAGTACACAATTCTTAGTGAATTAATCGACTTTTGTACTCACTACTTGCGCTAATGCCCGCCGGCCGCCAGACCCTCGCAAAAGCACATTGATTTTCCCCGTCCCTCTCCCGCCGTTGTTGATTTTGCTTTGAGATTTACTGGGAGAATGTAGAGACTTATTTAGGACTTTCTTAAGCCTTATTCTTATGGAGTTTGCCATCACAATGTTGATAAATAGAGGACACATGGCTCAGGAGTGCTGGTCATGAATGCAGGTTTTATGTCACTGATTACGAGATGACAGACGAGTTTGGAGCAATGACGTCCTTGCTCTATGGTTGCAGTGAAGAAATGCCTAGAAGACGCCAAGGGTCCTGGTGTCGGGAATGAGAGAAGTTCAAGCAACAACTTTAATACCAACCTGGTTGGAATCACACGTTACAAGTGAATCGAAACACTTTGTTTTAGTTGCATGTTTGTGGTTTAAGTAACGTCATCTGATTGCTGATTCCCTGCGTTGCTTTCATTGAAGTTGCCTTCTACCATGCTTCTACATAGTTTATTCAATATTAAACCTGCGGTCTTTTGAATGCCAGTTTTTTTTTTTTACTTGTTGATTCATTTATTTTTCTTGCATTTTCCTTGTGTTTTTCAACTGTCGTCGTTAGAATGGTACCGGTAGGTTTCTTCGAGTGCGTTGGTTTCAGCATGTAGAGCAAGGTTTCAGGTTCTGCTGAAAATACAATCAAGGACGGTTTTGAGGGTTGACTTTATCTTCTACATGTGGCCTTCCTCGGGACGCTGGAGACGGCTTTATAATTGATAGTGCTTTGCTTATTAGTGCCAATTTTGGATATCAAGCACACAAGATGCAATAGAGCTCTTAATGGGCGCCTAGCATCTATGAAAACAGCTACATGTAAATTGTCGCCAAGTTGGTCCCATCAGACCTGTGAACGTGTACACACAAGTGCTGATCTTTGGAACCTATGAACTGTCACTATTGTGCCCAAAGTTACATCCACGAATCCATTATGTCTCTAATAGACTTTTGGATCAATTTGATGAAGTCGCACGAGCCTATTTTATTAGTTATGTTTACTCATTCTCATTATTTTGCAATTTTGTTGCGGTAAACACAATAACACAGCATTCAAACAATGTTTATATAGATGGACGGTTTGAAGTGGTTGGCACTGCCGTGAAAAAAACCCGCCGGAAAGTTTCTTTTTTTGCGGGCGACTTTTCAGGACCTTGGACTATAAACCCATGTTTCCTAACTCGTGGAGTACACCCAAGGTTTTAGAGATTGTAAAATGCGCTCAACAGACGTTTTGGTCATAAATCCGTCAGTCCTTGCACAGACATTTATTATGGAACGAGGTCATAAACGGCATATCAAAATTAACTTATGTAAAGCGAAGCCGTGACTTCTGAAATCCATGTATGAATGGAGTATAGTCTTCATCAGTCTATGCATCCTTGCTCAGTTTCAGTAAGATTGTGAAGAGTTCTTGCAGTTGTATTATTGACCAAGTCCCCATTGCCTCAGGGCTCTCAGTGACATGGTTTCAGGAAGAATTTATCCTTCAAGTGTGTTGATGCCAACTTTCAGATGAAGTTAACCTTTTTGCTAGATAAAGTGATTTATATAAAAAGCTGCAGGGCTCGTAATACATGTCGTTTGGCAATGTCGAATATATAATTTATCCAACTTTTACGTAACTCTCGTTTACTTGTTAAGTTAAAGGCTTTTAAAAACATTCCTGCATCTGTTCTGTCGGTGTCCAGTTCTTTTGAAGTGGGGTGATTTATACTGTTGTGCAATGGCCCAGCGAATTCACAATTTGAACGACCACATTAAAAAAAAAAAAAAAAAAAAAAAATGATTTCTTATTCAGTGCACCTTGGGAAGAAGTAACATTAACACATACATGTACGTATTTGAATCCATGGGTAGAAAAACAAAATGAAATTCATAGATTTGAACACGAGACGCTAGTGCTCTTGAACCAGTGCTCAGCAAGCTTTGCAGCTAATAGTTTTTTGTTCATAAATTCTTCAAATAATTAAGGTATCGTTGTGATGGGCATCAGTTCTACGAACCACGTAATTTGAAGTGAATTTATGTTGTACATTTACAGTGCAAACTTCAAACCTTTCATAATGACGTACGGCCCCCATGGTCCTTGTAAGGTGTATCATTCCTAACGCATGGTGATAATGACTCCATTGTTGGCATGGCAAGAGTAAAAAAAATAAGCCCAATCACCTTGAATATTTCTCCGGTCCGATTCTCGCAGTCTCGCATTCTTGTCCGACTTCTTAGTTGTCATTAAACACCAACGGCGGTAGAAGTCTCCGTATCGTGTGTCGGTGCTTTCCAGAAACTGATGTTCATTTAGACTTGATGAAATTTAATCCATGAGAATATCTCTTACGATTAGTTCGATTTCGGTTTGGGTGTAGACGCAAAAAGAAAGCTCTGTTGAGTATATTGTCCGTGGATTTTTTTTAGTAGTAGGTCACCATCTCCTTCCTGTTTGCATCTTGAGCGTGGATTTCCTTCCTTCACAATATAATGAGTTGGAGAAGATGTTCAAGATTATTTTTGGATGATAAAAGTTCCGTCTTATTGGAGGCGTCAAATTTTATTGTTTATTCATTTACCCCAGCTCCGTATTCGAAGACTTGGCGTCATATAGATTACGTAGGCCCAGGCCTTTCTAAAGATGTGAAGACAGCTTTAATATGCACTAAACATCAGGCAAACCATTTCAATTCCATAAGCAACGGCTTCGAAGAGAAACAACCTAAAAATTATAATAATTTTTAGATTAGTGAAAAGCCTGCCACCATGTGGCGCCAACATATCCAATCTCCATGCCTTCATTTCTGTAAATACGATCAAATGCACTAAACGTCTGAACGGAAATGTTAGAGAGTGCCAAGACAAACTTTTGATTGGCTATAGACGACATTTGGGCACCAGTTTGCTCAAAGTCCGGGCTGTCAATTTCCCGCTTTATTACTTCATTTATTATTAAAGGAAACTGTTTTTCTATGATGGCAAAGGAGATATACTGATTATCACCTCGGAGTTTTGTGGCACAAAAAAGGGTTGAAAAGGACAGTTAAAGGGGTTGCGGTTCTTGCTAATTTCATTAATATGTAAAATTAATTATTATTACTCGTGTGGTCACTGCCAGAAATGACAAACGATGTTGTTTATTTACACATGTAAATCTGTTGAAGAATGTGAAGGACTCCGTAATATTGCGTCTAATTGAAACTAGACGGCCAACAATCTGTGTAAATTAACAATTAAGAATTAATCTCATACTGATGTTCAAGAGAGTATGATGGAAAAGATGCTTTATCTTCAACACTTTTAATAAATTTCTTTTAAACATGAAACAGGAGGAAGTTAAACATTACTGTCATTTATCTCTGTCCGTAAGACTCATTTATACTTGTCCTGTTGCTCATTCAGAGAAGTGGATGATGTATTGTTTATGTCATTTACATGTACATAATTGTTACTGGTTATTAAGATTGATGATACATTACGCTAGGTTAAATTCAATCATAATTAATACAATACTTATAAAAGAAAACACACACATGCTCTTTAATGTATGGACTTCGGGCGCAATGCACTATTACAAACATGAACAACCAGGCAGCTAAGAGAAAATAATAAGCCGTTAAAACAATTCAATTAAAGATTCAAGGGCGGTTTATCATTGTGCAGCCGTCTTGTTTTTGTTTTCGTCGTGTCACTTCAATTCATTTAATAAACCATTGGGCCTTTTCCAAATCTCGGCTTAGAGCTCAGGCTTTGGCTTGGGATCCGTCATCAAGTTTGTAGGCATTGTATGTTTTGCACAGTGTTTCCAACAACAAACGGAGCCTGGAGTCCAAGACAGTGCCTGAAGCCGACGTTTTGAAAAAGCCCCAGTCTTAAAAAAGGGAGAAATAGTCATGTCTCTTTTTTATAAAGTGGGAAATTTTAACTATCATACACAGGGAACCATACAACGTAGTCTACTGTAGTATAAAACAAAATGGTGAACTCGCAATTTTATTTGGTAGTGCTGCTGGGGAGCCAAGGATTGTTGAGATACTGACGTGCTCGTGTGCATGTCTTATGGTATTTAAATCACACTCTGTGATACATGATATGGAAATATATATTGTGTTACTCATTCTTACCATGGAGGTTGAATTACAAACGAAATATACCTAAGATTAAGAATTCAACAATGGTGTCAAATTCGCATAGACAACCATGAAATCGTCAAGTGGTTAAACTTGTCCTGTGGCGTTGTGTCTGTGAGTGCAATTATATCAGATAAAGCATTGGCTATGATTACAGGTGGCAGTAGCGACTACCGTCACGATATGGCCGCGGTACATTCGACCAAATTCACCGTCGGATATTACAAGGTCTTTACCGCTTCATTCTCAGGGTAGTGTTGTGCCTAGCATGCCGGCCTGACCTTCATACTTAACAATACCCATCGGTTCGATGCTGGAATACTAATCGACTACAGTTACTATTCCATTCTAACAGCTCCTCAGTACTCCCATCATGCGGAATAACTAGTAGACAATTGATCAGGGCGATACAAAAGATCCACAAGGAGTAGGCATTGGGGCTTTTGCCTCCCGTGTCCATGCCGTATTTAAGGGCTTTCCAATGGCGGTGTCAAAAACGATGTACTTGAACTTCGTTGACAAGCAATTGCGTGTTGCGCTATTGTAATTTGAGAGAAACTATTAGTGTTTTATTGTGTTGTGATGACGAGGAATGGTTAAAATACCTGCCTTATATGCTTCTGCTGTATATATAATGCTTAGCTTTGGATTTTGGAAACTTAAAATCAGGAATAAAATATTCTCTGTATAGTTTATAATACAGTGATGTGGGAAATGAAGCATAATTATGTGTTTCCTGTATGTGATGCTACCTTTGCTCTGCACCAAGCGGCCATATTAAGGTCGATGACATGTCTTCCCTAAAAATGCACGTAGGCATTTTGAATATCTGGTCAATATGTTGGTGTACGGACACAAATTGCTGCTTAATGAAGTGTTAACAAACTGTTGTAATTTTGCCTTTAATTAGGCTTAACATAAATTTTGTTGCACCATGAGCCGTTTTGTCAAACCCATTTCGCTACATAATTTCATGACCATCTTGTTATTTGAACACCAAATACATAAACCCATGAGTAACATGACTACAAATGCATTTGAATGTTGTTATTGATTATTGATATCATTGACGAGTAAAATACATTCGTAAAGCCGTTTATCATACCAATATCACTACACAATTTCATGACCATCTTGTTATTTGAACACCAGATACATAAATCCATGAGTAACATGACTACTAATCCATTTGAACGGTGTTATTGATTACTGACGTCATTGACGAGTAAAATAAATTCGTACAAACACATTTTGTTGATAATAAATGAGTAGCAGCTGTCACATTCCCGAGAATCTCCGAGGCACGTTTTATTTGTGATAACTATTTATTGTAATTGCTTTGATTATCTCAACTATTATCTATTTATTCCATGTGTCGTCACAGAGCTTTGCTTATCACAGATCACCACAGTCCTAATCAAGACTTAGAAGTATTACAATAGTGTAATGATTTCTTTCAATATTGAAACCTTAGATCAAGATACAAAATTTGAGCCCCTTTTTTGTGAGCCGATCATCAAGCCGTCCGTTGTTGTCTGTGGTGATCAGTTATAAGTCATCTTGCCTAATCATTGTAAACACCCAATTGGGAATTAAGATTGCAATGGCTTGGCAAATAACAAGTGGAAACATCACATTATCCAGACGAATTTTTTTGGGAAATATTCTTGATCATTTAAAATACTAATAAGTGTCTCAAAATAACATTCAAAACATATCCCAAGCATGCTTCAAATAACAGAAAACCTTTGGTGAGTTTCCTGTAAATAAGCCCCTAGTACCTACCTCCACGGTATTCGAACAAACAATTAAAATAATAATGCTGTAAAATGAAGAACACATCTGAAAGTTGAATTGTTTCGTTGTTACACAGGAAATTTCACAAACTTAGTTGCAGTTTTGACGTTGTGGTTGAGTTGAGTTTTATTTTTCCAGTAATTTCACTTCAAGTGATACAGAGCAGTTCTTGAATGACTGCTGTTTTCTATCATCATCTCTGTGTGCTTTCAATTCCTGATCAGAAGGCAGCGAGAGTGAAATACTGATCTAGCGTAGAGTACACAGTTGTTGATGTGTCATTGGCCCTAGGCAGGATTGTACCGCATGACTACACATTGGAAGCGTGCTGTTTATGCTGCGATGTGACAGTCGTCAGTAAGCGCTGCTCAGGTCAGACCAGATCACTTTATGTACATGTGGGCCTGTTTAGATTGATTGAAATACAAGTGTGTTTGCCTCAAGTCGTCTTGTATTTATTACAATTGTTAAAAAACGAATGTTTGTTTGTGCATAATTTATGTTAATCACGAAGAAAATGTGTTCAAAACCCTCATCTTTACTGTGCCTAATAAAACACATAACTTGTAAGTAGAAACGTAGAGAGATGTCACGTGTCCTTCGAGATCCAAGTGGATTCTGGTCAATGAAAATAAAACCAAATTCCCACGTTTTGGTTTCGGAGGTCGTCTGAAATTGCTCATCGACTATCAATATTAAAGAACGTATTCGACTCGCTATTCAGTTATTGTGGTCGATTCCATTAGAGAAGCAGACGACATGGAGACGACAGACATGTTGCCATGGTTACCGTGGAAGTCATATTGAATGCTCAGCTGTGAATTCCGTCTTAATGAGGCAGATTGGAAGATGAACGTGTGACGATGGCCGTCTTTCAAAGACGTCAAGCTAGCATCTTCGGTTCATTTTCATAATACTTCAGAAACACTCCGAAAAGATTCACTTGTGGTGGTTGTTAAGGGCGTTTTGTTGAGTCTAAACGTCAGTTGGCACGCTGGTTTTAAGAGTCATCACTTGGTACTTATCTATTCCCAACTGGTGTAAAATTGATTGAACTTTTGAGCTCTTCAGGCTCAAGAAATCACATCCCACAGTCGTATCATAACACTAGTAACTTATGATACTTTCCACATATGTAATATCGTCTTGTATAAGGGATTCCACTAACGGAAGCCTTACCAGACACGTTGCTCATTGCAGCAGTCGATTAGGCGCCGTAATTATTATTTGGCAACATTTTTACTGTGCTGGTCGGTCGTTAGGGATTTGATGAAGAGCCCGCTGGTCTCATCAAAAGTGTACATGTACAGAGTGAAGATGTGTTATGTAATGAATACAGGTGTGACGTCAAGCTATACCAACTGCATATAATCTAGTGTAGTAACTAATTTAGCTGAGACAGTCGCTACGGAGGTTGAATTATTTATTTATAACATGCCAGGTTCCTGTGCATTAATTACTTATAACGTAGACTTTCACAGCTATGTGTCCTTGCTCAGTCGCTCATCGGCTTTGATTTCTTTATTTCTTGCTTCCTCTCACACGGTATAATTATATCCCTTGTAATTTCCCTTTTAATTTTATTCTTGCTTTATGTGTGAGTAATGACACATCTTTCTACCATGAACGAACGGCAACAAGCTGAGAAAATACTCACCTGTAAATCTGAGAGGATAGTAATCTTTGTATACGGCGAGCAAAGAGATTGTAGAAGATATCCAGAAATGATTGTAACTGACAACCTGTCTTTCAAATAAATTTATCCTTGTATTGTTACCGATAGTGAGTAAATCGTACACCATACAAAAATCTCTTATGAAGTGGTGTTAAGGCTCCGTAAAAGTTAAGTGGGCAACCTCAATTTTAATGATAACATGGAATTGTTGAGTTCGTTTAAAGGATTAATTTGATTTTATTATCCCAATACATTGAGATATTGATCGAGAATCAGACTTTAACATTAAACGTCTGTCTAGACAGCCACAACCTCATTTTAAATTTATCAACCTGCTTGTCTATCACTAGTCATGTCCAAAACTCATTGAATCCAAAAAACGTATACATTGATTAGTTTGTCTCGTAACCTTTTAACCTTTGTCATTTTGCAGTCATAAAATATGCCGAGTAACCTCTTTTTGGTGTATGAGATGCAGCAAAAACGCAATTTCTGAACATTTGTAAAGGGAGATGCAGAAATATCTGTAGCCTGAGGCAGATGATGCTTTCTCTTGCCGTTGACTTGGAACATCGCTAAATTGTGTACATTAGAAAAAACCAATGGGATCGATCGTCCGTAATAAGTGAACTCTTGAGACCAAGGATAAATCAAACGTCAACCTTTTGCGATCACTACTTTATTTCCAATATCACCAATCAAGCTAATCGACTTAGTTTTGTAAAGTTTAATTTTGGTTGTTCTGTCTTGCTCATAAAATGCTTAATAAAACCGATGCTCCCCTGCAGCCAAATTATCCTTTTTATTATTATTTTTCTTGGTTTGAAAAAAAACATTGTCTGAGAATGGTTTATGTACATACAACTGTACATCTCGGAATACTGTGTACATGTATTACGACGGCTATAATTATTTAATAATATTGCTTTATAACAGGGCCATAATGCAAAACAGCCCCTGAGCTGATATACGTATCCTGTATAAGTATGTTTTAATGAATAAATAAATAAATAATAACTAATAACATTGCAAATAATATTCTTTATCCCCAATGCAAAAATTAACATCTATTGAAAACAAATGTATTTGTAAGAAAATAAATGTGTATGTAAGCACCATAGATTATGCCAGTGCACTCCCAATGTTTCGTTCTTGTGAGGGCAAGGCAGTTGCTGTTAAGTAAAGGGTACTTCTTTGGGGATAACTTAAATTTCTACTGGATTATTTCAAGGGGCACCAAGGCAGTGACTATAAGGGCGCATGGAGGCGATTGCCATAAGCCCCTCCGTGTGAAGTATGAGGCCTGGGATAGGTCTATGTATATTTCATCTGATAGGAATTTGCTTGATTGGTGGAAAGTGGCATGTGTTTCCAACTTTCTTTGAATTGTTATTTTTTATGTACATCATTCTTTCTGATTAACATTGTATGTGTAGTTGAGCTGATGCGTGTTTTGCAATTGAATGTTCTAAACGTGTAAACTAGTAATATCGTTATTCGTTGATGGCCAAACCGAAGATTTCTAGATTATGGGTTTTGCAACTGGATGAAGCCCCAGTAACGAATCTTTTATCTCTTATGGCCCATGGGAATAGATCCTCATCCTCATTATCCTCTCTCTCGTCATATATGTAGAGTCAGGAGCCATTAAGTCTGACTAAATCTAACTTAGGCTACATGTAAGGTGCGGTCATTAACCGAAGCCAGACTGATTAATAACCGTCTCAAATCATTTAATATTCATTACATTCGACGCAGGTTGTCATTACCCTATATATTGATTTCTCATGAATATTCATCGGATATTCATTACTTCGTATTCCTTTACTCATTAACCCATAACTGCTCGATATCTCCCATTGCTTCGTACGCATAACAGGTTTCTGTTAGAAAAAGGTTTTAAAACTGCGTTAGCTCGAAATATCTCAACAATGTTAGCTTATTCTGGACAACAATATTAACTTTCTAAAGCTCACAATTTACAACTCTCACTTCTGCGCCATCAACGGTTTATAGCGTAGCCTGGTCGTTTACCTACTGTTGTG
This sequence comes from Marthasterias glacialis, assembly GCA_911728455.2. Classification (NCBI taxonomy): domain Eukaryota; kingdom Metazoa; phylum Echinodermata; class Asteroidea; order Forcipulatida; family Asteriidae; genus Marthasterias; species Marthasterias glacialis. Next base: position 5,609,109 of record OU452238.1, read on the forward strand.
ACGTCATGAATATTCATAAGGTAACACTGAGACCCATTAACCCAAATACAGTCGGGCAGACATCTTCAACTGATGGGAACTGCTCTTCGATTTCACTACATCATACTCTATGGAGATTGTCATTAAAGAAATGAAATTACTCGATAACGTCTCCTAGGTTGAATTCGTATTTGAAGTTCAATTTGATTTGCCTCATTAAGTTAAAAGCATCGAGTTCATGTGAGAGCCATTTTCTGTTATCATTGTGGCCCGTTGGGGGGACAAGGTTGAGGTTGCAGTCAGTCCAATTCACCTGACTGTGGCTACGGTCGCAGTGAAGAAACTAGTTGGTGGTATTTAGTGGGAAATCTTTAACCAAATATCAAAACGAGATGTTGAAAGTTTATTGATGACAGTCAACAAAATCACAGTGAAAATACTGCTTATTTATTATCAAAGAAAGTTGGGATTGGTGACGTCACACTCCTATAATCCTTTCCTGATCTGAATTCTGCAGAACACGTTTTCCCAATGATTAATAATTTGCCTGATAATGTTTTATGCATGCAGTTTGAATGTGTCATGTTAAATATCTGTCAGTTGGAAGTACTTCAAGATATTCGTCAAAGAGAAGAATAATTTAATATAGTTAATCCATTTCTTTCGTTTTATGTTTGTAAGTTACTTTCCCGAGTGTTAGCTTGAGTCTTGATAACTCGGAAGTCCTCAGGGGGTTGTAATATTTTCAACATGGGATCAGTTTGATGGTATCCCTTTTTTTTAATATGCGGTTTTGGTTGTTAATGTTTCGCTGGTAACCTTGCAACCTCTTGTCCATTCTTCACCTTGACAAGACAACAGTAAACACTCCCATCTTACACTGTAGACTGGCACCCCACCGTGGCCCGATATGACACGCCATACCAACTACCTCATTACGCCGTGCCCCTCAGTCTAACGGGCTATCCACTTATACCATCAAGTCTTCCTAGCTTGTCTGCTCGCATCATACCTCCTTTAGACCCAGGCCTACAATAATTGCTGTAATTGCGCTGCCAAGACTCCGATCCATCAATTCTGACAGACTATACGGGGTCCGGAACAACCAACAAAGTTTCTGAACTACCAAGCAGTAAATGAATGGACAATGATATTTGGTAGTCTGAGTTTTAAGTCTTTAACCGTCATTTGGGTGTCTGTGAGCTCATGGCAAACAGAGTCGACTTTAGCAGGGTTTTCTTGTTCTTTGTCAGCCCTTAGGCGTTTGAGGTCCCAATTTGAATCATAATATAAATAAGGGTTATGATTAACGAGTTGGACTCATTTTCATGCTCCGGGGTTGAAGTAAATCATCGGTAACTTTCTAAAATCTGAAATGATGGGAGTAGAATGGTCTTTCAATGATGAGTTATGACAATGCAACCACCTTGTCATATAATACAGTAACACTCACAGAGATTGGTTTCTGTTTATGCTTTATTTCACATCATTTCTTGTCGGTCTCAGAGACCTGACGAGTAAGCCAGCTGCAACTGGACAATTCCGCAGCATGCTTTAGTGTCTCCAGCAATAAACTTTGGCGTATTAGCCAAGTTTTAATATACACTGCCCGATATGTGGCAGAGAGACCCCCCCCCCCCCCCAAAAAAAAAAAAAAAAAAAAAAAAAAAAAGAAAGAAAGAAAATGTTCCCATACTCTAGCACAATCTTCCCCTCTTGTACAGACATACCCCCTAAAATCCTCAAAAGAATTCCAGAGATTTCCAGAACACAATTATTACACAATAAGAGGAGGGGTACACCCTGCCACATATCGAGCACCAAATGAGTTTTAAACCATTCGTGCCCAAGTATCACTATGAGGACTGGCAGATAATTCAACACAGGTTTCTAGTGGTAAGGTTGACAAGTTGCCAAGAAAACGAACGAAAGTTAAGTTCTTGGTCACCAGGATGACATTTTGACGTAATTGCCGCCATATTGGACGTAAATTACGATTGTGTGTAGTTGCGAAACGGACTCATGTGAGACTTCATTGAATCAAAGTTTCACTTACATTGCCCAGAGGGAGATACAACTTTGTCCATTGAACTTTTCCTAGTATGAGTGCATCAGAATCAGATACACTAGTTTTTGGGGTCTTTTTTGGGTTGTGTGCAATGCAAAGACAGCACTCTCGGACACACAGTGTGGCAACGTACTGAACTATTTTTGGAGATATCCAATGAGCTAATCACACAAAACCTGCTAATCTTTCTATCTTTTGTTGGTACTCGTCCTTACCCCACTCATGGAGATAATCAAACAGGCTTATCCATGGAGTAGCCGGCTAGCTGGTGCCGCTACGTCGTTAAAGGAACTTAATGTTTACAATGTGAACACACAGAATTATTGATACTATAAAGTTTAACTGCAGTCTATGGTTTAAAGATGAACAAAACAAGCTCGAGTTCATGTACCTGAGCTATATCTAAGACATGCTTCATATGCCCAAGCCTGTTAAAAGTATTCTATCTTATCAATTGAATTTATTATTATAAAAATCAAGTCTTATTAAATCAAAATACTCCAATGGTCTAAATAATAACCATTATTTATCCACGTGGTGGTCACTTTGGAGCCCAGGTCTTCATTGTGAACAAAACACACGAGTTAGTTTCAAATAACAGTTTATCTACAACCCGACAATTATTCGCATACAATTTATTCAAATTATAATTGGTCTGTATTTAAATTAAAGTTGTACGGGAAACTTGAAGTCAAAATCGTATTACCGAGTAATGTACTTGGTCGAGACAACAGTTCAAACGAACTTCCCTGCGAAGGAATAGGCGAACGCGATGCTGGGTCGAACACGGGAGTTTGTACAGTTTCATGGTTCGAGAAATACAACCGAAACAGAAACAGAAAGTTTCGTTTATCGAAAACAGGAAGTGGACAGAGGGGCGTTTTTGTAGCAAACACTGACCAAGGCGGAAGTGGGGTCGATCTTAAAATCATATCTGTTTAACATATGGACATGTCGTTTTGCTATTTGTTGTGGGGATTGTGTGGGTAAGAATAATTAGCTTTTGCAGGTGGTGGTACATCGCATAAAATCTTCTAACCAATCATGAACCACGATGAAATAGTTCGTGCATTTCGACATCAAAACAATTAGTCCAACCGGGCCTTTTAATAATATATCGATCAGTGTGTGTCTGCGTCCATTGATTTTCTGCCCTTCAAAACCCATCTCATTTCTTGGAAGAGGTTGAAGAAATCTCGGGTGTTTTTCAAGTGAACTATTGGCTGTATTTGCGTCAATCTGTTTAAAAGAAACTTTTTGCACACACCTCCGGGCATGAGTGTCCTTTTGGAGCCGATGCCGGAGATTCAATTTCTGTCGCGGGCACGATATCAAGCAAATAGTGATACGGTTGAGGGGTTAATTCTTGACCTTTATTTGCATCATCATCGCTGGAAAACGAAAATGAATTCTTGGCTTTTTGTGGGGAGTAGTCAAGAACATATATTACCCAATCTAGGCATTGTTCGGCTAAGCGTCATAAATGTCATTTTTTTTCCAACATGATGTGTAGGACTGAGAGTTGGTGACAATGCTTGTTGTTTGGATACAACTTCCGTGCCCCAGAAATGAAATCATCGGTCGTTGCTCAAAAAAAAAAAAAAAAAAGACGTCGCATTGGTTAACTTTTTACTGCTAAAAAATGAGATCAAGGGGATTGGGTCAGTGTCGAAGAGAGGATTGGTGGCCGTCATTTTTTGTGTTTTGGGTTAAAAGGCATTCTACAGGATTGGTGAAGCTGATAGTGCAGCAGTGCCGTAACTAGGGTAAAATTTTAGGGGGCACCATTTTTCCTAGGGGGGCACTTTTGGCCAATTAAAACTGTAGTTTCGGTTTGTATTTTTCCTTAAAAAAGCCCCTTTTCAGTGTCCTCTGACGTGTTGAGGGAAAACAAAATAAGTTCTGCGTGTAAATAAGTAAAAATAGTTCTCAAAACATTGAAATTACTATGCAAATGCGCATAAAATGTAACATTTTATTCTGGTAATTTTAAATCTCATAAGCCCAGATTTCAAATGGGGGCAACCGGGGGCACGTTAGGGGGCACGTGCCCCCCCCCCCTTAGTTACACCACTGTTAATTGCAGTGTTCTTATTTTGTCTGATCACAAAGCTTGCTCTATGGTCTGATTCAATATATACATGAAAAAGCAAACTTGTGAAAATTTGGGCTCAATCCGTCGTCTGGCTGAGTCAGGAGAAAGTAATGAAAAACCGTGTACACTTTTCAACATATTATAACGCATTGTACAACCAAAATCAGCTGCAGCGTTGTTTGTTTGTTTGGGTTTAAAAACAAAAAAATCAGGCTTTTCAGATACAGTTTTATTGAATACGACAGCATTTCATAGGGAAATATTTCACAGAAAAAAATGGTTCTAAAGTATGAACTTCATAAACGGCTTTCAGACTGAAAGTTAACGATTCTGTTTTTTATCCTTGCCAATCATGTGCAGTGCCTTTAAGCGAAATGTATAAGATGTGAAATATTTGAGTAAGATTCCATGAGGAATATTGACATCTCCAATGATCCTGCGACTAGACTGTGGTACTGAAAATGGTTTGTAAAGAGGAATCCTTTAGTGTGTTGCTCGCGAGAATGTCGCGAGAACAGTGATATTGATATTCTGTATTATAATAATAATAAGGCATTTATATTGCGCTTATTCAAAAAACGATCAAAGCGCATTACATACGACAAGAAGAACAATAAAACATCAAACTATGCATTGGGAAACAGATACCTCTTAAGATTTTTTTTTTTTTTAAAGTTATTAATGGAGAAGAGTCCCGAATGTTAATGAGACATTTCCAGAGAGAGGTAATCAGAGGAATGTTGAGACGTGTCGCGGCAAGAACGAAGACCATGGCGGTTGGGTTGGTGAAGTTCAGACATTACTTGCAAAATAAACTGGAGCAATGTCACTCCTGCACTTGTAAACGTATACAATAATTTCAAAATGGATGCGTTGCTCCATGGGTAATCAATGTACATTACTTACTACTCTTAAAAGTACTGGAAGCAACCTGCTATTTTAGTTTGCCTGTGTATAGTTGCAAATATGCACGTGTTCATAACCTGTTGAAACCCCCTCCACCCTAAAAACCCACCATTCCCCTACTGTCACTCACAGCCAAGTCTTGCGTCCAACCTTATGAGATATAGAAAAAACCAGTGCTCAAAGGTTAGTGACTACATCGAAGAGCCTTCGTGTACCTGACTATCTTTGCCTGAGCGATAATGGTCAACACGTGGGGAAGGGACAAGAAGAGGTTAGGGGAAGTGCAAGATCAGTGACCTGTCCGTAGTAGTCCTTCTGGGATCCAGGTACGGTTGTTTTCGCATCAGACTCTCCACCACCGGGTCCCACCTCCTCGGTCTCGGTCGGTGAGAGACGTCTGGTGTTTGTCACTCACGATTTGTCCACGATCTCTTTCTTCTTCTCAGCGTAATAAAGAAAAAAAGAAAACGAGAGCAGAAAGGATTTAATAGCGGCGCTGTTTTTATCCGCGTCTTGCAATTAGGTAGTTTGAAGCAAGATCCCTCAGGATATATGTACAGCGACCCGTAATCCGTGCCTCTGTGAATGGATTTAAGTTCTTTGGGACAAGCGGAATCCTCCTGGCTTTTCAGTACAGTGTAAACCGCCCTTGGTGGTGTTTTTAGTCCGGTATTGTGTGCTATAGTCAAATGAGAGTCAGTAGGTAAAGTGTTTTTTGTATATTTTAACCTGTTTATGGTAGTAACTAAATAGCTTTGAGCTCAGTGCCGATGTTTGTAGTATGTAGATTTGATGATTTGGAAGGGTTGTAACTTACGAATGATGCCCAAGGATTTTAAAATGAAGCGTGATGCTTGCACGACAAGAACCATACTAAGTATTACTTTATCCGTTCAGAATGGGGCAATATTAATAGCTAATAAATGAATGAAACCCTTTCCTCTGCAACAGAGTGTTTTTCAAGATTTGAAACGTTACGCCATTGAGGTATTTGGATTGTATAAAGTTGCCACGCCCGTTACCAAGGAGTAAAGTATAAATCTCGACGTCTCTGTTGTTTCTCACACTGCATCCAAAAATGCTTCACAATTCCCACTTCATCGCGTGACCTTACAGAGTCCGTGCAGTGACGAAGTGCAGGACGATGATGACCATCCATTAGGCGGATACCAGACGATTGCCGCCATCAAAACAACGTAAAAAATGACCGCCATTCTTTCCCCGCCATTTCAAAAAGGCCTTTGCGGCCTTTTGGCGCCTCCAGGGAATGAAGAAGTGACGTGGAGTTATGATTGAATGCTAACTCCTGCTGCATCTTGCAAGCAAAAACAAAAAACAAACCGCCATGTTGCCAGCTTATTAAACAGACGCAATTGTCTGATTCGGTCTGGTCATCATGGCGCGTTTTGTTTGGTTTGATCGTACAGCCACCAGCGTGTCCTACCCCTAGTGTCGCTGTTTGAAGCTAATTTACCCTGACATCGATAAAAAATTAATCTGTTTGCATTTTCGTTTGGACTTTGATGCACGTTGTGTTCTTTAAAGTCACTCTGTACGAGCACTGATGCAAAATATCGACTCTATATTCCGTTTTATAATTTAAGTACAGTAGGTGGGTATGTAATGTAGATGGCTACCGGCACATTAAACACAGTGGATATTTTTGTTCGGACGAAGTTGTTGAAGAACATCTGCGGATGAGAGAGTTGGCCTCATGTTGGACCAACATCATTGTATTGTACATGTTACAATTGAATCGTGTACTTTGGTACGCGTCACTTGGTCCCTGACACAAAGCGCGGTTCATGAAATAAACGAGCTGTCAGAAAAAAAAAGGTTTTTGTAAAAGTCACAAAGAAATATTATTCATGTCCGCCATCATGCCGGAAGCTTGTAACAAAGAGTTGAGCATTTGTATCTGGTTTTATTAACGTAGAGTAAACCTATCAGGACCCTTTTCGAAACTGTGGATTCTACTTCGGCCTGGCTCCATCTCAGGCTCAGTCAATTATGTTGACAACGTGCGCTTCCGCTACGGGCTTCAAACAAAAGGGCAGGGTCCAAGCCCAAGCACACATCGTGGTTTCGAAAACGGCCAACGTGTGTGATCGATGTAAAACATTTTATTAACCACAGGCAAACATGATAACCTTATCGGTTTTACATTAAACTTGTCATTTTGTATGAAAACTCTCCCATTATGTGAAGATATCGAGAACGTAAATGGAAGCTGATCAAATCATTTGAATGCTTTTCGTGAACTAAACATGTTCGCATAAGAAATGAAATGTAAACCACGTCTCCGTGTGTAAACACGAACATGGTTGCGGGGGTAAACCCGACACCCAATTATTTTCCACAAAATATGAACGTTTATAACTTCGCGAATTCATTTCTAGATGATTTACGAGTAGTTATCGTGAACTATTATGATGACGGCGAAGTCAGAAAGGCTCTCTAATCACTCCAGGTTTTGTCAGTCACATTGGTGCAATGATCACATTTTATTATCTACATTGTGTTTTTAATCTCTTGTGTACTCAGAGAGACTGTCAATTATCAGCCAAATCATACAGAGATCATTTTGTCATGCGTAGTTAGCGATAAGCGTATTGCGTGTTAAACCACTATTGGTCGTATAATAATGTTCTGAACGTAGGGTGTAAACTTGCACCGAAACCAGATCGTAGGAACATTGAAGATGTAAATCGGAAAGAAGCCATGTGGTTGAGGGGCGCGACAGCACGGCGCAACATTCGCTTCTCACCCTGTTAAAAATGTAGTGGTGATTGGTGTGTGGCGAAGAAAACTGCAAATGAGGCGATTACAGAGGGAGATTTCAGCTAGATAGATGCAGAGGAGCATGACGTCGAACAGTTTTTTTTTAAAATAGAGACTGGATTTAGGGACATAAAACGGAATATCTGTGAAATTATTATGAAGACGTTGGTAATTTAGTTGACTTTCCATGATTAAAAGTGTTCCAAAGCTATTTGAAAACTCCTGCAAAGAAATATGAAAAGGTCACCAGAAAATTTGCCACAAACGTGTCCTGTTCATTGGAAGTTGCTGTTCCCTTGAATGCTTAGATTAACGGAGAGAAGACACGACTGAAGATGACGTGGGGTTGTTGCTGATTAACTGCTTATTCCCTCGGCGATGTCAGCCAAGTCGTATATTGGCATATCCTACGTGATTTTACATTCAATTTTAAAGAGACTAGAAAACATCAATAGTTATTGTAACCCCCCCCCCCTCAAAAATAAATAAATAAATAAATAAATAAAAAATAAAAATAAAAATCATTAGATATATTTGGATACTAATGATTAAGCAACGAACTATAAACAATGTTTCATGAACTGTTTTGGGATTTAATGGATTCAGTCTGTTGATGAAATGTTTGATGCGGGGGGACAACTTCATCAGATATAAGGAGTGGTGTGAATCGGGATTCGTACCAGGGTCCAGAGGTATGGCATTTGAGGGCTCATGTACTTTGCAAACCGAATCATAATTTCAATCATAAATGCGTGTTAAAGTTTTTTAAAAATTCATTGTCAGTTTAATACGAGCGTGTCAACGAGCCTGTTTGTGTGTCTGGTATGCTAGATTCCCTGTATGACTCTATGATTCTTCCGTTGTAATTCAGAATTCATACTCAAATCACAAGCCTGTGTCAGACTTTCGTGCTTCCTGACTATTTTAATGGATCCATATATCTTGTTTAATGATCTTTTTTCCCCCTTCCAAAATTGTTGAATGAGGAGCGTTTACGAGAATCTCTGTGGTTGATTACCCAGCTGTAGCTCGTGGCCTTTTAGAAACTTCCTTCCACTTGAGTATCTTGCAAGTATCTTTAATATCCTGAAGTCATTTCAGTCACCGCAACCTAAAATTATTGGGGAAATTTTTGTTCCGCACTTGCGAGGGAAGAATCATTGGGGAAGTGAGTGATTTTCTTGACGTTAGACATGGCTGTGCTAGGTCAACTGTGAACAGTGACCTGGTTACGGTATCTCCAACAAGCGTTCTGATGAAGACCATCATAACACAGTGGTTGAAACGTCGAGTTGATGCTATTATTAGTTTAACTTCATTACTATGATAACATTTTAAAGCTCATCAACGTACCATTCTGCTGTTCATCCACTTAGATACATGCATGCAGCCGAGGGTTTTTCAAGTCAAACATCTGCCGATTATTCTTACAAGAAACTGTAGCATACAACTGCTGCTGCTATTTTTACCTCCATGGTTGGACAATATTGTGAGCCTGTTATTTCCTGGACAGTCCACTACTAGTTCTTTTCTTTAGAATAGAACCACACGGAATAGCCAATAATTTAATGGGTTGGTAATGGGTTAATGGCCATAAATATATACTTACAATACATGTAGTTTTACGGTTATTTCTGTGTTTGTCACGTAGTGACTAGTGATACTTTTTTCATCAGAAGGCTACTGACCCTTGAAGAAGCAGTAATTATACACACTCCTTTAGAAATTGATTCCGAAATCGCTCTTCCAAACCCTAAATAAAAATTGTGGTACCATCACCCATAACAATACCCCATACCCGTTGATGGAGGACAGAATCATTATCTGGCGAGCAGACTCGTCTCTACTTTTTTTTTCTTTCTCTCTCTATTTTTTGATCGTGGCTTTAAACCAATGGAGCGTGCGTGGCGCCATCAGACAGCGGCACAGTGCCTCTTTCCTCCTCGGTCCATTCATCACGTTGTTCGGTCGTCCATTGTTGGTGTCGCTTCTTACCCACTAGATGTTCGGCGGTGTGTCTCTTCTTTGCTGTCGGAACAGCGTGGGGTATTGAATCCTTCCATTGTCGTCCGTCAGTGTTTTTCTAAACCCATAAGGAACTGCAGACACCGTATCATTGTCATGCAGACAATGACAGCAAAGGATCATTTTTCCCCCAGTGACAAACTGACTGGGAGTGAGCAACGGGGCCTTGGCTTGGCTTAATAAACCATCATCAGCCCTGTTAGCCTGGAATGCAATCAGTCGTAGTTATAGCCTGTACAGTTCTACCTTTATACTCCGTTGGTGACAGCTCTAATGGTTTGTGGTCGGTCCTTTTGTCATCTACCCGCCTAAGTAAATCCCACTACGTTTTGTCTCTTTTTACTGAGTGACACGAACTTGCTGTCGGCGAAGGAAGCTGTCAAACCAGCTCGGCAAAATATTGTTCATATCAAAATATATCAATCATTCTTTTGCGGACGTGTTAAACCCAAAAGTATTATTGTTTGAAGTTGATGTTAAGACCGAGCGAACATCCAGGCAGTGTGGCAAACAATATTGAACATAATACAGGCCTATGTCAAAGGTTGTCTCTCTTGAAAAAAAGTTTTTAGAGAGAGTTAAAAGTCTGTAGGCTGGATCATCTTGACGCCTAGAGAACGAAATATGTCTTGAAACGCTATTCGATTTACCAGAGATAATACCCGTTTTGATATTTGTAAAATAGTATTAATAGAGTCAGTCGGTTGGTAAAATTAAATCCAAACGAGAACATTACTTTACCTAAATTTCATCTGAAGATGAGTGGTTCGTAGGCCTACAAGAACCATCCCCTCTCCCCGGGTAGGCAGAGAATGTCAGGAGATTAAAGGAACACATTGCCTTCGGATTGGGCGCTTTTGGGCTATAAAAAACCTCTGATACAACATGAGTATGGTTGGAATGATATTTTATAAGTAGAATATAATGATTCACATAAATATCCCTTGAAATTGTGTAATTTTTGTTTAATTTCGTGACAAAACACAGTCCGCCATTTTGTAGAACCAATATTTTGACTTCACAAAATGGCGGACAGTATGTTTCTATGTAGAGTGTGATTCCGCGGTTGTGGTTCTAGTGGCAAATGAATGGGGGTTTTAATCACTATAATTGCAACACACTGTAGGTGTTTTAATGCATGAGCAACTCTTAAAGTTAAAAAGGATAAGGAGCAATTCAAAACAGCACAGTTTTAAGAGATTAAAGGCAATTTTATCCAATTATAATGTCAAATAGATATTGTCCAAAGTGAACTCAGGGTGAAAGAAATATGTCCCCTATCCATCTAGGTTTGTTCTCTTTAATGAGATTCCATAGCGAGACAAAATGTTTTAAAGCTCTGTGATACGATTGTGATCGTAAAACAATTTGATTGCTACGGCACACGTACAATTCTTATTGTCATTAAAAGACTATTCTTAATTACTTTATTTTATTCATTTTCAGGTCAATTTCACTGTTATTGTAACTCACCAAGATGTGCATCTTACAACTATATGTGCGAATCCCAACTCGGTTGTTACTCTCAGCTTGTAGACAACGATGGAGAATCTGATGACCCGTATCTCCACGGTTGTATAGAGTCGATCACTGTGGAGAAATGTGAAGAGATTGCCCGGTCAAACGAATCAACATCTACCCCTGCTTCGGAGACGGACTCCACTAAATTTCAGGAGTTGTCCTGTTGCTTTGAGAGTATGTGTAACAATGTAGATGGGTCAAAGGTCAGGACTGGTAACGACAGACCCAATGAAGAATTTGGTAAGTTGATTACTTTTCATGTTTATACAGTCTAAAAGAACGGTTGTTAGGTGTAAACTGCCGCATTTGAAATGGTGGCATTTTGCACTGGTCCACGCCAATTCTAAATGAAGCCAAATTTGGATTAGGTTTCCAATCTCAACTTAATTACGCGGGGTTCCATCAATGCATTGCATCATATATTCAAAGCAAAACCTACATTTGTGTGTTCCTTTTCTTCCCATTCCGTAGGAAGTGCTTTTTTTTTATTTAGACACGTACATATCACTGGTTGCGTCACAAGCTTCTAAAAGGTTTTTTTTTGTTGGGTTTAAGGGAGCTGGCTCTCCCGACTAAAAATTACACGAGCTCATGTTTGCATATCAAATCAGCTCTCTCAGTAAATCACACGCACTGTTTCAAACCATCCCAGCAAATAAAACAATTCTTTCCCAATGGTCAAACTAAATACATGTAGAGTACTCCATACGGGGAGACATCCTCAACTTGCGAAGCCGTCGTGAGGGTTGATTATCACGGGGCGTGTCAGCTCTGATTACTGTTGTCATATCGGCGCTGTTACAACCCAACCCCTTGAGGACGATACTGAGTGTGTGAGAATCACTGACAACCGGGGTCCTCTTCTCACGTGGTTTCCACTTATTACTTTCCAGCATTATTTCTTTGACTTGAAAGAAGGTCTTCTCTACATTGTGGTTGTGATATTGTCACGTTTTATAGTGTCAGGTGGCTTTTGTTCAAGGCAACTTATTTCTGGAAATTTGGGGTAAAATGTTGGTGAGCTCATAATCATGTTAATCTGTAATAAATGAACGGCTGATTGTAAGTATTTTAAGGTACCATTTTGAAATATCTTTCGTAAATTGTAAAATGTTTTGGTTGTGACAAAACTGGTTGAATATCAGCTTATTAATAGTTTACTCTGAACATCTTCACCGAAAACAATTAATGTACGATTTTATAAACATATCAATCTGTTAATGATGCTGCTTTTGGCCATTATTCCAATAACCGTCAACGAAGACGAAATGAACCAGCTGAGATCGTTTAAATGTGTCGTTCGTCGTCTCTCGTAGCTGAAAATAGGGTTTTAGAAATCAATTTTTCAAGGCTTTTCGTTTGCCTCAGCAGTGCTCCATTTCAGTATGTCCTAGAACCGGCTCTCGACCACCCTCTTCCCTCTTTTATTCAAAGCTTTTAAAAGAGCCCTGTACGTTTCCTTGAGATATGTGTTTACTGGTTCATATTTGTTAATCTGACTTGGATCAAAAACAAAATCCAAGCGATTAACCAGATCATGTACGTTTAATCCATTAGCAGGGCGCTGTCGTCTGCTCCACAACGCGGATGATTTAAGGGGAGCGCGTGTGAACGGGAACAATCGACGCCGCCGTGAAATATTGCGCACAGCCCGCACAAACATGCCACGTCGTCACCGCCTGGTAACTACCAGGCCGGCTGGGGTGAGCGGATAAAGTTTAAACGACTGTTTGATGATTGAGAAAGACAACAGTGCAATTTACATATCGGTGGCAGTGTAACTGAGTATCGATTACCGTAATGTGGGCAAAGGACCAATTTGTTTCGGCTTTTAACGGCGTACCTAGTTTTTGTGTTGTGGGCAGATAGCTGAGGCGCCGTGGATGGAAGTCGAACTCGCGATTTCCCTCATTCGTTAGCGTTGTTGAATGTTTCTTTATAGTAATCAACGGCTGTTTGGTATTTTGTATTAGTTCGGCCAAAAGAAATTTGACGACATCTTCACTGACCCTTAATTAATCTAGCATGGGAAGAGATAAACTGCTGGTCATTGACCTGTCGTTTGCTCATTACGGTGTGGAGTAAAAGCTAAAACTTACCTGTTTAATTTGCTCAATGATTTAGTGAGGTGTATTTGTGAGGGTATGTACGGATACATGGGCGTTAACCAGATATAGGGGATACTATAAAACTCTGCCTTGTGGTGCAATTCTTTGCGTGCGTATTGTATTAAACTCTGCCATAGACGTTTATGTATGGTAAGTGGTGAATCAAATGTATATATCTGTACTAGCTTCTACCCCAGAGTCAATAAAAGTTTTTCGAGCTGATAATGTTTCCTTGTTTTTTAAATGCTCGCTGCCTTAACCCATGGATGCCGTAATTCCTTATGGTTCCTCCACGCTCAACCAGTGCACGACTACACCTACATTATACATGTCACTTGATCCTCTTGGCTTCTTGAGGCGTATTAATGCAATAGTAGTAACCAAAGAGAAAGGTATGTGCCCATATCTCTACGTAGTTACTAACCACATTGCAACTTTAGGATCGCATAACGATGTGATATATCTGATGTGACAGATTCCTTCAACCCGAAAAATCCCAGTTGAGCTCTGGAAAGCATAAGTGGGCCTTTAAAGGAGTGGGTGTATGTTGGCTTGTATTGTAGAGAAGTAGGCTACATCTTAAAACAAATAAACTGTTTCCAAGACGCATCTCAAAATCCTCACAGTTGTTGTTTAAGGCTGATTGATACATCGAGAAAACGTTAACAATTTTCTAGACACTGAGTAACCTTGGGATTTCGGACATTTGTTAATGTTTCGACCTCGTTGAGCTTACTCGAAACGTCTTCATTTCTGTTTGAAGATTAGCGATACCACATGCTAACTTAATTTAGCTTTCAAGATGAGCATCATCTTATGAAGAGTTGAACGTCAATGTCAGACCATTGAGAACCGGTCTATGATTTTACCGTCTCTTTAAGCCGTCATCCCGCGCAGAGTCTTTTTTTCAGACCAGATGGTTAAGAGATACCAACCCACGGGCCCCCTTCTCCCCTGCTGTCTGCGGTAGCGTTAATAGAGTTTTGATAACCTGGTGGTAAACGTTTCTGACCCACAGTGACACCAAGTCTTTGGATTCTTAAACGTGATTTCTACGTCTGTTCAATATCAACTCGATCAAGGACCCCAGAATGGGAGGCTTACGCCAAGAATTTAGTCTGGTATGACGCAGAGACACTTTGTTGTTAGTGTTTTTTTCTTTCCAAGAAGGAAAATATTGTATTTTTTTTTTCAATGTCACTTTAAGTAACCCATGATGTGTTCAAACTGTTTGTCTTTGACAACTGGCATGAAGCAGAAACAGTTGTAAACCAATCCTTATGAATGAACAAAGTCGTTGTCCAGCCTGAGATGCATCTTTTATTAAGCATCAAGTGTTTTTATATCAGCTTGTGGCAAATTATATAAATCTTGTCTTGAATCTTGAACGCCGATTTGTGCCGAAGCAATAAACCGTACAAAGTCAAGCAGTAGAGGGCGCTGTCCCTACGAGAAATGACATGCTTTGAGGTAATGATAATATGGTCAGAACTAAACGAGAAATGCTGTTCGAATTTTATCTCAAGGTTCAATGTCATGAGTGGAGCTGCAGTTGTGCCGAGATGACCTGTTAGTTTGAGTGTGATGTACAATAGGACTGGTAGTGATAGCACCGAGAGTATACCACCATTGACTTGTACCCACCTGTCCTTAACCATTGATAATTAGATCTAATCATCACATGACAAGGACAATCTAGACACACATATGTAAAGGAAACATAACCCTCTTCTCGCGAGTTCAGTTTCCATGTCCTATCCTCTCGTATAATCAAATTGTGTCATTTTAGCGATTGGCAGAGAGCAGATGCACATTGTCGTCGGGTGTCATATTTCAGAAAATTGAAACCACCTTTGGTTTTGCTATCATCGTCAAACGAGGAGCAAACCCACGGGTCTTGCAGTCAAGGCAAGGGCTTCAATCACTCCTCGCCCCCTCTGACTCGGTTGACGTTGCAGAGAACCCCGGGTCACTCCCCGGGGGCTTACCCGGTCGGAGGCTGAGCGATTGCTTGCTTGCCGTGGGTTTTCTTTGACTGGTCTCGTCCTGGCGGTTTTCTTTGGGGGTGGGTGGAGCGGGTGGGGTGTCGGCTGTGGGACACTTTCAACGAGCACCGGCATGGAAAGGCTTACACAATAAAGGCTTGTTTTTAATTTTGTGGTAAGCTTGCGAAATTGTTGAGCTTTTGTCAATTTAGTTCAGTTGCAGAAACAGGCACATGTGAAGGTACAAGGTTTATTTGTGGCAAGAACACCACTTGAATTTTGACTTCTAAAAAACGAGATTTGTTATTTAAAATTGTTGGTTAAGAATTATAGATGATGAAATTAGCCCCAGGGCTGACTGTCCTCCAGATGTGTCTACCATTAGCGATTTCACGGCTGTAGTCCTCGCCAACCTTCCCCCTGTGTTCTCACAGTAGAGTTTCAATCCGCACCATTTGTCACAGAGATCAAGAAAATTCATATACAATTTTCAGCATCTGGTGCCGGCCACAGTGCATCGCAGATACGGTTAATATTTCTGATGGTTTAATGCACACAGAGCACGAAGGTTAACTCACGACAGGCAAATGCATTATTGTGGAAGGCACAAAGGGTTTGCGATAACGTCTTGACCGTTGTGAGGTGTTGCTGTTGATATTGTTGTGGCAAACCTCTTCAAGATATTTTGATTGATGTAGGGGATATTCTTACGTTTTCCCTCCATGGTTAGATAAGGCTTTCTTGCTCTATGGTCTAGGATAAGGTATACATCGCTGGATGCTTGGAACATGATGACTGTCTTTACTTAAAACTGTGTAACAGTCTTCTCAAGCTTTACCATATTTTTGAAAGTTTTAAAATGTCGTGTTTAGTGTCAACGAACCAATTTCAGCCAGGGAATAATTTTATTACCTGCAATTAGTTTCAGGGACACGATTAAAAAGTTATAAACTGCAGCAGTTGGGTTGGATTAATATTCTATTTGTACAGTTGACATAAACTCGTGTTTGCATTTTATTTCATGCAATATCTACATTATGCATACGGTGAAACAAGGTCGTCCACGCATTCATTTGTCTTGCCTCGTTAACTTCATATTTCATCATTACATCCATTTAAAAGTTGCTTGCACTTTTTTTTTTGTTCACGGAGCCAACTCCACCTCATCAATTTCCTCCTTCAGTCAATCGGGCGCCACAATGTGTTACTGTTGTGTGGCAGTGAGTGTCGTTGAGGAAGTTGGATACCAGACCTACAAGCAAGACTTTATATTAATGGCTAATGATGGGGTTTGCTCATGGTGCCAGCCAGGCGATATACACTACCAATGAGACATGGATGGAAAGTACTACCAATCGACCGTATCGCAGTCAAATAAATATTTATTTAAGGGACTGATATAGAGAGCCTTGATAGCGGTGAACTTTCTGTACTTAAAGAGAAGGTATAAGACATCAAATCAAATTTATTTAAGAAGCTCTTTCTGCGCTTGTCCTGAGGCATCTTTTCCTCTAACCACCTCGTGGGTGTGGTCCCACTTATTAACGCTGGAGCAAGTGGGAGAGGTGCAGTTTCCTAATAATTGTGCCCACCTCGAGAGCTTGTGGGCAGCTAGACATGCCTGGTTGCTTCATTCTCGAAAGTGCAAGGGCACCAAGGCATTTTCATCTTGATAAAGGACACCCCTATGAGGGAATGTAAATTTCTATTGGAACATTTCAAGGGCACAAAGGCAATGACCAGGGGCAATGGAGGCAATTCCGTGATGTATCGGGCCTGCGCTAATTACAGACAGGATCAACTGTATTTGACGAACCGAATTGTTCAAGAGGAAATTATACAACGTATTGCCTTTAAATGTTAATTTTAGCAGCATCTGCCGGGGTTTGATTTCATATTAATATGATTGTCGGCGTTGAGTAAGTCAAGACCCACAAAGAGAATTTATTACATGAAAAATATTACGAGTCTGAAAGCCAACTCTGAAATATTTGCACTGAAATAATTTAAATAGCAGGCAGTTTTTTTTTCAAAATTTGAGCACTTTTGAAATCCCAAGTTACATAAGGGATCAAAAACTGGAGGGAAAAAATTAACTCTCTTCCAAAAACCAGTGTGGAATTATTTCGTTAAACATGAAGGTAAATCACATACACATCTACCGAATATCCCAGACGAAGTCCATTTCCTTTACCCTGCTGATAGTAAACAGGACATATGTTGTTTTTCAGTTGGCAAATGGAAGCTGTAAAATTTATTAGTTACCCGGTAAGAACGTCCCAGTCTTTCCTGATTGAGGCCGCGTAGTCTGGCTTGTACTTGATGTGTTTACGAGTCGGAAATCCGTCTGTGTTTCCGTGTTTACGCTGCTATTGTGAGATATGAGCACAATATATACACCATAAGGTTGATATGCAACACAGGTAAACTTCCCGAGTACAGCGTCATTAAGATTAAGACTGTGACGTAGTCCTACAATGTGTGTTGACATAACAAGTAGTACTACCTTTAATTTTTTTTCTAATATTCTACAAATTTAAAGGTTACAATGAAGGATTGGTATTCATCCAATTTGTTGGGGTTATTACTATCAGTCTGAAGGCTTACTGATTATGAAGTTCATACCATTTCCAATCTTACATAGAAATTTCGGTCTGAAATACTGTCAGAAAATAAGTCGAGAAAATACAATCTGAAGACCCGTCTAATGTTGAATTCGGTTGTAACAATCAAAATTAAGGACAATGTGTTTACATGCTGAAAAGTGTAACGGTAGAAATTTCTCCAGACTTGGACGACGGATTTAGCCCAAATTTTCACAGTTTTTCATGTATATACTTAATCACACAAAGTAAGAAAACTGCACTTATCAGCTTTACCAATCCAATATTTTACCTTCTCTACAAATTTAAGTCGGTAGTTGAGGTAGATTAAGACGGTTTCTTCTTGTCAATGTATAAATTAAACAATGGATTATTACCTGTATGCTGAATTATTTATTACTAATAATTTCACCATTCCTTTTCAAGAGAGGTAAAGTATCCGCCTTGGTGAAGATTTTTGTGTTGCGCCTTCAATCAGCAACTGGCAACTGGTCGTTCATACCTACAACCCACTGAAACATGTGCTTTAAGCCAACCACCCCAGCTCACGTAATGAACTAACTCAATTCAATCAATTAATCATTGCGCCGACTGCTTCACGTAATTGCCTTATCCCAAACTCCAATGACGTATCATATCCTCTCCAATCGTCGAGATGAGTTCTATTTTGTCTTGGGAGGAATAGGGGGGAAGCTGAGATGAGTTTACAATAACTCACCCGATGATCGCAGTTGGCGCAATTTAGCACAGGGACTGGAAATTCTTCACGGCGTCGACGCCAAGGAGTCCCGGCGGCGACTCGGCCCCGGTTGGACCAAGCCAGGGGCCTCGCCTCCTCTTCGCATCACGGTGATAACAATCTCCGGTGGCCAACTCCAACCCCGATCTCAATGTTTCATGTCTTGGCAGCCGGGTGACGGCCCTTATGAGGCTTTGATTTATGGTCGAGACTGAGTCAGAGTTCCACAGTAGATGAACTTGGCCTGCCCTGGGCTTTGGAACATGTTTTGTTAGAGAATTAGTAGAACAGGCCTTGCGCTCATCCCACCACCGGCAAGACGGACCGGGGAATCTGTTGTAAACGACGCATTAATATTTTCACACATACGCATTGAAGTGACAAAAAACAAGTTCTTTTGTCTGGAATTTTTTTTTGTTTTTAAACATCAACCTTTTATGAGCTGATGACTCACTCTGCTGAAATGAAATCAATTTAATCTTGTTGCATCACAGGCAAAGATTTGAACTAAGGTTGTTTATCTCTTGTGGTAATATGATAAATCATATCGAGTGAAGTATTTTAATTATGCCGCGTCATTTTACGTAATAATCTTCAATTGATGTGAGTGGTCTCTTGTGCAGGCATCTAAGGAGATATTTGAAGAAATAAATGATATTTAATTTATTGTACTTCATTTAATGATACTTTGTTGAAAGCGTTTTGATTCGTCGATCTGAAAAAAAATTGGTGAGGCTATAAAATAATAAGGTCAACTTTTTTCTGGATTCTCAATGAATGTATACAAATAAGATTTTAAAAAACGAGGTCCACCTGCATCTTAATATAATTAATGTATTATGAACTGGTGTTTTTTAAACCTCTCGTCCTGAATCCTAACAGCTCCCTGCTCGTATCCAAGACGTAATATATACAATCTTTTTCACCTTCCCATAAAACTTGGCATTTTGTGTCTCTGGTGTTTGTGTTTCCGAAGAGTCTTGATGTTTTAAGTGCTTCTTATGCTTCGATGTGAGATTCACTTGTCAGAGAAAGTCGTATATTATTCCTGTAGAACTAATATTTGTGCTCATAATGTGGGAGGTGGAGCCAGCGACGAAACTAGGGTAACATTTTAGGATGGCACAAGGGGTGCACCGGTTTTTTTTCCTAGGGGCACTGCTTACCAGTTCAAGCTGTAGTTTCCGCTTGAATTTTTCTTAATCAAGCCCATTTTCAGCGCTTTTGTTATGTCTTTTACTGTTCATTATAAAATAATCTGACGTGAAGATAAAAACAAATACATTGTTTGCGAGAAAACAGTTTTAAAAACATTTAAATTACTTCACCAAAGCTTTTAAAATGTAACGTTTTAATCTGGTAATTTTTAATCTCATGGGGCCATGTGTACGCCTCCCCCCCCCCCCCCCACACACACCCCTAGGCTACGCCACTGGGTGGAACTACATGCTATGTGAGCTCGTCTTGAAACGACTGAGACTTTTATTGTACTTTTTTATTTATCATCACACGAAGGTTGTCTTTGGTTAAATGAACTGTGAAATCATGAGCAGATAATAGCTCTTAGTCTTATGGGCGCTTATTATCAATGGTATTGGTTGACGTTTATTTTTGCCGAGACATCAAATATTGTGAAGTTTCTCCTTAATTATGTATTTAATGTTAATTGCTCGTTTCATGATTTGAACCGCGAACTTGGAAGGAATTTTGTAAGAGTTGAAGATTTTTTTAAAGATGAATATATGGACCGCAAAGAAGTTCAGTTGATAAATATATTGTTGGACATTTCTAATGACAGACGATATTTTATTGTCTACCCTCCCTATATTGAGAAGGGCAGGTGCCAGATAAAACTCGTCGTCATGGCCACTTGTTCATAGCCTTGTCTCAAGCAGTGTAACAACCTTACGAAAAAATGGAGGCGGTCTGCACTACACCTTAAGTTGTCATAGAAACGATCAGTCGACTGAGGCGAGTAGAGACCAATCTCGGTTAATTCTGTGTATTTTTCTGTAAGTTTCCTCAGGTCTTTAGGGACGCTTGGGAGATGAATGCGCAGTTCATTGCACTATTCCCTGGAGATGTTTCCAACTCGTTGATGGAATATCGCGTGGTAAAACCAACAGACACTCTACGTCAAAGTCAATGATGCTCGCCCAGGCACTTCAGACAGCTATGGCCTGGGGCGACGCACGGGTCTGGTAACTAACCGTTCCCTGGGCATTACAACTGTATATTGACCCTCAGGGCTATGAAGAAAAGCGATTAGATAGCTGGCTTGGTTGATGAGTCAGTACCCACGCCAACGTGACTGCCAATCTACGCTATTATTATGATATTAGGGAGCGTGTATCAAGTTGATCGATTGTACATTACAGTCATATAATGTGGTCTCATTGAAGTGTAGAAAGAAAAATTGCTTGATTTGAAGTTTTTGCAGCCATCTTGTTTTGGTTTAAATTTAACCAAACTGAGGCTGATGGAAGGAAAACAGACTGGTCCACTATTTGTAGGGTAAAGATCAGTATTCATAACATTGCTATTACAGGGAACCAGACAACATTGTAGTGTAATCTGGTCAAAGGTTTGGAGAGTTTCACACGTCTCCTTATAACTTGGCAAGGTAGCCATGAGTCGTTGACACACGGATTTTCTACTTTTATCCAGAATTGAGCTCCATGGACCCATAGTAAGGCATTCACGAAGGGTCTGTATAGTTGACCCAATATTGCCCAGAGATTTGGGTTTATCGGCCGGTGTTCCAAAACGAGTAAAAGTTACAGCAGTATGCACAAAGTTGAACGTTTGGGGTAACGGTGTCGAAGGCTAACAACTGGTACCCGGTCAGATTTATGACGGTTTTGCTCGAATGTTGACAGCATTCAACTCAATTGTGTGTTTGTGTCTTGACCCTGGCTTGCTGGAAATATACGACAGACCTTCCAAGCACGAGTTTCTACAACCGTCTGCTGTGGGTGGTGTTGTCAACTTAATTTAGTAAATATTACTAGGATCGAATGGGTGTTAATGTTCTTATTGAATTGTTATTCAAACATCTTTGAGACATTGTCTAGTGTTTATTTCTCAGAAAGTTGTAAAAATCACGGTTTTCCTTGTTTTTAGTAACAGAAGATTGTGCGTTTAATTTTGTTTTAAATGCACGTTTGTACTCCATTGAGCCGTTCTGGATTATGCAGGCAAAAACAGTCTTTTTGGATAAGACGAAAGTATTATTTTATTGGTGCCAGCTGGTTTCAATGACGAATAATAATCGCTTCTTCCACTGAATCAATTGATACGGTTTAATAAAACATCAAAGAATCATCGCCAACACGGTACAATCAGAGCAGAAGAATCAACTCGGCATTATTATTAGAAGCTAAGCAAACAATGTATGCCCTAAATTTATGTTTTCAATTTTCGATACCGTCTAGCAAACGCGTCGTCGTTTAGGCTTAGGCAGACAGTACAAGGCCGAGAAAAATATCGGCAAAATGTTAACCAGACAAGGAGTTGCGAAATGAACGGGTAATGTCTGCAATCCATCGTTCACATCAATTTTTTATTTGACTGCTTGAGATGTCTAGGCATCAACCTAACCAGACAGGATAGCTTTAGCCTTCATACGAGTTTTGTTTTGTTTTGTTCAGATCAATTGTTTTCTTTTAATATAATGGATTTGAAAAATACTGCAGTTACTTTATTTTAATCGATATCAAAGATGACTTTTTTTTTAAGGAACAAGCCATTCATCACAAAGTAACATATTATTGGTTTTACAATTTCATTAACAAAATTGTTATCAAAGTTTAAGTGATGGCGGTTAAGTTCGCAATAAACTCACTGAATATGCAAATTATCCTCCTAGATTGACCTGACACCTCTGAGAGGTGTTCACCTTACCTCAGGTTTGACCTCAGAAGGAGTAAGACATACCACTTTAGTCGTGACCTCCGTAGAGGTGAACTTTAATACAAAAGAATTTGACCTTGTTGATTTATTTCGTTTGACGGTAGGTTGGTTGTGTCTCACGATCTTAAGCTAAGTTGCATGTATCGGTAGCAATCACACTACAAGAAACAGTATGCAAAGATTGCATACACAGAATCATTTATGAATAATTTCTTGATACTACCACCAGTATAACCAGCATTTTCATTAAAAATGCCATTAATGAATAGACATTCTCCCCAGTGGACTTACTCCCTATTATTTCCCCGATGTCATTGACCTCTTGTATGCATCATCCTTTTGCACTCATTATTTGGCAATATAAAAGCGCGGCTTTTCCATTAGTCGGTGTTCTCCCTCTGATGTTTTGTAACCGGCTCAGCGAGGAAAAATTAATTTCATTTTGTTGCCACGTGCCGCCAAGGTTAGTAAAACGTATGGGCGACTGAGGTTGTCTCCGTTAAGACAACGGCTGGAATTACTGTCTATGAGCGTTGGTTATTTTCATCTGACCATGAAGCTATAACGCTGTGATCTGACTGCGATGGTTTGGCAGAAAATAATTGGATGGTGTATGAACATTTTCATTTAGGTACAATTTGTGCAATGCATGGAGACTATTTCTTGAGTTTCCTAAGTAATGAACGGTTTGATGACAACATTACAATCGATAATGGGAATAATGAAAAGCTTATGAGTTTATTAATTAATTTTATATTGTTCCAAGTGCTACGGGATAGAGGAAGCTTTAATTCATCTTTTCTAAAGAGAAAATAAACTGGTAGTTTGTTAAAGGTTTTAATATATAGGAGAGCTGTTTCAGCTAATCGAGACAGACATTTCCGCAAGTTTTAACGGTATTGAGAGTCTCTAGTGACGGTGTACTTTTTATACGAAACACAAGTCTTCTACATTCATATTTGTTTATGGAAGAGGAAGTTGTAAAAGAGAATTTCGAGTTGAATTTTTCAGTCTGTAGGCCCCTATGCTTTTAATCTTTCTATAGTTTTATGAATGTTGATGTCATCTACGTGTGTTTTCGAAAACACGATTAAACTATGGCCTCCTGTCCAATACACGAAACTGCAGCAGCATCATACCACAACTGGGTTGATAAAATTTCACAAGGTACTTTCCGTTTGGATATTGTAAAGGTTTATTTGCATTGGTAATGGCATTGGTATTGTTAAAATTACTAACGCGACATTGAGTTTGTAGTCGTGCATGGCAAATGCATTCAATAATGTTGTTCGGCAGGCGCCATTTTAGGTCGGCCAAGTCTCGCCAAGCAAATTCAAAAATATTTTGCTTGCATGGAGATCTCTCTCCGAATAAACGAGACACGGGAAACATCGGCTCCGGAATGAGCGTGAGAACCGGTTACCAAAGGAAAAGTCTGGCGGTCGAATTTAAGCATAATTCCCGAGCGATCCATCGGTTCACTACCGGTGTTTGCACCGACATCTTTCGCCGGGGTTTCGCTTCAAAAACACCGTCAGTGAATGCGGGATTTAATGAGGCGAACGGAACATCGTTTGTTAGGTAATGATGCGTGGTCTCTGGGTACGTTCTTCCGCCTGATGAGGGTAGAAAAATTGGCCGGTTTTTGTCATGTTATTGTCCTCAAGCGGCCGTTGAACTTCTCCTCTGTTGGGGGAAAATACTGATTAATATCGGTTTGCTGCCGTTGTATTGTTGGGGGTTAGTGAGATATAAAATGCACTCAGGGCATTGTTATGTTTGCGGATGTTACTAATATAAGAGCTTTGTTGGCTTGTATTCACTGTCTCAGACTGTATGTTGACAATACCTCAAGCACAACTTCAATTTATATCTTATGTATAAATGTATGTTCATGAAAATGTTTGATACAATGACATATACAAACATAATAATGTAACTGTGAACTTTTAGAGTTGTGTTTGCCCGTGGTCCTTCCACATTTATTTTGCTTCATTTTTTGTTTTGCAGTGGTGTAAGAAAAAGATTTTCACAAAATTTCCAGTAACTACTCCGTATACCAAGGTTCTTCCTCCATAGGTAGACCTTGAAGCTTTCCGTTTGTAAATTGGATAAACATATTTACTTTAATAATAAAATGGGGCCTGGCTTCGGGCTATATTGTACAGACGAAAGTCTTTATTTTTCTCGTATTCAATTCTGTTCAGAATACGAAATGGAGCATGGCTTCAACATTTCGGTTTGAAACTTTTCCAGCCACTGTTTCCGAGTTTAAAGCTTAAGTGGCATTATCAATTCAGTCAGATTAAATGTGGCCAACAGAGCGTTTCTTTGGCATAAAACTCATTGATGCTAATGCATATATTTATACCAATTGAATGGAACCAGCTGCCGTGACGTACAAGCCTAGTCATCCATCTTGGATTGATCCTTGAGCCCCGTACCAATGTTAATGGGTAACCAAGAAAATGTCAAATTCTTCTATTTCAACCGAGACTAGTATACAGCATGTTTCTTAGACGACAATGTGTTTGGAGGTATTGCTGTAAAGTACTTCATGCGAATCCAATACAAACAGAATATTTTTAACAAATGTTGTAAATACGTTTGCTTTCGTGTTTATTGTGTGGCGTCGGAAGAGAAACAAGCTCGGTATATGTGGGAAACTATTGTTGTTGGTTCTTTTTATATGTGGCAGCTCTTATCAACTCGTAAAGGTTATTTTGCCTTTCCTTTTTATAGACGTCTCGGTGCGGAGGACTGACTTGTCTAGCCTCGGACTCTTTAGCCTCAGTTACTGTTCTGTGGCATAGAGCTGCTGACAGTGGGGCAGATGGGGGAAATGTTTTGGGGAATTGTGCCTTTGATGACACAATCATGAATTTTGGCACACAAAGTATGTCATGAGAAAGATATTTTGCTATGGAGGGCCATCCCAGATTTAAATTTTGGAAAAAAAATGGTAGAATAATAAGCAAGTTTCAAAATGGTCAAAATGGCTGCCATTGCTTGTTATTTTACCAATACTTTTTTTCAAAAGGCAAATCTGCGATGGCCCTATAGCCAAATATTTTCTTTCTCCTGACGTACTCTGACTGTGTGCCAAATTCCTTGCCTGTATCATCAAAGGCACAATCCCATCACCTACCTACCGTACTATTATAGCAAAGTACGCAATCGATTTCTGTCATGTTTATTCTTATAATCAATTTGCAATATCTCTTCGTGAATTTTGATTAAGAAAAATAGTTTTACAGCTTGTAGATGAAGTTGTTATAAGCACGGCTGTGTATCGATTGGGAGATTGTATGTTTAATACATCATCTTGGAATACGACTTGTGTCTTTAAGGATTAAACCTGAAGACATAGTTAGCGTGCTGAATTAGAAGACTTCTTTATGTTTTACTCATCAACTGTTTAAAAAATGTGTTTTGTTTGCCTTTCGACTGCTGGAATAAATGCCCTATCTGTTTGGCAACTCATATGATAGCAGAAAACCATTTGCCTTTCCTTGCCACATTAATAAGAAGTTATTCCAATATTGTAATGTTGACATTTCTGTCTGTTTTTACAGATGATCACTACACGCAACCTTACGAAGCAGTCAGTGAGCAGGCTCTATGGTTCCGGGCTGCCGTGATAGCAGTACCCATCGCTGGTGCATGTATTTTAATTGGCCTCATCTTGATTGCTGCTCGTATGCTGAGAAGCGAAGACAAACAATTCACCAAACTAAACGTGGACGTTCGACAGAGGGCGATATTACGGACTCACAACGCGCATAATACCACCATTCAGAGAGCACCGCAGTTTCTCGATAATTCTCGCGTGAAAAACATCAATATCACGGGAAATAAGCTTGTGGATCCATTCAATGGGATACAACACAACAACAAGATAAACAACATGAACAATGTGACTAAGGTAACCAACGAACTTTTGCATCACCAGCGATGTGTCAACGAGTGCCCCAGACTAATTCCAACGCAACACTGTGGAAAAATGTACAGGGAAAACTTTGACGTTGTATAGCACCCAGGAGTCTTCTTCATCAACTCACCCGAGTCACCTGATAACATTGAATGTAATTTTACCGTGTATTTTTGTATATCCTTATGTATAGTGTACAGTATCAAACAGAGAAAAAAAACTATGTACAAAAGTGCGCTTCTTATTAAGTATCCTTAAAGGTTGTTATTATAATTATACTGTTGTTGAAAATATAGTTAATAATGTGAAACAATATTTACTTTTAAAGTGTAGGAAAATGTACTTCCTTGACACAGTTTTGTAGAGTTTCCTAAAGGAGTAATTTACTTATTTTTGTGATTGTGGTGGAAGTAATGACATTTGGAATTCAGTTTGTAAGGAACTGGAATGATTCAAGTTGGCTGTTAATTTACTTTTTTATGTTATTGTGCTTAAGAGATCTCGAATTGAATTTTGGTTTAAAATAAAAGAAGAATCATTTACAAGGCAGTGAATTACCGTCTAATGGATGTCTGTCTGTAGAATTAATTCACAGGAACATTTTTATCTGAAAGTTAAAAATTGTGAACGAAATATTAAGCAATTATTTATTTTAAGGAAAAGTCATGAATTGGAAATTATATGAGTCGTTAGTTCGGAAAGTAGCAGATATTATTTTGCGGTTGGCTTTCGCCTTTTAGTTGAGTAGAATGGCCAACGTAAAAACAGAGCCATCATGGATTGTGTTGTTTTTAGTAATACGTAACAATTTGCTCAGAGATCAATGCACTCTTATTTCGAGGGTAAAGAAGCAACATTTAAACTTGCTCTAGATTTGTAATTTTAGTAACATTATTTTGTTGTTGCTTTGATTTGATTATTGATATAGTTTCAAGTTTCACACAAAAGGAAATCTTTCGTTTTGCCCAATCGCACTTGCGAGTTACTTTGAAAGGGTAACAGTCTTTGATCTTTTCTTTAGAAACAAGCAGGTATGATTACACAGGGTGGTCCAGCTTTTGCAAATAATGCTTTCCTGAAGTCTAATATGGTAATGAATAAACTCTAATGGCAGAATTTCACTGAATAATTAAAACCTGATTCCCAACCACCCACGTGGATGTACCACCAATGGTATTTATGCAGACACTTTAAGTTTAATCTTTGCTATAGCTCCATCAATTCATTAACCTTTCCATGAATTCATAAACATTTTAATGGTGGTGTTTTGGATATAAGCCTTTCGTCAAGGCATTCATGGCTTAGACAGCTGTGTATCCGCGATACCACTGCAGCAACCAAGTCAGCGCGCACGAGCGGCGAAGCTACGAGGCGTTTTACAATTTTTTTTGTTTTGGTATGTTGTGTGTTGTTAAAGTTTTATACATTAAATTATTCATGTTTTTACGCAAGTATGCAAATAAGTAAAGTGCTGAAAGATTAACCAATCAAAGTTCGGGCTAGGTTAATGTACACTGACCCCATCGATTATGATTGGTTCGGAATTTTGCTACCCAAAGATGGGAAAATAAAGAAAAATATTATTAAGAATTTCTGAGAATTGGCCTCGTGGCTTTGCCACTTGTCGTGCGCGCTGACTTGGTCTTTGCTCCAGTCGCTTCGCGGCTACACAGCTGTCTAAGCCGCGAAGGCCTCGACGAAAGGCTAGACTCCAATCAAATAGGCGTCTTTCAAAAAAGTAATTAAAAGGGATTAAATAAAAATGAATAAGTAAACAAATAAAAAATTGGTTTTATTAAATGTCATGATAAAACACGTTCGCGCTGGAACTTGCCTCCATTCAAAAATAAAAATATGTGGACATAACTGTATTTTATATAAATTATTAGTGCTAATGCTGACACTATTTAAAATATTGAAATCAAGTTTTGATCGATGAATTTTCCGAGCCAACGTACTTTATGCTTTTGGCTGATATCAAAACTCGAACACTAATTTTTCATGACAGTGAAGATAGGGAAATGTTAACATGTTATTTGGGCTTTTGTTAAAACTGGACAATATTAGGTGGAATCTGCTTCTAAATGTCATTGTTCGTCGTAATTCAGACTACTGTCGTTCTTTTTAGGTCTCTTTTTTGTTGTTTGATTTATATGCAGTCTCATGCACATATGGAAAATGTTGTTTTCCAGAGGTATACAAATAAATCGCTTGTGGAATAAAATGGGACAAATTTTGTCCTCGCTTTGTTATCACCGATTCGGTCGAATGGATCCATATGCTGTGGATCAAATCGGTCTTGTAATAACAAAATATCTGACAATAAACATTATTGACAACTTACTCTGGTGTTCTTGGCTTGTTGTTTGGCTGTGCAGTTTGTTTATAAACAAATCGTCTCCGACATAGTGTTTCCTTCGGAGCAATCAAAACTACATTTCTGGTCCTGAGTTACAAAAAGAACCAACATAAGATGGACCGCATTTGCGGAACAGCGGCTTCTTTTACCTCTCATTTTATGCAATGTTACCAAACAAACTTGAAGGGCTTCACAAAAGGTGGTTGAAAATAAGTTCAAGACCTCATGTACAAGGCTTTAATTACTTGAACTAGGAGGTTCTTTTTTCCGAGTCCAAGTAGATGTTTCGTATAATTAGTTACGTTTGACACCAAACTAGGAGCTCCGTTAGATTAGCAACTGCCGTTTTTAACACCCTTCTTGGTCATCATAGAGGGCGTTGTTACGTTAACAACATTCACTTATCTTGGATTTAGAAAAACGAACATCCTCGTTCATTTTTTTCCTACAATCCAGATGAACTTATTTAGAGATTAATAAATATGAGTAAGGCGCTCTCGGCTGGAGGTCAAAAATGTTGCTCATTGGCCGGTCCTGTGCCCCGTGTGTACGTATAATTACAATTGTAACATGACTATACAACTAATGTTTCCAGTTTTTCGTCGTTATTTTACCGCTAAAATGATGCGTGATGACGTCAATGCATAAGGTCCAGTGTGAAAACAGTAAATGACACAACATGGCGCCTTTAAAATGATCATAGACTTTTCTTGTACAACGTCACAGCAGCAGATTTTGCCAACCATGGTTGGCAAAATTACGGGCGGCCCTCGCGGCAAAAAAAAGACAACAGTTTATTATTAATTTAACCAATAATGCTTTCAAATTAACACCCAACTTACTGATAAATAAAATTGACTACCCAAAACAAAAAGTAAACAAAAAGGGATTTCTTTTTACTATACAGTGCACATTTTTACCCAGCCAGTTTAGACATTTTGTTATACTCAAAATGGTGATCAATGTTTGTAAAAAAAAAAAAATAATAATAAAAAAATACCTAGGCCGGTATCGTCATAAACCGATAGGCCTGTCCATGCTCTTCGACACAAGGCGTAACTTAGACCGCTATCCTTAAGCTGCCAACTTTCTCCCATCTTAGCTAATAGTATCATAACGAGGCTTGAAGGTAAAGTAAGTCTGGTTTTAATTAGGAATTTGAAAATCAATGTAGGCCTAGGTGTCACGTACAGGTACTTGACAATGATGGTAAAAAATAATTTGGGGCATAGTAATAGAGGAACTTCGGTATCATGACAATTAGTTTATTAACAATGGCTAATAGTAAAACAAATCGGAAAGTGAAAAGAGGGGAAAACCAATTTCATTAAAGCCGTACCTTGCGCGTCCCTTTTAAGTTTTAATTTCGTATAGCGCGCCCTCTGTAGTTTGTTTTTTTACAGTTTTATTATGGAGGGTAATTTGACGTCGCTTAAAATGTCTACTATCCTACTGAAACCGTCTTTTCCAAGACTTGCTTTGATGTTTCAGCGTTTACATGGTTGTCCTTACGAGCTTGGAGCATCTCTCCACATCATAAAGGTACATTTTGGAGCGAGCTAATCCGATAAGTAGATGATTCATGTTGTTTTTCTTTCCTGCTGTATCACACTCACACTGTATCATTGCTTGTCATGCTTGTTTATTGTAGCTTGTGTTGTCATCCGATCCCATGGACATCATGGCTGCCGTTGACGTAGCTGCGAGTGCGATGTCGTAGCTCTTGCAATGAGTAATGGTAGTTATTCCGTTTCTGAGTTAACGGCTAAAGCATGCAGCCAACAGCTGCAGTCATAGCCGTAGCTGCCATTTCGGACACTGCCTTAGCCACACATCCATTACAAATACACGATTAGATTAGACTTATGTATTATGATGCAAATACTGTCGACAACTGTTGCACTCAACTTCTATGCTCATCATGTTGTTGTTGTTGTTTTTTAAACAAAAGTATGGTACACCTGACAGATTTTGACAGGTTTTGTTTTGTGTTCGGTAACTTCTTAAAATCTTCTTACAATCAATCTGACTAGTGATCTGACTAGTGAAACTTTCATTTTGTGTTAGGCTAACTTTTTCGATAGAACTTGTTCAATCTCCCCTCTCAACATTCAGATTGTCAAAAACCAGGACACACTAACACAATGCCAATTCCTTTAAGTGTCTGACTCTGGCAATACTATTCCATTTGTCATGACCCAGTTTATAAAAGCTGTATACGGATTTAGATAAAAAAATGATGTTGAGTATTCGGAATTTGTAGGCTGTTGGTAGTGGCTAACTGATGATACTATAGATAAACAGCAACAAGAAATACAGTTTGCACATAAGCCTTTTCATAGATACTGCCATCTTGAAATATGAATGGAATTTGGCGATCACATGTGACCTCTCAGGGGGAAAACACAATTGCCCCCTGAGAGGTCACATGTGATTGTCAAATTCATTGATCAATTTTAAGATGGCGGTATCTGTGAAACCGCTTATGGTTTACTCAGTCAGTCGACACTAGTTGCCAGCTTTACCTTGTCAAGTTTGCAGGTGTCAGACCAAGACCTTGACCAATCATAGTATACCTTTTACATAATAATAATTGTAAAAAGATAATTGTTTCTTTACTTTTGTCATTCAGAAGTTGGATGCTGTACTTTCTTGACATAATGGGAAGCGAAGTGGTTGGTATAACATGTCTACCCTGTGTGACTCGAGACCTACCTGATCATCTGTCAAGACTTTGCTGGTGTATCTTTCCTTAGAACAGGACAGATCAAACGTCTGAAATGAACTTACTCTGTGAGACGTGGTGTGGAGGCTGGGAGAACTGCTCTTCATCAGCCCTCCAGTTTGTCAGGTAAGTCTTTTCACTTACTGTGACCCATGCAAAGTTGAACACTGACAAGTTTTTTTTTTTTAAGAAGTAAAGGCACCTAGACACTACCAGCCAGTAATGTGATGTATAGGCTGTAACCAGTACCTGCTTAGGTTGCATCAGAAACATTTATAATCTAGATAGATGTTAATATTTGCATCGGGGGAATGAATATAAATTTCATTTTGCCTTACACCGATGTGTGCTTTCAGAGTCCTGCCGCTTATAATACTGGATTCGAACTGGCCCCTCGTCACCAGCGTGCTTGGTGGTCTAGTGGTTAAGACATCTGCTCTAGTTATGCGGGAGTCGTGGGTTCGATTCCCACCCGAGTTGCCTGTGGATTTTCTTCCACAGGACTCGGAAAGCACTGAGTATAGAGTGCTTATCACACTTTGGTGTAAGGTAAATGGAAATTTATGTTTATAATCTAGTACGTTTTGTGGAGACACCATGCAATTATATCTCTAATGAGTTGATGTGGTTCTGAAAAGAACCGATGGTTTACAACTGACAGAGCAACAGAGTTGTTAAACCATCGGTTCTTTTCAGAACCACACCAACTCATTAGAGAGATAATTAAATGGTGTCTCCACAAAACTTACCAGATTGTATTCCCACCATGCAAAGTTTCAAATCTGACTTATTTTGTTTATAATTGTTTGTTTTAATAATAAAAAACAATTTTCTACTGTGACACTTTCTTACTTAACTGTAATTTGGTGTTTTCACTATAATTGATTGTGCATTTCAATAATGTTCACACTTTGATGTAAAAATGTAAACCTTTAGCAGTGTTTTTAGTTACACAAATTTAATTATTAATTCTTTTCTTCAGCGATCATCTTTACATTTTTCCGTGTTGCTTAGCAGTTTTAGTTTCTTCAATGTATTTAATAAATTTTATTTGTTAACTTTTATACAGCTGGTGATATCCCTGTGGTCATAGTGGAGGTCAGTCACAGGTCAATCACAGATCATGCTACAGGGTGACTCTCTTCATCGATTCTCAGTGAGTAAACATCATAAAGTATTTAATTGATATAATAACAGTTTGCTTTACCGGCTGCTAAATACAGAGTTCACCCTGCATCAGGCATGCTCGATGGTCTAGTGGTTAAGACATCTGCTCTAGACTGCAAGGCTTGTCATTTTGAATCCCTGTAGCCTGTGATTTTGAAGAAATTACTACGTGTCGATGAGGCAGTTGAAAAAATTGTCAAAACATTGATAAAGCTTGCAATTGGATTGTTTATTAGTTTTAAGTTAATGCATTATTTAAAAAAAAATTCAGATGTCTAGATTGTTATTTTCCATACTGCATCTCAAGATCACAGTCAATATTGTTGCCATTTGACCATTCTTGACTTGTAAAATTTTTGTGGGGGCAATAATCAATTTGATGCCGACTAAATTTAAACAATTTGTTTATCCCATAATACAGATGTAATTAAACCGTTGTACATTATTGTGGATTTAATACAGATGTAATTATACCGTTGTACATTATTTTTTATTTTCAGGTACATGTACATGGATAGTCTGCATCCTGCTCTTCCTGAATTGTCTCACATCTTTGGAATAAAACAGAAAAGACTGATGTTAAACGTTTGGTCAAGGGACTTGGAATGGAATACAACAAAGCCTTACATCGCCTGGTAGTCTGGAAAGTTCTGTAGATATTCTGCTAAAACAGACCTTCGTACATGAAGCTCTGCAGCCCTTGATGATATAAACTGTCTCTAAATATTGAACTTCATGTAGATCTTCATTCTGCACAGAAGGGTCTGTGCTATCCAGTTCTGTGAAATTCTTTGGTTGTTTGGCCATACAAAAAATAGTCGTTTCCAATTACACCGAAAAACAAATTTGGGTTGGCGAGTTGGGAAAACAACATTCCTAACCACCCTATTTTTTATCAGTGTAGTAGGAAACAACAATTTTTATTTGGCCTTATTGTACACATTATTACAGCTTATTTACATCAAGATGAAAATGTGTATCTTTCTAGAAATGATTGGCAGATTGTATCTTAAAACGTCAGGTTAATTTTTTGGTTTGGGAAGACTGTTAATCTATGAGCGTGTGTAAAGTATAATTTCATACATTATTTTCACATTAAAGGTTTGGTGAATTACTAAGTATTGATGTTTTTAATTTACACCTAATAATTATCATACAATAATTCAGTTAAAAAAAATTTTTTTTTGCCTTCCAGTTTATTTTTACATGATTTATTTTCTTTAAAAGTAATGGTCTTTAGGAACGCCCGCAAAATATAGGTCACTTGCTGACATGGCTGGATTCCTTCTGTGACATCATTACAGAATTTATTCATGAGCTACTCCAGAGGACAATCGTTTCTGGACGGGGTCTGCCAAAGGAATGACAAATATGTGTTCTTTCTTTTCAAAAATTCACTCATGAATATGTATTATGTAATGCATGTGGCGTCAGAGAAGGAATCCAGCCATGTCAGCAAGTGACCTATTTTTGTGGGTGTTCCTAAAAACTATTATTTTTAAAGAAAATAAATCATGCAAAAATATGCAGGAAGGCATAAAATGATTTTTTCTCAACAGAGTTATTGTATATTAACTGTAAGGTGTAAAATAAAATCATCAATACTAAGTAATTCACCAAACCTTTAAATAAATAACATATTATCTGATGGATAGATAGAATGAAATGGTTTATTAAAAAACTGTCTTCGCAGCACAGAGACCGAATTACAACAGTTTTACATTTGAATTTATTGTTCAGTTGCAGTTGCAGCACATACTTTATTTTTTTTTAAACCTCCAGCAAACTCACGCACCAAGTATGTAGTTTCATGATGATTATTGTTATTTATTTATTTTTGTTATTCCCTTTTTTATTTATTTTTGTATTTGACAGTTTATAATAAAAAAAAGTGTGTTTTGTCTGCCAATAATGCACCATTTAATGTCATGTTGTAAGTAAGGTTACTTGCATTTACTTTTTTTCTTCAGTTCTTGGAAGAAAAATTAGAGCAAGTTTCTGGTGCAAAGATAGGCTATGCATAGGCTATGCATACTCCTGCATTTAAAATGAAGACTTCTTTATTATGATTAAGTTTTTGGAAGTTTTGTAACAAACTTGTATCCTGTATGGTACTACACTAACTGCTTATCAATCTTGGTTGGGAATGGAATGGACCATGCCTTATTAAAAGTAAATAAATAAATTTAAAAAAACTATATTTAAAAGCGTTTTGCCTAAATAATTTTTTTGTTGATCTTGTTTGTACTTTTTAATTATTCATATATTTATAAAAAGGAGGTGGAAGAATATTTGTGTATCATTAAATTCAATTGTAATGAATAAAATAAAATGTTTATTTTTTAATAATCTAAATCTGACAATATTATGCTGTTTATTTTTTAAACGTGTTTTATCAAAATAAATAAATTATAAGAAATTATTCGAGAAAAGCATACGTAAACAAACAAGGCCGTGTCCGAATCGAGCAACTTCGGTAGCCACTGCCGAAGCCATTCATTCGGGCACGGCCTAATTCTTATAAAATAATTTTCTTAAACGCTCAATCAAAAGAGGGCGCCCTAACGTAAATATATCATATCAATAGAGGGCGCCCTTTAGATAATATAGAGGGCGCCCTATGTCACTACAATTTACCTCGTGTATGTTATCATTATACGGTTCCAATATTCATCGGGTTCAAAAGTTACCGTTCAAATCTGGATCACCGGTGGCCAAGAGGACAAGCGTCACGCACGTGGATGCAACACCAGGAGACCCGCATGGGTTCGAATCCCGGCAAGGGCAAGCAAGACCAAGGACACAAGGTAAGACTAAAAGTATAATACAGGGACACGCACAGATGCACCACGCACCACACCACCCACCCACCATGCACAGAGGCAGACAAGACAAGGCAGGACGACGGACACACCGAGAGGAGGTGGAGGGGTGGACAAGAGAAAGAGAGGGGGTCGGCAAGAACAATTATTTATTTTTATTTAATTTTTTTTTTTTTTTTTTTTTTTTTTTTTAAACCGAAAATTAACGGTCTTTTACTTTTTTAAAATTGGCTGAAACGCATGCTCGTTAATTATTTTTCAAAACAAAAATTTTTTTTGGGGGGGGTTGAATTTTTGCACTAAAAGTCCATTAAAATGCACAATTTTTAAAATAAGTCGTTTAAAACATCCCTAGAACGGTGCAAAATGCTTCTGTGTAGCTTAAATTGATGATGTACGCATTCTGGTCACAAAATATAAAAAGTACATTTTAAAAATGAACTGTGCATTTGTAAGGCTTTTAGTTGCTTTAAACACAACTTTACGATGCAAACAAAACTTTAAAGGGCCTAAATTGTTCAGTATTATATTTAAGAATAACAATTGACATTTCCAACTATAAATCTAACATTTACGGAGGTCAAAAGGCTCAATCAAATTGTTAATTAGCAAAAATTGCTTCAAATGTTTAATTACAACTGCGTTAATGCATAATGCCAAAGAAATACTTTTATCAAAAAGTTTCTTAGTTGTATATTACAATTAACACTATATGATGTTTGAACTTAAGTCCATGGATTCTTATAATAGTACTACTAACGATGAAACAATTTTACTACACATAGTTACTACTAATAAAAAAACGAATTTGTACAGCACATCTAAGACCAAACATTTTTCAAGAAGCTGGAAAAAATGAAAATTCAAGAAAAAATACATTACAAAATACTTAGGATTACAAACTTACATAGTATACAAGGTGTGTAATTAAGAGCACAATAAAGATACATGTATTTCTTATTCCTGTATACAAACCATGACTACAGATTTGCTGTGTTGCTTTACATTATGCATCAATTTTGAGTCCACAAGACAATAGTCTGGTACCTATTTTTAAAGATTTTTCTGTATTCGTTTTTGTATTTGGAGAAAGGGCACCAGACAAACATTGCCGCATTGTTTTTTTTTTTATGTTTAAAGAGCATCAGAAAATGTTGATATTTCCTTGATGAATGTCGCCAAATAAATAAATAAATTTTAAGCCACACAATGTATCCATGTGTATCTTTAGCAATCCTCTGCAAACTTGGGTCAACCACACCATCTCAAAGGCTTGGACTGTGCTAAACAATTATAAATAATCATATTGAGTTTGTTCTAAAAAGAATCGATGGTGTACACATGGTGTAGCAGCTTGTTGTTTGAACTACAAAAAAGATCCGTTATCAATTTTGAAGGGACGTGTTTTTGATTACAGGTTACTACACTAGTCCAGTTAGAAACGACACACTATAACTGTTAACGTAAACTTTAGACTGAAAAATTTTAACTTAATTTACAAATATAACTTACTACCCCATACCACTATGATACAATAAAGCAACAGTAATAATAACAACGAATACGGTAAAGGTCTGTTTATACATAGGCCTACAGGACATTGTCAGATTTGCTTTTTTCACTTTTGTATAGTCAAAAATGTTGTTGGCATGCATGTGATGTAGGCTTTAAAACATTGTCGTTGGCACACGTTGTTCAAAAGAATCATGACGACAATGATGTCCTGTAAATATTGTGTTTTAAACAGCCCTTTTAAAATGTGTTTTATTAACAGAAGAAGCCTACCTGAATATCCTACAACTGAATAAATAACAGAGTTGAGGTTGCTGGATGCAGAGAGACGACGACTTATTTGAACTCATGATTTGAAGACGCAAGTGTTCCTTTGAGATGAGCTTGTGTATCTCTCCTTCAGAAGCTCTTCATTATCTTTGGTAATCTACGTAAAACAGAAACACATGAAGCAAATAAATGCATAAGTTACTCTGGCAACAGGTATACAACTTTTAACACTCCATGAAAGAACGAGTAAACTATTTTAAATTATCAAGGCGACAATTGATTAGTTCCAATCTTAAACTTTGCTGATTATAAAGCTTAGTTCAATCATTCATCAAAAGAAACTTCTCTGTCTACAGTACTAAAATATTTAAGGAGAAAGCATTTCAAGACCCCATAAATCACCATTCTGCTTGTTTTGATTGTCACAATTGAAATAACTGCGAATTGTTCCTGGCAAAAGCTTTTGAGTCACTGTTTTTACTAAAACATGACCACTGAATTGAATGAAAGTTTCACAGGTTGTGGGTTGGAAGACTCAATGTGTTAATTGAAAACTACACGGTGAGAATCAATTTACTGTTTCACAAACTGATGGACTGTTCTTTAGAATCAATCTTTAAAATGACATCGTGCCCATCTTGCTTTTGAGCAACATTATCTACATCTTCAATCTACGGTAACTATACATGTGTTATAAGCATCATCAGACAAGACAAGGCCAAAAAGGAGTTGAGAAGAAAACTGGTGAACACAGATTTGATATGTAGAGAGGGAAACGTATTGGAGGCGGCTCAAGACTGGCAAAAGTGGGATGCATATTGTTGAAAAAAGTTGGAAGGGGGCAAACATGTTGGGGGTGCCTCTTGAGAGACATACAATGAATGAATGTTTGGGATTAATACAGTATGGTACATCAGCACTAGAAAGGGTAACAAGTTGGGGGAGGAGCCAGAGTGACAGCAAAGTGGGATGCATGTTTGGGATTGATATGGTATGGCACTAGTAGGGGTAGCATGTTGGGGGAGGAGCCAGAGTGACAGTAAAGTGGGATGCATGTTTCAGATTGATATAGTATGGCACTAGAAGGGGTAACATGTTAGGGGAGGAGCCAGAGTGACAGCAAAGTGGGATGCATGTTTGGGATTGATACAGTATGGCACTACAAGGGGTAACATGTTGGGGGAGGAGCCAGAGTGACAGTAAAGTGGGATGCATGTTTTGGATTGATATTGTATGGCACTAGAAGGGGTAACATGTTGGGGGAGGAGCCAGAGTGACAGCAAAGTGGGATGCATGTTTGGGATTGATATAGTATGGCACTAGAAGGGGTAACATGTTGGGGGAGGAGCCAGAGTGACAGCTAAGTGGGATGCATGTTTCGGATTGATATAGTATGGCACTAGAAGGGGTAACATGTTAGGGGAGGAGCCAGAGTGACAGCAAAGTGGGATGCATGTTTGGGATTGATACAGTATGGCACTACAAGGGGTAACATGTTAGGGGAGGAGCCAGAGTGACAGCAAAGTGGGATGCATGTTTGGGATTGATACAGTATGGCACTAGAAGGGGTAACATGTTGGGGGAGGAGCCAGAGTGACAGTAAAGTGGGATGCACGTTTGGGATTGATACAGTATGGCACTAGAAGGGGTAACATGTTGGGGGAGGAACCAGAGTGACAGCAAAGTGGGATGCATGTTTGGGATTGATACAGTATGGCACTACAAGGGGTAACATGTTGGGGGAGGAGCCAGAGTGACAGCAAAGTGGGATGCATGTTTGGGATTGAAACAGTATGGCACTAGAAGGGGTAACATGTTGGGGGAGGAGCCAGAGTGACAGCAAAGTGGGATGCACGTTTGGGATTGATACAGTATGGCACTAGAAGGGGTAACATGTTGGGGGAGGAACCAGAGTGACAGCAAAGTGGGATGCATGTTTGGGATTGATACAGTATGGCACTACAAGGGGTAACATGTTGGGGGAGGATCCAAAATGACAGCAAAGTGGGATGCATGTTTGGGATTGATACAGTATGGCACTAGAAGGGGTAACATGTTGGGGGAGGAGCCAGAGTGACAACAAAGTGGGATGCATGTTTGGGATTGAAACAGTTTGGCACTACAAGGGGTAACATGTTGGGGGAGGAGCCAGAGTGACAGCAAAGTGGGATGCACGTTTGGGATTGATACAGTATGGCACTAGAAGGGGTAACATGTTGGGGGAGGAACCAGAGTGACAGCAAAGTGGGATGCATGTTTGGGATTGATACAGTATGGCACTACAAGGGGTAACATGTTGGGGGAGGAGCCAGAGTGACAGCAAAGTGGGATGCATGTTTGGGATTGATACAGTATGGCACTAGAAGGGGTAACATGTTAGGGGAGGAGCCAGAGTGACAGCAAAGTGGGATGCATGTTTGGGATTGATACAGTATGGCACTACAAGGGGTAACATGTTAGGGGAGGAGCCAGAGTGACAGCAAAGTGGGATGCATGTTTGGGATTGATACAGTATGGCACTACAAGGGGTAACATGTTGGGGGAGGAGCCAGAGTGACAGCAAAGTGGGATGCATGTTTGGGATTGATACAGTATGGCACTAGAAGGGGTAACATGTTGGGGGAGGAACCAGAGTGACAGCAAAGTGGGATGCATGTTTGGGATTGATACAGTATGGCACTACAAGGGGTAACATGTTGGGGGAGGATCCAAAATGACAGCAAAGTGGGATGCATGTTTGGGATTGATACAGTATGGCACTAGAAGGGGTAACATGTTGGGGGAGGAGCCAGAGTGACAACAAAGTGGGATGCATGTTTGGGATTGAAACAGTTTGGCACTACAAGGGGTAACATGTTGGGGGAGGAGCCAGAGTGACAGCAAAGTGGGATGCACGTTTGGGATTGATACAGTATGGCACTAGAAGGGGTAA
This sequence comes from Marthasterias glacialis, assembly GCA_911728455.2. Taxonomy (NCBI): domain Eukaryota; kingdom Metazoa; phylum Echinodermata; class Asteroidea; order Forcipulatida; family Asteriidae; genus Marthasterias; species Marthasterias glacialis. The sequence continues at coordinate 5,649,549 of OU452238.1, forward strand.
CATGTTGGGGGAGGAGCCAGAGTGACAGCAAAGTGGGGTGCATGTTATGGATCGATACAGTATGGCACTAGAAGGGGTAACATGTTGGGGGAGGAGCCAGAGTGACAGCAAAGTGGGATGCATGTTTGGGATTGATACAGTATGGCACTAGAAGGGGTAACATGTTAGGGGAGGAGCCAGAGTGACAGCAAAGTGGGATGCATGTTTGGGATTGATACAGTATGGCACTAGAAGGGGTAACATGTTGGGGGAGGAGCCAGAGTGACAGCAAAGTGGGATGCATGTTTGGGATTGATACAGTATGGCACTAGAAGGGGTAGCATGTTAGGGGAGGAGCTAGAGTGACAGCAAAGTGGGATGCATGTTTCGGATTGATACAGTATGGCACTACAAGGGGTAACATGTTGGGGGAGGAGCCAGAGTGACAGCAAAGTGGGATGCATGTTTCGGATTGATATAGTATGGCACTACATACAAGGGGTAACATGTTGGGGGAGGAGCCAGAGTGACAGCAAAGTGGGGTGCATGTTATGGATCGATACAGTATGGCACTAGAAGGGGTAACATGTTGGGGGAGGAGCCAGAGTGACAGCAAAGTGGGATGCATGTTTCGGATTGATACAGTATGGCACTACAAGGGGTAACATGTAAGGGGAGGAGCCAGAGTGACAGCAAAGTGGGATGCATGTTTCGGATTGATACAGTAAGGCACTACAAGGGGTAACATGTTGGGGGAGGAGCCAGAGTGACAGCAAAGTGGGATGCATGTTTGGGTTTGATACAGTATGGCACTACAAGGGGTAACATGTTGGGGGAGGAGCCAGAGTGACAGCAAAGTGGGATGCATGTTTCGGATTGATACAGTATGGCACTACAAGGGGTAACATGTTGGGGGAGGAGCCAGAGTGACAGCAAAGTGGGATGCATGTTTGGGTTTGATACAGTATGGCACTACAAGGGGTAACATGTTGGGGGAGGAGCCAGAGTGACAGCAAAGTGGGATGCATGTTTCGGATTGATACAGTAAGGCACTACAAGGGGTAACATGTTGGGGGAGGAGCCAGAGTGACAGCAAAGTGGGATGCATGTTTGGGTTTGATACAGTATGGCACTACAAGGGGTAACATGTTGGGGGAGGAGCCAGAGTGACAGCAAAGTGGGATGCATGTTTCGGATTGATATAGTATGGCACTACATACAAGGGGTAACATGTTGGGGGAGGAGCCAGAGTGATAGCAAAGTGGGGTGCATGTTATGGATCGATACAGTATGGCACTAGAAGGGGTAACATGTTGGGGGAGGAGCCAGAGTGACAGCAAAGTGGGATGCAGGTTTGGGTTTGATACAGTATGGCACTACAAGGGGTAACATGTTGGGGGAGGAGCCAGAGTGACAGCAAAGTGGGATGCATGTTTCGGATTGATACAGTAAGGCACTACAAGGGGTAACATGTTGGGGGAGGAGCCAGAGTGACAGCAAAGTGGGATGCATGTTTGGGTTTGATACAGTATGGCACTACAAGGGGTAACATGTTGGGGGAGGAGCCAGAGTGACAGCAAAGTGGGATGCATGTTTCGGATTGATACAGTAAGGCACTACAAGGGGTAACATGTTGGGGGAGGAGCCAGAGTGACAGCAAAGTAGGATGCATGTTTCGGATTGATACAGTAAGGCACTACAAGGGGTAACATGTTGGGGGAGGAGCCAGAGTGACAGCAAAGTGGGATGCATGTTTCGGATTGATACAGTAAGGCACTACAAGGGGTAACATGTTGGGGGAGGAGCCAGAGTGACAGCAAAGTGGGATGCATGTTTGGGTTTGATACAGTATGGCACTACAAGGGGTAACATGTTGGGGGAGGAGCCAGAGTGACAGCAAAGTGGGATGCATGTTTCGGATTGATACAGTAAGGCACTACAAGGGGTAACATGTTGGGGGAGGAGCCAGAGTGACAGCAAAGTGGGATGCATGTTTCGGATTGATACAGTAAGGCACTACAAGGGGTAACATGTTGGGGGAGGAGCCAGAGTGACAGCAAAGTGGGATGCATGTTTGGGTTTGATACAGTATGGCACTACAAGGGGTAACATGTTGGGGGAGGAGCCAGAGTGACAGCAAAGTGGGATGCATGTTTCGGATTGATACAGTATGGCACTACAAGGGGTAACATGTTGGGGGAGGAGCCAGAGTGACAGCAAAGTGGGATGCATGTTTGGGTTTGATACAGTATGGCACTACAAGGGGTAACATGTTGGGGGAGGAGCCAGAGTGACAGCAAAGTGGGATGCATGTTTCGGATTGATACAGTAAGGCACTACAAGGGGTAACATGTTGGGGGAGGAGCCAGAGTGACAGCAAAGTGGGATGCATGTTTGGGTTTGATACAGTATGGCACTACAAGGGGTAACATGTTGGGGGAGGAGCCAGAGTGACAGCAAAGTGGGATGCATGTTTCGGATTGATACAGTAAGGCACTACAAGGGGTAACATGTTGGGGGAGGAGCCAGAGTGACAGCAAAGTGGGATGCATGTTTGGGTTTGATACAGTATGGCACTACAAGGGGTAACATGTTGGGGGAGGAGCCAGAGTGACAGCAAAGTGGGATGCATGTTTCGGATTGATACAGTAAGGCACTACAAGGGGTAACATGTTGGGGGAGGAGCCAGAGTGACAGCAAAGTGGGATGCATGTTTGGGTTTGATACAGTATGGCACTACAAGGGGTAACATGTTGGGGGAGGAGCCAGAGTGACAGCAAAGTGGGATGCATGTTTCGGATTGATATAGTATGGCACTACATACAAGGGGTAACATGTTGGGGGAGGAGCCAGAGTGACAGCAAAGTGGGGTGCATGTTATGGATCGATACAGTATGGCACTAGAAGGGGTAACATGTTGGGGGAGGAGCCAGAGTGACAGCAAAGTGGGATGCATGTTTGGGATTGATACAGTAAGGCACTACAAGGGGTAACATGTTGGGGGAGGAGCCAGAGTGACAGCAAAGTGGGATGCATGTTTGGGTTTGATACAGTATGGCACTACAAGGGGTAACATGTTGGGGGAGGAGCCAGAGTGACAGCAAAGTGGGATGCATGTTTCGGATTGATATAGTATGGCACTACATACAAGGGGTAACATGTTGGGGGAGGAGCCAGAGTGACAGCAAAGTGGGGTGCATGTTATGGATCGATACAGTATGGCACTAGAAGGGGTAACATGTTGGGGGAGGAGCCAGAGTGACAGCAAAGTGGGATGCATGTTTGGGTTTGATACAGTATGGCACTACAAGGGGTAACATGTTGGGGGAGGAGCCAGAGTGACAGCAAAGTGGGATGCATGTTTCGGATTGATACAGTAAGGCACTACAAGGGGTAACATGTTGGGGGAGGAGCCAGAGTGACAGCAAAGTGGGATGCATGTTTGGGTTTGATACAGTATGGCACTACAAGGGGTAACATGTTGGGGGAGGAGCCAGAGTGACAGCAAAGTGGGATGCATGTTTCGGATTGATACAGTATGGCACTAGAAGGGGTAACATGTTGGGGGAGGAGCCAGAGTGACAGCAAAGTGGGATGCATGTTTGGGTTTGATACAGTATGGCACTACAAGGGGTAACATGTTGGGGGAGGAGCCAGAGTGACAGCAAAGTGGGATGCATGTTTCGGATTGATACAGTAAGGCACTACAAGGGGTAACATGTTGGGGGAGGAGCCAGAGTGACAGCAAAGTGGGATGCATGTTTGGGATTGATACAGTATGGCACTACAAGGGGTAACATGTTGGGGGAGGAGCCAGAGTGACAGCAAAGTGGGATGCATGTTTCGGATTGATACAGTAAGGCACTACAAGGGGTAACATGTTGGGGGAGGAGCCAGAGTGACAGCAAAGTGGGATGCATGTTTGGGTTTGATACAGTATGGCACTACAAGGGGTAACATGTTGGGGGAGGAGCCAGAGTGACAGCAAAGTGGGATGCATGTTTCGGATTGATACAGTAAGGCACTACAAGGGGTAACATGTTGGGGGAGGAGCCAGAGTGACAGCAAAGTGGGGTGCATGTTTGGGATTGATACAGTAAGGCACTACAAGGGGTAACATGTTGGGGGAGGAGCCAGAGTGACAGCAAAGTGGGATGCATGTTTGGGTTTGATACAGTATGGCACTACAAGGGGTAACATGTTGGGGGAGGAGCCAGAGTGACAGCAAAGTGGGATGCATGTTTGGGATTGATACAGTATGGCACTACAAGGGGTAACATGTTGGGGGAGGAGCCAGAGTGACAGCAAAGTGGGATGCATGTTTGGGTTTGATACAGTATGGCACTACAAGGGGTAACATGTTGGGGGAGGAGCCAGAGTGACAGCAAAGTGGGATGCATGTTTCGGATTGATATAGTACGGCACTACAAGGGGTAACATGTTGGGGGAGGAGCCAGAGTGACAGCAAAGTGGGGTGCATGTTTTGGATTGATACAGTATGGCACTACAAGGGGTAACATGTTAGGGGAGGAGCCAGAGTGACAGCAAAGTGGGATGCATGTTTGGGTTTGATACAGTATGGCACTACAAGGGGTAACATGTTGGGGGAGGAGCCAGAGTGACAGCAAAGTGGGATGCATGTTTCGGATTGATATAGTACGGCACTACAAGGGGTAACATGTTGGGGGAGGAGCCCAGAGTGACAGCAAAGTGGGATGCATGTTTGGGATTGATACAGTATGGCACTAGAAGGGGTAACATGTTAGGGGAGGAGCCAGAGTGACAGCAAAGTGGGATGCATGTTTGGGATTGATACAGTATGGCACTACAAGGGGTAACATGTTAGGGGAGGAGCCAGAGTGACAACAAAGTGGGATGCATGTTTGGGATTGATACAGTATGGCACTAGAAGGGGTAACATGTTGGGGGAGGAGCCAGAGTGACAACAAAGTGGGATGCATGTTTGGGATTGATACAGTATGGCACTACAAGGGGTAACATGTTGGGGGAGGAGCCAGAGTGACAGCAAAGTGGGATGCATGTTTGGGTTTGATACAGTATGGCACTACAAGGGGTAACATGTTAGGGGAGGAGCCAGAGTGACAACAAAGTGGGATGCATGTTTGGGATTGATACAGTATGGCACTAGAAGGGGTAACATGTTGGGGGAGGAGCCAGAGTGACAACAAAGTGGGATGCATGTTTGGGATTGATACAGTATGGCACTACAAGGGGTAACATGTTGGGGGAGGAGCCAGAGTGACAGCAAAGTGGGATGCATGTTTGGGTTTGATACAGTATGGCACTACAAGGGGTAACATGTTGGGGGAGGAGCCAGAGTGACAGCAAAGTGGGGTGCATGTTTGGGATTGATACAGTATGGCACTACAAGGGGTAACATGTTGGGGGAGGAGCCAGAGTGACAGCAAAGTGGGGTGCATGTTTGGGATTGATACAGTATGGCACTACAAGGGGTAACATGTTAGGGGAGGAGCCAGAGTGACAGCAAAGTGGGATGCATGTTTGGGTTTGATACAGTATGGCACTAGAAGGGGTAACATGTTGGGGGAGGAGCCAGAGTGACAACAAAGTGGGATGCATGTTTGGGATTGAAACAGTTTGGCACTACAAGGGGTAACATGTTAGGGGAGGAGCCAGAGTGACAGCAAAGTGGGATGCATGTTTGGGATTGATACAGTATGGCACTACAAGGGGTAACATGTTGGGGGAGGAGCCAGAGTGACAGCAAAGTGGGATGCACGTTTGGGATTGATACAGTAAGGCACTACAAGGGGTAACATGTTGGGGGAGGAGCCAGAGTGACAGCAAAGTGGGATGCATGTTTGGGTTTGATACAGTATGGCACTACAAGGGGTAACATGTTGGGGGAGGAGCCAGAGTGACAGCAAAGTGGGATGCATGTTTCGGATTGATACAGTAAGGCACTACAAGGGGTAACATGTTGGGGGAGGAGCCAGAGTGACAGCAAAGTGGGATGCATGTTTGGGTTTGATACAGTATGGCACTACAAGGGGTAACATGTTGGGGGAGGAGCCAGAGTGACAGCAAAGTGGGATGCATGTTTCGGATTGATACAGTAAGGCACTACAAGGGGTAACATGTTGGGGGAGGAGCCAGAGTGACAGCAAAGTGGGATGCATGTTTGGGATTGATACAGTATGGCACTACAAGGGGTAACATGTTGGGGGAGGAGCCAGAGTGACAGCAAAGTGGGATGCATGTTTCGGATTGATATAGTATGGCACTACATACAAGGGGTAACATGTTGGGGGAGGAGCCAGAGTGACAGCAAAGTGGGGTGCATGTTATGGATCGATACAGTATGGCACTAGAAGGGGTAACATGTTGGGGGAGGAGCCAGAGTGACAGCAAAGTGGGATGCATGTTTGGGATTGATACAGTAAGGCACTACAAGGGGTAACATGTTGGGGGAGGAGCCAGAGTGACAGCAAAGTGGGATGCATGTTTGGGTTTGATACAGTATGGCACTACAAGGGGTAACATGTTGGGGGAGGAGCCAGAGTGACAGCAAAGTGGGATGCATGTTTCGGATTGATATAGTATGGCACTACATACAAGGGGTAACATGTTGGGGGAGGAGCCAGAGTGACAGCAAAGTGGGGTGCATGTTATGGATCGATACAGTATGGCACTAGAAGGGGTAACATGTTGGGGGAGGAGCCAGAGTGACAGCAAAGTGGGATGCATGTTTGGGTTTGATACAGTATGGCACTACAAGGGGTAACATGTTGGGGGAGGAGCCAGAGTGACAGCAAAGTGGGATGCATGTTTCGGATTGATACAGTAAGGCACTACAAGGGGTAACATGTTGGGGGAGGAGCCAGAGTGACAGCAAAGTGGGATGCATGTTTGGGTTTGATACAGTATGGCACTACAAGGGGTAACATGTTGGGGGAGGAGCCAGAGTGACAGCAAAGTGGGATGCATGTTTCGGATTGATACAGTAAGGCACTACAAGGGGTAACATGTTGGGGGAGGAGCCAGAGTGACAGCAAAGTGGGATGCATGTTTGGGATTGATACAGTATGGCACTACAAGGGGTAACATGTTGGGGGAGGAGCCAGAGTGACAGCAAAGTGGGATGCATGTTTCGGATTGATACAGTAAGGCACTACAAGGGGTAACATGTTGGGGGAGGAGCCAGAGTGACAGCAAAGTGGGATGCATGTTTGGGTTTGATACAGTATGGCACTACAAGGGGTAACATGTTGGGGGAGGAGCCAGAGTGACAGCAAAGTGGGATGCATGTTTCGGATTGATATAGTAAGGCACTACAAGGGGTAACATGTTGGGGGAGGAGCCAGAGTGACAGCAAAGTGGGGTGCATGTTTGGGATTGATACAGTAAGGCACTACAAGGGGTAACATGTTGGGGGAGGAGCCAGAGTGACAGCAAAGTGGGATGCATGTTTGGGTTTGATACAGTATGGCACTACAAGGGGTAACATGTTGGGGGAGGAGCCAGAGTGACAGCAAAGTGGGATGCATGTTTGGGATTGATACAGTATGGCACTACAAGGGGTAACATGTTGGGGGAGGAGCCAGAGTGACAGCAAAGTGGGATGCATGTTTGGGTTTGATACAGTATGGCACTACAAGGGGTAACATGTTGGGGGAGGAGCCAGAGTGACAGCAAAGTGGGATGCATGTTTGGGATTGATACAGTATGGCACTACAAGGGGTAACATGTTGGGGGAGGAGCCAGAGTGACAGCAAAGTGGGATGCATGTTTGGGTTTGATACAGTATGGCACTACAAGGGGTAACATGTTGGGGGAGGAGCCAGAGTGACAGCAAAGTGGGATGCATGTTTCGGATTGATATAGTACGGCACTACAAGGGGTAACATGTTGGGGGAGGAGCCAGAGTGACAGCAAAGTGGGGTGCATGTTTTGGATTGATACAGTATGGCACTACAAGGGGTAACATGTTAGGGGAGGAGCCAGAGTGACAGCAAAGTGGGATGCATGTTTGGGTTTGATACAGTATGGCACTACAAGGGGTAACATGTTGGGGGAGGAGCCAGAGTGACAGCAAAGTGGGATGCATGTTTCGGATTGATATAGTACGGCACTACAAGGGGTAACATGTTGGGGGAGGAGCCCAGAGTGACAGCAAAGTGGGATGCATGTTTCGGATTGATATAGTATGGCACTACATACAAGGGGTAACATGTTGGGGGAGGAGCCAGAGTGACAGCAAAGTGGGGTGCATGTTATGGATCGATACAGTATGGCACTAGAAGGGGTAACATGTTGGGGGAGGAGCCAGAGTGACAGCAAAGTGGGGTGCATGTTTTGGATTGATACAGTATGGCACTACAAGGGGTAACATGTTAGGGGAGGAGCCAGAGTGACAGCAAAGTGGGATGCATGTTTGGGTTTGATACAGTATGGCACTACAAGGGGTAACATGTTGGGGGAGGAGCCAGAGTGACAGCAAAGTGGGATGCATGTTTCGGATTGATATAGTACGGCACTACAAGGGGTAACATGTTGGGGGAGGAGCCCAGAGTGACAGCAAAGTGGGATGCATGTTTGGGATTGATACAGTATGGCACTAGAAGGGGTAACATGTTAGGGGAGGAGCCAGAGTGACAGCAAAGTGGGATGCATGTTTTGGATTGATACAGTATGGCACTACAAGGGGTAACATGTTAGGGGAGGAGCCAGAGTGACAACAAAGTGGGATGCATGTTTGGGATTGATACAGTATGGCACTAGAAGGGGTAACATGTTGGGGGAGGAGCCAGAGTGACAACAAAGTGGGATGCATGTTTGGGATTGATACAGTATGGCACTACAAGGGGTAACATGTTGGGGGAGGAGCCAGAGTGACAGCAAAGTGGGATGCATGTTTGGGTTTGATACAGTATGGCACTACAAGGGGTAACATGTTAGGGGAGGAGCCAGAGTGACAACAAAGTGGGATGCATGTTTGGGATTGATACAGTATGGCACTAGAAGGGGTAACATGTTGGGGGAGGAGCCAGAGTGACAACAAAGTGGGATGCATGTTTGGGATTGATACAGTATGGCACTACAAGGGGTAACATGTTGGGGGAGGAGCCAGAGTGACAGCAAAGTGGGATGCATGTTTGGGTTTGATACAGTATGGCACTACAAGGGGTAACATGTTGGGGGAGGAGCCAGAGTGACAGCAAAGTGGGGTGCATGTTTGGGATTGATACAGTATGGCACTACAAGGGGTAACATGTTGGGGGAGGAGCCAGAGTGACAGCAAAGTGGGGTGCATGTTTGGGATTGATACAGTATGGCACTACAAGGGGTAACATGTTAGGGGAGGAGCCAGAGTGACAGCAAAGTGGGATGCATGTTTGGGTTTGATACAGTATGGCACTAGAAGGGGTAACATGTTGGGGGAGGAGCCAGAGTGACAACAAAGTGGGATGCATGTTTGGGATTGAAACAGTTTGGCACTACAAGGGGTAACATGTTAGGGGAGGAGCCAGAGTGACAGCAAAGTGGGATGCATGTTTGGGATTGATACAGTATGGCACTACAAGGGGTAACATGTTGGGGGAGGAGCCAGAGTGACAGCAAAGTGGGATGCACGTTTGGGATTGATACAGTAAGGCACTAGAAGGGGTAACATGTTGGGGGAGGAGCCAGAGTGACAGCAAAGTGGGATGCATGTTTGGGATTGATACAGTATGGCACTAGAAGGGGTAACATGTTGGGGGAGGAGCCAGAGTGACAGCAAAGTGGGATGCATGTTTCGGATTGATATAGTACGGCACTACAAGGGGTAACATGTTGGGGGAGGAGCCCAGAGTGACAGCAAAGTGGGATGCATGTTTGGGATTGATACAGTATGGCACTAGAAGGGGTAACATGTTAGGGGAGGAGCCAGAGTGACAGCAAAGTGGGATGCATGTTTGGGTTTGATACAGTATGGCACTACAAGGGGTAACATGTTGGGGGAGGAGCCAGAGTGACAGCAAAGTGGGGTGCATGTTTCGGATTGATATAGTACGGCACTACAAGGGGTAACATGTTGGGGGAGGAGCCAGAGTGACAGCAAAGTGGGATGCATGTTTGGGATTGATACAGTATGGCACTAGAAGGGGTAACATGTTAGGGGAGGAGCCAGAGTGACAGCAAAGTGGGATGCATGTTTGGGTTTGATACAGTATGGCACTACAAGGGGTAACATGTTGGGGGAGGAGCCAGAGTGACAGCAAAGTGGGATGCATGTTATGGATTGATACAGTATGGCACTACAAGGGGTAACATGTTGGGGGAGGAGCCAGAGTGACAGCAAAGTGGGATGCATGTTTGGGTTTGATACAGTATGGCACTACAAGGGGTAACATGTTGGGGGAGGAGCCAGAGTGACAGCAAAGTGGGATGCATGTTATGGATTGATACAGTATGGCACTACAAGGGGTAACATGTTGGGGGAGGAGCCAGAGTGACAGCAAAGTGGGATGCATGTTTGGGTTTGATACAGTATGGCACTACAAGGGGTAACATGTTGGGGGAGGAGCCAGAGTGACAGCAAAGTGGGATGCATGTTTCGGATTGATATAGTATGGCACTACAAGGGGTAACATGTTGGGGGAGGAGCCAGAGTGACAGCAAAGTGGGGTGCATGTTATGGATTGATACAGTATGGCACTACAAGGGGTAACATGTTGGGGGAGGAGCCAGAGTGACAGCAAAGTGGGATGCATGTTTCGGATTGATATAGTATGGCACTAGAAGGGGTAACATGTTGGGGGAGGAGCCAGAGTGACAGCAAAGTGGGGTGCATGTTATGGATTGATACAGTATGGCACTACAAGGGGTAACATGTTAGGGGAGGAGCCAGAGTGACAGCAAAGTGGGGTGCATGTTATGGATTGATACAGTATGGCACTACAAGGGGTAACATGTTAGGGGAGGAGCCAGAGTGACAGCAAAGTGGGATGCATGTTTGGGATTGATACAGTATGGCACTAGAAGGGGTAACATGTTAGGGGAGGAGCCAGAGTGACAGCAAAGTGGGATGCATGTTTGGGTTTGATACAGTATGGCACTACAAGGGGTAACTTTTGGGGGAGGAGCCAGAGTGACAGCAAAGTGGGATGCATGTTTCGGATTGATACAGTATGGCACTACAAGGGGTAACATGTTAGGGGAGGAGCCAGAGTGACAGCAAAGTGGGATGCATGTTTGGGATTGATACAGTATGGCACTACAAGGGGTAACATGTTGGGGGAGGAGCCAGAGTGACAGCAAAGTGGGATGCATGTTATGGATCGATACAGTATGGCACTAGAAGGGGTAACATGTTGGGGGAGGAGCCAGAGTGACAGCAAAGTGGGATGCATGTTATGGATTGATACAGTATGGCACTACAAGGGGTAACATGTTGGGGGAGGAGCCAGAGTGACAGCAAAGTGGGATGCATGTTATGGATCGATACAGTATGGCACTAGAAGGGGTAACATGTTGGGGGAGGAGCCAGAGTGACAGCAAAGTGGGGTGCATGTTTGGGATTGATACAGTATGGCACTACAAGGGGTAACATGTTAGGGGAGGAGCAAGAGTGACAGCAAAGTGGGATGCATGTTTGGGATTGATACAGTATGGCACTAGAAGGGGTAACATGTTAGGGGAGGAGCCAGAGTGACAGCAAAGTGGGATGCATGTTATGGATTGATACAGTATGGCACTACAAGGGGTAACATGTTAGGGGAGGAGCCAGAGTGACAGCAAAGTGGGATGCATGTTTGGGATTGATACAGTATGGCACTACAAGGGGTAACATGTTGGGGGAGGAGCCAGAGTGACAGCAAAGTGGGATGCATGTTATGGATCGATACAGTATGGCACTAGAAGGGGTAACATGTTGGGGGAGGAGCCAGAGTGACAGCAAAGTGGGATGCATGTTATGGATTGATACAGTATGGCACTACAAGGGGTAACATGTTGGGGGAGGAGCCAGAGTGACAGCAAAGTGGGATGCATGTTATGGATCGATACAGTATGGCACTAGAAGGGGTAACATGTTGGGGGAGGAGCCAGTGTGACAGCAAAGTGGGGTGCATGTTTGGGATTGATACAGTATGGCACTACAAGGGGTAACATGTTAGGGGAGGAGCAAGAGTGACAGCAAAGTGGGATGCATGTTTGGGATTGATACAGTATGGCACTAGAAGGGGTAACATGTTAGGGGAGGAGCCAGAGTGACAGCAAAGTGGGATGCATGTTTGGGATTGATACAGTATGGCACCAGAAGGGATTACATGTTGGGGGAGGAGCCAGAGTGACAGCAAAGTGGGATGCATGTTTGGGATTGATACAGTATGGCACTAGAAGGGGTAACATGTAGGGGGAGGATCCAGAGTGACAGCAAAGTGGGATGCATGTTTGGGATTGATACAGTATGGCACTACAAGGGGTAACATGTAGGGGGAGGATCCAGAGTGACAGCAAAGTGGGATGCATAAGTGGGATTCATGTCTGGGATTGGTAAAGGCTTTCACAACTCACCATCTATTTAAGGCAGTTGAGTGTGTGTAGACCGGTCCTAGCTGATTATTCTTCTAAGTCCGTCCAGTTCTTGAATGATGAATGATCGATAACCGGTCCCATCAGAGTTGAAAAACTTTTCCGAAGATTTTAATGCACCAGGACCAAAAGTTGCTTCTGGGATAGAAAAAATAGAAGCAAAGTAAGTTGATGAGCTAAAATTAATACAGACACTTCAGTGATTAAACAAAGCAGTTTAGGAGTGGGGGTTGGGTTGATGGGTTGGGTTGGGTTGAGGGGGGTTCTGGACTCCCATGTACAGCAGGTTACTGGAACCCTCATTCCCACTCTCACTTTACAAAACTGATTACTAAGCCTATATTTCTTTTTTAAATCAATTTATATTTGATTATTCCTAGTGATTACGAACATTGATTACACTTAATTCCTCATTCTTTCCTTAAATTCAAGCTCCAACACTTGTAATAATTAAACTTCAAAGTTCATGTGATGGTTTTTTAAGGATTTAAGCATTAAGTTTACTGAAATCATTTAGAGTCTTCTAAAACATGTAATATTGAAGCCTTGACAATATTGAGTATGGTTTAAAGAGCCGCTGACGTGAATATTTCTTAGGAATTTTTTTGCTACTTTCTAATCCCCTAAAGAGTATGATAACTAATTGACATCCCTTTTTGGTTAATTTTATTGAAAAGTGCACTTCTTTTTAAACATTTAAAACTGTCCATGCTTTTTCAGACAACTGAGGGTGCTGTTGTCGAGCTGTCATTTCAGGGAGACACTGTGAGTCATGGTTTTCCAGTGTCGAAATTGTGATCCCAAAAATTTGCTTTTTGAAAGCATTTTTGAGAAAAGTTTGTTCATATCAGCTTACTGCCATAAACTGACACAACGAAAAATAACAACAGAAAAGAAAGTTTACGACAGAGAAATATCTTAAATTCTGTCAACTTTTTGTGCTTAACCTAATTGCAACATTGGGGTTTCTGCTTGATATGACATCACACTTTTGCTCATGAATATGGAAATTTGAAAAAGGAACCAAATACCCTTGAAAATGGCAAAATAAAAATTTAAAATAAGATTAAATGGGAGACAAATGTGCATTTGGGCCCTATTTTTTTTTACTTGCACTTATTCATCATGCATCAATTTTAAACCATCATTTGTTGATGGAGGCTGATTTTTTGCACTAACTAACCATTAGAAAAACAAGTTTAATAGGATTGTCTGATATGGGCGCCACATGGCTGTGGTGTTTGGAGTATTTGATAAACATTATTTGAAAACTGCAAACACACACTGTGTCAGTGTGACAATGACATGTCTTGAAACAATCAATAAAGTTTGAAAGCTAGACATTCAAATTCTGATTATAATTTGTTACTTGGCAGGGTCCACAAGTTGACGGGACATAAATGCCAAGAAGCAATCATAAATGTCTTGCTCACGGATACAAGCGCCGGGGTCGACAATTCGAACCCACACTGTGATGACTCGGTCACCCCACCAGAACATGAATTCGGTGCACGAGATGGCTTAGCTTAGCCACAACTCTACTCAGTTTTACTCTGTTTGTACTCTGAGTGTCTCTGATGGTAAATAAGACTAACTAAAAAGACTAGAGCTAGAGGTCAGACACAAGCAATTGCCAATGGTCATGACAGTTAATTTGTCATAACTACAGAGTAGACCTGTCTTTTTATCTATGTAATAATGACTGAGACTGGGTGCATTACTCATCATGGACATGGCAATTGTGTACTTGTGTACAACTGTAAAATGGATACTACCTAGTAGTACTATGCGGCCCTACTATGACCTGATTACTACACAATCAGACAATCACAATAATCCAACTTTCCCTACCAAACCGGCAGCTCCAAACTGCCCTTTAAATTATTTTAACCGACGGGTACATTGTAAATGACGTATGTACCCTAATACAATACGTAATAATTCACCAAATGTGCAGGAAAACATGTACTTACGATAGTTTTTGATGTAAACATTTGAGTTCGAAATCGAAGACACACCGTGACAAGCAGACGACAGCTGATGGGCATTTGTCTGATACCTTGTGCACATTATATGTGCAGAGTGCGAGCGCCCTCTTTTGACTCAATATAACAAGGGCAATAAAATTAAAGGTGACTCCTACATTGTGGTCCCTAGGATTTTTTACGTCTTTCTTTGGTAAGTGTAAATAAGCCTGAGTTGTTGGCTTTTTGTGGCTTTCCTTGGATAATTTTGTGCAATTTTGCTGTTTCCCTCCTTGGCTAAAATGCCGTATCCGGCTGTCACTTTATATCCATGGAATTTAAGTAAACTTTGATCCTTACCTATCTAGAGGGGTTGAAGAATATATCCAGCTTGGAACAGGAAAGTTTGAATAATTCTAAAGGGTTGAAGACGTTTTCTTGGTCGCAGAGCAAGGACCCCTAAATCATCCTGTGTAAACAATATTTGTGACAGCAGCTGCCGCGGTAATATATCAACAACAGTTTTAAAAAAATACGACCGCCCTCCCCCGGCGCCCGCTCTCTAGTCTTACCCTCCTTTTCGTTCTGCCAGTGACCCCCTTCCCACGGCTCATACTTCGTGATTTCTTACTGGTGGCCCTCCTCCACGGCCAAGAGTTAATTATAATATTGTGCAGCGCGGTCCTCGTTTTGCGACTTCTTATTGGCTACTATTTTGCCTAGTGCAACCAATGGTCAAGACGGCTATGTTGCGCGCTCCTCTTTTCGTGACCTGATTGGTTAGTAGGGGTCTCCGGTTAGACGAATAGGAAGCGCGCTTTCATGACCAATTGGGCCCATCATTTGGGGGGTTAGGGTTAGGGTTAGGGTTAGGGTTAGGGCTTTAGGGTTATGGTTATTATTATTATTATTTTTTACTAATTCACTTCATTTATTTAAATCAAGGGATAAAGCAGTAACATGATATAAATATAAAAATTGTTAGGGATAGGGTTAGGGTTAGGGTTTTGGGGTTAGGGTTAGGCTAGGGTTATTTTTTTAATATTTTGTTTTACTTATATCATTTATATCAAGGGATAATTAAAGCCAACATCAATTAAAAAATTTAAAAATCCCTTAGAAAATGGCAGTCGGATATGGAAACTTTTCCGTCTCCGTTTGTAGTTTTTTATTTGTCATTTCTTTATTTTTGCATTGTCTACCGCTTTTGTATTTGAAAAAACAAATTGTATTGTTCTCCGCCATGTAGGCCTATCTTGATGTTTTTAATCCGAATAAACAGAATAAAATAAAATAAAATCAGACCCTTGTGTGAGTAGGTTTAGGGTTTATTTGTTTGTTTATTTTTTGTTTTTGTTTTTGTGGGGGTCAAAAACATTACTTTTTACAAGATTTTGTTTACAAACAATAAAAGTTTAGTAAACTTTAAAAAATACTTCCTGCTGCTAACCTACATTATCAGATACCATGTTTTCTTATTTTGTTAAAAATAGTTGCCCTTCCCCCTCCCCTTTAAAGGTCAAAAGCCCTTCCTATCAAACCTTGCAGAAAACATTTCTGGGGAAAAGGGCCTTGGGGTCTACAATAAAAAATAATCCAGACATTTTCGATTTTTCTCAGATTATTTAGCGTTGGTGAAGATTTGCAGTTATTAAAATTAAACCTATTTTGGTCTATTTGAAAAATCACAGACACCGAGACAAGATTTCACATAAATGCACACTATGCATTTCACTTATTATTACTCTCTTTCCAACATTCCTTTTAGGCCTATAACCATTCAGTCTTGTTTCTATGTTTTTTATATATATATTATGCAATCCTTTACAAACAAAACCAGGGCCCAATTTCAGAGAGCTGTTTAAGCAGAAAATATTGCTGAACAATTTCCTTCTCAGCCAAAAAAATGGGCAGGATACCAGTCACAGATGGTATGTGACATGGTCTTTTGGCTGGTAACCTGATTCTGGTAAGCATAATTTTGCTGTGCTTAGCTATGTTTTGTGCTTAAGCAGCTCTATGAAATTGGGCTGTGTCCTCTTTCATTAAAACATAATGTATGTGAGATGAAATAAAAATGTAAAATTGTTAACCTTTATTTGATTGCGAAAAAATTGTTAATGGCGTCTCATTTCGACCCTATCAGAGTCTTTATCAAAGGCTAAAAAATTTAGCCTTAGAGAAAGACTCTGCAAGGGTCAAAATGTGAGGCCATTAACAATGTTTTGCATCTACACAACAGGTCCTTTTGGTTGGTAAACAGTTTGCAACAGCCAATTTTATTTTCTCCTTTATTCTCCTTTATAGAAATAGAACTTGGAGAATGCTTTGTGTGTTAGTTATCTGCGCATCTGCTCTTGAGGTAATTCAAGCACGTTCACCATTTCAGCAGTGTGGCACGTTTCAGCTTTCCCATTGACTGACCTGGATTATTTTTGTCATTATGATATTGATACTCAATGTCCACAGCCTAAGAGAGCGAAGATAAAAAATTGGTCTCAGCATTCTTTGTGTTCTATTTCTATGATCTATTTACAAGGTTGACAAGTTCCATTCTCATTGTACTATCAACCTTATTCATCACCCTTTTCCCACAGTAAACTTACGCCCACCATCAGTGAGGGCGCTGTTGCCTGTCACTCCATGGCAGTGATGACACCACATGCATAAGGTCTACTGAGGTCCCTTCCAGCCTCATTTTGATATACGCCGATTTAAATGGGGGGAAAAAATCAAGATGGCTACACCATTAACATACTGGTCAAGTTCTCTTACTTCTAGCAACAATATGTGAATGGATGTTATAATGGAACCAGTCTATGTAAGAAATGAGCTTCTCTCTGAATATTATACACTAAAACAAAACAAATTCCAGACATGTATAATTGAGTTTGATATATAGGTACATGTTTTTACATAAAAATGTTTTGCAAACCTTTGATAATGAACAGGGAACCTGACCTTGCCCGAACATGGAGAATTATTACTGTTTTTAATTACTGTTTGCAAGTATATGTTACTATTAATGAACTACATGCAAACTGTATAATATATAGAAAGAAACTAAAACTCACAGTTACATTGTTCAAACTTGATTGCCACATTTTCTCAACTTTTGGCTCAATTTGTTTGTGGTACATTATTTTAAACACTTAAAGCAAATATCAACCACCAAAATGGCACAACAGTAGTTGATCATTAAGCTATATAACTCTTTTGGGGGGTTGAAAGTCATTTGAATGGAGTTTTATGTATATTGTAAACAATGGGCCACCATCTCACAACACTTTCTTAAGATGACATCATTTTTTCCCATCTTAAAGACAATGAGAAGGATGTATTGACGGTAATGATAAAAGTTAGGTTTTATATCTGACATTGGAACATTGGCACTATGTAAATTAAACAAAACAAGAAATACTTCAATTGAAACTTATAAACTATACTTTTAAATACCCACTTACCTCAAAATAAAAAATTAAAATTTAACCTTTTATATAACATTCTATGGGAAAAATCTTTGAAACTTAGTAAACTTTTAGTATATATTCTTGTTTTCCTTTCTTTTTGTGGTAAATCTGAATTGGCATCATGGGCCGTTTTCGAAGCCACGGCTTGGGCTTGGGCTTGGGCTCCGTCCATTATTTAGAAACTCCTTTCATGATTGGTTGGTAAGCAACTCAAGCTTGACGTGGCTACAGGCCAAAATAGAAATGATCTAAGATGGCATCTATTGCAATCCATCTACTGGTAACCTTTATTGTGTTTCCATTCTCAGTCTAACAGAATCAAACAAAATATGCATGGAATGGGTAAGTGAACCTTAACCATCCCAAACCCTTAAAAACAAGATGAGCCCATTACATTCTCTTCAATATTTCTATATTCAACCAATGTCCTCAAATCAACTTCAGTCTGAATGATGGTATACGTCCATTATGTATTCACCTTCAGCAAATATTTATTACTCATTCTATATTTCTTACAACTTATTCTAAATTTCAGGGCAGGTCACACGAAATTTATAATTACAAAAATTGTATTCACTTCTTGCTTGAGAAGATTTTGTGCTAAGATCTGTGATCAGTGAGGATTTGTTTTTATTTAAACAATTATAAAACAAATAGAAATGATCGTATCTCCATCAAGAGGGCAAATACTCCAACAATGAACAGTCTCCAAGATGGATCATAGTGGAAAATGTTTTTTACATTTTTTAATATTCTACAAAAGCCCAAGATGACTACTCTTAGGTCAACAACAGAGTGAACTGCCCATAACTTTCTAAATATGAATACATAAAGTAATTAACCAAATAAAAAAAAACACTGAACAGAGGTCATTATTGGTGAGGTCTTGAAAAATCATTTGTTGAACTCGGTGGAAGATGTTTTAAACATGTGTGTTTCATCATTATACTGAATTTTAAATGGATAATAGAATACTTATTTAAAAAGCTGCTTCTCAAGAGTTTGTTCAATTTTTACACACCAAGAGTTGTTTACAAAGGACCAGAATTCCCCTTTTCTCAACTTGGTCTCAAAGTATAAACAACGGTATCAGTTTTACAACTGCACTAGAAAAACGTATAAGCCAAACAGTTTTCGTCTTGATTTATTTTTCCCTCATAATATCACTTTAAAGGCTTGAACCTCAAGTAAACTGAAAGGTGCAATTTGGTGTAAAGAATTTGTTTACTTTTCAACCATTTTTGGCTCTAAATGTTGAAGTCCAAGCAGACAAAATGAACACCTCTGAATATGGCATGGAATAGTTTGCAGATCTGATTATTTCCAAAACTAGGTCTAGAGCAGGAAAAAGAGATAATTTGATGCATTTAACCAGTTGGCGCCGGATGACCGGTATACACGCCAATATTTTCCGAGCCAGCACACAGGAGTCGTGTAAACATGCCATTGTAAAATCAGAATACCTGAACAAAGGTTGCCCAAACATTTTGCTCCACAGCGTGCACAGAGTATGCACTCACAGAGCAACACTTCGTTTTGCCTACACAAAGAGGACAGATGGTGATGAATATTTTGCCGATTTTCGCCCATTATGCGGGGGGTTATTGTGTAATTCCTAATTCCAGATCTTTGTCCTTTTGTTCCAAGAAGAGGATTACGAGACGTCGAGAGGCTTCCATCATTGTTAGTTCATTGTATTTTGGCTCAATGGGGGGTAAGTCAGACTGAACCGAGTATCCAGCCTTGGTTCCGGATTTAGGGCCAATCCTCGGCCGTAGCTCACAGCCAAGGTTTGCAATTCACAGTGCGTGAATTTGACATTTCATCGATAGAAAACCCCTACATCCTGGTGCTTCAGAGGGAATCTTTGTTCTCTTGGCTTTGTCAAGTCAGAGTTTTTTGTGCCAGCAGTACTCTCAAAGAAAAATGATTCGGGCAATTCCGAGAAAATAATCCCCTCAGACTGGACGGGAAAAAATGGAAATTCCCTGCGCGAATACGTTAACCCTATCAGGACCGGGGGGGGGCACAATGTGCCCCCCCTACCAAACTTTTTCCTGTAACTTTTAAACGCTACATTCGATCGCCACCAAATTTTCTGACTTTACTTGAAAATTATCTAGGGTCATTGTGACAAAATACGATTGTTATTGGAGGTCAGTGGTTGCCATAGCAACCGTTTGTTTGAACCCATATTACTCGTTTTTTGTGATTTTTTGTGATTTTGGGGCATTTTTTAGCAAAATGTTATGTTTTTAAGTATTTTTAGTGGCCAACAGTGATACTGAAATGTCACATGATAGTTTGAGATGCATTGTGGGAATCCAAAATGGCCGCCATTTTGGCGGCCATCTTGGATTTTGTATTTTTAGCTGTTTTTTAGGGGTTCGAACTTTGCAAAATTTTGTATCTATGGAATATTTTTAACATTATAATTTTGAACTTTTGAGGTCTAGAAATACTATAGAGTTGTTAGTTAGGCCTCATAAATGCACACTCGGACCCTAAAAGGACTGTTTACATCGATTTTTAAGTGGAAAAATGTAAAAACGTGATTCTTTCCCAAAAATTACATAAAACAGCTTGTTTAGTGCCCTCAACGGTAACTCTGGTAAAGAAAAAGGTGTTTATGTTCTTGAGGATGTCAAGAAAGACAAATTTGCAAAGTTTTACAGAATTCTGGCCAAAAATATGGAAATTATGGGAAAAATACGATTTTTGACCAAAAATGGGCAAAAAAACTACAAAAATTACTTTTAATGCATTTTTTTTGAATTTTTTTTTTTGCACCATCATGTAGAACTCGGTGAAATACACATTTGTGGCAAGTTTCATAAAAATCGGCCGAAGACTTTGGAAAATACGGAGGGGGGGGCACAATGAGCCCCCCCCCCCCCCCCCCCCGGTCCCCGTAAGTCCAAAAAAAGCCCGGTCCTGATAGGGTTAACTGTTCAGGTAAAAGATAAACAAGACAGTTCCTTTCAGGATAATATATAACTTCTTACAGTCTTTACTTTAAATTCAACATTTTGAATTAATAATGAGTTTTTACTCAATACATATTTCCACTTTAAACTCGAAAAGCTGGCCTATCAAAAGATATATATTTTTTTGCGGATTATGAATTTACATCTTTTTTTGACAGAGTGATCAATTAACATGCAACCATTTGGCGAAGAAGTCCATTTATACTTTTTGCAAATAATGTGCAGGTTTTTTTTTGCAGCAATAAGATTTTAGGAAAAAATGGTTCATCTTGTGTCTGACTTTGCAGTGTGCATGAATTCACAATAACAGAAACTTTATCTAGTAACCTGACCAACCAGTTACTTTAACCATTATCTAATGTCAGCACCAGTCTTTTCTCGCATGTTCCACTGAAATGTACTGCTGGTCCCCTGCATATCTACACGATTATGTTGAAATGTGTACCAACCAAGATTCTTAGGGTTGACAACCAGACTTCAAATACTTCAAATTATAAGCAACGTAATGTGGTTTCCTGCGCTACACTTTTAGAACAGCTCTCAATGAACGTCTCAAGATCTTAAGATCTTAAAATCTTGATATAAATTGACGAATAAAGCTTCAACATCACCTATATATGCCAATCCTTGATCCTTAGCTGATCGATAACTTGGCGAAACCTATAAGATGCTCCTCATCCCCTGGACTATCACCAGAATTCTGTTAAAAAAAAAAACAAGTTTGGAGAAAAACATGAATCACTGGGAAAATCATGTGATCACTCAGTTCATGTCTAATCATTTTTGTTTTGTTTTTTTTTGCTGCTAGTTTCTTGACTTCAAAAATTCATTCCAAATAATTTCACAAGTTATGCTTGGTTTAGATAACCCTAGGTCTGTCTCAGCTTCAAAGCAATCAATGGGCAAAAACAAATATTAATATTCTTTATCCCTGATGCTAAAACTAACATCTATTATAATGGTTGCGGTACCTGCTGCTAATAAGATTTGAACTACCTCTAGCTGCTGGGCAATCTCGGTAATCTAGTTGGTAAGACATCTGCTTTAGAATGGCAGGGGTCGTGGGTACCAATCCCACCCAAGGAATATGCCTGTGGATTTTTTTCACAGGACTTGGGAAAGTACCGAGTATACAGTGCTTAACACACATCAGTGTATGGGCAAAAACACAAACTAATATTTTTTATCCCCAATGCAAAAATGAACATCTATTATAATCTATAGATAGTTCAAGGTAGACACCATCTTCATGGGCAACTAGGGTTTTGGTTTTGGGCTGCATTAAGCGTTCAAATTTTTCTACACAGCCAAGTGGTACAAAAATTTGATAAACTCCCGCATGCCACATGCAGTATTAACGATTGTACATTTAAAAAATGTCATATCACTATCTGTAAAGATGGTCCAATCAACACTTTCTCACATCAAGTGGGGACTATCTGTTGTGGTTCAGTGTCTAGATAAAAATTTATTAAGATTTGAAGCTTTGCACCTTGTGGGGAAATAAGTAATTTATGGGTGAAATAATGTGGAATGATTCTCTTCCGGAAAAAAAAGTCAGATCTGTGAAGAACCAGAGTTGAGATAATGTCAGGTTTCAATGTTTCAAACAGTATACTCTGCCTGCTTCATATTCATGGTTAACAGTAAACTATTTGTACATTCGGTTTGCAGTAACACCATGTAACACCCAGTAACTTCTGAATCGTTCCGCTTGTTAAGTACTAGCTGGGGAGGTAGGAAATTGGCTGGGACTTCTACTTTCGCTTAGTGGATCAAGGGGACTTTTTGTGATGAACTTCACTGCCACAGAGTGAGTCGTTAATTGGTCTCAAGGTTTCGACTAGTCTGCTCTAGTCATCGTCAGAAGACTGAAGAATTGTTTGAGAAGCCGGTTTCTTTATAGGGATTCAGAGGTTTCAGTGTAGAGTCAGCACTGCTCTGATTGGTTCTTCTGAAAGGAGAACCAATCACACAGCAAAGTAGAGATACAACATGGTGTTACCACAAACCGAGTATACATTGATACCTCACCAAATACTTTCACAGCTCCATCTCACTGCGATGTCTTAAATAGTTTGTTGGAACTCTGATGTGCGGAAAAAAGCTAACATTGAATTACAGAAAAGTGATTCAATCTCTGAAACCCTTTGCTGTCAAGAAGAAAAACTTACCAGTTTAAATGTGGCATTTCTATTCTCAGGGTTATCTACTGTCTTTTGAAGATTTGCAGCAACTGTTGAGACAAAAAAAATTAAGACACTACATCACTTGGAAATGGAAAGCAACATGTGAGACACAATAACTTTTTGTATTCCTCCTTATCACTTACCAATAACAAGATCTTTGCCATCAACCAGGCCAGCTGATACTAATTCACGAGCAAGATTGTCTGCGTTGTCTTTGTTGATGGTGTAATCAAAGCGAATATCATTCAGTTCCTGTTGAGCATTCCTGAAAGGAGAGAGACAAAATTAAGTTTCATTTAGCAAGTATACGTATGCAATCTGTAATTTCCCAAAAGCTTCAGCTACTTTTAATATCAAAGTACTGCAACTTTATGGACCAGTTAAGGGTGTTGATTTCAGACCCTGTGTTTTTTCTTTCATTTAACTCAATGTTTGTCGTGGCCGAGCGGTTAAGGGCACTGGACTCAAGCTCTGGTGTTTCTGATCAGCAGAGTGTGGGTTTGAATCCCGGTCATGACACTTGTGTCCTTAAGCAAGACACTTAACCATTATTGCTTCGTCCTTCGGATGGGACGTAAAGCCGTAGGTCCCGTGTGTTGTATTGAGATCTAGTAATGCACGTAAAAGAACCCAGAACACTTATCGCTAAGAGAAGGGGTTCGCCCCGGTGTTTCTGGCATGGTTGGCTACAATTGGCCCCCTCATTGAGATGCTGAACAGGCTTTGATGAGAATTGTCATAGATGTAGATGTAACCAAAATGCAGCTGGATGGAAAAACAAATTGACAAAGATGGCCATAGCATGATGAATGGTGTATTTCAATGGTCGGAGGAATTGTTACGGCAAACCATGGAATCCATTTCTTGAGCATCTTTTTAAATGACAAGCCTACCTTAACCTGAGGACCATATGAAGTGTAGGGCCTGGTTCTGGTTCCCCTTCAGTTGTAGCTGCTGATGGTGTAGCTGTAGGCTGCGCTAACACATTGGAATTCACAATCTCTGGTTTCCTTGGTGCTTCGTTTGCAATCTTGAAATCACATCCAAAACAAAAATGGTCAAAGCAAGTGAACTTTAAAATTTAATGGAAATTCACTTTGACACAGTCATAGTGTTCCCAAATTTCACAGGGCTGCAAACAGGGAACAAGTCACAAACAATATGATATTTTGGCTGGTAACCTTCCTGTGCTAAACAAACAGTTTAAATCCAAGGCTCTAATTGATCTAAGATGTTAAATAGCAAGAGTTCAATCCATCTTTATTACCGGCATCTTTTCTACTCTTTCTTTCTGCAGCTGTATCTTCATATCCATGGCAATACGGGGTGAGCGTCCCAAGCTGGCTCTCCGTCCTTCATCGCTATTCTCATCCAATTCATCGTCAGACCACTCCCACCCATCCTCTGTAGGGTGAAGTCGGCCACTGGAGCCTGGAACACGTGTCACCTGGTTGTGTGTGAAAATAACAACTCTTCTTAACTACCAGTCATATATGATCCAAGGGATGGGCAAAATGCAAATGTCTACTAGTATAACAATCAGCAGTCTTCCTACACCAAATTTAGAATTACAAATGGTAAGAACAAACAATGACGTTAAAACTAAAGCAAGACAGAGAAGGATAACATTGTTGAAAGGGTTGAAGGTAGGAGGGGATGAGGGGTCCAGGGGTAAGTGGCCAATATGACGGGTAGGGTTAATGTCGCTTCACCTTTTGTCCACGGTCATCTAGCGTCGGTGCTTGATCTAAGAGTTTTTCTCTCAGATAATGATTGTCTCTGGCTTTCTTGAAGAAGGGACTCTTAAGAAGCTCACTTGCTGATGGCCTGGATTGCAAAAAAAGAGCCACAGTTTAGTTCTGTTAAGTGTTTTTTAACCAACTTAGAGAAACTTGTGCACTCATTTATTAAATTACAGAAAATGTAGGTTACGAATGAAGTAAATCACCTTTTGTCTGGATCTTTCTGTAAGCATTTGGAGATCATTTTACGAAACTCTTTGCTATATTTCTTGACGTCATCCTTGTTGTTGAAAGCCATCTCTAGCGAGGGTGGGTCATTCTGCAGAGTCATCATCAGAACCTGAAGAAATAAAAGAAGAAACAGATGTCTGTTGGGGTTTTGTGAACATTACACTCCATTGTTTCCAATTTACTGGAGATGATGACTTAACATTCAACCATCACATATCATACTAACTGATTACCCAGGTATCCATTCTTACCTTCATAGGTGGATATTTAGCGTATGGTGGGGTACCAGTCGCCAGCTCGATAGCAGTAATTCCAAAGCTCCAGATGTCAGCGTTGAATTTATAACCTCGAACCTGAAACCAAATCATTCAAATGGTTTCATAAGTTTTCTCCCAAATTACGCTTTGGTCTTACATCATGAAGAGAAGTAGAATAATCCGCATGATTGCAATGTTTGATTACAACATTTCTAATGATTACAATGATTCTAAACATTGCACTCAGGGTTGTAGCAATGCTAGTCGATGCCAGTGGGCACCGAACACAACTCGGTAATGCCAACCAGCACGAAAGAAAACTGACGTCACTCTGACCAGCACTCAATCTAAGTGCTGAAAACCCATTTGACTGCATGATTTAATTTAATAATTGCAAAATGTTTCTTTTTCATTTCCTTCAATACTCAACTGAACACAATAAAACATGCATCTTTATACCTATCTCAATCGAATCATACAGCACGCATTACGACAGATTTATAACCTGTCTACGCAGTGTACATGACATATGTACAAAACACATACACGCACGCTTGTATTGACCACTGGTACTCGGTATTGCCACTGCTACGCGTAATGAAACACTACATCAAAGGCTCCCACACAGCAGTTATGGTTATTGAAATCAGCTGTCATCGTGCACACTTGATAAAGCTTGTTTCTGAATGACTTGCGTGATTGTGGTAATACTTTGATAACAGTCGTAAAATTATCATATTTATTTATTCTGGTGAGCTAATTAATTGCAAATATTAACACTAATATAGCTTGTTTGTTCACATCACTCAATGAAAATAATTTGCATGTGTGGTGTGCATTGTGCACACCAGGCAGGAACAACAAATTTTGCAACCAGCACTCAAATGTCTCCAGCTACAAAACACCGATTGCAATGATTGACGTGCTTGTCCCAATCATCCAAATCATCGGTGTGGAATACAATCAACTTCATTACCTGTTCCATAACTTCTGGAGCCATCCAGCATGGTGTCCCAACAAACGTATTGCGGACTTTGTCCCTGGACATATCTCCACCAGTAGCAATCCAAGAACTCACTCCGAAATCTGCTAATTGTACCTCACCGTTCTCTCCCAGTAATATGTTACCAGCTTTCACATCCCTGACAAAGAGATAATGTCAAGGTTTCTTTAATGCTCTTACTGTGTGGAGTGTCGTGGCCGAGCAGTCTAGTCTGCCGAACTTAAGTTCTGTAGTTTACAGAATGTGGGTCCGAATCCCGGCCTAGCTAGTCGGATCACTTGTGTCCTTGAGCAAGACACTTTACCATTATTGCTTTGTCCTTTGGATGGGCCGTTAAGCTGTAGGTCCCATATACATGTACTACGATGGGTAGTGCACGTAAGAGAACCCAGAACACTTATCGTGAAAGAGTAGGGGTTTACCCCGGTGTTTGTGGTTCAGATAGCAAGCATCCTTATCAGACAGGTTTCCTCAGGCTTATGAGCTACAGTGATTAAGTTTGCTTTGAGGCATCCTGGTTTCATTACCAGAAATTAAGAATAATAGTAATAATAATAATAATTCAGTATCATCCACTGTGGTTTTGAAAGATAAACTGCCAACTTGCAATGTGACATCATTTGGTGAATGCATCTACACACAGTACACGCATACCGTTAGTTCTGTGCGCAGTTGTGCCACCATACCTAATCAGTTGGATGGTTTATAAGGTTGGTCAACTCACTGAAACAAAGTACTAAGAGTAGGAGGAACTGTACTTTGTTGGCTCAGTACTCTATAGACCATGATCATGCTACCACCATCTTGGTCATGTTCCTTGTATCCAATAACAGCAATGAATGCTAATATTCATTGTACAAAAAGGGAACCAGACTGTCTCTCCTTCCAGCCTCGGTTTCATTACATTGATTTGAATGGGAGAAAATCAAGATGGACACACGTTAACTGCAACTTCATATCCATAATGATCAAAAGGTCGTTAAATGAAAAATGGGTATAATTTGAAGAAAAAAACATCCACAACTAAATGTTTCACTTAAAAAATAATTGTTTCTTTTTGCCAAATAATTACTCTGGAGACCACTATTGTTCACTAAACCCATTCACCATCAGCTCCAAAGGATGCAAATTTTTTTTAATGAAATCCATAAAAAATGCACTAACAACCTTATAGTCCTGAGCCGACGATTTGTTAAATCAAGAATCTCAAAGTAGAAAACATATCTTTTCCATACCTCGTCTTCTTTTATCATAACTATTTGAGGTCTGAGGTGTACTGGGAAAAGTGTGGGTTGAGGCTTACCTGTGTATTTGTCCATTTTCATGCAGATACTCGAGACCTTTTAGAGTATCCTTTAAGATTGTGGCAATCACAACTTCATCCAAATGGCAAACTTTATTGGCCGATTTCTTCCTAGCATGTTTCATGATATCTAACACTGACCCTGAAAACAGCAAAATGCAGGGGTGTGAGTGGCCACATACAATAAAAGCTGAAAACAGCTAGCAAAAAGCTGATATTTAAAAAGTTCCCATAATTGTGTATAGAGCAGGTGTATGTGAATTATCACACCCCTAAAACAAAGTCACCTGTACAATTACACAGTTGTCACTTGAAAACTAGTTATTTATCTTATATTAACAAATTCCACAGAGAGTTTATGCACTCTGATTGGTCGAAGGCTGGTCACGTGGGGGTATATTAACATGTGACATAAAGACTGGCTCTGTGAACTAGCAAATAAATGGCCCCTAAACAAGTTCTGCCCGCACTGTGCATGTTCAGCAAGTAACTATAAAATCAACTGTTTTCTTTGTGTGTATTTTTGTTTTTTATTGTTTAATTTGGCAAAAGAGATGGTGCCGCTACACTCCCATACCACATGAACGTGCAGACAGTGTATCAATTTAAAGTAGCTGGTACGCACATGAAACTAAAATAATGTAAAGCATAAAGCTGAACACCATTTATGGTCCTGTTAATTTTTAAAGCCCATAGTCTGGTTCTTGAAAATATGCATAATACTTAATTATGTGCAAGAGATTACGTGCCATGCAAATATTGAACAGCCCTCGAGTAGATCAATTCTAAATATAGGGAAAATAACAAATTCTGATGACTTTTACCAGGTTTTTTTCCCCATTTATTAAGAGTAATAACACTGCGTGGTAATGATCTTGGTTCATGGCTGGCCATTAACAGCAGCCAGCCACCAACCCGGTCATTACCATGTCCTCTCACTGTTATTGCCCAAATACAAATTGAGGAAGTTAACACAGAAAATTAGAATCTACAGTGTCACTGAATTTGTGACTTCCTTTAGAGGAAACTGTGAAGAGACTTTGATTCTTTGATTTAAAATGAATGTTTAATTATGAAACTCAAGCCACCCACTACCAGACCTTGTTTTAATACGCACCTGCCGCTAGTAGCTTCATGACCAACCATAATTCTTCCTTGGCCACAAACGAAGTGTAGTAACTCACAATGTTCTCATGTTTACACTGTCCCATAGACTGGATTTCTTTCTGTAAAAGTGTCACAGTTAAGCTGATTGAAATGCTTGATATTTAAAAATAAAAAGTTGCATCACCCTTAAGGGAGATCCCTGTGCTGCCTCTTCCCAGGATATATCCATAGAGCTAGCTCTATGGTTGTATCGTGTTATATGGGGTGTGATCCCTGGCTACACGGCAGTGACCGGTTGAATGGCTTCTGACTGGCATCCCCCAAACAAAGATATTGACAAAATAGGGAGACCGTAAACATAATAGCTGGATAGCTCAGTTGGTAGAGCGTTGGTTGGTTAAGTCGGTGGTTGCAGATTCAAATCCTGCTCCAGTTAATTTTTTATTTGTTCACCCCAAAATTGAAATTAAAATGTTGAGATTCAAATAAGGCCAATATTACGTATGCATTGATGTCAGCCCGCACCGCCACCAACTTGGGGATAAAAAATAGTAAACCAATAAAATGTACAGCTGTGTATGCAGAGTGCACAGGATAAGCCAATGATCAACATTTTTTACCTCTTTGAGAAGGTGCAAAAGTATGATGACATGTACACATTTGGGACAATGTTAAAAGAATTGATTAGAGCATCAGATAGGGTAGTTGTGATAATCATAACCCTTGATCCTCTCGACAGTCGCAGACCGAAGGGTTACGAGACACCTTGAATGCGTATTTTCCATTTTCCATTCAATGGCCGTCTCAAGGATCAAGGGTTATGATCATCGCAACTACGGATTGTGTAGTACTGGTACAACTTTGTGATGGATTTTGGAAGGTTCAGGATCGTTTGTGTTTCTGTACTTACAGCCAACTCCTCCATGGTAGTGTCACATTTCTCCAGGTTGATTCTCTTGATAGCACACTGCTCATTACGAGGCGTACACAGAGCTTTCTGTACAAACGCTGTCGCTCCATGGCCTAGAAAATGAAAAAACAAAAACAAGAATAAAAGTCTACACCACAATTCAATTGGGTAATGTCAAAAATAACGCATGAGCCTTTTTGGCTGTTTTAATTTTCATATGTAAGCTGAGCATAAAAGCAATATGCGTGTATTTTTGCAATCATCTTTTGATTTTCAATTCCAGGTGAATTCAAAAAAAAAAAAAGAAACGTAACAGTAAAACTAATAAGCGAAACTGAAAAGTGAAAGAGCTTTTTTTTCTGAGCCAGTTCAAAATCATACTTCACAGTAGCCCTAGTAGGACGTCAGCCTCCATTGCACTGCCACTGACGTCCTGGGTATTAAGGGGTCACTACATTGCGAAAAATATTATAATTTCATTGTTTTACCAGACTAAATAAGCTGAAAATTTGTTCATATTCCTTGCATCCCGTACTTGCAGACCGGTGGATTCATAAATCTTTAAAATGTTCTGAGCCCACCTTATTTACAAAAATAAAATGAAAATAAGTCCAGAAACAGAAATCGGCAAACAAATTCAGTTTCTTACTCCGGATGAAACGAACAACACGCATGCCCGTCATATAATGCATAGCAACAATGAAAGAGGGTGCAGTATAGTTCACGCAGCATCCAGGCTCATTTACTACTAACTACTACAATCCAACGCACGTGCGTTTGCAGTGCAAAAAGTTAACGTCCGTGCACACTATTTTGGCCTGCACAAGTTTCAAATTTGCGCGTCAAACTTAATTGCAGCCGACATTGCAAGCAATGCATAATTCATTGGGCGCATGTGCAATAGAAACGGAAAGTACATTATGTTCAGAATGATTTGTACAAGTTTGCATTTTATTCTGAGTATAATTTTTACTGAAAGTAGATGCAGATATTGAAAAGATATTCAACACAAAGTCTCCAAAGAGTAGTTTAAAGTACCAGGAATATATGAACAGACTTTCAATTAGACCCAGTAACTGGGGCGCTGTACTCCTTTTTTGAGATTTTGACAACATCTGTCGTACTAGCGCCCCAGTAAGGAATATGTAGTAACTGCGACAGTCAGGAGAATTTAAAACACCCCAGTTAAAAAAAATGCCTTAGACTCAACAGAATTGCTCAAAATTCGCCTACTGTCTTCTCCAAGTGTTTAAGGTGAATTAAAATGTATTCAATTGTACTCACGATCATTTTCTTTCCTCCAAATCGATGATTTTTAGGGCCTCTGACAACCCTGCCGTTACAATCGCCATTGTGATTACTAATGTCACGACTGTTTCCTGACTTGAAAAAAGTCGTACTAACGCTGCGGGATCACGTGTTCGCTGATGCCGGACTTGAATATTGTTTTGCGCAGTCAACGCAGGATACCAGTCAACGAACACCACAAAGTTCCATTGGTCATGATTGGCCGAGCGCGCGCTGTACAATGTTGCCATTGTGGGGTCGTTTACACTACGCAGACTGGTATCCTGCGTTGACTGCGCAAAACAATATGCAAGTCCGGGCATCAGCGTACACGCAATCCCCGCAGCGTTAATGCGACTTTTTTTAATTTTGTTCGCGTTAGATGTACTTATTAATATTATACCAGGACATCAGTGTCAGTGGCAGTGCAATGCCTAAGGCTGATGTCCTGACCTAGACTCCTACCTAGTCCTACCAATGCAGTACCAGTAACCAGGGCAGGGGCCAGGGCTAACTACGCAGTAAAGAAAATCCAACCAAAACACAAAACAAACTAGCCCCACTAGTGTGGCAATGATTTTTGACATCGGTTGAATCCTTAGCCACACGTCCAAGTCTATCTTTTGTGCAGCTCGTCCCCCAATCCGCCGCATCGAAACCTAACGGGTGCGGCGCTGGATTTTAACCAACTAAATGTGTCCACGTACCTCTTAGCTTCCCTCCGGTACTTTGGCTGTTGAAGTTACTAACCTTATTAAGGGCAAATAATCATTTGAATTTGGCTCAAAATTACTCCACACGAATAGATATCGGCTAGCGATCGGGGCCATTTTGATTACCCAGAATGCAATGCCATCACGAAATCACGAGAGTGCAAAAACAATTCAGCGGAACAGCCCTGTTTCACGTGACAGCTACAGCTAATGAAACAGCTTAGAATACAAAATGCATGGAGTCAGAAAAAGTGCATGCACCAAATCTATGCATGGCATCGGTTGCATGCATGCATAGTTTGGTACTTTTTGCTGACTCCATTCTGAAATTGTTTTTATACTCTCGCGCCACACGTGATTTCGTGATGGCATTGCATTTTGGGTAATCAAAATGGCCCCGATCGCTAGGGGGATTTTTTTGGGGGGAGGGGGGTGGAAGCCTAAATTTGCCGACTGACATTACCAAATGAAAGTAAAAGCGCAATGACATGTGGGGGTTCGGGGGAATAGCCCCGCTGATAAAGTTTTTCATTGATTTCAAGGTTTAAAATGGCCCTCAGATGCCGAGCAATTAGACGACTCATATTCGAAATGCAACTGAGCTTTGCAAACCGTAATTTTTTTGCGAATCCCCTGTTGGAGTATTATGGACAAAAATAATAGTGTGGGTCCAGGGGGTGAACCCCCCGGACGCTCTACGGTTTCAAGTGTTCTAGATGATGTCTATTTGTGTGGAGTAATTTTGAGCCAAATTCAAATGATTATTCGCCCTTAATAAGGTTAGTAACTTCAACAGCCAAAGTACCGGAGGGAAGCTAAGAGGTATGTGGACACATTTAGTTGGTTAAAATCCAGCGCCGCACCCGTTAGGTTTCGATGCGGCGGATTGGGGGACGAGCTGCACAAAAGATAGACTTGGACGTGTGGCTAAGGATTCAACCGATGTCAAAAATCATTGCCACACTAGTGGGGCTAAAAACAAACCAACCAAAGGACACGGCGAAGTCCAAAGCAAAAATGGCGACTTGTTTAAATAATTCAACACCTTTTCATTTGTAAACAGAAAAGTAAAAGGCTAAAATGCCGTATCCGGCCGTCACTTTATATCCATGGAATTTAATTAAATTTTGATCCTTACCTATCTAGAAGGGTTGAAGAATATATCTAGCAAGGAACAGGAAGTTTGAACAATTCTAAAGGGTTCAAAATGTGAAAAAAATCCTCGAGGCTTCGCCTTCCAGTGACATGAAAATAAACACCATTTTGTGTTCATTTGCCCGTGTGCGCGCGAGTGGTAACTCCAATAATTTGAGTCGGTCATCGTTCATGCGCAGTGGAGAAGTCAATGGGACCTTTCTATTTTCCAAATAGGTAAACTGAGATGATGTTTAGGAGGGAAGTTGACATGGCATTCAAAACTGTAGCTTCGGGGATGGGGGTGATCACGACGTGCGTCTTCAGCAGTTGAACATACCCAGGACCGATACTAATGGAATCATCCATAGTGTTCCATTCACGTGGCTCATGTGTAATGCATGTGGGCATTCATAAGGTTAGGAATATTCACATCATGCAAATTTTAGGACAATCCTGCTAATTTGATTATTCATAATTATTCATAAAAAATTACATATTCATTATGACCTTTAGTGTGGTAGTTTCAGATAGAACTAACAAACCCATCATGGTGTCAAAGCCTCATAGCCTAGCGGTGTAGGCTGTGGTCTTGTGTGTTAATAATGTGTTCTTTCCCTTACAGGTTCGAATCCCAGTAAGTAAAATGCAATATATAACTGTGTAATAAGTACTAACTAATGTTCGATTCCTCCAGGTAAATAAGATACAGGTAAAAACATGGAGAAAGTTAAGAGAGGACACTGGAAGGTGGGAGGGCATGAGGGGAAAGGTGATTGAGGGAAAGCGCGTTCGTTTTATTTTTAAATACGTAAAAAAAGTGGCAGTCGGTTGCGGCAACATTTCCAAGTAAAATGCCCCTCAACCTCCCACCATTAATTTATCTCCCTTTAAACATTATGGCACAACCTGCCCACCACCAAGCACCATCATGGGGGGGGGGGGGGGTGGGGGGGATATGGGCAGAGCGATCTAGCATAAGTAGTGTATAGGCTGTGTACAATTAATGTATCGCAAAAGCCATGAAGGCAGGAGTCTAGTCTAGTCAGAAGAAAAACGCAGCCATTAATTGCATTATTTAAATCGCATTGGCAATATTTATCTTTACAATTAGATCATCTGACAAACTCACCCAAAAGATCTCCGAGAACGTAGGATTCTTTAGTGTTAGGCCACGGACCAGACACTGCCGGTAAAGGCGGCGAAACCTGGCTGACTTTGGGTTCAACTTCGGCAGCACCACCTTCCGCCATAGTGAAAATTACGCTGGTGCTCTTGCTTGGTAAATGCACCTTACTATAAGATAGAAATCTGGTTGCATGAGTACCAATTAAATCTTGCTGCAGGTCTCCTTAAAACGTATGGATTTTACCTGCCAAGTTGGTAGTTTATTAAAAACCTACTACAATCCATCCTATGAGTTAGTACATACATGTAGGGGCGGAACAGAGGGTGATTATGGGGGAGATTATTAATGCGATTTTTCCGGGGGATTTTTTTTGGGGGGAGGGGGTGGAAGCCTAAATTTGCCGACTGACATTACCAAATGAAAGTAAAAGCGCAATGACATGTGGGGGTTCGGGGGAATAGCCCCCGAACGCTGACAAAGTTTTTCAGTGATTTCAAGGTTTAAAATGGCCCTCAGATGCCGAGCATTAGACGACTCATATTCGAAATGCAACTGAGCTTTGCAAACCGTATTTTTTTTTGCGAATCCCCTGTTGGAGTATTATGGACAAAAATAATAGTGTGGGTCCAGGGGGCGAACCCCCCGGACGCTCTACGGTTTCAAGTGTTTTCATGGCTAAGGAGGACCGTCACATTGCCGAAAATAGACATTTAATTTTGAAATTCAAATTTTGCATACTTTTGGACTTGGGACAAACCCCATATACTGTTGGAGTTTATTGGGGCACAAATTCTTATGGCGTCCAGGGGCGAATTCAGGACTTTAAAAAAGGCCGCCAAGTTGCCGAAATTAAACGTTTTTTATTTTGGACATGTAAACTAATGCCCCTAATGAAGTCTAATGGGCGGAAATTCTGCAAGGGTGGCCGGGGCGCCCTACGACTTTTAGTGTTTTCAAAGCACATTTCCGCACGTTGCCGAGACTATTAAATTTGGTAATTCAAAGTTTGACTTCTCACATACAAGGATTAAACTAAAAGTTTCAGTCGGCAAATCTCTTGGCTTGCCGAATAATGAATTTGTGTTCAGCCCGAGCCCTTACTTGGTAAGTTTGGTGCTCAATTTGCCGACTGTGGCTCTAAATGCCGACATAGAAAAAATACGGGGGGGTCACACCCCGACCCCTCCCCCCACCCCACCCCCACCCCGGTCGCTACGCCGTTGAATACAATGATTTTCAAACGTGTGGGCATCAATCTTGAAAAACGGCCCACACCTCTGAGCATTTTTTGTTCATGGGCAAGTCGGAGGTCAACCCCCAGGTCATAACGGGAGTCTTTTGGAACGCTAGGTGGCAGTAGACTTACCAGGTAAATTGTAATTGATTACGTAGTTATGTGCATGCTCACATTTCCGAGAACAGTGGATTTAATACCTAGTCTGCTGCCACCTAGCGTCCTCAAAAGTCTCCCATTGTGCAAAGTGTTTACACTGTAACTTTTATTTGGCTTTCAAATCTGTCTAGCTTATAGAACATTTTCAGTGCCTACACAACATTCATGAGGCCGACCGACGCTCTGTTAGATTTCTCCCTTTGTAGATGGGGTGCACCCCTAGCCGTCTGCTCTTTTGTGTCTATGGAATGGAAGGACACCCCAAGACAAAAATAATTATGAAACACAGTCAACATTTTGCCAAAATGGAATTCACATTTTTAATTCAAGACTCTGACAACAATGGTGAAGGTTCTAACTCTTAAGTAAGACAAAAACTACAGTTAACTAAAACCGTATGGTGTGAAATATACGGATGAAATCTATCGCTTGAAGTTGTTACGTAAAATGGTCGAACTGTCAAAATTCAGAAAATCAATCAACCATTCTGAACGTGTTGTGTTGTCTCTGCCTTCCTCACTCCAACAAAAAATCAAGGAACTCATCATCAGACAGCGCACGCTCACTTGGATCCGGATTAACTGAAAGTAAGAGAGAAAAAGTAAAAGAAATTATTCCCCTTTAATAACAAAATTATTCACAGTTATGCAGAACACTTAAATTTCCAACACTCATCTATACTAGATGATGAGGGACCCGTGGTAAAACTTTCTCCTTGAGTTGAAATGTTACATGTAATTGCTCACAATATCTGACGGTTTAGTTACACTCACCACATAGCTTGTCTTCACACGTATAACCTTCTGGACATTTCTTGCATGGCTTTCCCTTCTTATATGGACTTGTGAAGAAGCTGTTACCTCTGTATAAGAAATTGTGATCAAAATGAAGAGAAGAATTGAATCTCCTGTGGGCGTATTTGGATAACGGTCAAGGCGCAAACAATGGAGGAAAATGATAATTCCTTCGAAGATTTAAGATTCTATTTTTCTTTTGATTACAATTTTATTCTTAGTTAGTTAATTGTCAACAATTCTAAATCGCACAATCCTCCACAAAGGTATAAGACTAAATTTGCTTTAAAAAAGAAACATTTTCTTAATTAGGGGCTTCAAGTGTTTAACCCTAAGTCAAAATGTTCTTATATTTGATAATCTTTCAGAGCGAAATTTGAAACGTGACGTCATTCGGTATCAAAAACAAACGGGTCTGTACATTCCAAAGAGGAATTTTTGCGTCAGTCAAAAGGTCAAATTCAATGCCGTTTTGATTGAATATCATAGAAATTCAGGAATGAACTAAAAATTCTCCATACACAAAAATGTACAGACCCATGTATTTGAAATGTGACGTCATTTGACGTTTTGGGATTTTGACAAATTTTGAACTATAGAAGACTATATCAAACACAATGGCATTTTACGCCGTTTTAAGAGACTCGGAAATTTTTCCACTTTCATAAGGACTCTATCTATTGAAAAATGAGCGCATGACAAAACTGAATTCGACATTGGAGCCCCCCCCCCCTTTAAGAATGTTTAATACAATAGGTTTTGAGGCATTGCATGGTGAGTTATCAATGTATATTTGGTTTGCGGTAACACCATGTGATTGTATCTATGTTGCTATATAGGCCTACAGTAGATTGTTCTTGTGAGAACTTGTCTTGCTATTATTCTACTACCGCGGAGTAGATTTCGGAATTCGGGAGACAACTTAGTTCTGAAAAGCAGGACAGTTCTTTTCAGAACTAAGTTGTCTCCCGAATTCCGAAATCTACTCCGCGGTAGTAGAATACATGTAATAGCAAGACAAGTTCTCACAAGAACAATCTACTGTGTATAGCAAAGTAGATATAATCACATGGTGTTACCGCAAACCAATCGATAGTTACGCCGGAAATTCTTTTATGTAGGATTTAAAACTTTACATGGTTGGAAGAAATCCTGAAACTATGTTATGCGGTGACATCACCTATAACTATCTCTAATAAGCAGTGGTCTGAAAAGAACAGGCTGTTTATAACAGTCGACGTTTCGATCAGTATGCACCGATCGTCTTCAGGAGCAAATGACTGTTAGTTTACTAACCCAGGCCCGTAAAAGCAGGTCACGCGGTAAACATCTCCACCATCTACTTCACATATGTTTTTGGCGCATCCAATGAACTCCGTCTTTGCCCTGACAACCTGGGAAGGGTTTAAACACGTTCGTGTCATACAAATATCAAATATTTTAATATCATTTTGTTTCCCACAATTATCTTAAATGTATCCAATCTAGCCCCACCCCCACACACACACCACCAACAACAAAAACACAGCTTCCCTCCTTTTTACATATCCATGTTCGGTTCGTTATAAAGGTTTGAATCATAATGACAATTTCATCAAGTTAAAGACAAACTTTTTGGGGCACGGTAAATGTGAACTCACTTGTGTGTAATGACCACAGGTAGGCGCGGCACCATCCTTGCTGACACACCTTCTCTGCTTGTAGGAGTAGTATTGGAATTCATCCCCCCATGAATTCACCACGGTTGTCATGTCCAGGTCATCGGTAACTGCTGCAGACCAATGATTTTGCCCAAGCCTTTTGAATGCATCTTTCATCGAGGATGGCTCTGAATTGAGAAAGCGATCGTTGCCCTTTTTACACTGAGCAACCCACTCATTTGCTCCATCGGCCAAGATATCACTCCATTGCTGTATATTGATAATAAATAAGACATTTTGTCACCAGTGGGGTGGGTGTGATTGTTAGAGGTGATTTTATCCAAGACTGAGTGAACAAATACTTGGAAGAGGTGGTGAAGTTGAGTATTTCCTCCCATCCTTTATTAGACTTTCTAAGACTCGCTTTTTTCTGTTTGCTATACGATAACTCCAACAGGTTTATTTTGATCATACACGAGATTTACCTTATTTTTTATCATTCATATTCACTCTAAAATGATGTGCAATGATCATTACACATTATTCCAGACGTTCTTCAGAAACACAAAATAATGGACATTGTCGACAAAATCTCCGGATTGGACAACCGAATGTCTGGAGACAAATTTTACTCACGAGCTTGATCATATTCGAAGCAGTCGGCTGAACTGCGCGGCGCCAAATGTTGTGGACGTCTAAAACCGTCTTCATTTCATCTTCCGTCAGTTTTTCGGCGTGGATGCAGACACATACAGCTAAGAAAAAGACGGATAAACGGACGAAGGCCATGTTCA
Organism: Marthasterias glacialis; assembly: GCA_911728455.2. Classification (NCBI taxonomy): domain Eukaryota; kingdom Metazoa; phylum Echinodermata; class Asteroidea; order Forcipulatida; family Asteriidae; genus Marthasterias; species Marthasterias glacialis. The sequence continues at coordinate 5,688,133 of OU452238.1, forward strand.
GGCTAACTTTAAGGTTGACACACCCAACAGCGAAATGCACACAGCGAGGGCTGGAGTCACAGTAATGTTGGCCACAGGATGGAACTAACTGTATAATAGCTCAATGGTCCTAGACAAAATAAAGAAGGGTCTATTCAACCGGAGAGGAACGCCTCAAAAGACGCGCTGTGTGGGTCTTTTATGTTATATTTAAATACATCCTTTAGAGAAAAAAAACCTTTTAAATGTTGGATTGTGTAAACCATAGAACAAGCTCTATGCGTAAACAGGCCAACTTACTCTTCGATAATCTTCTTTCAGCATGCGATTTTGAGAGTTTCCTTTACAATATGGGTTGTATATCCTTTTCCCAATTACAATAACTTGAAGAGAAAAATCAGTGTGGAATTATGCCTGTAATTAAAAACAAATCTAAAGAAGAAAGGCAAATTATTTTTGGGAAAATAAACAATTAAGTCGTCCAGCATGACGAGCGTTACGTAACTAATGTGAATTCTGATTACTTTTATTTAAATCTTTGACAGGCCGCTGGAAGGGTCCCAATGGTGGTCTTTTTGACAGGCTGCTTTTTACAAAGTGTCCTTGAAGGGTGGTCTCTTGTTTATTGGTGGCCACCGTTAGTCAGAAGCTTTCTTCTGGTGGAATTTTCACTTAGTCTATGCATGGAGGTAGAAATCCTCCGTGGTCTATGTATACCACCTCATGTCTGGGTTTAATCATTTAACTGCAGCCAATATTCTTTATAATTATTTTATTTTAGTCTCAACAATTCAGACATGCACTTTGAAATAGCCAAAAAGAAAAGAAAAAAGAGGAAAATGCAGTGGACAATATTCGTACGGTGTTTTTCAGTTTTTTTTTTTACAGAAAAAGCCCAAGAAAAAAGCGGAAGACAGCTGATCCACTGAGAAAGTGAATGTCTGATAATTGTATCAGTGTTCGTTGTTTGATATGAGATAACGGCGAATAAACAAAATGATTGAAAGAAGGAAAAAGTGGGGGGGGGGGGGGGAAAAAAGAGGTGGGGTGAGTAACTTTAAATGTATTTGTGTATAGCTCGGTATCTGTGGGGTTTCAATCACTGATCCTACGGTTTAATGCATTGGGATTAACCGATGATTTGTAAAGTCTTTTACAGGAGTATTCACATCAGAGACAGGGAGAGGAAGAGAATAATAATAATAAAAAAAATAAAAAAAATAGGCGCCACCTTTAAAACAAGAAACAAGTCATTATCAAAGGGATCACTCATGTGCTTCATTGAAGATTTGAAAGTCATTATTTTAGTGAACTTACGGGTACAGCCATACGTAAATCTTTTTTGGGGGAGGAGTGTTGGCTCTGAGAAGAGCCGTTGTTATCTCGACGTTTTGAACAGTATACACTAATCCGAGCATCTCGTCCATGGTGGTTTGCACCAACCCAGCTATGGCCGCCGCACGCGCGCGTCCACGCCCACGCACTGTGAATCCTCCATGCTGATTGGTACAAACGAGCTAATGACGCGCAATTGTCGCGTTTGGCGCACGTGCGGCGGCCATAGCTGAGGCGGTGCAAACCACCATTGAAAAGTTAAATAAGTAAATAAATAAACAAATATAAATCAAAACAACACCTAAAACCAGTAACGAATAAATAAGCCCCCAAAACCGGATGAAAAAAAATTACACCTCAACAACGGACAAATCCCAAATGACTAGGCAGACTGAATAATGTGAATAAAATATTAATTCAAAACAAGACCAATAACTGAGAAATTTGTCAAGATATAAAATCATTAAAAAATAAACCATTTTATTCATAAGTACATCTGAATAATACATTTTATACAAAACGTTCAACCTAAGAAATTTGAGTTTCCAGTACTTCGCAAAACGAAAATAATTTTAACCAATTAAAAATGTAACTTTTAACATACTTGGAAATTGTGGGGGCAAGTGCCCCCAAGGTTTCCCAGTGGCTATGCTGCTGGTTGTGCTCCCTGAGATATGGGAAGGATCTGAACTGATTTACTTCAATAATCAGAACTAAAAATAGAACTTCAAGAGAACCAAAAAAACTTGCAAAGTTTTCAAATTTGATGAAAGAGTATAATGGGTGACCGAAAGAGTATAAGTGACAGCAAACACACAAGATAAAAGTCTGTTGTTAAAACGTTTAAATTAACCAACAAATTACTGCTGCCACTTCCAAGTCTGAAATTCATATTTTCAGTCGTACAATGAGTATTAATTTTTTAAGACCCCTCCCTCCCCTGAAGCAAAACTTGTCAACATTTTTTATGCAAATTTGTATCCCTATGAACAATTATACTCACAGAAATTCTCCCACCACCAACTAGCATAATCAATGTGAATGCTTGCTATGTTTTTCAGTATCTCCCCCCCCCCCATTTTTGTTTCCCCTGTTGATTCTACTGTAATGCAAGTGTGTGTTAAAGTCGTACACATTATCTGCATCCTGCCCCCACCTCCCCCCTCCACTCCACCCCTCTGGACTCTTGGCTTGACCATGAAGATAGTGGGCCCTTAGTCAGGAGCATATCTACGGAAAATAGCGCCGATGGCAAGCACTGAAAGTGCGCCCCTGTCCAAACATTTTGACACCCATCTTTTAGATAACTTAACCATAATATCAGCTCAAAACTACAAGTCAAGCTCATAAATCTTTTGATTTATAAATTATGGCACTACATGAAAATTATAACTGCCCCTCTCTTGACTTCACCGACGCAAATTGGACTATGATGAGATTGAAGCCAGTTTTTATTTCAGTTCCTTCTGGCGGCACCCCTCCAAGTGACGCCCTGGCCACATGCCATACCTGCCATACCTATAGATTTGTCATTGCCCTTAATAGTGTGTTCAAAGTCTCTCTTTGTAGAAGATTAAGCCTAAGATTGTGGTAGCAAACCCAACAGGTGCTCAAAGGGCAGATTATGCAGGCACGTCTTGCATTGATCTGGTAGTTGTTTCATTCGTTTCATGGTGTTAGGTACATCTTCAGCAGACATGTTTGAAGGGAGATTACGTGCCATGCGAACGGCTTCTCCCTATAATAGAAAATAAAACAAAATAATAAAACGATGCATTCATGGATGGTGCTATATTGGACACTAGGTATATTTGCGCTAATCATTTAGCTTTTGAAATATTAAGCAATAAACCACAAGGGAAACTGACTGGGTAAATTTTAATTCAATTTTGGGGTGAACAAAACAAATTTTACTTGAGTGAGATTCGACGACAGTTTCAGGATGAACGGCTTCTGACTGGCGCCCCCGAACAAAGATACTGACAAAATAGGGGGACCGCCAACCTTAGGGTTAGATATCTCAGTTGGTGGAGTGCCGGTACTATAATCCCGGGGTCCCAGGTTCAAATCCCGCTCCAGTCAATTTTTCTTTGTTTACCCCAAAATTGAATTTTCCTTTAGTTTTTCAAAATAAAAAAAGCGATGAATGTTATAGGTGAAAATTGTATTGGCAAATCTGACATAGAGGCCAAACTCAAAGAGTCTACCAGGATGAAAGGGTGTCAACAACATTAATAAGTTTGAAATATTAATGTTCACAGATTTGCACATAACTTTATGATATAAACATGATCATGGTGGAAAACCTCCCCTGAAATATTGTTGCTTGAAATGCTGTAGTTTTTGAGAAATGAACAAAACACTCAGTTTTGATCTTGCGAGACCAAACTTTAAAACAAAAGTTTTTATTGCACTATTTTCGCGTGACTCCGATGACAGATATTGAGATTAAATGTTCACTAGTTTTTATTTCATGTATATGTTTGGTCACGTGAAATGCAGGTACTGGTCTTTGACAATTTCCAATGTTGTCCGCATGCCACAATTTACATTCTTGTTTAAATCGACGATTTAGGATGTTATGACACTAAACTTGAGGCTTCAACAGAAGATTAGAGCAGACTGGAGAATCGTAGGAGACACATTGTAGGAGACAAATCTAATGACTAGCACTGAGATTGGTAAGATGCATGGTGTATTGTCTTATCAACTCACCTTGAGGTAGTTGGTGACTTTGAGTGGCCTGCACTGACTCAGGGTTATGAGTGGGTTGGTTTTTATCAACTCCAGTATCTCTTTAAGGTCATCTATCCCATAATAGTTTATCAGCTTTGTCAAGGCAACGATCAGCAGTTTGATCTCTTGAGTATCTGAATCTACAAACAAACAAGAGGCTTCAAAATTGGTCACAATAACACAACAGGCTACTTTTAGTTCCAAATCAAATGCTTTTATCATCAAGTTATTCAAACACGATTCGGGTCGTCAGCATTTTTTTTTATACCTTGTGAATGTATTGATTGCAGTCCAAAGGTGTACGAGCCGAGGCTAGGGGGGGGGGGGTTGGGGACCACTCCATGTGTTTGGGCAAAACAGTGGGGAAAATTTGGCAAAAGCAAGAAGAAGAAAAATAATCATAAAAATTCTTTTTATTAGAAATTGGTACTTATGTTTTTAAATTTGTATGTAAAATCAACCCCTCTGCCCCCTTAACCAAAGAGTCCCCATACACCTATGCAGCAGTCGTTGTTTCCAAATTATTTACATGCAATTAAAAAAAAAAAAAAGTAGTAATTTACAGCTTAAAAGGCAAGGCATTACACAAAGTAATAAAGGGCACTACAACTAGGGTTAAGATACGGGTATTTATAACATTTTCGCCAACTAGGTGAATGTGTCTTGAAGTCAACGTGCGCGACCCAATTTCATAGAGCGGCTTAAGCAGAAAACATTGCTTGACAAGTTTCTGCTAAGCAAAGACGAGCAGGATACCAGTAATGGTATAATGGCTGGTAATCGAAATCTTGAAAGAATAATTTGTTTTTGCTTAGCTACCTTATTTTGTGCTTAAGCAGCTCCATGAACTTGGGCCCAGGTGTCTTACCAATTGTCCGTTTGATCTCAAAACCATTGGCCGTCAGTCTATCATCAGTGTAATAAATAGCAGGGTCTGGTGGTCTAGAGCGACTTGAAAGTCTACTTGAAAGTAACACATTCCAATAATCCTCACCTCCGAGCAGGCTGAAAAATGAAAGAAATACAATCACATCTTCTGATTGATTTTTTTCCATGCTTATGTAGGAGTCACGAAAAATAGTCACAGAAAAGTAAAGAGGTCACAGAAAATTGTCAGCCCAGCCCCTATAAATTTATCCGGGGTGACCTCTACACTAACTATACCATCTTTTGTCAGTGCTCATGTACATACGAAGGAGTCATAAAGCGACACAAAGATGACTTTACCAGTACAGACAAAAGCTCTAAGCTCACTCTGTTAAACTGTAGCGATACATTTCAGAATACAGACATTATTCTAAACTCACCCTGGTGATAGCACGATAGGTATATCTTCTGGTTGCCGTGGCAACTCATGTTTAGCCATCAGCCTGTAATATAGAAGGGTCTCCTCCACTCTGAATAAGAGAGGCATGGATAAAGAAGCTGTAATGGTTTGATTACTTCAATAAAAAAAGGGTTTTCTTGTTGAATGGTCTATGGAATAGCAACACTAAGAAAAAATGTGGGCGGGACATTCTTGCAAGAAAGCGAGCTGGAAAATAATACCTCAATAGAAACACCCTAAGGAGGTGAGATTTGAAGCTTTGCATGGGGTACAGGTAGGAGGTACTAAGATGTACCAAGAGGTACAATGTACTAAGAGGTACTATGCGGTACTAAAAGGTACAATGTACCAAGAGGTACCAAGAGGTACTAAAAGATACTAAGAGGCACTAAGAGGTACAATGTAGTAAGAGGTACTAAAAGGTACTAAGAGGTACAATGTACTAAGCAGTACCAAAAGATACTAAGAAGTACTAAGAGGTACTAGTTTGCGGGTGACAACCATGTAATAATCTCTTCCCAGGAAGTGTTCTACACAAAGCGTATTGACATCTGTCAAAACGACAGCCTAGCCATAAAACTAAGTGCAGATCAAATAACAGTATATTAAAATGTTTGTTTCAGTTGAAGCTGGAAGTATCACCTGTATTGATTGAACACTCTCAGTTGGTTGCCATGGCAACCAAGCCAAACACCATGCGATGCAATTTGACCAATCAGCTGAAATCCTTGATTAGTCTCACTAAACAAATAAGCAAAAACAGAAAAGAAAAGGAAAAATTATAGTTGGCTCATCGGATGTGTGGGGAAATAATGCTATTTTGTTTGAAAAAAAATCTAAGAAAACAAGGGGCCAAAATAACAATAATGATAACAATAACATGTACAAATATCACAAAAGAAACTGGTATGATTCACTGAATAAGATTTACAGTTACATCAAACCCAAATTTTGGACATTGTTTTTTTTATATTTGAATGAAAAATACAGAAATCACAAAACTGATATTATTGACGCAGACCTTGCCTCATTCTGAGTCTCTATCATTCTTTCTAGACCACTTAAACTGAATGATACATCAATGGTCGGTAAGTCCGAAGTTTCAGAAGCTGCTTCCTGATTGGCTATAATCCTCTGTTGCTGTGACAACAACATTTTGTCAATCAATCCCTGATTGGACGCCTACAATGAAGCAAAAATAAAGTACAGTAATTACAAAATACAATTTAAAATATTTTTAAAGAAAATGTTTGTTAACAATCAAAGAAATTTGAAACCCTTGGTGAGACCAAGGACAAGAAATCTAAACAAATGAGGCATAAGCTGAAGAAAAAATCCTACTGGGTACATTCACAAAATACACACAAATATCAAAAGCAAAATGTATTTGGATAAGACTTGCCAGGGTGGTCTTTTTCTTCTTCCTTGATGGCATGTCATCTTGCGATCTTTCACAATCTGCACTGAGTTTCTTCTGAGCCGACTTTAACTGGTTTTGATATCTGGGTAGCAATAAGACATAAAATCAAATTCTTGGATTGTTATTGGTTGATTGTATGGAATCTTAGGTTTTGGATAAGTTTCAGTTTAAAGCAGACTGCCAGGAATTGTCAATAACAGGGACATCTTTAAGGTAGTGGAGCTATAAAAGTATTACTACAAACTTTCCTGATCCATCAAAATGAACACGTATCTTGACTTATTAAGACTGGGCGGACTCTGATGTACATCAGGGGTCGATTTCACAAAACACTGAGATTCATCTAAAGATGAGTTGTCAATATTACCATAATGAGCTGTATTGTGACATCACACTTTGCTTAGCAATTAAGAGTGATTCGCAGTTGAGGTCAATCTTAGTTTTTTGTGAAATCAACCCTGGCCATTTGCAAACTGTTACAGGTAGGGTTATGCAATACCAAGCAAACCAAAATCATTCAAAGTGCTGGTGGATATCGTCACTAGAGTACGGTCAATTGGTTGACGGGTGTTACCTTTCTTCATCTTTCCTTCCCATTTCTTCATATTTCTGTCTTGTCTCCTGATTCAACTCCTCCCAGTTATCCTCCACAGTCCTCGTAATTTCACTGAAGTTAGCTTTAGGGTTCTTCTTTACCACTATTCAACATGAAAATTAGTAAAACTTTAAAATACAAACTTGTTATATTGGAGGAAACCCCACAATTTCTAGGAAACATTGCTATTAATGCTCTTCACCTCTAAATGCAATGTGACTTTGACCTTAGAAACAATGAGGATACAAATTAATTCTCACAAATCGTTAAATTTTGCTTTGTATTGATATTAAGTTTGAGCCATTATTGATTATTTTGGTGCCACAGTTTGTTCCTATCTCCATTCAAGTTTCAAATACGAGTCATTATGACCTTTTCTCTACTAACCTTGTGGTCTCATTTCTTTAGAGAAAAATGCAAAAGGACTCAGAGGTCTTCTGATGGTTGATTGGCCAACAAGATCAAACAAGACTCCTTTGCCAACTTTCCTCTCCAATGAGAGTCTATGTTTGCCTGGGCTTCTCTTCTGATTGGCTGGGGGAGAATTGGATGTCAAACTTTCACATCCAGGAGAGATGCTGTCAGGTAACCTGACTAGATCACTGCTGTTGCTTTGGAGCTGTACACTTGGTTTACAGACTAATGAACCATGAAAGGATGAAGGTGATTTTCCAACAACCTGATTGGGTGCATTGTGATTGGCCGCAAGTTTCTCTATATTTGCATTTTTAGGAATAAGCAAGGTTGCAGGTTGTACTGGTCTACCATCGTTGTTTGTTAATCCTCTTCCTTTACTCCAATCAGTAAGACTCAATGATCTGTTAACTGAAAGGTCATCATCAACACAATCCATTGTGATTGACTCCGCTGGTGCTATCTCTGAGGTATTTGTGTCAATAGAACCACTCTCTCGGTCCTGTTGTTTGTTCTCTAGAATACTCTCAATGTTTTCATCAAATTCAAACTCATCATCGAATATACTAAAATTAAGTTGAAACTCTCCTTGTTTGCCAGACCCAGCTGAACTTCCAAGATGGTCTTGAGTTTCATTTGGAATATCTTCACATGGTGCAAGGTTAGAGTCTTGAGTAGTGGTCGACTCCATCAGCGTCTGCTCAATTCTCTTCTCTGCTGTTCTTAAACCATCATCCTGTAGATAACTCTCTTCCTTGTCATAATTAACCTCCTTCTCAGTTGCTATGTCATCAATGGGGTCGAGATCACTATTGTCTTCCATTAATATTGGATGAGTATCTGTTGGTTTGGTGTTACATACATTATTGTCCTCCATTAATGTTGGATGAGGATTTGTTGTTTTGGTGTTACATACGATATTGTCGTCTTGATGATGTGATGCAATCTCAACTGTGGGAAGTTGTTTAATGGGATAAACTTCTTCAAGTAACTCTGATAGAACAGAAAATACAGCCTCCTGAAAATTATGGGACAAACATTAAGGATTCAGTCAAGTTTATATGCAATTTAGTTTGAATTTGCATGTTTTGAAAATTACTCTTTTTCAGCTCTTTGTCAGTGGTATCATCCATTGTGGATCCTAAGGGAACAGTGCAGGTTAATAATTGTTTCTATCTTTTAACACACAGGGCTCCAGTGAAACGTCTCTCCAGCTTTAACAGAAAATGTATGAATATGTAGATTGACTGGTAGTTGCCACTGACATTCTTTACCTTATTCTGAAGCATCACTTTTGTTTTATTCGGTTCCAGGTTCACATCCACACTATGTGTAGGTAGGTTTATGCTGAGAAACATTGTCAGGTAACGTACAGATGAAGTGTCTTGATTTACTGCTTGGCAGTAAGCTTGCTTCACCATCTTAGAACAGGGAAACAATTAGAGGAAAACATTTATGACTGGTCCTTGGTTCACACTCTACCAATTGTAGAATATTTCATTTAATAACACAACTGACTTAGCTTTTGACTTGCAGAAATCAACAAATTTATACAGAGAAAACACTTTTACAAGTACATGTACATGTATGTTGTGGCCCCTCTCACTGTTGTTGTGGTGATTTTTTTCATAAAAAAAGAAAAATAAAAGAAAACAATTTGTTTTCTTCAACAGCCATATTTCATCCGATGAGCACAGCCATAATCAACAGTAATCACTACATGTACATGACAGATAGTGAACATATTGCAAAGAATACTTCTTTATCAGATGTGTGGATTTTAGTTAGTTAATTTCATGTATACCCAAAGCAATAAATAAACAGGTGTCACTCTATTGTTCTTTTCATTGTTGACAGTATTTTGCATTGATAAATGCAACTTGCTAGTTTTGATAATATTAAGAAAGAGAAGTTATCATGTGGTTTGAAGGGTTTATATTTCCAGATGTACCAGCTAAAGGATTCATTGCATATGACAGGAAACCTAATCAAGAGGGCCACTTATCTACCATCACGTTTAGCAGTTTTTCCCAATGGTTGTAAGTTTTTTTTTAATTACCTGAAACCACTCAAAAGAGCTTCAACATGTGGATGGACATGCAGGCTTATACTGAAAATAGTTTGAGTTCATTAGAATTATATGTTTTTTTAATTACTCTCAAATTTCATTTTTTTTTAAATGGATGGAAAAAATGCAGGAACTTTTTTCCGTCCATTTTTGATGAAGTTTTGAGGGTGATTTAAAAGAAACCTAAAAAAAACATCAAATTAATCAACTCATAGTACTTTCAGGATAAGCCTTCATGTCCCTTCACATGTTGAAACACTTTTGGCTGGTTTCAGGTACTTTAAAAAAATATCATCCATTGGAAAAACTGTTAACATGACGTATACAAACTGGTCCCCTTTATTGTGTTTCCTGTCATACAGGGACATGGTGGGAGTCTCTGAGGGAGGGCTCCATTAAACCATAGGGCAACATTCCATTGTCTGGAAGGGGATAAACACCGAGCCTGTAACTCACTCCCAACCTGATACCTAGCTACAACCCTTGCTCCATTCTACAACAGACCTTAGGGTTTCAAGGTATCATGTGACAGTTTCAATAAAAAAAGAGTTGGGATTTTAAGCTGGCTTGACTATGGCACAAGACGTCAGGTGCAGCATGCATAATCGATGACATTCCATATTAGATTACGAATGTCATTTACTTCTGATTTTTATCCCCTTCTTTTTTGAGAGTCGAATAAGACTGGATTACTTTTCAGTGAGCTGACGTTTCAAAAGTGTGAGCAATATTGTGACTTTCCTAAGCACCATCAGGAAAGTCATTGTTGACTAGTGAAGTTTTTTGGTCTAAATTTCCTTCACGCCATGATTACTCAAGAGTTTTTTTCTGCATCGTTTTCAGAATACAGGACTAAGCTGAGGTAAGTGTCACAATAATACAGAACAATCTTGAAGCTAATTATAAAAATATCTAATTTCTGAGCTAGTCATTAGATTTTTCACCTACAAGGAACAAATATTCTGAGCTTCTCTATATTTCTTTTCTTAATCTTGAAGTTTAGTTTAGTTTAGTTTAGTTGATATTATCCTAAATCATCGATAACCAGAATGTAAATTTGGCCTTGTAGCATGCGGACAACATTGGTAATTGTCAAAGACAAGTACCTGCACTTCATGTGACCCAACATATACATGAAATAACAAACCTGTTGAATTTCAAGCTCACTCTGTCATTAAGTCACACAAAAATTGTAAAACAAAACTTCTATTAAAAATATTGACTAGTTTCAATGAGTAAGCTTAACGACTGTAATAAACACCAATCCTCCAGAGAAGAGAAACAAAACTCGATTTAACAATGTCAAAGTCAAGGAAATGGTAAATACCATAAAAAAATATTGTAATACCATTCAAATATTTGAATTGAAGACCCCACAAATCGCTGATGCTTATTCCAATGGACCGATCCATTAAGCCCCGCCCAATGTGAGCATGCACCATATGCATTAATGTGTATGTAGGACTTTAGTCGGACTTTTGGTTGCGCAAGTATGTCTGTGATTAGTTAATACAGCTGGTCAGGGCTAAATGAATCGGTCTAATGCCACAATGCAAAAAAAAAGAAGGAAAAAAAAGAAAAGAAAAAAAAGATAATCCAATTTGATTATCCATTAATTTGATGAAATTTTCACAGGCTAACAGTATGATACTTTTTTTTTATAATTTAGAGGTGGAAATAGACAGGGACGAGATTCATCGCTGACAACAGTCCAAATTTTGGGAGATATGTTGAAAAGATGGTATTTCCACCTTTTAGTAACCACTGCAGTTAAAAATTTCAAGGAGGTTTTGAGAACAGTGTTTTTAGCACAACAGAAGTAGATCAGAGAGCTTGTTTTCTTTGTATCTGAAGAAAAGAACAGCTACTTTTTTCAACAGGCAGACTATGAAAAAAAATCAAAATTCTGACAAGTCTCATTCCTGTAATAAATCTAGTTTTCCGAAAACAAAATCAATGCACTTTCCAATTAACAAAAAATCTGACTGTCTTAAAATGTGTGAAAATAACAACATGGCATTGGATCTGGAATTTATGTTTTGGAGCATCGCGGTTAGGTACTTGACTGCTGTTTTTACAATACCTAGAAGGAATCTTGCTGCCTAAATGTACATAAAATCAACAGTACAAACAATAAACCATCTCTACCTTTTCAATTTCCTTGAAGGTGACTGGCCGACCATTAACTGCAATCCAACATCTATCAGGCGTTGCTCTTGTCACTGATTGCCTGTCAACATCTGGACGAGGTAAGAAGCCTTCCACTTGTATCTATGCAAATAAAATTAAAAAAATACTTTTCATTAAAAACCAGTCTTGCTCAAAATATCAGAACATTTTAGGACAAGAACACACAATGCCATTTAGGCATGTGTAAATAAACTCTCAATAACTTTATAAATTAAATTTTTCTTTGGTAGTATTCTCTGTGACTTGAAAGTTTGTGGTACTCGATTCCCATTTCAGGAAACAAAAAGAATGTACTGGACTTACCATCTTTACTTGATTCTTTTATTTCAAATCCTTACCCCCTCCCCTTGATATTTTGGTTTCCTTCCAACATGAACTGTGTTGTTTTTGTGTTTTTGTCAAAAGATGGTAAAAATGATCAGGGGAAATGACTAATGTCTTATACAGTACATTTAAAAAAGATAAGACTTACTTTAATATTCCCATCATCATCCAATCGCTGAACATGTTGCATCTGTGACATCACACTCGAACCCCACATGTTTAGCAAAGCCACCTTATGATTGGCTACTTTATTCTTCTGCCATACATTACTTTTATTATGGTAGAGGGAGAGGCGTACGTTGGGGCAGACTGCTCCATAACTCCTCAATAGATCCTCCACTTTCTTCAGTTCATCTCGGCGTCTTTTGACATTAGAGTAATACTGCTTACGCACAGGCACAGTTTTGAATAATTGTGTGGCAGTTACTGTAGTTCCTAAGAATCATTCAATATGATTGGAAGAACCAAAAGGATAATAAGTGAATAAAGTAGAAGAAAAAAATAATATCAGATTGGGATCTAACTTAATCATTAAGAGTTTTCAGCTGAGATTAGTGACATTCAGAAGGTAAACTTTGATGGCTTAAGGGGGGGAAGTATAAATATGCAAATTACTGATTGAGATGACAAACTTGTGGTACATTATCTTTTAGGTTTGGTTGTTTTTTTAATATTTGTTTTTCTTCGTTCTCATTCTATGCTCAGTTACAATAGGATGTGACTTTATCTTTTAGGTTTGGTTGTTTTTTTAATATTTTTTTTTCTTCGTTCTCATTCTATGCTCAGTTACAATAGGATGTGACTTTATGATTCTCTGGACTGAATGCAGTATTTACCATTTCCTAGGTGTGATGGTTTGGATGATACAATAGCTCCTTCATGATCCAATACATACACATGACCAAACTCATCGTCCGATGTTTTTGTTACTATGGTCACAGCAGACATGGCACATAGTGACCCCAGAGCCTCACCACGGAAACCATATGTTGCTAGGGATTCTAAGTCTGCATGCTGGGATATCTTGGAGGTGTAATGTCTCTGTGCCATGTAGAGAGCATCCTCTGGTTTAATTCCATGGCCATTGTCCCGTACTTCCACTTTTTCAAAGCCATGATTTTCCTGGAGAAGGGGGTAAAAAAAAAAAAAAAAATTATACCCCCATCCAAAAAAACCCATTATTTTATGCCACAATTTATCTTTTTAACTCTTGCCTCCTACTGTTTTAAAATATAAAAAAAAATGTTTTAAACAATAATTACCTCTTATTGCATTTCGACATATTTTCAATAAAATAAAAGAATACTCAAATATCACTACCACGTTTCTAAGTAATTGATTCCAGATCAGGCCCGTAGGAAGCTCAAAAACATTGGTCAGGCCCATTTGAGAAGTGGAGTTAGGAGTCAATTCGAGTGCGAAGCGCGAAGCCATTACGGCGTGGGGTCCGGGGCCCGCTTAAGGGCCCCAGGAAATTTTGCATAGTAGATGCTCTGTGGTGCAATATGGCGTAATTCCTGACCACTTTTCCCTCACTTTTTGAGCAAATTATAAAATTCATTTTTATTGGTTTACACTCTAATAATATTTCTTAAAAATAAGTACTCATATTTCCATCTTCAAAATAGGGAGGGGAAGATTCTGTATGTATTGATGCATGTGGCACTATCCCTGGACATGATTGGGTAGATGGGGGCACTATAACAGCTCATAATTAAGGCCACCTCATTTACTGTTGAGATTTTGCAAGCTCAAACGAAATTAAGAGGTGCACCTGCCTGTAAAAAAAAACAATAAAATCTGTGCCGATTTTAGGCATCTTATCCGGCACTTTTGAACCTCGCTGGTGGTTATGGTTTGGGCCAATTGGGGGTAATACTACTCCCTGAAAACATGTTGAAATTATAACAGTATTAAACGTAATTATCATTAATGCCCATCTCAGAAGCAGACAGCTTTATTATACTCATTCAAATCCCCCACAATTAAATGTAACAAAACAAAAACAAAATCAAGCATACAAACTTCCACTTTTTACTTTGACCTAGACGCAACAAATACCCTAACATGTATAGATGTAATTAAACTATTTAAAAAAAAAACAGGGTCTACACATTAAATTAGAGCATTGAAGGCATTTTTTGAAAGGAGTGTGTTGGTGACAGCTATGAAAAAAAACAAACAAAAAAAAACGTGACCTAAATGTATTTTATTATTCTAGTTAAAAAAATATCAGGTCTCAAAAAAAAAAAAAAAAAAATCTAGTAAAATATTGGTACAGATGGCCGTACCGCTTCCTACGGCCTTGCAGATCATGTTGTTTACTCACTGTCAAGTGTTGTGGTAAATGACACCCTCAGCCTTATGATAACTTACGAGATTAACATCGTACCAACAAGGGAGGGGGGTACTGCACAAATAGATATGCCAACTGGTCACTATAATGAGCGATGACATCATTGTATTTAAGGGATTATTGCACCTCTGTTTGATACATTTTATACACAGGGAATGGAGGGTAATTTTGTATAAAAAGGGGGTCTTCTTAACCTGTGAATGACCGATAGAATTAAGCCAGGTCTTAACCTCTGCACTTTTCATCATTGCACATATGGAATATTGTGACATCAACTCACGGTAGTATTAAGAATAAATGGAGCTGTGACTCCGCTCTGGGGAAACTTTGTATAAAATGACTTCTTGGGCTTTCTTTAGTTGCTGTATAGTGACTTTCTTGAGTGTTGCCCACAAACACAGGACGCACCGTCAACTGGTATAAATACCCCGCTACCATTGGTTAAAACAACCCATTGGTTAGAAATGCCGACCACTCGCGTCACAGTACTTAAAGTTGTAAAGTCCCAGTGGTGATTGGTCAATTACAAATCAAGGGTTAATAGAACGGTATATTAAAACATCTACCCTCAAAACATCCTCCAAAATCTTACTCAGTAAGTTGTCTCAAAGTGAAAAAAAGGACCAAATAACAATTGCATATCTCTTTGTATCTCTTATTTAAGTCCAAACCTTTTGGTCTCAAGTTACCATTGTATAGTGGAGCAATCTGGATGGTTTAGATCAGTCTGTAGCCAACGACACCAGGGAGTAAGGGTTAATACATATGAACTTTACTTAAAACTGGCCACTGATGCTATTTTTAAAAAAAGGTCAAGCCGTATCATGGTATTTATTTACAGATATATCAAGGGGGTATTCAATTGATGGATTCAACGGATAAAATGTTGTGACGTTTTCTGTTTAAAATTGAACAGGGTGGGTTGTACCTTGAGTTCAAGCAGACCCCCTCGGCATAGGCCGCCCTCATTGTCAAAATCAAACAACGGGAAAACACCTACGTCATACAAGACAAATCATTAAATGATTGTCAGGGCGATAGCATAACGCAGAAGTCTCACCTCGCGGGAGCCAGTAGTCTCCCATACCAGCAGCAGTATTGCGAGAGTCACATGAAAGCCACTGCGCTATCACAGTTACAAACACTTAACAACTTGTCCACAAGTCTAACATCACACACAACTCTCAGCCAATAATATTTTACGTCAATAAGGGCCCCCGGGGTGCTGTGAGCATGTGACCTTGTGTGCAAGGGATCTCTTAAAAAGGAAGCAAGCTCATCCATTCAGTTAGTTGGTTCACTCTCGCCAGTAAACCTGTACTAAATAATATCACCTGTGACCAGTCTACTTGTTTTGATCTCACAAGAAGGTAAATATTTAGAGTGGACATTGCCACATTCTATCCTTTATAAACTCTTTTAGGATGTCTTTGAATTTTGTAAGGTATTGCCATGTCTACTTATTTGACTCATGAAGTGTTTTATTGATGAACTGTTTTCCTGTTTTGTAAGAATTCTTTTTAATCCGACGGAGTGACTGTAGGGAAGTTTGAAGTGCTAGTCTTTATGTAGACAATACCAGAAAAATGTACGAATTTGCAAAGACAAATTGGCAAAATACACTAGGGTGTACTGTCCTAAGGATATTGGTTTCTTATTTTCTCATTTCAGAACCTCACCAAGAAAAAAACACATGGCAGATCAAATAAAAGTCATCTTCTGGTGCAGTCCCAGGACGGTCTCATCAGCTTTCTTGAAGTGTATGGACAAAGTTCCAGATTCTAAGATACTGTTTGAGATGTACACCACAGCACGCTTCTTTGGACCTGACAGAGTAACTCCTGCCAACAATGATACCCCTATACCTATACAAAATCAACCTGACTTAATCACCAATAAGACCCCAGAAGAACTTCAGAAGGATCCTGGGTCTGGTTTCCACAGTTCAATCTGTACTTATGAGTGGCTGAAACACCATATGGAGACAGGGTACCCTGATAAGAAGTTGGTATTCTCTAAAGAGATGAGTTTTTGCGCTGCAGGAAAGTTTAAATATCTTCCAGACTCCGGTTATCGCCATGTCTTTCTCATACGGAACCCAACTAAAGTTTTTCATTCATGGTTGCAACAACTGAAAGAATTAATACATTCCTCTCTTCTTCAGTTTGGAAAGAAACTTAAAAATGACTCTTTGGTATTTCCGAGTGAGGAGGTCTTCAAAGAAGCTTATGAACTATATTCATACGTAAAAGAAAAAGGTCTGGACCCAAATCCAGTTATCCTAGATGCTGATGATCTTGTGAATGATCCAGCAACCATACTGTCTGGTTTCTGTCAGACACTGGGGATTCCATACAGTGATGAGTTACTGAGCTGGGATGCTGGGCTTGAGGTTTTAAAAAACTGGACAATCAGTCAGCCACTATGTCATTTCATCAAACATAGTGACAGTTTTGAGAATTTCCGAAACAGCACTTGTTTTTTTAAGCCAAATGTCACAGGTCAGGCATCTGAATCTGAATCTGAAATGTCAGCCGACATAGATGTACAGAGCTTAATTGATATCTCTATGCCATACTACACCGAGATGCATAAAAAAAGAATGAAGTAAATATTTCTTCAATTAACACTTGAAGTAAGTGCCAAGTTAAACCTTTAAATACAATATAAAAAGACACTTTTTTTGATTGGTACATGATCGATGCATTGTACACAATGTGCAGATTTTGACTTCCTACAAGAAACCATTGATCAAGTTCAAGAAAGATTTGTAATTAACTCTCCTATGCCTTACATTTACAAGTTACAGACATTCCCCCCCCCCTAGTTAGTGTGGTGATTGATAACAGAAAACTATCCAAATAACTACTTACTAATACTATGCAGGCCTTGATCTTAAGAAAAACGGGGGCAGGCCTTTGCTGGCCAAATCAGAGAAATTGTACAAGGTGTGCTGGCCAAGTTGGTAGTGACAGTGCAATTTTTCTGAAGGGCATGCTGGCCAACTCGACAGGGCATAAGGCCAATGGCCTCCGTGGGCTCGGTTAAGATCAAGGCCTGACTATGGACTGGTTCCGATTTCCCAAAAGCACCAAGATTCATCTTATCGATATCACTGTAACGATTTGTGTTCTGACATCATATTTTTATATTCATATTTCATATTCATTATTTTCATATTTGTTATTTAAAAATTTACCCAGTCAGTTTCCCTCGTGGTTTATTGCTTGATATTTAAAAAATGAAAAGTCGCATCACCCTTATGGTAGATTCACATGCTGCCACTTCCTAGGTTATATCCATACAGCTAGCTTTATGGTTGTATCATATATAAATGGGGTGTGATCCCTGGCTACACGGTTGATTGGCTTCTGACTGGCACCCTACCGAACAAAGCCATTGATAAAATAGGGAGAACGCCAACATAAGGGCTGGATAGCTCAGTAGGTACATGTAGAGAGCCGGTACGTTAGACCGGTGGTCGCAGGTTCAAATCCTGCTCTAGTCAATTTTTCTTTGTTCACCCCAAAATTGATTAAAAAGTTTACCCAGTCAGTTTCCCTTGTGGTTTATTGCTTAACATCATGTTTTAGCAATTAAGACTGATTCGTTGCTAAACTCAGTTTGTGAAATTAAGCCCCGCACCTGAATTCACGAAACTTAACACAACTGCGTAAAGCCCAGTTCATACTACACGCGAATGCTAAGCGAATTTGACGTCTCAAATTTGCGACGAACAACTCGCTCAAGTTAAAATGTGTTGAACTTTTTGTGAAATTCACTGCGAAAGTAGGATAGTGACGTCAAATTCTCTTTGCGTTCACATTCGCGTGAAGTATGAAACGGGCTTAGGTCCACTTGCGCAATGTTTAGTGTGTAAGCTGTGCACTATACTTTTGTGAAAATCGGCTGCAGGTCATCTTGTAAGACAATATGATCTGACACAATAACCCTTCCTTGCACAACCAAACCTCTGACCAGCAGTTCTTGTTTGAATTTGAAAACCACAGCTTCTAAGCTCGGAGGTTCATGATTAATAGTCTTGAAAAACGTAATACTTGTACGTATGCCTGTGGTACTGACTCCATCAAAATTGAACTGAACTTATTTTGATTTTGATGGAATTTGATGGCATAGGTTTATGAGCAGGGGGACAGTTGCCCCCCCCCCAAAAAAAAAAAATACCCCCCCCCAAAAAAAAGACAAAAAACATGCAAGAAGAAAAACAAGTGGAAATGAAAAAAGACTTTTTCAGTCCTTCATTTTAGAAATATGAGGAAAGCTACAAACTGCCCTCTTTAAACTATTGAGGAGAGCTCTTTATACACTCCTCAGAACCAAACTTCAAACAGAAATCAAATTTTAAGAAGTGCTGTTTTTCGCACTCCTCAGACAAGGTGCGGAGGAGGGTGACTGCACTCAAACTCCTTAAAAATGATGGTCTGCTTTTTATTCAAAATTGGTACTTGTGTTTATAGCTATTGTAAAATTCCGGACAAATCAACCCCTCTGCCCCTCCCCCACCCGCCCCCCCCCCCCATTAACCAAAGAGTCCCCATTTGCCTACGACAGTTGGGTTACAGGTTATCACACTACTCCTCATGCAAACATTAAATTAACTCTTCAATTTGAGTATCTGAAATTTAATTCAAGAATCAGTTAAAAATCTGTCTGGTTTTTAATGGTGAATGTGAAAAGTATTTGTGCATAGATTGATTTGATTTGATTTAATCAGCAGACTCATCAAAATAAGATACAATAGACCATAAAATAATTGAAAAAAAATAAAGATGAATAGGCCTATATAACTGTGCAAAAGACAGGTAAATATGTCTTTCCTTCCATCTTGTATAATTAGGCTACCTGACTAACACATCAGCCCATTACTTTTTTCATTCTATTCAAGACGATGTCACAACTGATATGATTTATGTACAAATGCAATTTTTACAACACTTAGCGGGCCTAGATATACATATATAATATACAATCCTGATTGTTACTAGTCTTCATTCTTCTAGATGTTATTATTATTACTTTGAGAGAAATACTGTAATCAATTTTAGTACTTCATAATTTCCTAGATTGATGTATAATATTACTTTATAAGCTCAAGATTATGTAAAAAAAAAAATAGAACTTGATTTAAAATGTTTGTAAAAAAATATATAAAAATAAATGTAGTCAGTTAAATCACTTTGACTACCAAGAGTGATTTTACTGTAACAATGTAAGACTTGTTTTTTTTCCCAAGTTAATGAAGGAATCCTGACAAATCAATGGTCATTAATCAGGGTACATCCATCAAGAGGATTTAAACTGCTTTGATTTCTCTTGCTGAAGCAAGCTTTTAAAAAGTGGCCAGCATCTTTTTTTTTTTGGGGGGGGGGGGGGGCTTCTACCAAACTATTAAGGAACTTTACAGCCTCCCCACTACGTACAATGAATCGGTATAAAAACATGAGATCAGACTTTTAATTCTTCAGACATCGAATTAAGGGCATCATAACATACAAATGAAAAAATAAAATTAGCTGTTGCAAACTGCTTACCAACCACAAGGACTCTGAGAAAGACTCTGCTAGGGTCTCAACAGGAGGCCATTAACAATTTATTGCATCATAACACACACTGTAAATATTAGAGTTTCAATTACAATTCCCTGTAGATATTTGTATTTGTTCCTCACTATTTACGTTGACAGATTACTTGACAGTAATCAAAGTATATTCAAATGCCCTTCAATTCTTCCTGTCTACATAATCATCAAGAAATATAACGTACATGAAGACTAATGGTCTACTACACTTCGGAGGTTCCAACCCAGTATAGTCCCCAGCACAATTGATTAAGCAGAAAGTTAAGAACCCAGCCATTTTGTCCAACTACATTACAGAGCAAAGTCTGACAATCAATGGTCCTTGCATGGGATGTACATGTGATATGACTAGAATACAACTAAGGTCTTGATTATGTAACATTTAAGTTACACAACCAATGGATACATACATGTAGAGCTAACCTCTCCCCACCCCCCCCCCCCTTCTGTTTTGTACCTAGTGGTTATGGCCTCGCGCTTCAGCAATCAATCACAGGGATTTTGTACTAAAGGTTAAAAATCCTATTGTACTTGTAGTTTAGCCTTCGATGGTGAAGACCCATTTCGGCCACAACAAGCCGCCATCACAACTTTTTGCATTTACACATACGCATATATCGCATATAACTTTTGTTGTTGATCAATTTGAAACAGCTATTGATTTTCATCTGAAACTTTGGGACTAACTTCAAGATCCTGGATACATACCCTCTTCAACCAAACTGAAGTAGAGAAGTGAACAACCAACATAATACATCCATTGCAACAAGGTGCAATGTAAGTGAAAAAACAGATCATTAAAACCTTTGATTGATTGCAGAACTTGTCACCAAGATGGAAGACAGGGCAGGGCTCACGCTTAGCACTAGCCCGGCAAACATTGTCTAGTAAAAACTGTTATGGGCTGGTAAACACCACTTCTCAACTTGCCCTGTGGGCTACTAAAAAAACTGTGCAACTCACTTGTTTATAATGCTCATACTTCTTCCTTTTCAGATGTGAATAATACATTTTAGAAATGTGTTTTTTTGTTTATTTTTGAGTGTGTGAGTGTAACTTCATTTGACCATTAAACTGGTTGCTATCGCTACCATTTAATGGTAGTAACACAAAGATACATTTATGACAATACCTGTTTAAAATTTGGGCAACAAAAACTTCCTTGGGGCAAATAAAATGCACAGTTTCCTAGCCCCTTGGGCTATTTTACAAAAAGCTTAAGCGCAAGGCCTGCAGGACATACTAATAATAATGTTAACTCCCTTCCTAGTTGTCAAAGGAGTTTTATTTGGACAAGTATAAACAATTTCTTTGCACTAACTTAACCTGTTGGCCATGTTCTGAAGCAGCAGGACATGGGAATCCGACATTTATTAATATTTTCTAATTCATTCAGGCCTCGAATTAAGCCACGGCACCCACAGCAATTGCCGTGGGTGCCCTGTGCTTTTGCCGCGGTGCCCTTTGCAAAGTTCCAATACAAAGATACATTTTCCTCATAGAAGTGCCCCTCACCAGAGGAAAATTGCATGCTGTGCCCTTTCAAGAGTGAAGTTCAAGACCTGTTCATAATTATATTAGTCGGATTAGGGATAGCACATGATTTATAATTATGCATTTTCACATGCAATATTATTGTTTAAAAGATACATGATCCGTGCTCAAGCCGATTCTACCTTGATAAATAAATCCAAATGGTGAATTGCTATTTTTGTAAGATGGCCAAAGTTAATAAATCAATTTAATAAGTTGATTTTTGCACTATATAAGAGTTTGTTGTTATCATTA
This sequence comes from Marthasterias glacialis, assembly GCA_911728455.2. Classification (NCBI taxonomy): domain Eukaryota; kingdom Metazoa; phylum Echinodermata; class Asteroidea; order Forcipulatida; family Asteriidae; genus Marthasterias; species Marthasterias glacialis. Next base: position 5,710,264 of record OU452238.1, read on the forward strand.
TAAGTATATTTGATTGATTACAAAAAACATGTAAACATTGTAGACCATAAAAGAGCACACTCAAAGTTTGATGGAGAAGTTTAGCTTCAATGATGGAACACTTTGGATTACTAATAAATTAAGAAAATAAACAATTTGCCACCCCCCAAAATGCCCATGTTTTATTCTGTGAATTGAACTTTCTGACTAGTAGCCATGTATTCGATGCATTTTTCCTTGCCATGAATGATGACTGAAAAAATATAAGCATCCAAATTAACAGAACAAAAAAAAATATATTAATTTTGTGAAAGTTATTGTTGGAAAAGTATGTGACTTGCAAGTAATAGGTCATCAGAGTTAAGTCAATTGTGACAGTCTGGTCCGACTTTGAGTCTTTTGCCGATTTGACCAGATTGTGTTAGAGTATAGGAATACTAAGGAGGAGGGGACTCCCTCTACCATACCTTAAGATGAGCCATCTGTAAAAGGGTCTCATATTGTTTTTTTCTCTTTTTTTCCCCTTCAAATTAGAGTAACAACATCATCACTTGAGGTCAAGGAATCTGGGTATATAAACACAATGGCAGATCAAATAAAAGTTATCCTCTGGTGTAGTCCCAGAACCGTCTCATCAGCTTTCATGAAGTGTATGGACAAAGTTCCAGATTCTAAGATGCTGTTTGAGATGTACACCACAGCACGCATCTTTGGACCTGATAATATACTTCCTGTTAACAACAACAAGACAAAGCTGCTTGTTGAACAAGAGGTTATCACCGATAAGACCCCAGAAGAACTTCATAAGGATCCTGGGTCTGGTTTCCACAGTTCAATCTGTACATATGAGTGGCTGAAACACCACATGGAGACAGGGTACCCTGACAAGAAGTTGGTATTCTCTAAAGAGATGAGTTTTTGCGCTGCAGGAAAATTTGAATATCTTCCAGATTCTGGTTACCGTCACGCCTTCCTCATTCGTAACCCAGTGAAGGTCTTTCCATCTTGGAAGAAACTGACAGTAGAAATGATGGCCAAGGCCAATGTTCCTGTTACCATGGAGATGGAATTTGACAAGCAACCCCCAGAGTTGTTGCCACCAGGGGGCAGTTTCAAAGAAGCTTATGAATTATATTCATACGTAAAAGAGAAAGGTTTGGACCCAAATCCAGTTATCCTAGATGCTGATGATCTCGTGAATGATCCAGCAACCATACTGTCTGGTTTCTGTAAGACATTAGGGATTCCATACAGTGATGAGTTACTGAGCTGGGATGCTGGGCTTGAGGTTTTAAAAAACTGGACTGTGAGTCAATCACTACACAATATCATTCAATATTCTAAAGGCTTTGAGAATTTCCGAAACAGCACTTGTTACTTCAAGCCAAATGTCAAAATCCAACAGACTGACCCAGGAGTGTCAGCTGACTTACAGCGCATGATTGATTTGTCTATGCCATACTACACAAAGATGTATGAGAAAAGAATTAAGTAAAATACATGTAAGTCTGGTGTACAATGTCTGTTGTAACTCTAAATATCAAGGCACACATTTTTTAGGAGTACTGTAGTTGGGATAGAAGGTAATGCATATACATTTAGAACAAATATATTTTTGTATAAACTTTTGCAATTATTTGTATGTATTTAAAAAATTTAAATGTGTCAAAACCATGACCCAATTTCTATTTTTTTAAGTGTACAAATGTAGCTTAATAGCAGAAAAATTAATTGCTTGGCCATTGACAACGTCAAAATGGAGTTACAAGATGTTTGTGGTTTGTAAACCAAACAGTGTTGTCAGTAAATCTTTGAGTACAGTAACTACAGTCCTACAGGGTTTGTCCTTAACTTTTTCAGTAATGGTTCCACTGGTCCTAAGCTTTTTTACTAGTCCATACATTTGTATTTCATATTAAGGATGCCTCTCAGCACTAAACTAGCCAGCCAGACTGTTTGAAGAGATTTTTGGCAGGTCCTCCGAGGACCACTGTTCAAAAGGGAAAATATTGATTGTAAATTGGAGTCTTAGGCTGACGTTAATTAATAACATAAAATTGCAAAAAGTAGAAAATAGAATTAGCTGTTGCAAACTGCAAACATTTTTCTACGCCTCACGTTTCAACCCAAGCAGACTGTCTGCAAGGGTGGAAATGTGAGGCCATGAACAATTTTTGTGAACAAAAAATGTATTCACACTGTTATTTAATAATTCATCTATAGTCTTAGCAATGCTAATTAGCTTTAACAATGTATGTGTAATTCTTTTGACTGTATACATGTAGTGTACATTGCACAAGTTTCATGAAAACTGGGAAAGGCTTCAATGTGTTTTTACAATTTTTTTTTTTTAAAATAGCCTAAAGCATTCATTGACATTGTTAAGTGGCCTGTGAAATAGACTTATGTCTTGCTCGAACTCAAACGTTTTTGGTTCTCATACAATGTACATTGAAGAAATGAGTGAAGGAAACAAAACCCCACACTTCACCTGACCCAAATGTTCGAATATGTGCAGGGTTCACTGAGTTAATTCTCTTCAAAGTGATTCTAAATAAAAAAAAAAATACAATTGAATTGTTTTGTCCACTAAATGTGTTTGCTCAAACCATACCATCCTTTTTTTCAAATGCAACATTGCACATTTTTCAAAATGAATCACAAAGATAAACAATTCCAACTAAATTTTCTGAAAGCATTGTTTTAACAACCTGTCTAAAGTGCATTTAAAATTAATAAGAAGAAACACGCCTCTCAACCTATCAAGATTGTTGAGGTAAATCCACCTTTAATATGCAGGTGCAGCCATCTTCATTTGTTTCATCAAAAATCAATGTTAGGCCGAGTCCAAATTAGAGGCTATGGCTATGGCTACAGGTGTTGCTAAGGGTGTTGCTAAGGACGACCTATGCCTCAACGAATGTTGACACGATGAACCAGCCATAGCCGTAGGTAGCCACCATTTCAGACACAGCCTTACCAAATTGATTAGGCTGGGAGAAAAATAGTGTAGTTCCTCTTGATAAAAAGATAATAGGGTCTATTTGGTAAAAAGGGAGCCTAGCACAGCTATGGGTCAATACATACAGTACTTGGTTGGATTATGAATCAGTAGATTGGTCATCATAAATTTCAGCGTTTTTATTGCCTACCTGTTAAGCCCTATGTTTGATCATTACATACTTTTATCCTTTAAGTAAATGAATGGAAAAAAGATGCAGCGAGACACTCCCATAAAGGTCCAATGTACATACGTATTTCTAAGGACTACAGTAAATCAGTTAGGTAATGACGTCTAAAGTAAAACCAATTTTCGATGCTTGCATGCAAATTTTGGGCTTCCAATCTATTGAGTGACTACTCGAGGTGCTCACAATAAAGGTACAGTCATTTTTTCCTGATTCTCTTTAAGTTAGATACATGTACAATTTAAGCTAAAGTGTAAAACAAATTATTTAATTGCAAATTGCTTTACCAACCAGAATGATCTGTGGTATAAATTCAAAATGTAATCATGGCTGAAGTCATGTTCTGACCCCAGCAGAGTCTTTCTAAAAGGCATAAAGCACGCATTGAAGGAACACCCTTAGTTAAAATATTCTGCTGCTTTGTCAGTTTGTTTTTGTTTATTGATCTTCAATGTTCAAAAGAAACTTTATTAACACTAACTTCAAAATAAGCTTAGCTGTTGTACCACTAGTCTTGGCTCAAGACGTTGTTTTTAGTTATTCACCATCGTAATCTAACCGCCACCCGCGATCTAAGTATAGTACCGCTGCCGCGCTCATACCATCCCTTTCGCAAATCAAACAACAGAGGGCGCTATTCCAAAAACCCGATTTTCGACAAACCGGCTATCAGACTCTCCACTCAGAAACAACGTCTTGGGACTTTTCGTTACAAACTTATTGTTAGTGGTTGGGGATACACCCTCTATTGGCGGAAATTACACAGGCGCCGCGCCGTAAATGTAATACCATCTTGACCAAGACTATTGTACCACGTGTATGAACCATCTTTTAAATGTCAACCAAAGCTTATCAGATCCAGAAGAAGCATTATTAAGTTGAAATGTTTATTTCTTCTTCTCGGTACAGAATCTTGCTGTTCAGTCCAGGAAAAAAAAACATAGGAAGAAAACTGTGATCATGGCAGATCAAATCAAAGTCATTCTCTGGTCATGTCCTCGCACCGTCTCTTCAACTTTCTTGAAGTGTATGGACAATGTCCCAGACTCTAAGATGCTGTTTGAGATGTACACTACTGCTCGTATCTTTGGACCAGAGAAACAAGTTCCATCAAACAACAACGACTTTAAGATGCCACCTGAACCTGAAGTTATTACGGATAAAACCCCAGAAGAACTTCAGAAGGATCCTGGCTCTGGTTTCCACAGTTCAATCTGTACTTATGAGTGGCTGAAACACCACATGGAGACAGGGTACCCTGATAAGAAGTTTGTTTTTGCCAAAGAAATTTCTTTTTGTGCTGATGGGAAATTTGAATATCTTCCAGATTATGGTTACCGTCATGCCTTCCTCATCCGTTCCCCAGCTAAGGTCTTTCCATCTTGGAAGAAATTGGTAGTTGAAATAATGAATCAAACAGTTAATGCAAATTTGTCAGTAGATGAAATGGAATTTGACAAACAGCCCCCAGAGATTCTTCCACCTGGTGGTAGTTTTAAAGAAGCTTATGAATTATATTCATACATAAAAGAGAAAGGTTTGGACCCAAATCCAGTTATCCTAGATGCTGATGATCTTGTGAATGATCCAGCAACCATACTGTCTGGTTTCTGTAAGACATTAGGGATTCCATACAGTGATGAGTTACTGAGCTGGGATGCTGGGGTTAAGGTCGTTAATAACTGGACAGTCAGTCAACCACTGAATAATATCATAAACAGTAGTGAAGGTTTTAAGAATTTTCGAAATGGCACTTGTTTTTTTAAGCCAAGTGTCAAAGGTCAAATGGCTGAACAAAAAGTGTCAGATGATATACAGCGCTTAATAGATAATGCTTTGCCATACTACACAAAGATGTATGACAAAAGAATCCAGTGATGTATCAAAGTCTTTTTAGTGTCCTTTAAATTTTTTTTTACTGAAAATTTTCAATCCTTGTGGCAGTTCTTCATAGGGAGACCCACAAAAAAGTAACACTCCAAAGCAAAAATCAAGGCTTTTTTAAGCAATGATATCATTACATGTACTAGATTACCAGATCTTTCAAAAATTACTAAATAAATTCATAACAACATATTAATTGTCCTCAATAATCATTTAGTTGATTTGTTCAGTTTAGTAAGTACATACTCCTTATAGACTAGGCAGTTTGGCTAGCGTGTAACCCAATTCCTGCAATCCTCTTTTCCTTTGTCACACCACACCAAGTTGTTTGGACTTTGCCTGATCCTACGATAAGCACTGGGTGTTTGGGCCTGAGGACCCAACTCCTTCGAATTTCTTCACTTTGGTAATTGGATTTAGAAAGAATCGGGACATGCGTATCAATTAACTTTTATAACCTTTTTGATATGGCCATTTTGAATATAAATCTTCACTTAATAAGCAAAAAAATTTTTTACATTGAAAATTCATAGTCTCTTTTGGCGGACTAACTTTAATAACTTAATGTTTTGATCTAAATGTATGCACTGTTAATTTTATTGTTTGCTTTCAATAAACAAACCAACAGTTTTAAAGATATGATGATGCGTTTGATAAATGGTCTAATGCCTTTATGACTATTTATGGATTTGATTCTTAAAAAAGACAAGTGATATAATCCTGGTTCATAATACTTGACCTAGTTTTTGTCAATATTTACTCGGTGGTCATCAGCAGAGGGTGTGATAGACCGATTGCTACGTCATCTGAGCTGATGGCAAACTATGTGCAAATACATGCCGAGTCACACCAAAAGTCGGCTTTTGGTAATAATAACATAGTTACTAAGCCATTTTATTGAAGTTGTATGATGTGCATATGACATTGATATTAATCACATTACTGTTTCATACAGTACTAGTATTCTCCTACAAAAGAGTTATATTTTGAGTTATGCACTACCGGCGTCGGACGACTTTGTAGCCACCCGCCTGTTATTTTGTTTGTAATTTTGATTGTAGGCCTAAATCACTGTACAAAAAGGGTGAGCATTTATACCTAGCCTTGCGAAATTTCCAATAGGCAAAGGAATCACACAGTTTTGGAAAGCAATTTCTTTGGATGATTCAGCTTAAAAACTTTGAAATTCTTGTGTTGAAAAGTGTGTGATCCTGGTCTTCTGGCCTAAACGTTCCGTCGTGCACCAGTACACATTGTGTACATTTAATATCAATGTCACATGCACAACATACGACTTCAATAAAATGGCTTAGTAACTGTGTTATTATTACCAAAAGACGACTTTTGGTGTGACTCTGTCGGTCACCGCATGTATTTGCACGTAGTTTGCCATCAGCTCAGGTGACGTAGTACCCACAACATTGTACAATTTCCAAGACTTGCTGGAACTGTCCTTACTGGCTTTATTCAGCCACTCGAAGGTCTCTGGTACAAACTCTGGAATATATTTTTCACAAATTTTGAGAAAGAAAAGCCCCGATCGAATAAACAAATACAGCAATCATCATGTACCGTACCGCACTTTTCTATGGAGGACGTCGCGTTTGTTTACATTTAATACCCACAAATAGGTCATGTGACGCTGGTCGCGCAATTGGTCTATTGCACTTGCACTCCTTAAAAAAAAGCCCCAGCTCAACATTGGTAAGAAGAAAAACATTATTGTTCACAGATTTACATATACCTTACATGGTATAAAGATAATGATGGTAGAAAACTTTCCTTGAAATATTTCTGCCTGAAGTGTTATCGTTTTTAAATAATTGATGAAAATTGAAAATTAGTTATGACTATAGGAATGTGTACAAAAACGCTGAATACATAGACCTTATGCACATGACGTCATTTGAGTAGGGCGCCCTCGTCTAGAGGTCAAAATGAGGTTGTTCATTGGCCAATCCTGTGCGCCGCGCGTACAAATCTCTGCGTTTCCATTGTTACATCATCGATTTACCTCTAAGATGGCGGCGTGATGACGTCAATGCATAAGGTCTATTGTTACCGTTTTCTCGCAAACGAAAGAACGAAACGAGCTGACAATCTACAGGTTGGTTTTATTATATATATCTTGATTTGTGCAAAGAATGGAAGCATTTACAGTCAGTTTACCAATGATGAGCTGGGGCTTTAAAAATGATCCTGGTTATACATGTATGTAAACAGAAACTTCTTAAAGCCATCATAAAAGATTGGATACTTACTAATTTGACTTCAATGTTATCACTTCCTGCATCTAAGGAGTTCTCTATCAGTTCCTTGACAATGCTAACGATAGATGTAATGACCTGGGAGCTTGTAATTAGACGTACTGTATCAGATGAAAGCTTGTGCATTGAAGCCATCTTTAATGCTGTGAAGTGAAATTTAAATTCAATAAAATAGGTAAAGGTACTCATGAACTACATACGTATGAACCAACGTCTTGTAGGCGTAGGTGAAAAGGAGGGATGCATGGGTGATCAGAGGAGTGGGTATGAGGCGAGGGAAAATGTCCATTCATTACATCCTTGATCTTCGTAACTCCGACGATTCAATGTCAGCTCGGTAGCAACACAAATATTGAAGTTTTGCTAAACAGCTCTTTCATTTAAAACTTAAGGAAAGTTTTGATTTTTGTTTTAATTTACGATAAGATCTTGTGATCTTGAAGGCAATCCAGCCCATAGTTGCGATGGTCATCATTCCAACATGCAACTAGGAAACAGGTAAAGTTGTACCTGAGTCAACTCGTACCCAAGTCAACTGTTACCGCTATCAGAAGAATGTAAAAAAAGGAATAGATAATTAATATACACAAAGACACAAACAAAGTTTACCTCAGAAAAGATTGAAAAATCAAATTGTCATTGCTTGTTTTTAAATTAAATACGTGCAGACAACCGTTGGTACGTGTTGACTTTGCTTCGAGTTGACTTGGGTGTGAGTTAACCTGGGTATTGAGTTGACTTGGGTCTGAGATTACTCGGGTACGAGACTACGAGTTGACTGGAGTACAAGTTGCTCGTGTACGAGATGACTTGGTTGGTACAAGTGGTACAAGATGACCAAAATTCATGCAACCATACGATCATAGGTTACATCTTCTGCGCTTGACATACAACAGGCCTGCAAGGATTGCCAAAATGTTAGGTTTTTAAGGCTGGTTTATAGCTCGTCGAGGCGGTGATAATCGTTGAGGCGGTTATAATCGTCGAGGCGGTGATAATCGTCGAGGTGGTGATCGCTGGACACTGATTGGGCCTGACCCTTTTTATTGCAGTTCAAATAATCACCTTTTTGTGGCTCGGTTATTAACTTTATAAGTATAGATACATGTGTAGCTACAAAAGTGCAAGATGATTATTACATGTATATTCATTATAACTCAAAATATTAAATATTAGCCTATTAAGAAACATATTTTCACTTTCGTAGTTTCTATAAATTGTTTAGTGTTTTGGCAAACCTTCACAAAAGTGCATTTACAAAATCTCCAGAAGGTGGACAGTTCATACACTTCATATTTCCTTCCATGAATGATCGGCTATTGATTGAATCATGCACTAGTTACACTATATGCAGCGTACACATCCTGGCCAATGAAGGACGACGCAGAGTACCGAGGGGGTACTGATGTACATGTAGATGCATGTAGTGTTGATGTACACCAGTGGGGTAAACAGACATTTTCTTATGGGGGGGGGGGGGGTGGTAAGCGGGGATAAAGACATCATTTGGGAGGGGGGCTATTTAAATGTATCCAGAGTTCTCCACATGCGCAAGCTAGCGTATCGGGTTGCTACATGCGAATTAGGGGCCGATACGCAGAAATTACTGCCGATACGCAAAAAAAATAAAATTGTTTTTTAGATTTCAATATCAAATTCACAAAAAATCCGAACACAAAACCATTTTAAATGCTCCAGATTGCACAGTAGAGCTTTTCAAACCATACATTAACATTAAATAAAAACATTTTATTTAATCGACGATTTCACGACAACTCAAGACAACTCCACGACAACTTAATTCAGCAAGAGAAAACAACCTTGAAACACAATTTCTTTGCCTGGATGTAATAAATAATAGGTCTGGTCATCATTTTTTTCACAAAATAGACTTAATTTCCAGGAGGGAAATTATTTTTTTCCGTGAAATTAACCTGTTTTTCCACAGACCGTACCATTTTTCTAGGGGGGAATATAAGGGGAAAGAAAAGAAATGACTCGCACAAACATGCCCTTGTCTTTCATTTTCAATCTTTCTGTTATCTTTAATGTTTTAATTAATATTTTCTTATTTTTATTGAAGTATCTTTATTTGTTGTTTATTATTTATTAATTTTTCCGCTAATTATTTTGATAAAACAAATTGGACAAGCTTTATCTCCCCTTAGTAAAATGGTACGGTCCGGTGTCGATGCGCTAGCGCCGAAGCTTCACATTTGCACAAAAACACGGACGGAAAAATAGGTTAATTTCACTGAAAAAAATAATTCCCCTCTTGGAAATTAAGTCTATTCTCTTTGTGAGAAAAATGATGACCAGACCTATTATTTAATACATTCTTGCAAAGAAATCGAGTTTCACTTTCAAGGTAGCTTTCGCTTGTTGAAATAGGTTGTCGTGGAGTTGTCTTGAGTTGTCGTGGTGGAGTTGTCTTGTTGAGTTGTCGTGAAATCGTCGAGTTGACTCTAGTCTAAGTACGATCACTGGTTTTGGACAATTGGGTTCGTTGGGCCAAGAAGCGGAGGTAGTCCATTTAAGTCAGTTGAGTCGTGAGTCTGAGTAGACCGTGCCGTGTGTACTTATCATCAGTGTTATTGTACATATACTTTTGTAGCTAGTCATATTATTGCTAATGCTAGTGCCAGTGGTGGCTAGTCTTGCTTGCACTCTTGAGCTGAGGAGGGAACCCAGCGTATTGACACTTTAAGCTAAGTTCAGCCAGAGAGTATCGAATCCCTATTTTCAATTAGCATGGAGGGAAAATTTCGCTACAAACATTAGTAAAAAACAAAACAAAATTATCGTCATCAAGAAGAAAACATGCACATACGTACCTAGACCATTCCAAGTCGTATCTCCCGCCCTCTCATGACATTCCCGAGAAAGGTAGAATGACGTCAACGAAGTAACTTGATCGACCCTTTAATTCCTACATAAACAATTTTGATTGGTTAGTGTTATTGTTACATTATACATACAGTAGCTAAGACCCTGCAAGTATTTACATTAGTTTTGAATCAAAATGCATCCTAACGTAGCTTAAAAGTGTTGTAATTTTGAATCTTAAATTGTTCAACGGTAACAAGTGATATAAAATATTCATAGAAATAAAAATTAGCTGATTTTAGTGGCTATAATTTTTTGTATAAAGCAACCAATCACTAACTAGATTTGTCAGAAACAGAAAAGTTCTGCCACAACACGTTCACAATGCGCAATGCGGGGATGTCAACATATAGTCTGGTGCGTTTATTGCTATTTTTTATGTGTATAAATAAAAGAAAAAAACTCTTTAAAAGAGTCTGGGTTCTTTTCACATAGTGTTGTAAATGAGAGCGTGAGTTGTGACGAAGATAATGATGTGTCGAACTGGAAAACATTGATCGTGAGTTTAAGATACTAAAACAAACACTTAAAATAACAAAGTATTTTGGATATTGTCAGGTCTTTATAAACTAATTCGTATTCAGTTTTTGATTAAAATTTGTATATTATGACAAAGTGAATGAGGGGAAATACGTGCGTCCAAAACAATAGTTTTTTATTTAGTACGGAAGTCGGAAGTTGACTTCCTGCAACTCGCGATCGTATGGCTATACACTCAGTCATGTCAGTGCACTGTCTGACATCGACAAGTGACATTTTTTATTAATTATTCTACAACTCACATATAGATCCTTGTTATTTGATTGGTGGAACTTGCATCACATGACATTCGCTATCATGGCTATTAGTTTTACATACTACCATTCGGATCAGGGATAAAAAAGTTCTATTGTCCCTCACTTAGTTCGACAGCAGAGACTGAGACTGAGATGAGAGAGTGAGTCGGACTCTGAGTCATCAGGTCATGACTTACTCCTAGAACTATGAGGTTCGTTCCGCTATCGTCTCCACGAACCTCATAGTCATAGAGTGACATGTACAAAATCCTATTCGAAACTTTCTGCCCTTCATGTTTACATGGCTACAGTTCTTTTTTGAAATCAGATCTCGCCAAAACTAGGCTCTATGTGTTCTTTGAACTCTCATCGAGCGTTGCACGGGTCCAGAAAATCCACTCCGCAAACTAAAAGTTGTTAAAAAGTGATAAATTCTCACCGTAATTCAGATCCCATTCAAACAGTATTGCAACAAATATGGCAATCGGAGTTGCAAAATTAACTGGTACGCGGAACCAGCCCATAGGACCAGCGCACCGCATACCAGCATACCAGTTAATTTTGCAACTCCGGTCGCCATATTTGTTGCAGTACTGTTTGAATGGGATCTGAATTACGGTGAGAATTTATCACTTTTTAACAACTTTTAGTTTGTTCATGTATTCCTTAAGTTGTGGCCCATACTTGTAGACGGGTGGGTTCATAAATCTTGAAAATGTTTTATTAACGAAAATATAATGAAAATTAGACCCGAATCAGAAATCGGCGAAAACTTTAGTTGCACTCCGGTTAAAACGAATAACACACACGCCTGGAATATGATGCCTAGCAACATCTAAAGAGGGCGCCGTCTAGCTACTACCTTGCATGTGCAATTGCAGTGCGCAAATTTAGCATGCGCACACAACTTCGAGCTAGCTACACAAAGCTCGAGTGGGCATAAATTGTTGCACGCTAATTTCTCCTGCGCAAGTTCAAATTTGCGCATCGCCCTCGATATTGCACGCAATTCATTTTTGGGCGCAAGTGCATGTAGAAACTTCACACATAAAAGGACATTATGTTCGAGATGATTTGTACAAGTTCGCATTTTATTTTAGGTATAATTTTGATCGAAAGTGAACGCAGATATAAAAGATATTCAAGGGGTAGTTAAAAGTACTGAGAATATATGTCTGTTCTCAGCTTCCAACATCAGGTAAAAAAGGAGAAAAAACAACTTTTGTAATTTTTACTCGCATTGTAGAGAAGCTTTATACCCAGGACGTCAGTGGCAGTGCAACGGAGACTGAAGTGGACCACAGAGCGGATTTAAAACGAATCTGTGATATCGATACCCTGTTCAAAAAAATTGCCAAAGACTCAACAAAATTGCTGGAAAATCACCTACTGGCTTCTCAAGACATCAAAGATGAAATGAAATGCATTTAATTGTACTCGCGATCATTTTCTGTCCTCCAAATCGATGATTTTTTCGGCTAACTAAAAGTGCAGTCGTTATGATCTGCATTTTACTACTATATCACGTGACATCAACTACTGTTTCCTTGCATGTGAAAAGTTGTATTAACAATACGAGGATTGTGTGTTCGCTGATGCCCTGACTTGCATATTGTTTTGCGCAGTCCAGTGTAAATTTCGAGCCCAGATGTTATTATTGGGCTGTTGTGGCTCTCTTTATTCATCATCAGTCGTATCATAGTCGCCATTACAGCCCACCCCTACCCATGCCCCAAACGCTAAGTTTTCAAAGTGCGAGCAAGCCATACCACTTTGATTGGAAATATCGACCGCTTAAATACACATCACATAATGTGTAAAGTTGATTATAATACTGATATTGCCGGCTATAAATGTGTTACTTTTTAAGATTGTAATCTTGTAGAGAACGTATACCAAATAAAGAAATAATATTAACTCTAACAGTCCCTATTTCATCAAACTCTAACAGCAGGTTTTGTTGGAATGTGTTGGACTGGGTACTGCACTAGTAAACTGATCATGCTTTACATGGGTTCAGGCATACCACCATTATCAGAGTATCACAGTTTGGGTGTTGAGTTACCCATATGTGTTGGAATTTGTTAGAGTGGGGAAGGATCCTTGTAAATCACTCTAGGGAGTTAGTGTTAATCTTATCGGAGTGGTTGGACAGTATGTTTGCGTGAAAAGTGGTAGTTCTATTGCTAAGTCTAACTTTATTCGTAGGACTTTGTAATGTTGGCAGTCCTGATGAATGTTAATTTAATTTTGTATTTGATTTAACAGAGGCTCTACAGAAAGATACATAGCTGAAGATCAAGTACTACAAGTCATTCGGAATATTTCATTCAACTAGACAGAATAGATATCCATTATGAAGATATCAGAGCAGACGAGTGGAGGTACCAATGGGGGAACCAACGGTGTAATTGAGTCCAACTTTCACTCCTGGCTGAGTAGCAGAGGCATGTGGATCTCTTACCTCATCGGGATTTATGCGCTGCATTTATTTTTTTTGTGCCTACCATTCCTGAATGTGGCCATGGTGTGGACCCTCACAACAGTTTCACACAGTTTGGTGAGTGGCAGGGTTACAAACAACCCACTCCTTTTAGCATTTTGAAATTTCTGCCAAGGCCATCATGTTTATTGTAAGCATGTTTGTTACAAGCATCTTTGCTGTGTTGGCTCTTTGGCTGAAATTGGAAAAAATACCAAAGAAATGGATAGGGTTGCTCAGAACCTTAGGATCAGAGACCCATATAATTTAGGTGAGTAGGTGAATAGTATACAATTATTGAGTGGCTCAAAGTGCAATGGGAGGAATATTATAGCAAGGTAAAATTTGGACTTCCATTTCTTGAGGCGAAGCCAAGTGAAATGGAACAGTCAAAATTTTACTGAGCGATAATATTCCTCCCATTTCCCGAATTAAAGCCACTCAACATTTGTTTTATATAATTGACATATAGATCCTTGTCATTTGAATTTTTTCACAATAAACACGAAATCAAAATAAATACGGTTCCTCAACCACCCATCACTCTGAAAATTCTAAAACACCTTAACAACGTGGACGACTCCATGTAGACACAGACGCGCTATTTTCCGTACTCCATACGTGCTTGACAGCTAGAACAGCATAATACGTGGGGTGTGATATTATTACAGTCTTTTGCACATGTGCGCCTTTGTTTTAGCAGCGGTGCTCTATTGCTCAAAATCATTGGGAACGAAGATGATCCTAACTGTTGAAAAGGAAATACTATTCTCCATGGGCAAATAGGACTTTTTGATCACCGACGCTGATGGGAATAATATTGAATGTCATGTGATGTAAATTCCACCAATCAAATGACAAGGATCTGTATGCCAGTTATATAATTTCAAATGGTCAGAGTTAGCCATACTGTGCATGGCTTATGATGACAATGATACGAATTGTCAAAGTGCCCTATAGAAGGTCCCAACAGAACTTCAAAGGAGGGCCAAACAACAGTATCAAACTTTTTTACAACAGGTGCAATAAAAGGAAGTTTTCCAGCAAGGGGACAAATAAAGCTTTCAAGCTTTAACCTTGCTTTGATCAGTGTGTTTCATGACAAAATCCACCCATGCCCCAAGATGCTCCAACAGTGGCATTTGGAAAATTTATATGCACAGATTACAGCCATTGCCTAAGGTGCTTCAATAGGAATGGTAAACTGGAGAAGGCACCAGCTGTGCTCAATTGCAATGGAATTTAGGCCACTGTGGGAAGAGATAAGGGTTTCAAAACGTTGGAGGATTTCTGCAGTGGCAATCTGTGGCACTGATGGATCACACAAATACAGTGACAGGAAAGTATGGCATGGGTTACCTCACCATTGTGTACATACCTAGGGAGATTTTGAGGCACTTTGGAGTATGCACGTATAGGAGGGTTGAATAATGTGTGTTTGTTTACCGTTGGTGTGATTTTATTAAACTAAGGCTGGGATGCAGAAGAAATTACTCACTTGCACTTTTTGTTTTCTCTTATTGTGCAGTTGATGTATTTGCTATTCCACTACATCAAGGGTGCTATATGGTCAGACAGCCAAGGCACAGAACGCTACTTAACACAATGGGAACAGATTGACAATGGAGACCAGTTTACAACTACAAGAAAATTTCTTACCGTCGTACCTATTGTAATGTAAGTATAAATTCACTCTTTTGATTGGCTTTGTATTAAATGCAGTCCTAGTTCATTCAGATGTCATAGTTCAATGAACTCTGTAACCCCTTGAAGTTTTCACTGAGAATCTTTGTGACTCTATCAAATTTGAACAACATAAAGAGACTAAAGTTTGATATGCTTGTTCTAGTGCTGACACTTGCCAAGTTTTTGTTTTGGCTTCTTGGCTTAAACAGTCGGATAACTGCCATATTGTTTCCCTTTTATTCAAATCAATGTTCTCAAAATGGTGCAGGAAAGGGAACCAGTATGGTTCCATTTTATGTCATTGTGAAAAAGAGGTCGTTCATACACTTGTACTAAAGTTGGTCTAACTCAACTTAGACCCATTCTGGTTTAACTCTTATGCGTCTGAACAGTGAACAAGTTAGACAGGAACAGGTCTAAACCCCAAAACTTAAACCGTCCAGCGAGATGGTCTAAGTCTAAACACGGCGTGTGGACAGAATGACATCCGGTTTTAAGTCTTCCCCGGTTACTGTTGACCTGAAGGACGTCTTACGTATTGCGTAACACGCAATAAATTGGGTACAACACATGTGTACCAATGATCTAAGCAATGCTACATCGCCGGTCGGTGCAGCTGGATTCGCGCAGTTTATGTAAGTATACCGGATGTTGTAAGTTGGGTCATGATGCTGTGTTGACCTCTTAAAACCAAAGATAAACCGTATCCGGTTCAACTTTAGACTGTCTGAACGCAAGATTTTATTTTTTACAACAGCTGCCCTGCTGCTCGTAAAAGTTAGACCGCTTCTGGTCTCACTTTAGTACTGTGTCTGAACATACCCATAGTAATACAATTCTCATTGTGGGTATAGGGAATCTGACATGGACCTTCATAAGTTTGATAATGGTGAATAGGTATGATATAAAGGAATTGAAAAGATCTTTTCTTCCTTCATGCTTCCGTCAGAAAATAATTTTCTTTTTCTAAATCGCCCTCATGTTACCAACATAAACAGGACAACAAATAAAATGAAAAAAAAACCAACAGTGGAAAATGGTTTTGTGAACTAGTGGTATGCACCATCATTTTATTCACTGTTCACATTAAATGTTTGGGTGTAAAACCTAAAATTCACTGTGAAATACAAACGTCACAATTTGATCCAGGGCTATATTATACACAATTTTCTTAATATGGAATTGTAAATTTATTTATTAATTAGCTTTTTAAAGTCAAATTTCCAGTTCCGTTGAGGGGAGCAAACATGTTCTGTTATCGCTTTTGATATAAGCGTTTGTGGATTTGTCGGATCTCCGCCTTTCCTGCTTTGATATTTAGTGGGATGAAATTTGGGCGTTGGGAGGCGGCGGATGCGCCTCCAGATCTCAGGCTATGGAGGCCAAAACTATGGATGTCGAGGACAAAAGGTTTTAGGTCTTCAAGAACAGCTTCTCTGCATGTAGTTCTGGTGTAACTGAGTCCATGAGTGGTTGGAATAAGGCTGCTTTTTGAACAAACTATTCTACGAAGAACTTGTAGAGAGGAATTTGGTGGGTCACCCAAGGCTTGAAAGTATCGTTCAGTACTTACGACTGGGCAGGTTGGTTTAAATGTTCTGTAGATAGTTATATCACTGCCTTGACGAAATTGGTCTGTTTTTGACTTTGTTAGTTGTATGATGAGTCTATCTTTCAAAATGCTGCATTCTATTCTGCTTACATTGCTAATGTAACTTTAACGAAGAAAACCAGTGTAGCAAACAAAAGACGTAAACAGTGTATGCAGGTCGCTTAGAGCTGTGTCAGGTTTTCCTTGGGCGTTGTACAGGTTTGCCATTATCTCAGGTGTTACTGGTTCTTTTCTCTTTGGAGTTGTCTCCTGTAGCCTTTAGTACTGTTCTCACCAATGGATTGTCTGTGGGGGATAGTAATCCAGCTAAACTGTGACTGTGTGTCCAGCTGACTTTGGCTGATGCAGAGTCTGCTACCTGGGAGTAGTGAAGTTAAGTACAGGGCAAAATCAAGCTGTTAGGTTGGGAAAAATGCCACTCCAGTCATGGACGATGCCCATGACTCCCACTTTTTCTAGGATGCACTTTACTTTTTCATGGTTGATTTTGCTTTTGCCAATATGAGGAGTGATGGGAGAAGTTAAATGGTGATATGCCGCAGGTTGGGGTAGTTCAGGTTTTCGGACAGTTCTACTCATCTATCTGCAATTTAGAATACAAATAAATGAAACAGCAAAATTTGCTTGCAGTACCCATAAAGGGTTTCACAATGATGCAATGCAAAAACATCCCCAAGCAAAGTGCTGTGTATTTGACGCCATAAAGGCCAAGCGATTCAGTTCTGTTCAACTTCAATTCACTCACATTTATTCCACACCAAATAAAAAAATAAATCAAACAAAATACATGCAGCATTTATTTTACTTTATTTTATTTATTTATTTATTATTATTATTATTTATTTTATTCTTTAATTTTTTTTACTTTTTTCTGTTTGTTCATTTTCATTTATATATATATATATATAAGGGCTGGTTAGCTCAGTTGGTAGAGCACTCGTACGGTATTCGAGAGGTCGCGGGTTCGAGTCCGGCATCAGCCAAATTTTCTTTGCTCACGCTATTTATTTATAATATTCTCCCAGTCAGTTTCTCATGTCCTTTCTCTGTGTAAAACCACGTAAAAAGCTGTATCCATTCGTTGTGCATCCCCGCTACTGCCGTTTACCAGGTTATTTGCATCTTAACCGGGGTAGTGATCCCTGGCTTATCGGCAGCACGGTTCGGCTTCTGACTGGTCCCCCCGAGCAAAGTAGATTTGGTATTGCACATAGGACCGCCCACCAACTATAAGGGCTGGTTAGCTCAGTTGGTAGAGCACTCGTACGGTATTCGAGAGGTCGCGGGTTCGAGTCCGGCATCAGCCAAATTTTCTTTGCTCACGCTATTTATTTATATATATATATGTATATATATTTTATTATTGTTACTTATATATATTTGTGTGTGTGTGTGGGGGGGGGGGGGGGGGGGGTTTGGGTGATGGCAAGGTAGACTGTCTTGATGCCCAACGTCAGTCTGAATTGTACTCATCGGTAGCCACGTGAAACCCCCAACTTGTGCAGGATTGTGGGCGCCACCTGGGTATTGGGCGGGGTCGTGCACCCCTCTTTTTAGCCAGTCTCTGAGTTAGAGTGGTATTATGCATTTGTTTTAAGTGATGGGCGGGATAAGGAGAAACAGGTTTTAGCTGCTCAACAGAGAATGAGTTTGATACTTGCCTCCTCGGTTGATACATACTACATTTTAGAATGTACTACACAACATGCAAGAATGCGCTCTAATGAGCACTGTACCACCTGTTGTACAAAAAGAAATATTACAGTTGTACTTCTTGGTGGTAATTTTTTGATTTACGTATTTTTTATTTCAGGTTTTTCCTGGCGAGTTTCTACACAAAGTACGACCCTGTGCATTTCCTCATTAACTGTATCTTTACGTTGATCATTGTTCTACCCAAGCTACCGATGTTCCATGGTGTCAGAATATTCAACATCAATAAATATTAGACTGTCTGCTGCCCTCAACATCATGGTTAGTCAAGTTACTTGTCGGGGGCCTATTTATAGTGACCTCAATTATTGCTGATATCTTAAGTGCGGAATGACCCTAAGGATTGTAACTCAAACACATCAATATTTTTGCAGAGTTTTAAGAAATTTTGAAGTGTAAATGCCTTCATGTTCTTGGTACTACCTTAATTTAAATCGAAAATAGTTTTGAATATTTGGGAATTTAGTTATTATCCTTAATTGTGATCAAACTGACCACTCAAGAGTATAACAACTTAAACATTAATGTTTTGAGTTGTGTCAACATTGAGACTTTGGCTGTGATAGTGGCTTATCAGTGGTAAAACTAGCTGCCAAAGCCACTGTTCAGAATGTTTACTTGCATTCATCAGACAGTTGACTTTGACGGAGTTGCTTCTACTACATTGATTGGTCAATAGATCTCCATTCTCATACTTGCAATCCCTTGATTGGTCAAAGAACTGGCCATTCATATTCATCCATTCTTGAAATTAGATATGAGCAATACTACAAGAGGTTAAAAGACGATACGAATAAGCCCCTTTCAAGTTAAAAATAGACAGTAAGGAAGTGTTGCTCATGAACGTTACTGGTTGAAGATTGACAGATGGTAACACTACCCTCCTAATACTAACAAGTCTCTTAGCCTTTTTGAGGTATGGCAGACATCCTTATAGCCTAATCCGAGCAGCTTGTTCATGGGCGTTTACACCACCACAGCTATGGCCGCCAAACGCACGGGTCGACACACACGCAGTGTGAATCCTTCATGCTGAAGTGCTATTGTCCCGTCGCAAGCGTGTGCGGCAGGCCACAGCTACGGTTGTGTAAGGGGTTGTAGAACGCCATAAACAAACGCTGCTCGGATTAGTGTATAGGAGTGCACTGGTTGGTTTGGGTGTATACAGACAAATTTACCAAAACCAATTAGTGCCCTAGTAATATGTCCACCATTTCAAAATGGCTTGTAATGTGTCCACCATTTTGAGATATGGTGGACACAATACTAGAGGACTAATTGGTTTGGGTAAATTTGTCCGTCCACACCAAAAGCAAACAATGCGCTCCTATTTCTATAGTGTCTGCCATAACTCAAAAAGGCTAATCGAGCTCCCCATCAACTTGTTCAATTCAAATGACAGGTTAAATGATTTTAAAAAGGGGATGGGATAACTGTAATGAAAACTGGTAAAGCCCTCTATAATCCTTCATCGTAGTTGTCTTTATGATGAGATTTCAGGAATCAGCCATTTCTGAAATTACCACACTATTAAAACCCTCCTGTGCATGTGTTCCACAAACTTGCCTACCCCTTACATCCATGGTGCATTTGCATGCTTTCCACAATCTTGTGCATGTTCTTCTGAAGAGTAGGGCACAAGTACCACAAAGTTCCACAGTGAATTATAAACAAAGTCCCACACTGAACAGTTACTGCAGGATTATGTGGAACTGACCTGCTATGCTCACACAGTGTCTTGTTTTCCAGATGCCTGTGGGACTACATGTATGTGGTTTCTATGTTCTTCAAAACTCCATAGTTTTACTATGTGGTAGCGGATTTTTGTTTTCAATTTGCCGTTTTATTTGGGTGGAATTGCATTGTGTTCTACAGCAGTACACATGTTCTTTAAAATTCCACAACTGTGGAATTCCGTGGAATGAATGGGTTTTTGAACAAAGTGCACTGATTGTAGGAGGGATAATGTGAACCACATGTTATTGATAGATGTCAGTCAATGAAACAAATATGATTGAACTTTTATAAACCATGTTAAATATTTACCACAGTATTGAATTCACTTTGTGAATTGAACTCTTGTAGTAATAACCAATGTTCCAAAAGCACATAATGCAGTATTTTATTTTATAGATTCCATATTCTGAGTTTAAATATAATGAGGAATGGAGCTTCTAATTGCAAGTACCAGTTTACATGTATCTAAATTTATGTTTTGTACTGATTCCCAGATTAAGTTCAAACCAAGATGACCTCATTTAGAGAGGAAAGTGTAGTTTAGGTTAGGTTTGTTTATAAGGCAGAGATAATAGGGGTGCTATTCTAAATGACTTATTTTAAGCAAAATCTGGAGACCACTGAAATGTGTATTTGTAGGAGATTTTCAGGACACTAGGTGGCAGCTGACTTGTCAGGTAAATCTATTTTTCTCATGCTCAGAGCTAGAAACTATGTAAACATTGAAAATAAACCTGGTATGTCTGCTGCCACCAAGCATTCCAAAGTCTCTCACTGTGTCACATGGGTTGTATTTATTATTTTTTTAATGACTCACTGTTAACCAGTTGCTACCGGGGTTCTACCATTTTTCCCGTCCCCGTGGCGGGATTATTTTGTCGGAATCGCCGGAATCATTTTTCTTTAAGAGGACCGTTGACACAAAGAAACCATGACTCAACAAAGCCAAGAGAACAAAGATTCTCTTTATTACACCGTGAGTTTTGTTTCTTCGAGAAAATGTCAAATTCATGCACCGTGATTTGCAAAACATTGGCCGTGAGCCATGGCATAGGAGTGGTACTAAACCATGAACCATGGCTGGATCCCTGGTTCACTCTGAATTACCTCTAATGAGCTAAAATACAATGAATAAACAATGGTGGAAGCCTCTCGATGTCTCGTAATCCTCTTCTTGGAACAAAAGGACAAAGGTCTGGGATTGACAAAATAGTCAAACGCAATCTGGCGCTTTATGTGGGTGAAACGAAGCGTTGCACGGCGCATGCATGCTCGTACATGCTCCGCAGTGGAATGTGAGGGTACCCTTTGCTCCGAGCTTGGAATTTCACACAACATCACAAGAGTCAGGTCATCTGTTTGTTGGCTTGGAAAATATTTGCATTGATACATGGCATCCGGCGCCTACTGGTTAAACGGTTCATCAGTCTGATTCATGTCTTACAACTCTGGCTTCAATTTGTCATTTGAAAGTACCAAGTTTTAATATCATTATTGATTTGAATTCAAATGTTATAGGTTTGTTGGACATGCATGTTGCAAACATTCATCGATGATCAAGATAATACATGTTCATGGGCAGTGGATCCAGAACATGTATTTTTTTTTGGGGGGGAGGGCTGGGGAAGGATGAAAAATCTACAAAATTAAAAGGAAATAATCAAAGGGAGAGAAAAACAAAGTACAGTGAGGGGGAAATGAGGAACAACGTGAAGGCTCTCTCCCTCTCTCTTTCATTTATTTTTTATTTTTATTTTTGTATTTCATTTTATGATTTAGGCCCCTTAACCCCAGCCCCCCACTCCCACCCCCCGATCCACCAAGTGTGTTTGTTTCATCATCTGAAAAGAGTCTATAATTTAAGCACTATTCGCAGGAAGCAGACCGTGTTTTCATTAGACTGGTGTGGTTTTTTGTGTTGCATTAATTCACCCACTCTGAAAATCAACTTTCATTTGAATACATGTACTGCATAATATTGACTCTGGATTTTTAACAAACAAATTAACTTGTAAATATAAGAATTTGAGAAACTGTTATTTGTGGATTTTACTTGTAAATTGGATTGAATTTCAACATGCCTGTCATCTGTTTTCATTATACCCGAAGCAAACACTATTAAATATTGTTCATTTTATTAATTATTTAGCAACCAAGTTGTTGCGACACTGATGTGATGAACTCTATGGAAAAAGGCTGAAATTTAAAACTCAAAATTCTTTGGAAAGTACATGTAGTTCCTTTTCAGTTAAATAAATCTCCCTTAAATTTTATGGAGATTTGTATTATTTGATAATTTTTCTCTGCGCATAATTTAAAGACAATATGTTACTTACATGAATTGTTATGAATATTAACTTGAAAGGATTAGCATAATGATTTATGTGTTCAGTAGCCCATATGTGTGTCCCGGTGTGCATGACTGGAAATGACCGGGTGAAATCCGAGTTTAAACAACATCAGCAACCACCACGGTGTGCTGATTTTGAAGCAATGCGACACACAACACGTAAAACCTGGCATAGTTACATGTAAACTACAGCATAGCATCCATCTTGATTACTATTTTTAGCTGTACTCGGTTTCCCAAGATGCATTGCGGTAATAAGATGGTGCTTGTGTTATATATTAAAAGGTAAAATATAGGATTTGTAAAGCTGATAGTGCAATGTTCTTACCTTGTGTGATTCAATATATTCATGAAAAAAACAAACCTGTTAAAATTTCGGCTCAATCCGTCGTCTGAGTGGGGAGAAAATAGTGAAAAACCTTGCACTTAATCATGTAAACACGTCCTTAATTTCGATTGTTAAAACTGAAATTAAAATCGGGGTTTTTAAATTCTGTTTCCTTGACTTTGACAGTATATCAGACAAATATTTCTATGGAAGATTGGTACTGGTATGAACTTCATAAACAGTAGTCTTTCAGATTGATACTAATAACAACATTTTTTGATGGATACCAATTCTATAGTCAACCTTTTATCGCTAAAATGCATCAGGATAGGCTGCAATCTACTTGAAAAGCTTGTTTTCACTTCTTCACCAATGATGTAGAAATTCAAGCTTTTATTTATGGTTGGTTAAAAAGTTTACCATGAAGGCTGGTTTGTGATAATGCAACATCTATTGCGACATCAAAAACAATTTTTCATGAGTGTTAACTGGCCTCCCTATTAACGTTACATTTTTTCAAAAACTGGAAATATATTTTTCAAAATCGCGTTTAAAGGTAGAATGCAGGATAGGTATTCATTTCATTAGAAATGTTTTTTTTATTAGTATCAGTCTGAACGCTGACTGATTATGAAGTTCATACCAGTTCCAATCTTTCACAAAAATATTTCTGTCTGAAATACTGTCAAATTCGAGAAAATAGAATTTGAAGACCCCATGTTTAATTTTGGTTGTAACTGTCGAAATCAAGGAAAATGTGTTTACATGCTGGAAAGTGTGCATGGTTTTCCACTATTTTCTCCTGACTCTGATGAGGGATTGAGCCCAAATGTTAACAGTTTTTTCAGGTATATATTGAATCAGACAAAGTAAGAGTGCTGCAATATCAGCTTTACCAGTCCTGTACATGAATTTTACCCCATTCTCGACTGTATGCCCCAAAAGTATTGTAAAGTGAACAAAGAAAAAGAGAACTACATTGTTGTTTGAAGTGTTGAAATTAATTCGGGTATAACCTTTGATTTTAAAGTGTTTTTTTTGGGGGGGGGGTGGTTCATAAAATATCTACCTGAACATTCAAATATGAAATTTAAGAAATTTCACGTGAACTTACTTTTATACTTTTATGTTAAGTTTATTATGTAATTTTCTTTCTTGTAATTTCCATACGTGGATTTTTAGGTTTTGAAGACTGTGAAATATAATGAAGTACAGCATGAAGTTTACAACTTGTTGCTCAAACATGCTTGACAAAATGTACAATAAATGGCTGACCTCTAAAAGGTACAGATACACAGTTTGCTAACAGAATTTGAACACCCATTCAGCAGGTGCATTTTCTTTCTAGTGTTGAATTTAAATGTGGAAAGGGCAAGGGTCCTTCCATATTTAAGGTTCTTTATTTACTTCCTTAAAGTATACTTTAATAGCATTTTTTGCTCTTAATTATGCATATTAATCACTACAATTACACAGAGGAAACAAAAGGTTTTAATGTGAAGCCTTTGGTTTATATATATATCAAATATTTATATTTGCAACAAAAAAAGAAGAAAGAAATAAAGAAATTTGATCTGTAAATGGGAGAGCCCATTTGCTCCTAAATAGATGTAAAATAACTATTGACCGATCGGTTTAGCACATTGAACTCAATTTGTGGTGGTTGAGTCACTGAAGTGTAAGTTCGAGTCATGACACTGGTCATGACACTTGTGTACTTGAGCAAGACACTTGACTATAATTGCGTCACAGTTTGTTTTATCTTTATTCATATAAATAGCACTGTTTAAGGAAGAAAGGACAGAAAAGAAATAATTTTTGAAAAAAAAAAAAACAGGCAATATTTTTCGTAGGCCAGATTTTTCCATCATGAAAGTAATGTGCAAACTCTTTTTGAGCATTTAAAAAGTCAAAAACTTAGTTGTTCCTTTGCTTATTCATTTTCAGCTACAATATGAAATGTTTTGACCAAACACATAAAGTACCTCAAAATGAAGTGCGCCCTCATTCTGTCAATGATTTAGCGTTTATGCTTCACTTCATGCCGTTACGCGCCATTGAACAGTGGATGCACTTTGAACACACGTGTTAAAATAAAAAAAAATCACTTGTATGTGTTGAACTATCTGTATTTTTGGTACCGGTTGGACGACGTAGGCCACCACATACAAAAAAAACCCACCTGGACTGGAAATCTAAATATCAAAAGGCCAAATTGTCAGGTGTGCATAGCTTGCATTATTCAGCTGCAATGCTAAACATACATGTACGAGAGCGAGAAACTTTGTACACGAGTTATATGTGTGAGTGTGTACTGTACGAAGTTGACAAGCAAACACAATGATTGCTGCTGTCTGAAAACTTTGGGAATTTATGATCAGTGTGGTGTGTGTGCGGCGGTGGCATTATTGGGCTACATCTGGCTGTGAAATTCATTCACATAATCCGTTCATCAGTAAACTGAAATTGTTTTACTTAACTGATCTGAAGTAGCAGGCCTACAGCAATAATAAAGGAGGAAGCGTCTAATTTATCAATTTCCATCGAACTTCAAACCTGCCAAAGACGTGTCCCGAGACAACGGCGACCGCACCAGCGGGACAGTGAAAATGACAATGGGGTGTCTAGTGAGAAATCTCCGGCGGTACTTACAGCTCCTGGCCGCTCTTGTAACTTTGACGTACGGGCAGAATTTGGACGTAGAGTGGCCGATAATTCATACGGGACCCAGTGGGAGTATGTTCGGTTATGCTGTTACTCAACATAGGGAAGGCAGTACTGACTGGTAAGTGAACTTTCATTATTGTATTTGGTTTTTCTTGTGTTGTTTTTGAATGATTGACCAAAATTTCTGAATTTTTAAATTGTATTTTCATGTCGCATTTAGTTTAGTTATATACATGAGGTTGGATTTTACATTTTGGCTCGGTGTAGAGATTTTAGACAGATTTTAACGGAGATTGTTTTGGGGGAAATATAATTTTCCCCCAAATAAAATAAATGAATAAAATAATTTAATATAAATCAACACAACAGATCAAGCAGAGTTGTTGAATATTGATGTCTTTATCATAATTGCCTTATTGTGGGATGGAGTTACAAACAACCGTATGCTATAATGCAAATGGGCATGGTGGTTGTGATTTTATTTTTAATACCTTTTTTATGGTTTAATACGTAGTAAAACAGTATCTGTTTTTTGTTATTTGTTAGTTTTAGGCTGAAGCAAACATAATAAATTTTATAGTAGCGCTACATTTACATACAAATGGTTACAAACAAAATACTGTGTTGTACACTACATTTACTGTATGGCAATATGTAGAGTGAATGTAGAGTTCAATCAGTTGTTAACTATGGTAAGTTGTACTTGAAACTAGGAAACAGGATATTACTTTATTTAAGCTTCCATACAATGCAGTTTTCATAAACTCATTGTTTTTTCTTTGTACAGTTTATTAAGACATCTTGTGAAAAATAAATATGTAGTCAAGTATGATTCGAATCAACCACATAGTTGCATTTAGTTGTCAGGTCCTGGTGAGCTTCTCTTTCCCCCAGCCTATTCAATCATAAGTTTGGCCCCTTTCACATTAAATGCTGTAGGCATCCTGAGCATCCGAACGACATGAATAAATACCCCCACAGATTTGATGGATCAGTTTGGAAAATCTTTAGAATCTATCAAAACAGAAGTCCATGTAGAATTATGAATATTTGGTTGCACAGAAGCGATGAAGGAAATAGTTAGCCTGCTCAAGGAGGTCTAGATTGGTCGTTGGGTATCAATAGATTATTTCCGATGCTGGAGGTCAACACAAACATGAAGCTGATTCAGCTCAATGGACTGGGGAATATTACTAAGCCGTTCCTTGGAGGGTTCCAGCGGTGAAAACCATTGCATCATGATGTTAAAATGGAAATAAAAACTCTGTCAGTGAATGACAAATAACCGCTCGGATAAAATTTCATTGAAATTACTGATCTGTGGAACTCGTAACCATGGTTCTGTCATTGGTCATCTGCGTGATTAATACTATAGGCCTGTAGTCATTTACTAATTGTGGTCAAACTCTTAATTTGTGATTTAAATCAATCAGTTGTTACAGATAGATTGTATACAGTTTATTTTAGACAAAATTGTCATTTGGTTCTTTTACAGCATATAGTGAAATCTGAGAGGGTGCGTCATGCACTTGGCTAAATTTGATTTTAAGTTATATATGTCATCTTGTTACAAACAAATGACTCTCAAACTGTACATGCATGTGTTCAAAAATGCTAAGAAAATATTTTAAACAGTTCAGTATTTTGCTTTTGTATTGTTTTGTATACAGGAGGCTCAATAAAATCATGAATTTTGATATAATAGTAATGTATGTATATGGGAAATCTCATTGGCAGGCAATTTCCGATTTCTGCAAACACATCTCCCAGTACAAATTAATTTAATAGGATAAATAGCCAAAAGAATTTGAGGCAGAAATTGCACAAATATTTTTGAAATTGACTAAGCAGGAGCATCGGAGACGTGTTTGATTGAATAGAGAACAAATGGCACATGGTTTTTATGCATAGTGCTCGCCTTGTTGTCTCTAATTGGACATGGATGGGAAAAATCTAATTGAAGGCCTTGGGTGGTTATTATTGAATTAATGTCAGGTATTCTAAGGATTTCAACATACTGTGCACCCTGCTAGAATTTATGATCAGCAACTAAGGTGCCATTTTTTTTCTTCTTTGCAAGATTGTTCTAAGAGAAAGCTTCAGAATGAGACACTTCAATAAAAACCAAGGTTGGTTAATGTATGTAGGTCAACATGCTTTTATTTCCTACTTGAAGTCAGCTTCACAGAGCTCGTAAAAATTGTGTTGCTAAATAACTGTAGGGAACCAGCTACATTGAAACTTAGTCAACATTTACATGGCATTTTGGATGGTAATACTGGTTATCTGTGCCTACTTCATGTATAAAACCAATGTAATCAACATTTTTATGAACTTGACCCTAGTTTGATGTGCTGCCATTCATAGCAGCCACCGCAGCCCACAAATATTTCAACAGTTAGTCATTATAGTATGAAAACCTTGATCACTTGATGAGAATTGTATACATTTCTTTTTGATACTGAAATAATTGCATTGTGAGAAATTAATTTACATACACTGTTCAATGTTTTTATTGCCAACCAAGGATTCTTTGATTTCCCCAAAAGAAAGAAAGAAAAAAAGAGTAGATACTTTAATTCACTTTCAAATTGTGTTTACTTTGATCAGGGGTTGGGGGGAAGGGGGGCTAGTTTGGGACGCCCTGTTCAGTGTCACACTCTGAAGAAGCATTTTGATTTACATTTAGTGTTGGGAGTGCCAACCACTTGGATTCTCTTTGAATCGTGTGGCTTTTAATATTACATTAAGCGAATTGAACTGCACTAAACTCCCCCAAATGGATTGACTCTACAAATCCTGTGCATTTATGCAGACTTCCCTGGCAGGGAGCGTGTGGACGAATCCACTTGGTATCGAGCTGTTGTCAACGATAAACTACATACTGTGTATGCACCAATGCACATCAGCAATGATATGAAGACACGGGGGGGTTGACTAGGCTAAAGTAGGAAAGGGGGGGGGGATGCCCGTAGCAACTTTTTCATCCGAAGAGGTGGTGTCCAATCATAAAATCGTCCTCATTATATCTTGGTTTTTAAGATCTGAACAGTTTCAACATCAATTTTTCCTCGAGTAATGTAATGCTACAAGTGCTTTTTGTGTATAAATGCCCTTTTCATGACGGTGTCCAACCATAAAAACATCTTCATTATATTTTGTCATAAATTTACAAATTGAGAATTTTGTATTCACCTCATCGCTCTCTTTTATAAAAAACAAAATGGAAAGTCAGCATGGTAATTTTTTTTACTTTGAGGGAAACAACGGTTGGAAAATGCTTCAGTTGATTTCTGCTAAAAACCAATTTGGGAATGCTATGTTATAGGTCGAAAGCATCCCTGGGGAATAACCAAACCTACCTATACATGTACTTGTTGCAAAATTACAGGGGTTTTCAAAACCATTCATCCAAAACAACAATGTTTATTACTCCATTGGAATAAATGGATCAAGTACGCCTAAATGGGGGATACTAAAGATTGTATTTGATTATTTTTTGGCAAAAAAAAATAAAAATAAAGAAAAAATAATACTACGAGACATTTATTTTGCGCATAATGCAGTGCCTCTCTGCGCAATAAACACAGAACATAAAACAATGAAATACTTAAAGGGACTGTGTCGTCATGATGACAGCAGTAAATGGAATAATCCAGTTACATGTACATGTACATGTACTACGCACGTCACATCACAGTTTGACAAAGATGGCACCCTTTGTGATTTGACTGCAAGCGCACGTGTGCAGTATCTGGTTGAGAGTTCATCTTTTCATGCACAGCCGCAGGCCAGCGATAATCATGATGACGCAGCCCCTTTAAAGTAAAAAGTTACAAAATGTACATATATTCAAACAAGTGAGTCTTCCTTTGAAAATCAGAACAGAGTTAGCATGACGAGTATGAAATGATCTCATTCCACAGTGAAGGTGCAATGAAGCTGAAGGCTCAGAAATACTTAACCAGGGAAAAGTTTTTTTCACTTCAAATTCAGTTAAATAGTTTTGTGTAAACAATAGTGAGGTTGAATTATGTGTAAGACTACTCCTTATTTTGATACTAATGGCAATTTAATGATATTTTTAATATTACTTAGAATAGTGTATTTATAATTGAACATATTCATGTTTTCACCTTATTTCAAAGCAGAAAGTGAACAATTTTTGCAAAGCACACCACTTTCTGCACAGTATTGGTCTGTCAACAATGTGTACACTAATGCACTATAATTACATTGTGCCTCATAACTCTGTGTACTAATTATTCAGGTGCAAAGTTGAATGCTGTGTACATGATTACGGTATAAGAACCTATTGTTGACATTGTTTGGGGGTGACCCATCATAAGTTGGTTGTTTATTTTCACCTGGCTAGAGAATGTGAAAAGTGCCAGTTGTTTCTGACTTCCTGTGAAAGAGTGATAACTGTTGTGTACAATAATCCTTTGTTGTCTGCACTATTGACCGTTGATCGTTACTCATTCTTCAATCAGGTGGAAATTCCTTTGGTATTTTAATTCCAGGGGAATGAAGACGGATGAGTTGGCTGTGTGGGTAATTGGTGTGTTTTAGCTTGGTTGGAAAGTTCATTGCCTTCAGCTGGGTTGTGGAGTTCAGTTTCTCAACATATGGTAAAAGAGATAGTGTGTGGTATTTACCCAGAGTCAGTAGCTTAGACAGATCATGAACAAAATATACATACGTACATGTGTCTAGTATGGGTGTTACAATTTCAACAATGACTGCTTATTGAATTGCTATATTTAGAGCAGTCCAGAGGTTAGAATTTGATCAACTTGAAGGACATTCTGAACTTTCACCTTTAATCAAGAATTTTATGCATCCAGAGAGATAAAAGCTGCATTTGCAGCAGTCCCTCAAACCCGTGTACCATAATTTCTAAACTAAATCTTGGATGTCTGTAGACATGTCCTTAGTGTGTCTCCATGCCTGTTCTCATAAAAAAAGAGGAGAACAGTTTGTTATAACTCCTTCCAGTGTAAATTTACTTTTACAATTTGTACTTTGGTTGGAATGGTATTGGATTTTTAGAAGGAGACATTGTATGCGGAGGGCGTGCTGGCTAGCGCTAGATGGACAGAGGGTTATTGTCGGCTGTCGTACAACACAATTAGACTGTGGAAAGGAGGTTTCAAAGCTCTTGCTGGGTAATCTTACCCCAAAATCATTCCTGTACGTGATGTTGTCTCTGCTTGTCTGTGCTGAAATGATACACTGAGTCAATAGCAAGTTTTAGAGTTTTGTTTCTATTTTTGTTCTTCCCCCCCCACCCCCCCGCCGGTAACGCTGATGCTGTACTTGAATTTGACTTGCATTTCACGAGCCAATTTGTAGCGGAAATGGTCTGAAAACACTGACTGTGATATTCTGTATTATGATATTAGATATATTGTAGGGGTAAGTCTTTGAAATGAAACACTAGAAGCACACATTGTAGGGCCTCAATATTTGCTCAGTCTTTTAACTGAATTCATTTTTAAATATATATTTTCTTCCTTAAAAAAACAGAAAATGCAATGGAGCACCCCAACAATTTGTCTTTTTATTCAAACTCAAAGGTCTTTTTTTTTTTAAATTAACTGCATTTAAAATTCCAGACAAAACCCTTTTCTAGTAGAAACGCAACATTAGATATTCATACAAAAAAGTTACAAAATAAATTGTTTTTTTGAAAAAATTGTCTTGTAAGAAAAAAGAAATAAGTTATCACAAACAAATAGTAATTTATATAGTACACTTTGAAGCCTACTTAATTTTTCAAATGAGTTTGAAAAGGTCATTCAGATACTGTACAATACAGTAGGCTATATTTCCTGGTACACTCTAATACTGTAGTACAAATGTGTTTTTAAATTGATTTCCATGGAGGCCTACCCTGGCTCCAGTAAAAGCTCTCTATAAACTCTTTAAATAGAACATTGGCTTTTAAGTTTATGGATCTCTCTGCACTAATGGATATATAACAGATTGAGAGGGCCTTTGGATTTATGCTGAATAAAAAATAAGGGGAAAAAGTTCTTCCTTTCGTTAGTATCCTCATGATCCCCTCAAATGTCACCCATTTACAACGTAGTGAGGAAAATCTATAACTTCAATCATTTTTCCTTCATATGCACCAACGCAACTTCCATTGCAATAGCGGCCTTTTCATAGTAAACGCTCCCTAACACTGTAATTAACTGTACATGGATGCAAGTCTAGGCAGTGGCCATGGTCAATTCAGGGATCTAGTGGTCAAATCAATCGTGTTTGGATCAATGGTGCACGCATCAGGCTGTTTGGATCCTTGCAGTATAAATCGATGCTTGTACTTTGGTTATATTATTGCCTACCGGCGGGCACACCTTGCCAAGATCCAAGGTTGTTGACTGATTTGGATACATTCATTCGTTTGACACGGAGTTACACTCCACGGAAACTATCTGACACATTGTGAACTGTGGAGTGATTGATGTCATTAAACCTTCACTTAATCAGTGAACTAAACAAAACTGGTTCATTACGGATTCAGGTTGCAAAGTAGAAATGCTGAACTTGCATTTTTATTTGCACATGATGTAGGATCTGAAACGTAGCACATTGGGAAAACAATCGAGAGATGCCATGTTTAGGAAATGAAGTCTTTTAAAATGTTATTGATTACTTCAGGTCCAGGTACATGTGTTGTTTGTAATTTTTAATTTAAAAGTTATGGACGGTATTTCAATTTCATGTTAAATTGATCAAAACTTACATTGTTGTGATTCCTCTTTGGAAATGTAAGCTGACAAGGGCAAATGTATGGTGCACTCTGTGAATGATGTTTGTTAATCATGATGTACATCATGTTGAATAGAAGGGGAAATAAGCATTTATCAGAAAGAGAAATGTTACAGACAAATAACTAGCAGGAAGTTCTTCTTTCCTTCGTTATTCAAGAGTCTTTACTCATCATGGGTTACTTGGTAACATTATTAATTTACATGTCAGGAACTTGGATTTTATTCAAGTTAATCAAGGTATTTTTGTTGCCATAATTTTTTTTTTAAACACCACTTTATACAGTGGAAATGTACCCTAGGTAGTTATATTTTTCACAGAACTTGAAATTGCAGGAGATGTTTTTGTCAATAGTACATTGTATTTGTAAATAGTCAGATATTTATTGAGTGTTTTGTTGGCGTTTAAGAAAACTTGATACTGCTATCAAACATCTGATATGAAGATCACCCACTGAGATGAGGTGTACAATGCATGCTTGATAACGCCCTAACCTCGTAATCTTAGATGTCATCAATATTGTGTTTGGTCTGGCTTCCTGTCAAGTGGGCAGACTCTAAAACAGATCAACATCAGCAGACTTTGCAAGGGAATGCAGCAAAACTTAAACATTAAAAGAAGAGAAAAGGAGGATGTTAACTGTTAAAAGAGCACTTCAGCCAGAGCCACATGTACAAGTACTGGGGGTGGTTGGAGGGTGGGTGGGGTGTGGATGGGGTGTACTGTAAGGGAGGTTTCAAGGATCCAAGAATAACATTTAAGGCAAAAATGTGACCTGCAGATTTCTGTCTGGATGACTTCATGCTTAAAAGTGGAGGGGAATGAACTTTACTTATTCATGTGAAGCTTGAGGAAAGATGCAAATATCTGGGAAGATGCTGCTCATCATTTCACACATAGTGATGCAGACCTGCTACTTCATTCTTGAAAGGACGAGGCAGTTTCTCCTTGGTGCAGGAGCATTTCAATGAGGATACACTTTTCTACTGGAGCATTTCACTGGGCACCAAGGCAATGACCAGTGAAGTATCAGGCCTGGTGATATATGCATAAATGCAGCCTGTGGGAGACGCCCCATTTTCTTTTTTAGTGGCAATAAAGGTTAAAGGGTCTGTATACGTTTGGTAATGACTCTGAAAATTTATGGCAATAATAACTTACTTGGTAAGAAGTACAGTAGCTTTTGATAGTATAATGCATTTTGATAAACGTTTCACTTCGAAGTACTGCAGTTATGGAAAAACATATTACTTTTTATCCCCCAAAATTTGAATCTTAGAAGCGTTATGGCCGTAATGCTTCTCAGAATGTGTATTCCAATGACAGATACTTCTTCTGCGTGAACGCAACCGCTCCAGATTTTTGGCGATATCTCAAAAACGCTGCCACCTTTTGAAATGAAATTTACACAGGTTATTTTTATGGTATATATCTACAATTATATAGCATTAAGGCAAATGTACGGTTCCAAAAACCAAAGGTATACTTTGCCTTTAAGATTATGAAAACTGAAGCTTCTGTGGTTGGTGATGTTGTCAACTTGCTGTACATTC
Source organism: Marthasterias glacialis (assembly GCA_911728455.2). Taxonomy (NCBI): domain Eukaryota; kingdom Metazoa; phylum Echinodermata; class Asteroidea; order Forcipulatida; family Asteriidae; genus Marthasterias; species Marthasterias glacialis. Next base: position 5,744,152 of record OU452238.1, read on the forward strand.
AATTATGTGATATGTGCGCTCTGTACACACCTGTCTGTACATGTAGGAACATGTCTAGTAAACTGCACAATGTTCACATTGACAAATCTACCCATACTGCACTCATCCACATCGTATACTGACCACACGCAAAGAGGGGAATTAAAAAAAAAGAAGCTACTTCATAACATCTCATGCATGAAGTCAATACTCACAATTAATCTGATGCCTGTAAAAAGCCAACGATTTACTGTGCAAATAACTGCGTTCCCTTAGCGTGTGACTATGTTATCATCAGGCATTGTGTCCTCATGGTTAATATTTATTCCTATAAGGTCATGAACCAAGCTTTGAAATGTGTCCGTGAGAGGAATAAGAAAATGTCACTGAGTACAGGTGCCTGGCAAAGTAACAACATTTGCATAATGGTGTGAGAAAAGATCTTGGAGAGGCCAGGATGGGTTTGAATACAAAATGACAGGCATTTTGTTGTCACGTTTTGAACTACGTCTTTTTTTATGTTGTTCAAATGTTTTACTTGCAATAATGAAACAGTTCTTTTGGTTCCGTTGTCTGTCCACTATGTAGAATATTATTTACAGCATGGAGGACCTCCTTCATGCCTGCAGGGAGTTGCTTTCAACTGAGTAAACATCAAAAATGAAAGTTAACACACAAATGACACCTCCTGTTTGTGAGGAAAGTGCCAAGTACTTAAAAAAGGAAATGACTCTCTGTTGTAAATAGGCCTATAATGTACTTGACTAGTAGTTTGCATGTTTGTGATACTTTATAAGTTTGTTGAACAGTGTCAAAGTGAAAGTTGAAACACGATGACCACTTTTGTTTTAACATTTCCAGGGTCACTTAACAATAAAAGTTTGTAAGTTGTTTTATTTATTTGTTTATTTATTATTTTTGAAAAGGTTTGTGGAAGTTGCGTGTGCAGTGTATTTCTTCAAACCTTTGACTAACGATTACAAAAATTTATTGCAAGATGAGGTTTGAAAAAAAATAATTTTTAACAGATTGCAATTGTTCAAATGCACAACCGCCATCTTAAATATGTACCGTAATGCATCTTGGGAAACCGAGTGCATCTAAAAAGGAAATCAAGTTCCCAAGATGGATGCCGTGCTATAACAATGCCAGGTTTCATGTGTTGTGCGCTGCATTGCTTCAAAATCATTGCGCCATGATGGTTGCTGATGTGGTTTGGACTTGGATTTCACCCAGAATCCTTTGCGTGCGGATCATTTTGGGTCATGCCCACTGGGACATGCATAAAGGGGTATTGATTTTTTGTTTTTCGTTGTTTCACTTTTGAAATTTTTGTTTTTTAAAATCAGAAAACAAGACTGTTTTGAGGAAATTAGTACTTTTTTGTTTTAGCATGGAGGGAAACTCCTTCATTTAACGATTCTACCTTGGGTACCTGGATGGCCAAAGGTCCATGGTAAGATTGGACAGTCAATGCTTGTCACCTGTTTATTGAAGGTGACAGAGAGGAGGAGACAGTGAGGGGGAGATGGTTGAAGACTGCAGGTGATGATAATCATGCATGTGAATCAATAGAACTAGACCTGGGATTGAACACATTCAAATGTAGTCAGATATCGCTTGGGCAACATACACTTAAAGATACTTTGCTGTGTTGCTTAGAAACGATGAGATCAGCAATAGACTTGGTGGCTACGGCTGCGGCTTCATCATCAAGTAATCATGCATTGAAGCATAGGCTGCCTCCAACCCATGGCAATACTCTTACCTAGCCAAAGCCGCCATTTCGGACTTTTTTAGATGAAAAGAAAAGAATAACAACAAAAACAGTAAATTTGACAGTTCACAATTTTTGTCCTCCAAACTACAAAACTTTAAGTAATATAAAATGTTAACTTGGTTTACTCAGAATAATCCATGTAAGAGCCTTTATTAAGAATTGTAGGATGAGGATTGTGAACTGTATTTAAAAAAAAAATTGTATATGACCTTTATTTAAAGTTTTTTTTCTTGCATCAATTTTTTTTGTACCAGTAAAAAGCTGATTTTAAAGACTAAGGTACATGTAGTTTCTTTTTAAGAGTTATATCAGGTGAGAATTGCAATACACTGAAATCAATACGTACAATAGTCCAGGGATATTCAAATGTATGTAGTCTGATCTCACTGGAGTTGAAGAGACTAGCAGCTTCTTCAAGGTGCTTGAACTCTCTGTCTCACACTTTCTCTCTTAAAGAGAAAAAAGCACACTTTGCTTTAGTTGAAATTTGAAGAAGGAAAAAAAACAAAGAAAATGTTCAGATACATACGTGTATTTGTTTTGGTATTAAGTTTTGTTGTACTTTGTGCGGCCCGCAGGCCTGATAGTTCACGGGGGCAATGCAGGCAATTGCTTCCGTTGCCTCTGGTAATTACCTTGGTGCCCTTGAAATGTTCCAATAGAAATTTCCTCATAGAGGTTGCCCTTTATCAAGAAGAAAATGCCTTGGTGCCCTTGCCCGTTTATGAACGAAGCAATCAGCCCTGAATATTACCTGGACCACTTTGTGATGCAGGTTTCGTCCTGGGCTTAAATATTCCTCGCTTCGTTTGTTGCTATTTTGCTTGAATAAAGGTTGATATAACACTAAGTGTTCTTAATGAAGGTGTGTTTCTAAGAACCTTTGGATGTGTAGTTCAGAAAGTAGCCGGAGTGATTATTGGAACACAAAGATTTCTCTTTTCCATTGCATGCATACATGTGTATGAGCTAAGAATTTCATCTCTTGAGTGTCGGTATAGTGTTGGACAACTTGTGTCATAAAAAGATCTAAGAAACTATTTTTAAATCTGTCTTGAGGAAGTTGTGGTTCATTCGCAAGTGAAGTATTAAAGGTAGGGTCATACTTTGGTAATGACCCCAAAAAGAAATTCTGTAATTTTTGTATCGATCATAAAATGCTTCAAAAATCTTTATTTAGTTTATGAGAAGAATTTCACAAAATTTTCACTTAAATTTTTGTTTTAAAGTTTCATTTTGTTTATGAATTATGAATGTTCAAGAAGATTCTTCCTTCAAAATCGTGATTTTTTTTGAGTAACGTGATTGTATATTCTGAGGAGATGAAAGTTCAAACTCGAAGCACTCTGTGGCAGAGGCAGCTCTTGTTCTCAGAAACTGCAGGTGACAATGATGATACATCCTCTAAATCAATAGGGCTTACAACACACCAGGCAGACTAAGGATTTAAGATGCAGATGTTGTACGATAGCAGTGCAGCCAAAGATTCTTGAACTCTCTTGCCACTTATCCAAGATGTATCACCCAGGTATTATTTTACACTTACGGTATCGGTTACTCATGCAAAGTAAAAAAAAATTACCTGGTATGAAATAGCTTTTATCCGTCGCCTGTTGAACCTTTTTCCCAGTGAGATGCTGTCAGTTTTTAAAGTGAATAAACGAGTTCAGTGACTGTGATAAGTGTATCTGTGGTTATGAGTTTGCAAAAGACACGTAGTAAAATTATTTTAATGTTGGGCTGAACAAAGAAAAATTCACTGGAGTGGGATTTGAACCAGGGACCCCCGAATTAATGTACCAGTGCCTTACCAACTGAGCTACATGTATCGTGCCCTTACGTTGTCAGTCTCCCTATTTGGTCAGTATCTTTGTTCGGGGTTGGGGGGAGGTGTCAGAAGCCATTCAACCTGAAAATGCTGTGTAGCCAGGGATCACACCCAAGCCAGTTTCCCTTGTGGTTTGTTGCTACTTGTTTGTAAAAACATTTTTGTGTGTGTTTTATTCCCAACAATACATCACACTTCATATTAAAGCTGGAGCTTGAACAGGGTTGTAAATCTTTGATTTACAAAACGGTTATTGCAGTTGGAGCAACATCACCAACTCGGTGCCATCTTTAACTTTTGCATCATCTTATCTCTATGCATAACAGGTTACTAGTTGGGGCACCAAAAGCACAAACATCCCAGCCTGATGTGATAGAGGGGGGCGCTGTCTACAAATGCCCCACGGCCCCACTGAATGCACCAGGGCCTTGTCAACAAATACCATTTGACACAGAAGGTAAGATCATTTTGATTTGCCTACTTGTAAATTCCTCAAATCAAATTCGATGTGTAAAATTCCTGGCCGGAAGACTTTAATAAATTAAGAAATGTATATTGTGGTGGCAAGTACTGTAACAGGCAAGCTTGGTAGTCAAATAAATAGAGGGTCTGCTCTAGAAAGCAGGAGGTTATTGGATTTTAGTCTGGTCCCAATCTTTAACAATTTGATTTCCCCTCCCCCCAAGAACACAAAAACACTTCGTATACAGTGCCTTTATATTTAGGTTATAGGTGAATGGCTAGTGTTAAAGTAGTTGGCTCAAGATTCTTTGTAAGATTAGTGAAGAAAAATAAAAAATGTGGTGAAGAATTAAGGCTTATGAAGAATCCAAACCTTTACAATCAGAAAATGTTGTTTGATTAAGACAATTATCTGTATAAGAAGGAACTACTACATTTATTTTACTACATTTCTTTTTTCTCAAAATATGTTTATTTGACTTAGAGATTGAGATCAGATTGAGAGAAAATCAGTGCTATAAATGCAGGATACCGACAAGCCTCAACTTGCACCCAGCCCCAACTTGTACCCAGCCCCAACTTGCACCCAGCCCCAACTTATACCCAGCCCCAACTTGCACCCAGCCCCAACTTGCACCCAGCCCAAACTTGTACCCAGCCCCAACTTATACCAAATCCCAACTTGTACCCAGGATTATGATCAGTTATTAGTATTAGGATGTTAGAATGTTAGCAACTTGTACCCAGCCCCAACTAATACCAAATCCCCAGCCCCAACTTGTACTTCGCCCCAACTTGTACCTAGCCCCAACTTATACCAAACCCCAACTTGTACCCAGCCCCAACTTGAACCTCGCCCCAACTTGTACCTAGCCCCAACTTATACCAAACCCCAACTTGTACCCAGCCCCAACTTGAACCTCGCCCCAACTTGTACCTAGCCCCAACTTATACCAAACCTCAACTTGTACCCAGCCACAACTTATACCAAACCCCAACTTGTACCCAGCCCCAACTTGTACCCATCCCTCAATGCCAAGAGGGATATTGGTCTGTTAAACTCAAGGCAATTGTGATAGGCCTATATACAATGTCTGTAAAAGAAATTTCAGCAAATGGAGGTTGTGTGTGATTGATAAACATGGCTACAGCTAAAACCTTTGACCCTAACTGACCCTGTTCTATTGACATACTGGAGTCCTTGGGTGAACACAAAGAAGGCATTAGGCCTTGGGTCTTATGTCAGCAAGAAAAATAAGTCAGTAGTACAATGTAATACTGCTGTAGAGAAGGTCTTTACAAATGTACCTGAAATGTTAACAAAGGTTTACTGTAGGCTTGTAATTGGAACAAATTCATTGAAGGAAACATGCAATGTGTATGTTTGTTATTAGGATTAGGATGTTAGCAGTGGGCATAAACTAGAGGGGGGCGGGAGGCCTCCCCCTCCTGCTCAGAACTCTTGCCCCCCCCCCCTTGAGATTGAAAAAAATCACAAATGAATGGTTTGATACATTAAATAGTCCCCCAGGTTATGTCGTTGTTCCCGCTTTCCCCCTGCAAATGAAAACTGTCTGGTTACGCCACTGAATGTTAGTGCTATGGTTAAAACTACAACTCCCGAGGTGATCCCTGGCACATTTGTATATTCGCGAGGCGAAGCCTAGAGAAAATAGAACGCGCCAAAGTAGTTATAGTTTCAACCATAGCACAAGTAAAAGCAATCAATTTTTGTGTTATAACACCCCATATATATATTGTGCCTAGATGTCTAGATACCAAGAAACTATTGTTGCTATGGGTATAGTACAGTGGTTGCTATGGATATGGTACATTGGTTGCTATGGGATAGTACAGCAGTTGCTACGGGTATAGCATGTCGCATTTTCACGGCTTTCTAGGTGAAAATAAGACATGTATCATGTGACATGCTCTAAACCAATCAAAATGCAGAATCTTTGTAAGGGTTGTTATAAATAAAAGTTATCGAAAAGACAAACAAGTCGAGTTTTTTATGATCTGAAATTTGTCTGAATTGAAAAATTCCCTTTTAAGTTTTGTAAGTGTATTTCCAGGTTTGTACATGTGATGAACCTTATGCCAAAAATAATAATTAAGTCATAAATTTCGCCAGCAACAGTGTAATTAAAATTCAAATGAAGTGATTTGAAAATATCTCTTGACAACGGAGTATCAATTAATTCCCAAGAATCATACTGATGAGAATTTTGCCGGCAGGATATAGAATCATCCTTTGACTAGACGTCAGAATGTCTCATTTGTCTTCTTGTTACCCCCAAGGGTGTCTTCTTTGACAGTGAAGAAGGTTTCAGGGGCTGTGGAGCAGATTGGTAAACAAAAATTTCACCTCTGCATCACCTCTCATAAAAAAATGACTCAAAAAAGTCCTGAAGAAGTCAGTGTCCATGTTTTGAATGTGTGCTGCATGTACATTTACATGTAACCATTGAGTAGGAGAATGCAATACTCTTTGGGATAGAGGTGGAATATTTAAATGGACCAACGGGGGACGAGGTTATAGGGGGTATGGTAGGTTACAGGGGGCTGGGACCGTGGTAGTTTACGAGTGCTGGGATGTGGTAGGTTATATGTATAAACTTATCTTATAAGGTTTCAAATGTAGAGCCAACTTTGTCACCAATTTGAATTGAATTATCCTGGCCATGATTCTCTGTTATTCATGTTTGAATAAAAAATGTAATTTTCTGGTTCGGTTTTAAATCATTCTTGGTGAGATTCAGGTTAACAGAGTTAATACACTCTGTTAACCTAAATCTCACCTGATGCTAAATCTCTTTTACTGTCTCAATCTGTTCAGGTCATACTGTTGACACTAGTGGAGGACAAGTAGCAGATAAATCTCACCAATGGTTTGGTGCCTCTCTTAAAAGCTCTGGCCCTGATGGCCGAGTAGTGGTGAGTAAACTCTCTCACTCTCTTCTTATCCCCACCCCCCCCCCCCTCCCCCATTGAGTATAACCAATATTACATGTATGTACATGGACAGATATGCACAAATTGAAACAAAAACATGGCCGCTGTTGTAGTTGATCAGTTATTAGTTTATAAGGTAAAAGATGTTATTGTATCAGACCGATTAGAATGATAGTCTATTTCCTAAACCAGATGTCCAAACCAGCGGCGTAGCCAAGGGGGGGAGCCTGGGGGCATGTGCCCCCCCCCCAAAAAAAAAATTCCAGTGCCTCCCCCCCATAAAAAAAAATGTATGCATATACTTCATGAAAAAAACATGGTTCCTTGAGCCCCCCCCCCCCACTGAAAAGCAATGCCCCACCCCCTTGTGCCCGTCCAGTGAGCTAATCCTGGCCACACCGCTGAGCCAAACTCCCATTAAGATGTACTAACTTTGACCTACTTATTGTTGACCTCTACCTGTATCTGCAGGCCTGTGCTCCAAGGTACACATGGTTCTACACTGCTGATATGAGTGATGATGAACGTGAACCTGTTGGAGCCTGCTATGTGGGCTCAAATAATTTTACGCAATTTCGGGAATATTCACCGTGCAGGACAAACGATAGTGAGTAGAACGTTTTCCTTTATTAGGTTGTGGTCCTGGTTATAACCCTCCCCTCCCCTCCCCCCCCCCCCCCCAATCATAACACAATATCAAATTCAATATTGATCCCACAATGTTTACACAGGTTCGCTCTAAATTATTTCTATTTTTATTTTGTCAAAGCGGGTAATTTTGTCCGAGCATATGCTTTAGGAAATAGAATGACCTAAAATAACAGTCGCCATGGATATGGGCCGAGAAAATACTCTGCAAGGTGGAGAAGTGTTTGGACAGTACCTGAGTAACGACTGCCTTTAAGAGAGTTGTTGAGAAAGCTTCAAGTTGATATTTATTCTGAAGGGGACAAATCCCCGAGATTGGAATAATGGATGTTTTTTGTGAGTGTTATTTTAAAGAGTGTGTATACAGCAAGTAATTATCCTAAGAGCTTTTAGGATGAATTGGCAATATGAAGATTAATTAGATGACAGATGATAATGGAATTAAATGTCTTAAAAGAGGAACAGGATCTAGGGTAAAACTTTTGCCATTTTCTTGGAATTTGATTAAATGGCTGATAAGTTGTAAACTGTATTTTTATTGCTTTCTTGAAAATACTTGAAGAATATTAATTTCTCTACAAACTTTGAGTTTTATTAAAGAAACGATTGAGAGATTGACATGCAGGATAGAGCAAATGGGGACTCTATGCATACATACATGTAGTATTACCTTTAACGTTGCAAGGTGAAGATGGCTTGTATTACTCGTGATAGAGAGTCCCATCATGGTCCCACAAATGTATATCTCTGCTTTCTGACTTATCATTTGCACAAGTTGAACCAAAAGATTTACATGATGCGTAAAATGCACTGTGTGGAAATTGCTCATCCATGAGGAGCGGATGTGTGCTCAAAATGTTTATTGCCTTGGTTGTTTGAGTTGGGTGGTATGTAATAAAGACAATGTTGACTTAATGCCCACTTTGGGATTTCCATTGGCAACAGTCCATTAATCTCTACACACATCTTCAGGTGGTAATTACGTATTGAAAACACCAGGGAGATTTAAATGCAATCCAAAGTGGATTTTGGAGAATGGGATGTCAGGATGGTGACTGTATCTTGAGAAGTCTTAAGGATACAAAAAGCATCAGGGAGGTTGACAAAACTGCTGCTACTGTCTTTCTTGACAAAACTGCTATTGTCTTTCTTGACAAAACTGCTGCTGCTGTCTTGACAGAACTGCTGCTACTGTCTTTCTTGACAGAACTGCTGCTACTGTCTTTCTTGACAGAACTGCTGCTACTGTCTTTCTTGGCAAAATTGCTGCTACTGTCTTTCTTGACAAAACTGCTGCTACTGTCTTGACAGAACTGCTGCTACTGTCTTTCTTGGCAAAATTGCTGCTACATGTACTGTCTTTCTCAACAAAAACCGCTGTTGTCTTTCTTGACAGAACTGCTGCTACTGTGTTTCTTGACAAAACTGCTGCTGCTATCTTTTTTGACAGAACTGCTGCTACTGTCTTTATTGACAGAACTGTTGCTATTGTCTTTCTTGACAAAACTGCTGCTAATATCTCTTTAGACACAAACGCTGCTGTCTTTCTTGACAAAACTGCAAATGCTACATGTATGGGAATAATTTTTTTGCTGTAAATCAAGATTTACATTAAACTTGGGAGCCAACCAATAAACTTTAAGCTTCCAATATTCTATTGTGTTTTGGAATGAGTTCAAGTGTTTCTAAAGTTATATTAGAAACTTCCTGGTACTTCAAAATTGACCTTCCTTTCAGTTGTTTTTAATGATGACAACAATTCAGAGGAAATGTTATTTTTAGACAAAATAACAATACAGGTATCAAGTTTGCACAAGCGCACATATTTCCTCCATGATTTCATTTTTTTTTCTTGTGATGTTGTTTTCTGCGTTACTTTTCTAACATAATCCTGATCGATAGGTAGTCATATTGAAAGTGAAACTGTCATCAAACCTTATCCAAAGATCCGTCTTCATATTACAGTTAATGATAAAAACTGTATTTCTATGGAAACATCCTGCTGCAGTAATATCCAGGCTGGTCTTAAGAGGGAGAATAAAACCCTGGGTCGTAAGATTCATAAATTGTATATTTGTTAGAACCAGGATGTTCTTAACCAGTTGACGCCGGGAATCTTTGCTTTTTTTTCCCCCCGGACGGGATTGTTGTGTTGGAATTGGCAGAATCCTTTTTCTTTGCGAGTACCACTGACACAAAGAAATGTTGACTTGACAAAACCAAGAGAAACAAAGATTCTTTTTGAAGCACCAGGATTTGCGTTTTCTCTATCAAGAAAATGTCAAATTCAAGAGTGACGCCGAGGATTGTTCCTCAATCAGAAACCAGGGAATCCCGGAAACTCGGTCTACTCTGACGTACTGTACGTCCATTTAGACACAATGAATAAACAATGGTGGAAGCCACTCGATGTCTCGTAATTCTCTTCTTGGAACAAAAAGGACAGAGGTCTGTAATCGGGGATTACACAATAACCTCTGCATAATGGGCGAAAGTCAGTGAAATATTCAACACCATCTGTCCTCTTTGTGTGTAGTGAAACGAAGCATTGCACTGTGACTGCATACCCTGTGCTCACTTTGAAACAAAATGGCCAGGCGACCTTCGTTCTGGTATTCAGATTTTACACACCTCCATTTGCTGGCTCCGATAATATTTGCATGGTTACAGGTCATCCGGCATCTGCTGGTTAAAACACGAGTTGAAACTTACCCTGGGGTGAGGAAAAATAAATTTCAAAAATCATCAACTATCATTTCACTCAAAATGTGGTTTTGTTGAGGAATAATGTCTGGCCAGTTAAACATTCCTTTTAAGTACAACTATGCTGGCTTTTATGCAACAGTGTTCTGCTGTGAAATATATTTTTTTTTCTAAGGATGAAATTCAGCAATACTTTTGAAGATTATTTGTTGGCTTATATTTCAAGGAAAATGACAACTTATTTTCTCCCAACATTTGGTTTTTAAGAAAAAATTTGAAAGCTAATCTGTGAAAATTCATTCCAGTGAGAGCTCATGTAAAAAAATAAAAAATAAATGTCACTAAGTTGTTATGGCACAATAACTCAATGTTATCTTGAAAACAAGAACTTTCAAATTGTTGCATTCACAAAACCTGTCAACTTTGGTTTTCCCCTTTTAGAATTGTAAAATTATGTTGTGATGAACTTTATTTTCGATTTGTGATTGCCCCTTGGCAATTACTTGTTGATAGTTCCCACGCCTCGAAATTTAATCTTGGAAATTATTTGTTGAATAGAGATTAGTTACACTTTGCTAGGCTCTACGTTTCCTGGTTCATGGATCTAGGAGCAAACAATAATAAAAAATGAACAAACAACACACGGTGCCAGCAGCAAAACATTTTCAATAAAAATCACAAACACATATTAGGAATCATATTGAATGTTGTACCCTGTAGCACATTTGAAGGGGTCATTCAAAGTTAACAAAAATATAAAGGTACAACAGAGATAATTTTTCCTCATCTTCTTCCTCCTCCTAAATTTGTGCCTCCCATCATTAATATCTTATATGTCACTACATTCTTTCCCTGCCTCCACAACATGATTTTTTTATTGCAAATATTAAATTCAATTTTACTTCAGTGTCATTTACTGGCAATGGAACTAGGACGGCAAAAAGCATTAATCAGTTAAATTGAAAGTATTATTCAATTTTTACTTCAGTGTTATATACGGGCTGTGAACTAGGATGGCAAAAAGCATTTATCAGTTACATTCTAATCATCTTTGTTCTTGACTGGTTATCATCAACCATTGGACAACCCCTAAAGCAGCTTAAGTATCTAGACTAATTAATATTGCCTTTGTTCTAAATCACTGGACCTAATCTGATGAGACTTTCAGAGGAGACAAAAATTGAATCTCATAAACAGATGTGTAACCAACATAGAGAAATAAACCAGAGAACCGGTACTTTGCCGCCATTGCTGTCGTCAATGGTGCACAGAATAGTGTGCCTCGGCTGTGCCGAAACGTGTTCGGTTGCCATCACTGTGAATGCGTATAGTAACAAAACAACGCGTGGATTATGTACACACGCACCATGATTGCACCACGCACTTTCATGATTGTACTGGACATGGGCGCGCGGATCATGCATAGAAAACACGCCATGTTTTTCAGGCGCACTAATTTGATGCGCTGTCTACCGTTCGATTTCTGCAAATGTCGGGTTTTCTGAGGGTACACTACATGTATTTGAGACGCCATAAGGAACGACGCGGTTACACAGGGCGGTATAGGAAGTGCTTGTTCTTTGGTTTGTTTCTATGGTAACCAATGACATGTTTCAAACATTCAAAGTAGCTTGATTAACCTTATAAGCTGAACCATTTCCATATCGCCCAGCTATAAAAGTTTGACAAAAAAGGGAAACTGTTTTAGTTCGGTGGGATCTTTCCCAAGCCATGTAATGCAATAAAAATGTATGCTTTCCTAGTGAGATAACATGAACATTGAAGATTTGTTTAGACACTTGCAGCTGTGTGTGTGATATGACTTAATTTTCATCTGGGACTGTTTTTCTTCGGTTCATTTAAGTAGACTTAATTGTCATTCATATGTACGCATGTCTACCTTTTCCGAAGCTGAAATAAGTTTTGTAGTTTCATTGTGATATTTTTGCTGGAAAAAGAAGGCCAAGTTGTTTGGGCAGTAGATAGCCAGACACTATACATTGTTTGCAGGAAGGTCTTTGTGCAAATAATCAACTCTTACAGGATATTACTTCAAGCTAAATCCTATAAAATCATATAGGTTTCAGCAACAAGTTTGTTATCATTTGTTTAGATACTGAGTGAGAAGGTTATTTTTTCCCTTGTTTAGAGTGACTAAGGTTTCAGTCATGGCAGTGTTTCTCAGAACAATTTAGTTGCCTACAGGCCACCATGAATTGCCAACCATGGATATTAGAGATCCGTCCATGGATCATGGAGAAGGAACTCTGCCTCTAGGTAGAGGTAGTATTGTATGAGGAATAAATGGGAAGTTATGGTCAATTGTATTAGGCCGTTAATGGACAAAACGATACTGTTGTGGATCAACCATTTTCTTCTTCTATTTCTATATTATTTGTGATGTGTAATACCTTGGGGGGGGGGTAATATCACTTGTAAATTCTGTAAACCTGCAGTCTTATGATTGGTCAACTTAGTATGAGGTCACACATCTCGTGTTGCTAGGCGTACTCGTAGTGATATAAAATGTCACGTTTGTGTTTTGCGTGTTTCTCTTCATTCTTAGTATTAGAAATTTACATTTGAGGCCATTTCATTAAAACTGTCCTGAGCCGTGAGGTCTTACCTTGCTGTAAAACACGCCTTGATGATTTATGTTTCAATCTTCCACCAAACAATCTCCCAGGTCGCAATTCTTTCCTCCCTTCGCATTTCATGCTTTCCTTCTTATCCAAAGACAGCCTTTGTTTATAGCAGCAGCGCCTCGTTGCTGATTAACGGAACGTCTCACATACAAGATCGTAATTACTTGATGAAATTGAGACTGTCTGATTTTTGACAGGGGTGTACATTAGGTCTCAGCCTCTACTAATTCATCGTGTCAGATAAAGGGCGAGGGGCGGCAAATCTTCAAACGTCAAACCTTCATTGCTTGCACAATGACAAAAAAAAACTTTTTTTTTTTTTTAAGAGAAGTTTCCCAGCACCAATGGTTGACATCCAAACACGTAGGTCATTGTCTACCTTAGTGTACTGATAAGAAACGGAACATTAATTCACAAGCTGTATTGTTGAGGTTGTTTTTATAACTGTGTAAGTTCCTTAAGAACGGGGGGGGGGGGGGGGGGGGAACCTTGTAAAGTTGAGAGACGTCTCCTTCACAGTCCTTGTCTCTTAAATCAAAACAATCCTCTTAGTTCTTTCTGGATTTGACAAAGAAACAACGATTGGACACGTAAGGCTTTATTCACTAGAGATACTATAACAGGACTGTAATCTTCAGCTCCTTCAGCATACATGTACACTATTCTTAGACCTCTCTCTCTCTCTCCTTCTCTTCTGCTTGGTAAAACAAAACAATCCTCTTAGTGTTTTTGTGGAGAATTAACGAGGAAACAATGTTTGACACGTTCGTCTTGCCACGAGGGACTAGCATCCTGCCTGTTCAGCCTCAGGTCAGGTTCTAATCAGGGTTTTCAATTCCATCCATGTCTTCTCATTCCTTTTCTTCTTCTCCTTCTTTACTAATTTGAAATCTTTTCTCAACAGGAAGCAATCAGTCAGAATTCTAATTCCCTTTTTTTTTTTTTTTTTTTTTTTTTTTTGAGATTACAGAGTTGTAGATTCTGTACCTGCTGTCACAATATCAGAAATCAAATTAGGGTGAATTAAATATGAATTGACGATTTTCTCAGGCTACGTACAGTGTTGTTAAATTTGTTTGTTGTGAAACATACAAGGATTGATATGTGGAGTCAATGAACAGAACAAAGGAACAGCCTTGAAACTTGCGTATGGCCACTGTCTCACGGAGAAGGGGCTTTTCCATTAGTAAATTGAGATTTTAAGGGGCACCAAGGCCAAGACCAGACTAAAGGCTGCCAGGTTCTGCCTGGTATTTCGATAGCTTAGATTGTTCAATTAGGGATTGCAGAAATTCTTCCTTCACAAAACGTTGACATACGAGAGCTGTTACTACAGCATCCACTGTCCAATTTAGTGATTAATCATTGAGCTTTTTATTTCTTTAAAAGGTGATTGATAAAAAGTATGTTGGCAAATGTCCTGTCCAAGTACAGTTACCCTGTTTCCAGCATGGTTGGTTCCTACTGTAAACTACACTGTACAAATGTTGTCTTATACAAACTGTCAAAACTAAATGAAACATACATCGATTCTGCTGAATGAGCAGGTGATCAACAATCCTACAGTTAGTTTTACTTGTCTTACAATTGACAGCCTGCCACTAACGCTAATTGCTGGGGAAGATTTACATGTTCATGGAGTAAACCGTGTAGGGTTTCAAAGTGTGCAATAAAAACAAAAACAAAAAGATTCAAACTATGGCCGTGTCCGAATCAAGCGACTTTGGCTATGGCTATGGCCGCTGGCTGCAACGACAACGTTGAAGAATAGGAAACCTCGGCGTTCCGGCCGTAGCCACTGCCGAAGCCATTCATTCGGACACGGCCTATGTTTACATGTACTTGTTGATTGCAGCACATCCTCCCTTCCAGGATATTTATGCTAGCCGTCATGTGTGGTTTCTTCTCTTCAGTTTGGTTTGAATATTTCTTTGTTTGGATGTAGAGGCATCAGGTTTCACTGTTCTCCTTTCATCTGGTGTGGTTCTTGATTTAAGGAGGTATGGTGCTTGATTTAAGGGCGCTGCTCGAGACTCTTTGTATATAAACCAGTTCCACATCAACGGTGTGATGGTTTTCGTCACTCGTATCCCAGACATACGCTGAAGATCAAAATTAAAAGTAGTTTTAATATTTGGACCATGAGTCACTCTGGTCCCTATTAAGTGTTTTTCATTAAGGGAGCAGTACAATGGTTTGTAGCAGTAGCAGACTTCTTAAAGCTTGCTATCTCAGTGTGCTTTTCATGAGGAGTTCTGACCTTTGACCTGAACTAGCTGTATCAATAATGAGCTCTGTAAAACCCTTTTAAAGTTGCTATGGTTATTCATAACATAGGAACCTTTCAATTCAGGTAAAATTGACAATCCAATCAAAACAACCACAAAAAAAAACGGGAAAAAAATCATTCCAGCAAACAACCATCCAAGATTATGCATATTCCATTTTTATTTTATTACATATTTTTCATGCAAAAGCTCAAGAGCAGCACTGCCGATAGATATTTGTCAAGAATTCCACAAATAACAACCAATTTGGCAGACACTTGCCACAATGATTTGATTGTGAGAAATACAAAAAGGCAACGGCAGCTGTCTTCAGACTGACTGAATTATTTACAAGTATCAGTAACCTGTAAAACCAGCTTTGAGTTTTACATAATTACATTGAGACATCAAAATCGGCCTAAAGATACCATATACACAGTGTTAGTTCGGCTTGAAATTTAATTGTCTTGTTTTCATGTGAAGCATGGGTAGTGTACAGATATTAATAGTGCATTATCCTCGTATCCTGCTGTTAAATGCACTGAAAGGTGCAAGAGTTTTGCCAACATTACCTACACATTAGCAGTACCATATAGACTAATTCGAGCAGATCGTTCATGGGGCATTTACACCACTGCAGCTGTGGCCGCCGCACGTGCGCGTCGCACACACGCACTGTAAATCCTCCATGCTGATTGGTACATATGTGCGCCGATGTGCTATTGTTGTGTCGCGTGCGTGTGCGTCGGCCATAAACGAGTGCTGCTCAGATTAGTGTGCATCGATTCAAAGAGATCAAACATAAAGGTCTGATGTTTCCTGGAGGCAATGGAGGCAATTGCCTCCATGCCCCTGGTCATTGCCTTGGTGCCCCTCGGAATGTTCCAATAGAAATTTAGATTTCCCTTATAGAGGTGCCCTTTTTCAAAGGGAAAACTGCCTTGCCCTTACAAGACTGAAGTATCAGGTCTGAATAAAGCCCGGTTCATATATACTTTGCGAAAGCGAAGCAAATTTTCTTGCGTCACAATGAGAGACTTCTGAGATGCTGGCGGCAGCAGACACAACGGTCCACCATGACAGATCTGAACACGCAATCTCATGCTCAGTATTGTGCGCATTGTTATGAGGACGCGTACTACTAGTGAAAACTGGAAAAGAATCATCCAAAAGTCTCCCATTAGAAAACAGCGCGTACAGAATTGTTGCAGCACCAAAATTCGCTACGCGATCGTTTTTGCCTATTTTCAGAACTTTATTGCCGAATAACATTATATTGTCAAGTGCATCATTGCGAGTCAGTCAATTAATAGAGTTTCATAACACATCAAATAAAATAAACATTGAAAGGGAAAACGTTGAGGTTTCTAAGAATGCCAGATGATAATCCCCTAGCAACCAAAATGACCGATTTCTTTCGGTATCATGCATGAAGAAACATCAGGTAAACGACTTAGCATCTTTGATCCTGGACATCTATGCTTGTCAGTAGATATGTAGAGTACGTCACCTTGCTAATGGTTCTAACATACTGCCAAGAAGCTGGAATTCTCAGCTTTAATTTCTCTGTCCTTATTTGGGACTAGAGATTCTGCAATTTTTGATCTCAAGGGAAGAGAAGATGACTTCAAACAGAAAGAAGAATAAACAGAAAAAAGAGAACACCTGGTATAAATTATCGCTTGTAGTTGGATTTGAATTTTTTTGCCATGAGTAAGATGATTTATTCCTTGAAGTCATTTTTTTAAAGATTTGTATTTAAAGTGAATGGATTTTTTTTTAAGCCCTCCATGTTTTGAGTGTTAAGCCTTTTGCCACATTTTTGGGGGGTCAAGTTCCCTATGTGCAAGTGCAAATATAAATACTGAGTTTAATACAAAAAGGCACCAGTCTATTCCCCCTCCCAGCTTCAGTTCAGGTACATTGTTTTAAATGGAAGAAAAAGAGGATGATCAAACCAGCATACAGGGCTGCTGCACTACAGGTTGGATACATAAATGTCCAAATTCAAAGCACAGATTGAACGTTTATTTAAAGAATTCCTGTTATCAATATTCCGATCACGAATGAAAGATGAATTTAAGTGTATGAGGGATTTACTCATGAATGACTTAGCAGGGTTCTACCTTCTGAAATCTTGTCGACAGCCTCTCTAAATCTTCACTTAAATGTGTACAATACATGTAAGTGCTGCATTGGTAGAATTGAGGAATCAACTTGATACTATTACCATGGTTTCCTGTGTCAATACTGACCCTGTGATGGAATTTTACCGTAATCCATTGTTCAGAATCGGAAGTACTTGACAACTCCCCCGGAACACTTGAGCAGCGACTGCCATTTAGGAGACAATTAAAGCAATGAATTAAAGGCCCCCTCCTGTGGTTGTGCTTCATGTTCACATTAGCACACTCAGGAGCATAGTGACGCTAATGGTGACTGGTGTACGTGAACAGTCTCCTCAATTATTTGCAATTTCGGAAATCTTTTTTTTTTTTCATGGGAACGTGGAAGCAGGAAGCCCATCGACAAGATGTCTGAATTTCTTAATATTACTCGAGCTATAAATTGACAGCAAGCTGCTCGTATGAATTTATATTTTCAACATAATTTTTTTCTTGACAATTTGGTGACACAATTTGTGATATTTTTTGTGGGAAAGTCATTTTTGTTAAAGGAGCTGACTGTTCCTGTGTTTGACTTACTATAAGGAGCTGACTGTATGTGACTTTTTTCTAATAATATCACTTTAAGACTTGTTCTTATTCACAATATTGGGAGATTTCAAAGACAGACCTTTTATCAAATTAATTTAAAAGCAGACACTTGATTCTTCGTATTTATCGGTATCACTTATTCACACGCTATTGGGTACCAACCGACTCACCAATATGTTATCACTATTGCACGGATATCTGCCCGGTACCCATCCTTACAAGACATACGAGCTGGTTTCATGACATGAATCAATCAATACATGCATGAGCAGGATTTTAAAACGGGTCCAAGACACTTCAAGTAGCAGAGTACCAGTGAGGATTCTGAGAAAACCTCAGACCAGGTTGTGAGGGATATGAATAAATTAACTGTGAAGAGCCTTTATTTTTCTTGTTCTTTTTTTTATAATCTGGTCATTCTATTTCTTCTTTATAATTCACTTCATTATCAGACGACTTTCTTATGCACAAATTTGTCTTCTTGAGTAACAGATTCCCATGAATTATGGACAACTTTTTTTAATGCATTGTGAAAGAAAAAAATAATCGTTTGAAAAACATTCTCTTGAAACGAGTGATTAGAGGAATAAATAAGTAAGTAAATTTAAAAAAGATAAGTTTACATATGTTTATCTTATACCCTTCCTTATTTCCCCTTTGTGTTCCACTGAATGTTTTCTTCAGCCAAGGTTGTTTTGAACTGCTGTTGAGTTACACTATTTTCAGCCTGTAGTACTAGTGAGTTATTGCACGTTCACATTCCGATTAATTGCATCTTGAATACATTATACAGTTCTTTAAATTGTTTACATGTTGTAGTTGGGTTTTTTTTTTTCTCTCGCAAGAGCACATCATTGTTGAGGTTCTTTAAAAAACATGAAGTGTTTGGGGTCATGAAGTGGTTGGGTGTGTTATTGAATTGAATGGTGTTATTTTTAGCAAGGCCTGTGGTTTTTCTGCCGTACACTTCATTTGAAATACGTGCATTTAGGCACCTAATTTGCTTTCCATTGCAGCCGTCCGCCGTGTGTACGTATTGTGCTATGATATAAATACGGCTTTAATTTCATGGATTTTAGATACAACCCTTGGTAATCACAAAGCCATGTGTTTTATGTCAGGGTAGATCAATACAAGTATTAAAAAACACAGCATCCTTGACCGGTTGAGTGATCGAGTGCGAAGATGCACGTCTGACTGCACCGTCTTCCCTGAAAGTCTAAAGGGAGAATTCGCATGAACTTTTAAAGAGTCGTTCTGAGACACTGTGGCATTTAAGCACTGTGGTTGTCAAGGCGATGAACGGCATACGTAGAGGTAAACTTGTTTTGAACGGCGCGGCACATCAAGTTGTCAGCGACGTGCACCTGAATGAAGATAAGTTCAGATTTCGAGTTGTACACGTACACACTGTGCGAATGACTCAAATTATTGAATCCACAGTCTTGACTTCTTATAAGGCAAGTCGCTATACACCTGATATTATCTTAATTGAAGAAACTCTCATTAGAGTTAAGCACAGGTGTAATTGTCCCTACGGGGGTTTGGTTGGTTTTTGTTTCTTGTTAGCTTGCAATTCAGCACAGAGTGAATTCAGCTTGTGTTACATGTACAGACTGGCATGTAGGATTAGTCAAAGCTGATCATCGATTTCTTTTCTTTTTTTTCCCTTTCTTCCTTTTCTTCTTCCTGCCTCGCAACTTTATGCTTCAAGGAAGATTTTTTTACAAGCCTGTAGCGATTTCTGGCTCGCTAGTCACCCCAGGCCAGGGCTTATATTGAACCGTAACCTTATAGATTTCTAGAATCTTTGCTGAGATATTCATCCAAAAGGTTCTGACTAAAAAGTATTATTTGCTGTAATTTTGAAACAGTTAATTTTGTTTTTCATATCAATTTCCCTTATAACGGGTACGTATGAAGGTTGATGAATATTATGTCAGTCACATTGAAACGACTACTCAACTGCATTAATTAAATAATTTGTATTTTCTGTTATAATTATATCTCACCTAAAAGAAACTGCAAATATTTGAATTTGAAGGTAACTGGGAAACTGTTTGGACCAGCACATTATGAGGAGTTTACCATTAATAGGGAGTGGAGAGATGCACTCTGTCAAAGGAATTCAAACCTGGCAGACAGAATGTCAGAATTCCCTGAAGAAAAGTACATGCACTTTGCACAACTTGTTATAATGCTTGTTTAAAAAAAAAAAAATTATGTGGTTTTTTTTTTTCTGGGGGGGGGGTAAGACTCTGGATGTCAAACAGAACTACAGCATCATCATAAGAAGTTTAGATTTTTTGTCTTAAAGGCACACTTGACTAACAGGAGTCTCTCGTGATGTGGGAAGATGTTTATTTAAACTCCATGAACTCACCTGCCTACTCCCGACATTTTCGAAATTCCCCCACTTCATATTCCTACATTACTGATAATTGTGAATTAGTCGGCTCGTAGGGCTACCCCCCCCCTTAAAATCATTTTTTTTTTCATTGATGATGAGCTATATCGTCTGGCGGTTCATCCATGTAGCACTCATTGCCTGAATGATAGGATTGAAAGGCTGTCATGTAATTGGACACCCCTGGCTGTCTCTGAGGGATTGTCTTAGGCATTGGAACTGCCAATTTCTCAAGATTGTGAGTTGCTTGGGGTCGATGTATGTATCATAGCACTAAACGCTGGGCAGATTTTCTTTAGATGTTTGTGGAAGCACTAAGTTGAAAATGGGCAGAGTAGTCTCGCCTCACTCTAACAACAAATAGAGGGATAGTTTTACTGGAAAGAGATTTTAATGGGTGGGGGAGTGATTGCTGGGTGATGTACACACATAGTGTATGTCAGTTATGTATGAAGTGGCATCGATATTATTATTTTTTTACATCCATGGATTGGCCAGGTCATTTGCTGCTGTGTTAAAGGAAAAGTTTGTTATTTTTTTTTGGGGGGGGGAAGTGTAAATTAATTCCATTCATTCCAATCATTGAGTTTACAATGAAAACACCAACTTGTGAAAATTTCATCAAATTCGACGATCACGTTTCAAAGAAAACAACCCCAAAATGGCTCATGTTTTGTCAGGGATTTTGAGCCAACATATCAGGCAATTTGATTTTGATTTGTGGCAGTTCCTTGACTTCAGACAAAAATATTTATGTGAAGGATCGATACTGGTATGAACTTTAAAATCAGTGAGCTTTTAGATGGGAATATATCTCTGGAGGATCGGTACTGGTATGAATTCCTATGACGATGAGACTGGAAGTAATTTTATTTTTTCCAATAATCACGAATCGTCGACATTATCTGTAAAACCCTGAGCTTATTTATAGGCCTTACTATTTTAAAATAGCAGTATCATGTAGGCTAATCCAAGCAGCTTGTCCATGGGCGTTTACACCACTGCAGCTATGGCCGCCGCACGCAGGCGTTGACGCATGCGTCCATTGGTACATATGCGCGCTGATGCGCTATTGTCGTGTTGCACGTGCATGGGGCGGCCATAGCTGCAGTGGTGTAAATCATCATAAACGAGCGCGCTGCTCATATTAGAGTATAGGTTGTTAATTAAAGAATTCATTGTTTCAGTGGAACAAGGTTGTACAATGTATCTCGGTTTTGTAATAACGATGTACATGTATCTCGCACAAAACCGCTTTGTGCAAAAACATGCACCAATAGGAAACTTTTGTGGACAATAGATGGCAGCAGACTTTCCATTGTCATCAGAAATTTGCGCATGCTCAGAACTACGCAAACAATGGAAATGTAACATAAATGCTATTTTAGGAGATTTGATGTTGTTGCTGTGACACAACAAATTTATTCACATTTTAAAAATGCAACTTTATTTAAGTTACTGCAGTTTTTGTTTCCCTTATTTTATTTGACGATTGGAAACCCGAAACAAAGCATGTTTTAATTTTTGATTAAAGGCAATCAGACTTCAGGACTTCCTGCTCATCATTCAGTGAAAATGCAACCAATTTCCTGGGGCCATGATGAAATTCAAAACAATCTGATTTGTTGGTATTGAAAATGAACCTGTGAGAAACAGCTGTCATTCTTGGATGTCAGAAGAGAAAATAAAACCATTCTGTGTTTAGAAAGATAAGAGTCATCAGCCTGCGGACCGCTTCCCCAAGATGGTTTGTTGATGAGGAGATAAACCAATGTTGTCACTGATAGCACTTGGAAGATTACTCCGAAGGGTTAGAAGGAGGCTTATTAAAGATTATCAAATTACTCAAGTTTTATCTTAACACTAATTAGTGTGTAATTGTCTCGCAACCTTTGAACTTGTTTTCAGGGAAATTCTTTAAAAAAAAAACTGTCAGTACGAAATACATTCCAAACTGGACATGCATAGTGATTTTTTGACTTATTATATTCAACTTTAAAATGTGTAAAATAAAAGGTTGTTTACTTCAAATCGAGATCACATCATTGGTTTTGGAAGATTGAATTATTTTCAATCATTTAGTTTTCATTCTAGTAAAACTAACCTGTGAAAATTTCATAAAAATTGGTTTTCACGTTTTCGAGAAAACGACGAATAATGGTTGCCATTTTATCAGGTATTTTGTGCACGTTCATATTGTGCAAGCGATGGTCGGCCGGCCAACCATCGCTTAAAAAATGATACAAAATTGCATTTTCCTTTCAAATGAAATAACACCTTGTGAAATGATTTCAATGGATAATTGAAAATAATATGTACTTTCAGTCAAGTAAGTTATTTGTAGTAGCTTGGAAGTAATCTCCCTTTAACTCTTGCTCTATGCTTTAATCCTGCTGAGGTTAGGTGATCCATGGGTGATCATGCCTTGATCATTAGTGCAAATGCTGTAACCCCCCCCCCCCCCCTACTCCCTTCCCCCAAAGAACCTTTCTCATCTAATTAAATTATTTCTACTTAATGTTTTCAATTTCAAGAAAATAGATCAGATCAGTGCCGGTCAGAGTTCCATTCTTGGAGCTTGTACATGACTAACGGCCGTGAATACTTTCGTATTGTTGTTTTCCAGAAGAAAGTATAATGAAAGAAACTTGGCCAGATTTGTACTTGGTTGTGGGAAAAGTACGGACGAATCGACTGAGATTTTATCCGAGTTGTTCTCATCCTTTAAGATGAGTTTGGTAGGGGCGGTTTGCACAGCCTAAAGCTGTTTGCACCCACAGGGAACAATGAGTGGTGACTAGATGAGACAGGTGCCTGACTTAATACAGTCAGTATTCAATTCAGTGGCACCGTCAGGAGCCAACCTATATTAAACAGGTGTCTAATTTTTGCAGATGCTAGGAGTAGCAACTAGCAAGCTTTTCCCTTTCTTTACAGCACACCAGTTAAAGGCCTCCTACCGGGGACTTATTACCCCAGATATTTGTCTGTGTGAAATTGAGGTTTCCTCCGTCCATGGTGTGGAATTATCAGTATCCACTGGAAACGTCTTAACAAGTTATTCATTAGCCAAGATGTGATATCAATTTGAGAGGAAACAAACGAATCAGCCCAACGTTGAAGTACATCAGTGAGAATCAACAGCAACAAATTTTGTGTCATTTTCAAAGAGAATAAATAAATAAAAGTGAAATTGATTAACACACCTTTCAAAGAAGTAGGCCTATCTGTGGCAAGGAAATGTACGAGGAGTTTGCATTTATTAGTTTCCTTGGGGGTAGGTGGAAAAAGGGGGGGGGGGCTGGGGAGTGTTGTTGGCCTCTGGGGAAAGATGCACTGCAGCTGACAATCCATGCAGCAATATGATGTGTACAATGTATGTAATAGACCATAACAAGGTCAGGGAAAGATTTTCATTTAAAGCACATTTAGACGTTGGAATTTCCTGGCTGTGTTCAGCCAGGTGAGGTGCTGAATAATATGATTTAAGTTGTCCTTAAAGGGGAAGTCTCATTTTGGAAAATTGAGAATCTGGGGGCTATATAACAGGCCCTATTAAGGTTTGGGCCTCCCTCCTGCCCCCGTTTCTATTAAGAATTGCAGGTGCCCAGTTGTGATCTACTTTATGACCCCCAATTCAGTGTCGGATAGAAAAATAATATATATTTATATTTGTTTGTTTTCAGTGAAACAGTGGGGGTTTGCCAAGGTCACCCACTGCCAAGCAGGAATCAGTGTGGAAATTGCCCAAGTGAGTATTACCCAAGACTTAATGTGAATGCAAAAACAATTATAATTAAAACTAATGTTTTTATAATGACTCTTAGATTTTTAAACTAAAGCATCGTTTTTCGGGAGGCTGGAGTGCATTAAAACTGAATGAGTAGGTGAAAAAAAACCGAATGTTTCCAATTACACATCTTAAAAACAGTAGGAGTAGGGTGTGGTTGCACGCATAGTTGAACATATACGTTTATCTGTATTTAGATCGATCACAGCTGGTTGAAAAGTAGAGGTATAGGCCTACACCATGTAAGTAATTTCTCATAATTGAGCAGAACAAAACCTTGTTGAATTGGCAAGGTGTTATGAAGGAAGCTGGCACAACACAGCCATAAATTAAACTCTCTGTCGGAGGGAAGAATCCCACCAGTCTTATCCATCAGTAGGATTTGTCTTAATTGTTCTGAACTCCAAGCTTAGGTCATGTCGTTTCACACACCGGGGCAATCTGTTTACAACAAAACTCAGTAAAAGGTCCGACTCTGGGGGATTTCCTCGTGGCTTAAGAAGATTTCCGATATCGTCTCAATGAAGGGTGAAAATACCTTTGACATTTGACGTAATTTGGAACTCGATTCAGATTGTGTCGAGCCGTTTCTCACTATGGCTTTAACACCAGCTCAAGTTGATTATGGTATGGTTTATTTAATACATGCGAGCAGAAATGGGTTAGCCTGAATTCAGCGGGCATTGTTGTACAATGTCCTCGACACATTCCTGTTTCTGCTTACCCCATTTACCCGATTGCGTATTTGCTCCGATCGATTTTGTTGACTCCCAGAGGCATGGTGTTGTGGATAAACAGTGCCAACTAAAGGACAGGTTTAAGAAGTGAAGGGGGACAGGGTAAAAGGGGAATTTCTTTTTCCTTTTGTGAGAGAGACTCGGTCAAGGTTGTACTGCAGGGGCAGGGATAGGGATGTCTTATGTATGAATTAAAGGGACTCTAAAGTGTTAAGAAAATAAGATTGACAAAGTTTCAAAATCTTGTCGGTTTGTGTATTTGACTTGATTTAAATCTTGTCTGTTTGGTAGGATAGTGACTTTCTATTAATGGGAGCAGCTGGCAGCTACTATTTACAAGGTAAGATGTCATTTGGTTCTTTAACAGTTTGAAAACGATACAGTTTATCTTCAATTATGTTTTAAGTCTGTTGGTGCATTTAAGTGTCTAACAAAACTTGGTTACCTTTAAAGAATGGAAACAGCCCTCCTTCCCTCATGTGCGATTGAGAACACAAACCCACTTCAATTACCTCATCCATTAACGATTAAGTGGATGGTTCCTATCCTCGGACGTGACCTCTTATACTCTTGTATTATATGGCTGGTACCCATCACTAGCACAACCTTAACACCGTATGACAGATTACACAGTTTCCTAAAAGAGTGACAAACAGTTATTGTTATTCAAAGTCTCTTGTCTTTTTTGGGGGGTCTTTTTTGTTGTTGTGGAGAGCGGGTGTTTGTATTTGTGGTTTGGTGATTTATGATTGACAAAAGGTGACATTGACTGGCATCCATCTTAGTCACACCCAAGTTCTTTAAGCATACTTTAAAGAAGCGGTGGGCCAGGCTGTTTTTCTTATTTTGAGAGGCGTACAATCAATGTTGTTTTTTTTTGCCTATGCTTTTCTTCAGAAAAAGTGGTCAGATTGTTGTGTTTTAATGTACAAGTACATGGTATTAAGAAGTGTTTTCAGTGTCACGGTGACAAAAAGTTACAGTGACAAAAAGGTCATTGTGTCAAGGTTATAGTGACAAAAAGTTATAGTGACAACAAGTTATTGTGACTTCAAGTTACATGTATAGTGACTTTTTGTCACATGAAGAAAGCTACTATGAGAAGGTCCTAGTGAATGCACGTTTCTAAATATAGTGCAGAAAAACATTCAAATTACAAAGCAAGTTGATTTTTCTTGCATTGATGCAGAGTCAAAGTGACAGTAACTGGTTCCCATCACTTTAAATATGACATGTAATAGTAATATCCACCCTGAGTGATAAAACGTCACAGGTGTGAGATTAGGGTACCGGGGGAAATGCCTCAAGGGAATGGTAAACACCAGGGATCAGGTGGTGTATAAACATGTTGGGTGCGGGTAATTACGTGTGACGCCTGCTTTACTCTAAGAAGTCACATTGCTTGCGCTTAAAGGGACTTACACGTACACCCTAACATTATTAGTAATAGTAATAATAATGGTAATAGTACCATGGGTTTATAGAACTCCTTAAACGAGAGGTCCCTATTCACTGAACAATGACTAGAAAACATAAAGCAAAGACACCGAAAAGCCAGCAAAAGGCGAGTAAAACTACACACAGAAAGGGCAAAGTTTAAAAGCAGTTTGTAGTGTTAAAATATAACAGCAAGAGTAAAAAACAAAATCAAAAATTACAAGTCATAAACTAAGAACGATCCTATAATATAGTGCAATGAAAGCCGGTAGGCTGCAGCTCACTGAGTGTGAATATTGACCCCTATATACATGCCGAGGCAAACGTCGACTGCAATCGTGATCCGGAAGTTGTCCTGTAACTGGTTCTTATGCGATTACTAAATCTCACGCTATGTCTGCAGCCGAATCAACCAATATCATCAGAAAAAAAAGAATTGTTTATGATGCATTTTGTACACGTAATAGATGAAACCAGTGATGGCTTCAAAGCAGACTATAATCACTTGGGAAACCTGTAAACATGGGGTTCTTGCTGTGAATCTGAAACACGAGAGTGAATCACTACTGAATCCTACAGTGGTAGTATACAGGGATCGTAAACCTTGGGCTGGATTGTTACGACTGCAGGGCCCTATCTCATGGCAGTGCTTAGGAATGCAACGTATGCAACGCATTTGATTCTACAGGCTGTAAGTGTAAGCACAGATCTCTGTGGTTAGCAGGGCCTCGGAATAAGCAACTGAGCATCATGAAAAAACAGAAAGACTAGGCCTGGATTCAAACCCTCATTTACAACTTCACAAGGCGCTAGACCACCACAATGTCAAAGGCTAACATTATTACATTATTACAAATTACTACATTGTACTTGTACAGACAGTAGAAGCATCATGAGAAACTAGGCCTGGATTCGAACCCTCATTCACAAGGCGCTAGACCACAAGGCTAAGGTTACTCTACAATTACTACAGTATACATGTACATACAGTATATAAGAAGCATCATGAGAGACTGGGCCTGGATTCGAACCTTCATTCACAAGGCGCTGGACCACAAGGTCAAAGGCTAAGATTACTTTTACAGTATACATACAGTACACACTTATTGTGTCTTATGTTTCATTGTTCAACAAGACAAACCTACAATGTTTTCATGCCATGTTTTTGTTGGTGATTGAATGAAAACAGCCAAAAGGCAAAAGTGTAAAAATGCTTTTAAAAAAGCACTTCAACAAAATATATAGAAACGTTGAAAATATACCAAAAATTGTACTTGTGAGTTATATTATGATTTCAGTAGAAATCTACACTACATGTGCATGCAGTTCCTGTATGTGTTCAATTCCTTGTATCCTAAGATGAATGAAAGTATCAATCGGAGTGTTGTGGCCAAGCAGTTAAGATCACCGGACTCAAGTTCTGGTGTTGTTGGCAGCAGAGTGTGGGTTCGAATCCCGGTCGCGGCACTTGTGTCCTTGAGCAAGATACTTCACCACAATTGCTTTGTCCTTCGGATGGGACATTAAGCCGTAGGTCCCGTGTACTAGGATGGGTAGTGCACGTAAAAAGAACCCAGAACACATATCGTGGAAGAGTAGGGGTTTACCCCGGTGTTTCTGGTTCACATGGCAAGCACCCTTATCTACAGGTTTCCTCAGGCTTGAGAGCTACAGTGATTAAGTTCACTTATGAGGCATCCTTGATTTCATTACCAGAAATATATAATAATAATAATAATAATAATAATTTGACAAAATGATACAAAAGTGTTTCCAGGTATTTTTCCAGCTATACTGTGTACCTTTACAAGAACACTTTTGTACACAGGTGTTTGATCACCAGTAATTATCTCAAATACCTGTGCCAGTTAATTGTCTGAAATCTTCAACAAACTTGATGAAAGAATGACACTATGCAAACATCTTCAGGAGGAATTTTATCATGATCTTGTGTTGTCATGTTTTTAAGAAGCCCTCAAATATATATTTTTTGAAATTAATTAAAACAAAAATGGATCTTCAGTTTGAGACAAACCTTGTATTAAATGAACAAATTGGGAAAATATTTTGTCATTTTCTTTTAAAAGATGTAATGGTTACCTCAGCTGAATGTTTCCTGTTTTGTTTCTCATAATCTGACTTGTGTTGTTTGACAAAATACACATACAGACGTATCCGATGATCCGATGATAATAAACGTTTCCACAAACTTTTTTATTTTTGTTAAAATAAATCCTGCATAATTTTGATCAGAAAAATATAACCAAATTTATGTGTACATGAATTCCTTACAGTGAACTTCTAACTACATTTAGCCGGTAATGTACAAGGAAGTAAAGAAGTCGGTCAATTTTCGTTCTATTTGATCAGAGATTGAGAAGAGGGTCATGGATTGAATCAAAATGTTGAATTTGGATTTTGATTTAATTTGTTATTTTGTAAAAATTGACATATTTAGGAAATGGGATGGTACATACTTCATGTACATAGGACATACATGCAGTATGCTGTTGGAGGGATGCAAACGTCTCCTGTAGCCATGTTTTTTGTCGTTTTTTTTTGTCGGTGTGTGTGTGTTTGTTCCATCGGGGTGTTTGTTTGTTTGTTAGTTTCTGTTTTGATAGGGGGGGGGTGGGGGTGGGGACTGGACAGCCTGTGTGAGAGTCAGAAGAAGGAAGTAAATTGTATCATTTTAGAAGCAGCGGTAGGTTCATTCTTCTAGTAATCATAAGGATAGTGTTCTTATATTTAATTTCACAAATGAGATTATGTTTTGTTTAAGTACAAGCATGAAATGAATGTAGTTTTAACTTTTACTCTCGGCAAGAGTTACTGAAATGATAGAAATTATAATAATAGTAAATGTAATTCATCCGCTCTATGTATCAATAAAAAAATACAAAACAAGTTGAACAGTTGAAAGCTTCAGCTTGATTTATTGATTTAAGCAAAAGACAATTGTGCAAAATATGTTCCATTTCTAATTTCCTTTAGTGTCTGTAGCATATCAATTACAGAAGTTGAAGAAACCAGAGTTCATGTATAAATTATAAAATCAAGACTGTTGAATTGCTGCGTAAAGCCCGGTTCATTCTTCACACCAATTGTGAAAGCAAAGCGATTTTTTTCTTGTGTCACAATAGACCGATTGCGCTACCCACGTCACGTGACCTATTGTTTGTATTAAATGTAAACAGACACGACGTCCTCCATAGGAAAGTGCGGTACGGTACATGATAATTGTTGCATTTGTTTATTCGATAGAGGCTTTTCTTTCTCGAAATCTGTGAAAAATATTTCTGAAATTGTACCAGATACCTTCGAGTGGCTGAATAAAGACAATAAGGACAGTTCCAGCAAGTCTTGGAAATTGTACAAGTAACGTATAAATGTGCACGTTATGTACTAGTGCACGACGGAACGCTTGGGCCAGAGAACCGTGATCAAACACTCTTCAACACAAGAATTTCAAAGTTTTGAAGCTGAATCATCCAATAAAATTGCTTTCCAAAACTGTCTGATTCCTTTGCCAATTTGAAATTTTGCAAGGCTAGGTATAAATGCTCACTTTTCTAATGTTCTTTACCCATTTTACAGTGATATAGGCCTACATTACAAACAAAATAAAAGGCGGGTTGCTACAAAGTCGTCCGACGCCGGTAGTGCATAACTCAAAATAAACCTCTTATGTAGTAGAATACTGGTAGTTTATGAAACAGTAATGTGATTAATATCAATGTCACAACATACATATGTACAACTTTAATAAAATGGCTTAGTAACTGCGTTATTATTACCAAAAGCTGAATTTTGGTGTGACTCTGTCGGTCACGGCATGTATTTGCACGTAGTTTGCCATCAGCTCAGATGATGTAGTACACACAATAGGTCACAGGATGACATGTAAACATTGGTTGCCCAAACGGTCTATTGAAAAAACAGCGCGTACTAAATTGATGCGTCACCAAAAATCGCTTGGTATTCCCTTTTGCTTGAAATATAAACGGGGCTTAAATGCATCATGTGCAATGCCATTACACTACATACCTCAGTGGTTGATTTATGACTTGTGTGTTTGATCAGGTCCCTGTGAACTGTGAACGGCTGCTAATAGGATTCGAACTGCCTCTAGCTACCGGGTTCGAATCCCACCTGAGGAAAATGCCTGTGAATATTTTTTTCACAGGACGCGGAACAGTACTGAGTTTACAGTGCTTAACACACATCGGTGTATGGGTAAAAACTACAACTGAGATTACTTGAATTTGTCACACAGGCCAAGTAAAATGGCCACTCACTTGTCTATTTAATTGCCTCGCAGAGGTGCGAGGCTTTAATTGCCTCACAGGTACAATGTGCAGTAAACAAAACACTCCACGGTCTCCTCCTCGTCTTATTGTCTGGAGCTAATTTTAGAAAGTATCCCCTGCCCAAAGTTTCTATATGTAAAGTTTATGCAGGCATCAATCTCCCTAAGACATTCTTCCATCTTTAAGTGCTCTCGTCTTTGTGAAAATGATGACAGAATATGATAAATAAATGCTAGCAGGCATCTTTAACGAGGATATAACAAATATGTAGCCACTATAGCTGTTTTCTGTCAAACTTAAGAACCTGATATGATGACAAAGTCACATTTATGTGGGCTGCCTGAAGAATGGAATGATCAATACTGTATCATGTACCTTGAAGAAATGTCTTGCTTCTTTAATTACCCCCTTGGACTACTGAAGGAGCAAGTGACATCTTAGTCACAAACCGCAACCAATACCCATGTGCAGTTCTCACAACTGAGTACTGTTAGTGGTTTAGGTTTACAGCCGGATATGTGCATATTCAAGCACACATTATGCTTTGAAGAAAAAACAGTACATTCTACACACGATTGATAAGTGGCTCTTCTGGGCACTCGGTAGACATGTGTTTGAAAGCTGTCTGTAAACAGAGAAAATAAACAAGTTTGTTTGTCGGTGAAATTAACCATCGTTTTGGAATTGAATTTCACCTCTTTTTTCACATTTAATGCAATAAGTGTGCTGATTTTGAAAATAGATTTTATCTATGAATTCAATGTATCACAAGTAGGGTGAATATCAATAAATTTAAAAAGTTTTTTTTTGTTATTTTGATAATTCCACCGAGAGAGGATTGTTTATGGACTCCTTATATATGATGATACAAGCTCAAACAGCGCCCTCACTGAGGTCAAAGGAAGACCTCTCATTGGCTGAGAGTTGTGCGTGGCGCGTGTACGCATGTGTGTGTTTCCATTGATTGTCCTTAGCGATGGTGGCATGTGCACAAGGGCTGTTGTTTGTTTTGGCAGTTTTGTAATTCTATGGGTGCATTCACTGTTGTACCACTTTTTTATAGGGTACTATCTTCAACACCCCCTTATTACAAAATACATTTCTGACAGTGAAGACAACAAAATTGAATAGTAAAGCAAGAAGCAAACACTTCATGACAGAGGCAACATCTATCTGCTCACATTTTATTATTTGATTTCATCCTCAGTCAACAACAGGGTGACTGATAAAGTACTGCAGTTGGTTTCCGTCTTCTTGAATTTATGATTTTTTTCCTCCAGTGTTTTGCGGGCAATGTACTGTGCAAATAAATCTTGTTGTTGGGGGACGTTTCCTGTTCATATTGTTGAGATGTCATCATCAAGCATTGCAGCTTGACTGATGACAAATCATTGGCTAGAAATAGTTGCTCTGTAGGCTTCTGAACACCTTAGTCCTGTTAGCGTTAATAGCCATGAAACTGATCCGAGAGTTGTCCAAGCTGGGAGACCAAACGCCAAGTTCTATTTTCTAGATTTTGTTCATCTTAGTTGTAGTATTTTTGGAATGAATTTCTGTCTGAAGGTCCTTTGTCTTTGTCCTTATTATTAAGGTGTTCTTGAAGCTGTTGGGAAAAATAACTGTACCCACTTCCAAGTTTCCACACATTGTCAGATCTGTAACTTAATTACTTGAGGCAAGGCCACTTTTTCTGAGTCAGGGACACTTCAGTCTGACAATTAGAATGTCTTGTAAAAGGGTCACAATACCAAGGCTACATGTAGGTCAACAAAGGTCATGGCTCCCAAGGCGTAGGCCCCTAACTGAAGATGAGTTTTCATTTATGTCTAGAGAATGTAATGTGTAGGAATCTGCTTGTTAAATGAAGTAGTGAATGAGCATACAGTGGTACATGTATTATAGACTGAAACATTTCATGATCAGATAGTTAACACAGTCTTTATGTGCGATTGAAAACCACAGATGGGTGTCACAAATACAAGTATGTAGAGCAGTGGCCTCTAAGGTCAGAGGTTAATCCTCAGGTCAAACTGTGTGGTACAGTAGAATGCAATTGTTAGAATCTTTGCAATGCTGGTCTGACTCCTTAAATACAGTAAAGTCAAGTCTGTCCCGAGCCAATGGCTCATCAGGCCGTTGTTTATATTCAGTTTTCTTGACAGGATGCCAGTCCATCGCGGGTTACTCCCAAGCTCTCGCCGGTACCCATTTTTATTCCTGGGTGGAGAGAAGCAATTGTTTTAGGGAACTGTTTTTTGAGAGATAAGAAAGAAACCTTTGAAATGTTATTGTCTCAGTGTTATCAGTATTCCCTGTAGTGTTTGTCATGTGCTATTTTGAGATGCAGCATCTAATTACTAACGAATGTGGGAAATCTAATAATAATTATTCTATTTCCTCACTATGATCAGCCCAAGATTTCCTTTGGATTGAACCCGTCCAATCTTAATGAAATAATGCGACATTCTTGACCTACTTTCTTTCTCATAGGTCAGATATACGTCCAGAATCTAGTGACCAATGACCTGCCGGCTAGCACTGGAGAGATGTCTCCTGAGTTTGATGACAGTTATAGAGGTAAGATAAACACTGGGATGTTAACATGTTGCCACCATCTCGTCATGTTCCTTGTGTGCATAAACAGTATTGAATACTGTTTCTCATTATACCTGAAGGGATCAGACTATTTTTTTTCTTCCAGCCTCGGTTTGGTTACATCGTTTTGAATGCATGAAAAAGAAGATGGCTGCTGCCAACTCTTCCTGATTCTGCAGAGTTCACTGAAAATAAGCCAATCTTTCCATGCTCTGATGAACAAATTTGAAAATCTCCCTTCATCGCAAGATGCAATATATATTGGCAGCTCTAGTCTATTGCTAAAATCATGGAGCTAATAAAATTCATGAAGGCGGGGGTTGTCACTTAGAAGTTTATTGAATGAAATGTCGT
The DNA here is from genome assembly GCA_911728455.2 of Marthasterias glacialis. Classification (NCBI taxonomy): domain Eukaryota; kingdom Metazoa; phylum Echinodermata; class Asteroidea; order Forcipulatida; family Asteriidae; genus Marthasterias; species Marthasterias glacialis. The sequence continues at coordinate 5,777,766 of OU452238.1, forward strand.
CATAGGACTCAATATTTGGACGATGCTTGTGAACATCAAGCTTAAAATATTCATCTCATTCTGAACACCCTTACACACCTTTCCCAGGCTTTTACAGTGCTTTATGCGCATCATACATTTTGAATGAGCTTTCTTCAAAAGCTTCACTTAATATTGACAAGTTGTCTGTGATGCATGTTTTTGTTATTGCTGACATACATGTATCCCCTGCTTTATAACCACCGTTCAAGGCCATGTACAGATAATAGATAGGGTGTCATCTGCTGTTGCCATAGTGCAGAGTCTAGAGTATAAGTGGTGATCATTTTCGGGCACCCTAATTCAATTGAAAAGTTGTGAGTAGCAATTATAGATATCGGCCTTCTCTGTGAGGTGAGGCAATTACGGGCCTCTGAAAGGTTTGGATGTCATTGTGAGTACCTGGGGGAGGGGGGGATCATGGATAAATGCAGAACCTGGGGAGGGGCCTTGCGGGGATCATGGATAGATGCAGAACCCGGACAGGGGCCTTGTGGGGATCACGGATAGATGCAGAAACAGGGGAGGGGCCTTGCGGGGATCACGAATAGATGCAGAACCCAGGGAGGGGCCTTGTGGGGATCATGGATAGATGCAGAACCCAGGGAGGGGCCTTGTGGGGATCATGGATAGATGCAGAACCCAGGGAGGGGCCTTGTGGGGATCATGGATAGATGCAGAACCCAGGGAGGGGCCTTGCGGGGATCACGAATAGATGCAAAACCCAGGGAGGGGCCTTGTGGGGATCATGGATAGATGCAGAACCCAGGGAGGGGCCTTGTGGGGATCATGGATAGATGCAGAACCCAGGGAGGGGCCTTGTGGGGATCATGGATAGATGCAGAACCCAGGGAGGGGCCTTGTGGGGATCATGGATAGATGCAGAACCCAGGGAGGGGCCTTGCTGGGATCACGGATAGATGCAGAACCTGGGGAGGGGCATTGTGGGGATCATGGATAGATGCAGAACCCAGGGAGGGGCCTTGTGGGGATCATGGATAGATGCAGAACCCAGGGAGGGGCCTTGCTGGGATCACGGATAGATGCAGAACCTGGGGAGGGGCATTGTGGGGATCATGGATAGATGCAGAACCCAGGGAGGGGCCTTGTGGGGATCATGGATAGATGCAGAACCCAGGGAGGGGCCTTGTGGGGATCATGGATAGATGCAGAACCCAGGGAGGGGCCTTGTGGGGATCATGGATAGATGCAGAACCCAGGGAGGGGCCTTGTGGGGATCATGGATAGATGCAGAACTCAGGGAGGGGCCTTGTGGGGATCATGGATAGATGCAGAACCCAGGGAGGGGCCTTATGGGGATCATGGATAGATGCAGAACCCAGGGAGGGGCCTTGTGGGGATCATGGATAGATGCAGAACCTGGGGAGGGGCCTTGTGGGGATCATGGATAGATGCAGAACCCAGGGAGGGGCCTTGTGGGGATCATGGATAGATGCAGAACCTGGGGAGGGGCCTTGTGGGGATCATGGATAGATGCAGAACCCAGGGAGGGGCCTTGTGGGGATCATGGATAGATGCAGAACCCAGGGAGGGGCCTTATGGGGATCATGGATAGATGCAGAACCCAGGGAGGGGCCTTGTGGGGATCATGGATAGATGCAGAACCCAGGGAGGGGCCTTGTGGGGATCATGGATAGATGCAGAACCCAGGGAGGGGCCTTGTGGGGATCATGGATAGATGCAGAACCCAGGGAGGGGCCTTGTGGGGATCATGGATAGATGCAGAACCCAGGGAGGGGCCTTGTGGGGATCATGGATAGATGCAGAACCCAGGGAGGGGCCTTGCTGGGATCACGGATAGATGCAGAACCTGGGGAGGGGCATTGTGGGGATCATGGATAGATGCAGAACCCAGGGAGGGGCCTTGTGGGGATCATGGATAGATGCAGAACCCAGGGAGGGGCCTTGCGGGGATCATGGATAGATGCAGAACCCAGGGAGGGGCCTTGTGGGGATCATGGATAGATGCAGAACCCAGGGAGGGGCCTTGTGGGGATCATGGATAGATGCAGAACCCAGGGAGGGGCCTTGTGGGGATCATGGATAGATGCAGAACCCAGGGAGAGGCCTTGTGGGGATCATGGATAGATGCAGAACCTGGGGAGGGGCCTTGTGGGGATCATAGATAGATGCAGAACCTGGGGAGGGGCCTTGTGGATGGGGATAATGAATAAATGCAGAAGGCAATGAGAAGTCGTCTTATGGGTTTTATTTTGATTTTTTTTAACAAAAAAAAACAAAACAAATTATAATAAAAATGTTATTGTCTTTTAATTTTTTTACGATTTATTTTTTGTTTATATACTATTATTATTATAAGTATTATTTTTATTTTTATTTTTTATTACAAGTATTATTAATCATTTTTATTTATTTATTTATTTGGTGTTTTTTTTTTGAGAAATAACCCCTTTGTTTATGTAGATATGAAAATCACCAAACAGGGAGAGGGAAGGGGAAGTTTGAAGATGTTTTGTACTTTAATATAGAGGTAAAGGAGAGGATAAATTTATGAACAATTTCACTTTTAAAAGATAGGGAAAGTGTTAAAAACATGGGAAAATTTGTACATGTTGAATTCTATTTGTTAAATGTTGCTCCATGTTTGGTCTTCAGCCGCTTAGGGAAGAAATATCAAAATTTGTATAAAATGATTCAAGTATGCAAACATTGTTGCTGTGGGCATATTGGGATTAACATTTCAGTCTAAAATGCCCTTTAGGCAAATGCAAATTGCTTTAGAAATGTCAGACGCATTGGATATCTTAAACGTCTCCTGATCCAGCTTGGTAACACAGACCTTTACAAAACACACTAAGCCAAGGCCAAAAAAATGGAATAATAGTCACTTGTATCGAGTTACTGTAGTTATTCAAAGTCACTATCTAGTATTGATGAAGCTGATAGTACAGTGTTTTTACCTCGTCTGATTCAGTATATACATGACAAAACAAACCTGGGAAAGTTTGGGCTCAATCCGTCGTCTGAGTCCGGAGAAAATAGCGAAAAACCATGTACACTTTTCAGCATGCAAACACGTTGTCCTTAATTTCAATTGATACAACTGAATACAGCTGGGGTTTTTTGGTAGGTTTTCACACAGAGTTTTCTTGACTTTATGACAGCATTTCAGAGGGAAATATTTTAAAGAAATATCGGTTCTAGTTTTAACTTCATAAACAGTAAGTTCTCAGAATGGAACTAAGCAACAATGTTTTTCATCCTTACCAATCCTGTATAGTGTCTTTAGCAATAATTTTTTCTTTGTTACATCATGTCTTATTCGTTCAACACTTTCCCTAAATTTACACTTACATACATGTTCTGAAGGTTTTTTAAACTAATATTTCATTGAATAATAGATTTTTCACTTTTGTTTTTTGCTAAGAGTAATATACTTTGGATTTTTGCCAGTGCTGTCTAGTGTCTAAATGCCATGCCACACAGGGCAATTTTTACAGGCAACTTGGAGGCAACCAAGTGCACTGCATGCAAAATGAGCACTGTTGTAATGCAACAGACATTCTTCTAGCTGTTACTTGCTAGCCCCAAGAAAATCATGAGAAAACTGAAATGTGAATGACTTTTCTTATTGGAGATTGCCTGGAACTGGTTGCCTGTAAATTGCCTGGTGTGACATGGCCTTTATGAATAACTGAAATTACAGTCTGTTCATCCAAGTGGAAATGTATAAAGCTCATCTCTCTGAAACACAATACACAACTTTGTAGATACCATGTCCAAACTAAAATGTTAATATTCAAGCAGACAGTGGACGTGTGCTCAGTTGTTCACTCTAAACGTACTTTTCTTTTGTTCAAATTAAGATCTGCCTATTGGTGTAGATGGATGACCCCAACCTTTTTTGTGGGGGGGGGTGGGGTGGGGGTAGGGGGGTTGATGTAGAGGCCTACATGTACTCATGCTCATTTCTATATGTGCACATTTCAAGCTGCATAAAATACAGTGTAAATTTACTGTGTAATATGTACATGCTGAAAAAAAAGAATTCAGATTACTTTGTACGATTTTGCGATATTTTATTTGAGTCAATCTTCTTGGTTATATTTATTAAGACCAGACTGATTTTAGATGCTTGTTAACTAAAATGATGTCAGCTGTGTGGTGGAGTTGAATGCTTAGATGGAGGAAGTCGAGGGTGTTAAAAGATATTGTTAATGGATATTGAACGATTGAGCAATCCGACTCCACTCCATGAATACCCAGTGACCCCGATGAAGTGACAAAAGTCTTTTCAAACTATTGTCGGGAAAACACGTTATGACAAGCAGAATTTTATTTCCTCCTTAGTGTCATAGTAGGGATTACTCAAATCTATTTTGACATAAAGAATTGACATTTTTGTGATCTTGCATCAATTACTACGGAAAGCAGGAAAGTGTGAGTTTTCCTTTCGTTCTTTCCTGTAGTTTCCTGTAGTGTCCAACTCTTTGCCTTATTTGTAAAACAAATGATTCCGTAATGATTTATAGCACAATTTTAGAAAAAGGTTTGCAGTCATCACCAAAATTCGGAGACTGCTAATAAATCGCTAACAATTTCTTATAACTCGACTCCGTGCAGGTTATTCAGTTGCTCTGGGGGAATTTACAGGTGACAGCCAACCAGAATATGTCGTAGGTACACCACGTGGGAATGATCTAACAGGCAAAGTGAGTGTAAACAGGAAAACAAATAATCCACTCCACAGTATGACTTCCCCCCATCCACTTTTTTATTTCCTTAATAATTACTGTATGTAGTGTGTATAAACACCAAGACAGAAATGGCGATATCGCAGAAAAGCATAAATTCTTTGATTTTTTTTTCTTTCTAAATGGAGACAAGGATATTACACCTGCGAGCCAAAAACCCACTTTAGTTTCACTCAATACTTACATTGGGATGTCCTTTTTATTTAGAGTAAACAAGAATGCATGCATGAAAGCAATATAAATTGAGAGGTACAAAATGTACCCTGAAAGTCACCTTTTTTGAATTGTGGATCACCGAGTTTGCTGTACTTTTTTTTTATTGAAATCAGCCTGCCCCTCCGTCCAACTTGACAACTCCCTTTTTTTATATCATATTTGGCTTTTCTTTCAAAATTAAGCAGCCTCAAATGGAAATTTTACAATTACCTCTGGTGTAGTTGAATCATAGGTTGCCATAGTTACCCTTGGATGCTATTTTTAAGTGTTCCCTTGTTGTGCATTGAGGGATTTAAATGCTGGCTTTTAAGCATTCTTTATTTTTGCAATGAAGAATTTCATTTTGAGGGTTGTGACGCAAACACAGGCTGGAAATCTCCTTCCAAGGTTACAGTCATCATAAATGCATTGAATAGTAAATGAACCAATCAATCCACATTGTTTTCATGTTGCTAATAATAATTAACTCGAAAGTGATTTTACAAATCAACAAAGCCTTCAATGATGTATAAATTATTCACGATGTTTCATGTTTAGTATTGGAGATACGTGAATCGTGTTACAAACCGAGGAGGACAGAAATTTGTTTACAGTTGACTTGTCTTCAATAAATGCTCATGTTGATTCATGTGTAGATGTACATCTTTATTTACCAAGTGCATGCCAAAAGCTGGGCTCTATTCATACCCAGTGTGATATAAAATTGTCAAATTAAAACACGAACCTCAAGAGAGCTTGCTGCTGGGAATAATAAACAGAAGAAAAGTAAAAGCACAATTTAATTTCCACATTGCTATAAATTAAAAACTCAAGCAGGCCCAGAATTTAATTGAAAGGGCAAGGCCATTTTCATTTTGCAAAGAGCACCTCTCACAGACAATCTTCCAAATCAGTCAGAATATTTTTTGAAGGGGCACCACGACCAATGCAATGACCACAGCAGACCTCTGTTTAAGTCCGAGCTATTCGCTGAGCCAAGATTTAAATCGTGCTAAGATTTGAAGAGTGTGACTCTGTACTTCTTGAATCCTTTCTTTGTCTTATCACTGTCATCCTCCTCCATCATAATCATTACTCCTCTCTCTCTCCCTCCGGTTTCCCCTCCTCATTTTCTCTAACTCTTATTTCCACCATATGACCGTTTCGACAGGTGTCCATCTTTGATTCCAGTCTCAACATCATAGCAGACCTCAAGGGTGAGCAGATGGCGTCTTATTTCGGCTACTCCGTCGTAGCCGCTGATGTCAACGGAGATGGGTAAGCGTACTTAAAGTTGTTGAGGAGCATATGAGAGGCAATTTCACCAGCCTGAAGTTGTACTCTTGCCCTCGCACGGGAGAGATAAATGTCACCCTAGTTGTTTGAGATTGTCACTGTATCTTTTCTGCTTCCTGAAATTTTACACCCTTGAGGGCCCCATGGTTATAGCAAGGATGTTTGCATCTTAGGAGTGGACAATATGTTTTTTCATGTTCGATCCTGTTGGTGTGTATCCCCCTGAGGGGAAAAACAATTAGCTGTCTGGGTGAAGTGGTTGGAAAGAGCGTAGCAGGATATCGTCTTGGAGTGTGTGTGGGGGGGGGGGGGCTGATCGTATGCTTGGATGAAATTTGAATCGAAATGAAATTTGGTAGGTATAATTCCCTGATCATGGGCTAACTTGGGTAATTTGCACCCCTGAGCAAGAGACTATTGCCTGCGTTTCAATTGCTTCATGTTAACTAAGTCTACGTTATGAGAGTTGTGGACTGGCATGGAATGACGATAACACTTAATTTACACCGTGGACGATTGCTGTAGTACTGTAATAAATAGTGATGGTGGAAACAGTGTTACGATTGGAATGAAATATTAGTGCCTTCAGGATCCATGTCTGCACAGCAGATATTTCAGGAACTGTTATTTAAAGGAAAATCTCTCAAAGTTTTGAAATGGTTTTTTTTTTTCATGCAGGTTAGATGATGTGATTGTAGGAGCACCCATGTTTGCTTACAGACAAAGCACGGGGGAAAAATGGGAAGCAGGAAGAGTTTATGTCTTCTATCGAAATCCAAATGTGAGTTTGATGAAGAAACGTCTGTGTTATTCTTCATCTTGATATTTATGTTCTCCTTTTAAGTAGTAATTCTTGAGTGACCTTTTGATCTTGAAAAAAGGATGTAAAAGGCAATAATCCTCTTCAGAATGGAAAAATAAAAGTATTTGGGCCTCTTGCCACCATGCCTCTTGTCATGGGGAACGCTTGGTGGTGTAGCTGTTAAGACTCGGGTTTGATTCCCACTAAGTTAACCCTACTTACCACACATCGGTGTAAGGGTAAAAGTTACTTGGGAGATGATTTGATGATTGTGTTGATGGCAAGAGATGAACATGTCAACAGTGATTTCAATTGGATGTTTTTGTTTCGGTTTTGATGCAGCTTGAATTTAGTGAACCCAGTACTATCACAGGGAAGATGACCCAGTCCAGGTTAGGGACGGCAATTGCATCCATTGGGGATATCAATCAAGATGGCTTTAATGGTAAGTTTCTCTGAAGAGCAAATTCTCCTAACGATAAGATCAATGACAGCATCATTTGAATAATTGGCCTAAGTTAATTAATGTTGATTGTTCTCAGTAATTGGATGGGAGACTATTCCATGTATTACGAGGGTTGTGAAGTCTGGGGTGGGATGGAGATGTAAAATGCCGTCAGATAGTTATTTGTGATGTGATTGAATAGGCCGTGTTGGAAGTGTTTTAACACTTCATGAGCAGATATGTCTCTACCAAGTCCAAGTTTTTCTATCATATTTGATTGGAACTTTGTCGAGCCTCAGTATATTTGAGTATTTATACTATATATGCTCAAGTTATTGTTACCCTTGTAAAGCGCATTCACACTGAATTCATATTGATGTCATCCCGTCACCATCTAAGACGTAAAACACTGATCAAACAATTAAAACAACGCACATCAATGAACACAAGACCCATGGGTAGGCCAATAAATGACCTTGTTTGGACCTCTATGTGAGAGAACTCTAGTTCGGTGATATCAATGCATAAGAAGTTCTGTAGAACAACGTTGTGATTCATATTTGTTTTGTGCATTTTCATGGAAGTAATTTTCGTGTTTATAGCTACCTGTTATTTCCTTATTTACTGACAGATATTGCAGTCAGTGCACCTTACTATGGTGAGAATCAAACTGGCGAGGTTTATATCTACATAGGAGGACGAGATGGTCTCAAGTTAACACCTTGGCAGGTAAAGAAAACATATACATGTACATCATTCTCCTGAAGACGAGCATATAATACTGTTCAAAACATTCAGACCACTACGGCTCTTTTCAGAGCCACCACTCCTCCCAAAAGAGATTTGTACATGGTTGTACCCACAATTGCTATAGTTACTTCTTATGCTATGGTACGTTGGATTTGCTCAGCCAAGATCTCTAAGAGCACGTCTTGGTATCCTCAACATCGCGGATGTTGTCAGTTGGGGTAGACTGCGCTGGCATGGGCACATCCAGCGCATGAGTGATGCAAAATGGCCAAAGAAGGTACTAGATCTACAGGTAGAGGGCGTCCGTCCACGTGGTCGCCCAAGAGGCGCTGGATGGACAACATCCCAGACGATCTCAAGGGCATCAACTTGAATCTTATCCATTACCGGGAGGCATGGAGAAATGCAATCAGACCATACCGACATCACCACGTATGCGTCCAACCCTCGACTACGGGGAACAAGAGACGTTAAACGCATTGATGATGATTGATGATTATATACACAACGTCAATTATAATAGTGTTTGTTAAACACATCCACACCCTCGCCCTCATCCACACCCATTAGTTAAATAGTTAAGTCTTGGAGATAGTTTTGTTAAACTTGATATTTAAGGACAATGTTTTATCTGCAAGGTTGAATAAATTATACACACTCTATTTTATACCACTGTACCATCACATTACAGTCTGCAACATGATGTATGACGTTTATTGGACAAAATCTCAGGGGAAAAAAAAAAAATATTATTTCATTTTCTCGTGTCTGTGGTTATTGGATCTCAGCACACGTTGTATTAGATTACAAGAATGACGAAAATAACTTACATCTCTGTCTGGTCAGGTTTACACGTTGCTATTCTGCAGTTCGATTCCGTTTTTGACTGAGGGCAAATTGGTGTATTATTTATCGATGACTGATTGAAAGGGTGGCACATTTTGTATTTTCTCAAGTTGTCTTTGTTATTTTGTTATTCATCCTAAAGGTTCTAACGCCCGCTGGGTTGAACCTCAATCACGTTACAACGTTTGGATTCTCGTTAGCTGGAGGACTAGACATGGATAAGAATAACTATCCTGGTAAATATAAACTCAGTCAGTTCATCCTGTTGTCCCCTTGGTCCCAGTGGGAATTGCTCTCATTACTATAAGAAAAAACAAGCTCAGATTTGTAAATTCTGTCTGATTCTGTTGTGGTGACTTCCAACATATGAAGCTGACAGATTACAAAAAGAAAAAAAACTTGGTCAGTGTTGTTATGTTGCATCTAAAATCGGGTTAATTCTTCATGAATTTTGATGAGGATTTTTGTGCACAACGCCAGCAGAACCTGATTGTATTTTAGCCTGTTTTTATCAACCACTTTCAATACGATGTCAAAGTTTCACTTTCATTAGGATGTCAAAGTTGCACTTTCATTAGGATGTGCATGTTTGCTCCACTTTCAAGGGACACGTTACCTTGGGATTGGGCGCTGTTGGGCTATAAAAAGCTTCTTTTTTTATGAAATGAATATGGTTGGGTAGATATTTTAAAGGTAGAATATAATGATTCACATTGAGTTTTTGTTTAATTTGGTGACAGAACATGTCGCATTTTGTTGAACCAAACTTTTGACTCCACAAAATGCCGGACCGTATGTTTCTATGTAGAGTGTGGTCCTGCTGGTTGTATTTCCAGAGGCAAAATATAATTACATTTTCTGAATCACTGCTCACTAATTACAGCACACTATATGTGTTTTATTGCACGAACAACTCTTTAAAAGGATATGAAGCAATTCCAAACAGCAAAATTTTGAGAGATTTGAAGGCAAAATGTGAAGGCAATGTGCCCCTTTAAGCAATGCTCCATACTGAAATGAAAACACTAATGCACATACCACAAGGGAGGACAATGATACGTTGACTTTCTAGCAAGCATAAAATTATGATTTTACTTAAAGGTGCAATTTTATATGGCATCTTAGATCCTTAATAATAGATGAGATGATGAAATTGTTTGATTTTTCACACAGATATTTTAATTGGCGCTCAGAACGCTGACACTGCAGTACTTGTAAGGTAAAAATTAAATAATAAGATTTCTGTCAAAACAAGTATGTGTATTATTTTAGCATATATCCTTGCTTCTTGATATGATCACTGCAAGGAGGGTATTGGGGTGGTTGGGGAAGGGGTAAAGGCTTATCTATACCACCCTGTAGTCAAGATTCTTATCCTTTGTCGAGTTTTTATGGCATTGTTTTGAGAATGGCCCTCATTCAAACCAACCTACTTCTGATAATTAGTATTAAAAAATTTCAGTATGCAGTTTTAAAGACTCAACCACTTTTTTAGAATAACAGCAACAAGTTTGTGAAAGAATGCATTTAGAATTTAGAACTGGTTGTGAGGATTAAACTTTGTCAACTGTTTTTAAATTAATTTTTTTCATGACTCAACTTGAATATAAGTTACAGCATGGAGAATGATAGATCTCTATTTCATAATTTAAAAGCTACAACTGATGAACTTTTTCTTTGAATTTTGGCAACGATAGATCCTGGGTGGAATGAGAGTTAATAAATGTCGTCATCTTCAATATAACTTCTTATATTTCAATTCATATTTGCGGTTTTATTATTCATATTCACATCTCTATGTATTTAGCCCCGGGTCGGATCACAGGTCATTCTCCATGGACTATGTTGCCATGGAAACCCGGACTTAAATGCCATCCCGATGAGTTGAGAGAGATTTACTGCTAGTTTTATGTCTGATGGTTTCCCCCATGTTTGGTTTGTTCTCAGGGCACGGCCGATCATTATATTAAAAGCTGATCTGTCCATCAATCCGGAGGGAATTAATTTAGATAATAAAACGTACACACTCCCAGATGGATCTAAAGTAACAAGGTTGGTACAAAACTTTAGCAATTAAAATAGATCATTTCTGAAAAAGCAATCTCTTTATTTTTTTAATGTGTTTGAAAATCGATTTATTGTCGGAAATAACAAGGACTTTCTAACCTGTGGTGGTTAACAGTTGCAGCATGCTCTTTTGCTTTTAACTTGTCTTCTCTTGAAAGTTGTACATAATTTTTCATTTCTATTTATAAGAAAGAATAATGTTAGTGTTAGGCCTTATTGGTTTGTATTTTCCTTTTCGTTTACAGTTTTGAAATTACAACATGCTTTACGTATAGAGGTAGACACATTCCAGATAGTGCAGGTAAGTCAATCTGTCGGACTAAAACAGTATCTTCACAAATGAAGTTTGTCTTATTGAAGTGAAGTTTTTTCAGTTAAACTTCCTTTAAAAAACGGGTAATCACACTGCTCTCTTCTGAAGTTTGCAGTAATAATAATGTATATTATTGTAAGAGTTGTAGAACTGTGGTTTCAACATTTCCCCTTGCCTCTCTCCCCCCCCCCACCCCCTCCCTGCAGAAGTAAAGTACAAACTTTCACTGGATGCCTATCAGATTGCTACTCCGAGGGCGCTGTTCGCTGGGGGCTCCACACCGGGAACCACTCAACAAGAGTTTGAGATGACGCTAACTAAAAATGAGAGTTGGTGCCGTGCCAGCATGGCATATGTGAAGGTGCGTTCTTACTAGTCTCTTGAGCATTCTTAAAACCTAGCTAAGGAAATCTTTTGGTAGTTTTTATTAAATGAAGATTCTCAGTTTGATCTTATAAATTGACCAATTGCAACTAAGTGGGAATAAACAAAATATTTTTAGTAGAGATGGCGGTTCAGTTTTAAAGTTATTATAACAATAATAATAATAATGTTCATTTATAATGCGCCATGATTGTCATAAATGACACTCTTTGCGCTGAATTATCAACTTTGATGGAGCTTGTTAAGGGTTATTTTATGAGACGAAGCAACCATAATTTAACACCTTGAAAGGAATACAAGGTGAGGTGGCACATATCGCTGCCAGACCATGCCATAAAAACCGAGGCGAGCACCTTCTCTTTATGATAAATGCACTGGATTCTACACAACACATGGAACCTACAGCTTTACGTCCCATCCGAAGGACGAAGCAATAATGGTCAAGTGTCTTGCTGAAGGACCCAAGTGTCAAGACCGAGACTCGAACCCACACTCTGCTGATCAGAAACACCAGAGCATTTGACCGCTCGGCCACGACACACCATTAGGCTGACTTTTTCAAACCTTAGCTTATTTTAGTGTAGTTGTTTTCCCAAGTTTACAATATCATTGGGAATCTGTTTTCCTAAGTAAGGGAGAATGGAAAAAAAACCTTTATTTTCTTCTTACTTTTTAAAATAATTATTTTGTTGTTTATTCCTATAGCCTGGTATAAGAGATAAATTCCGTCCAATCTCGGTGACTAATGAATATACGCTCAATGAAGACGACATGGCGTTCCAGCCATATGAGCTTAAACCATACCTGAAAACAGATTCTACATCTAGCTCAATGAAGCAGGTAACTTACTCCCTACGTAACTCACTAAACTATGTACTTACAAATCCATCACAATATCATAGGATTTCTTCTGATCAAAGATATAGAACGCCGAAGGCGCAGGATGGGGAACTGGAGCTCTATCTATTGTTGGACTGTGAAATATGCATGGGTGCCATTTCAGCAAATGAATGTTTTGTTTCCCATTGATGGCAATGGGCATTGTCTGCACTGATCTATTGTTGTATCAATAGAGTTACTTGCTGAAATGGCATCCAGTGCACATTTCACATTTCAAGCATTTCAGCCTTCAGCGCTTTATAATCTTTGCTTCTGATGAAGATGTGTGTTACATGTTGAAAAATTCAAGGTATGTTTGAATTTTCCCTGGCGCTGTAGGCCAGTTTAAAACTATTCTGGACACTTACAAATTGTCATACTCTTAAAGAGAAACTTGCCACAAATAAAACTTGTCAATTTGATACGGAGACCTTACAAAGAAGGTCAGACTTGATGAATTTACAGCAGAAAAAAGTAAATGGCATCTTACAGTTACTGTTGCTATTTCAGTTAAAACAACTACATTGTTTATAGCAATAAATGGGCTTACATAATGTACTAAACAATGTGCCTCATTATTATTTAGTTGGTTTTAATAGCCTAGTTAAAACATAACTACACCTCTTTATGCATTTCAAAGTTTTCAGGAAGGTCACCTAAGAGTTAACTGTTTGATTTAACCTCTTTTTCAGGTGTATCTCGATAATAACTGCAAAGATAACATCTGTATCCCGGACCTATCCGTGCAAGCAACAACGTGAGTAAAATCATTAAACTACTGCTGCTCATGGGTCAGGAAGTTTATGCATTATGCTGCGGCTGTTGCTGTGGCTTGATCACTCTGTGTTAGTGATAGCTCGATCACTGTTTCCAAGTCTTGTCTGTTGCTATGGTAATAGGCCATATTTTTTTACAGCAGATTGGGGTCAAACCATAGAAATAGTGCGGTAAACCAGAAACAATTAGACTTCTAATAAAGCGGTTGATATTGACCCCTTGCACGCACGTCACACGCGCTGACTGTGCCACGCTCACCATTTTGGTGGTCAATAGGTTTACGTGTAATTGCCGCGTTGTCTAAAATGCGGACTTCTCTGAACAACACAGTAACATTGCCCACCAAAATGGCGCAACCAAGATTATTGTGATGATGACGACATGTGAATTGGGTCAATACAATTTTTTGAGGTTTTTTTATTGACAGTTTAATCAGTGTAAAATAGCTGCTTGGAAAATTTGTATTTCTAATGTTTTGAAATCTTTGTGTACTTTCAAGATGGAATTAGTATTGCGCCCTCTTGCTGTCAAAAATACAGCCTATTGGCTCTTGATACAGTGCCTTGGTGATTTCTGTTGCTATGTTGACAACTTGATTACTGTCTTAGTGATGTAAGTTGCTGTGGTGATTTCTTCCTGCAACTCGCCAACTCCTGCAGCCACAGTCATAGCCAAAGATGTCATCCGGCATTGACTATGGCTGAAACTAGATCTAGTTTAGTGTATGCATTTATACATTTATGCTGCATTTATTAGCAATAAAGACTCTCCAATGAGATACAGTGTTAAATCAGTTTCACATTTATCAAGTCAATGTGACACAGTGACTCAGCTGGTAACCGTTAATCTCTGATTGTATTATAACTGTGCAGGTCTCCCAGTTTTCTCCTGATTGGTGGTAGCGAATCGATAACTCTAAACGTTGTGGTGAACAATCAAGGAGAGGATGCATTCTTAGCAACCTTCAGAGCCGTAGCACCACCAGGTCTTCAATTTGTACGAGTGGAACGCAAACAGCTTGTGAGTATGTCATTAATATCTAGTATTTACTCTAAACGTGTCCACTGAGATTATTGGGCTGAGAATTACATAATTCAAACCATTAAAGGCTGAGTTCACGATCCCTTGTAATCCCTGTGGTTAGTCAAGTGGTAAAAAAAATAACGACCCACTTGTATTCATAACCATTTACTCTTGTCATTGTTAGTCCATGATGGATGATTTTGTAGAGATAAAAATCTTTAAAAATGCAGATTATGGACTTAAGAATGAATTCCAAAGTGATAAAAACGCCCGAGGACTTTTTGCATATGATCTGGTAATACATCCTGTAAGAATGTGTTGTACTTCAAGAAGGGTCCTTGTGAAGATTGCCTTAAAGGGGTACTTAACTGGACATTTTTGTGAGTGAATTCATAACTCAAGACTTGGAACAAAATCCGCAGTAACCATGTAAGAAGAGAGTGGAGTATGTAAGAGGAGAATGCCATGCTAAGAACCCGATAACTGCCAGTCATTCCTGGCAGGTTTGAATAAAACTTATGTGTTTGATTTTTTTAATATAGGATTATCCCGTGACTTGCACGAATGAGTTCAGTACAGTCACATGTGATATTGGAAACCCACTCATGGGAAAGTCACTGGTGAGTAGAGGACTAGGGCAAGTCGATTAGTAATCCAAAGTAAATGTGAGTAGAGGACTTAGACAGTGATAATATTAATAATGATGATTTATAAAATGCACAAATCAACAAAAGTGCCCATGGCCCTAATACATAACAAGAGCAAGATTACTAAAATATAAAATACAAGACTACAGCAGAAAAAAAAACCAAAATATGCAAATGCTTCATTAAAAAGATGAGTTTTCAGGTTTTTCTTAAACTGGATCACAGAAACTGATGATATGACATGTGATGGCAATTTATTCCAAAGACTCGGTGCAGCCTGAGAAAAATAAGATCAGTCACCCCATGTACGATTCGATTTAGGCTCAATGAGGAGGTTTGAATTGTCAGAATGGAGTCTGTGAGGACTGTAAGGTTTGAGCAAACGTCAGTGTATGCAGAGGCACTGTTCGTCAAGTCAATTGGTAGTCAACTTGTTAGACTGGTTACCTGTCTACCTTGCGGATTACATGTATTTGCTTATCGAATTCTGCACTTTACACTGACAGTAAAGTGTCTGATTTGCATTTCTTGTTGTGTGTCTACTGTGTAGGTTGAGTTTGGACTGAAGTTCTCCAGCTTTGAGCTAAGTGGGGATGTATCAACTCTAATGCTGTCACTGTCGGCTAACAGGTAAACAGTGGTTTCGCTCAAAAAGTATTTCATTTGTCGTTGGTAAAGCTAGTCCTGAGAGCATGCATTGGGTGGTTGGGTTGGTGTAGTGGTGTCTTTCCTCGCCTTTCACCTCTAGGACCCCGGTTTGAATCCCTCTTGGGGCACTGTGGGTTGGGTTTTCAGTCCCTATCTGAATGCATGGGCTTTCCCTGGTATACATCTCGTGTATAATTAAAACTTCCTTGTCTTCTCTCCATTGGGTTCTTGGCAAGTATAGTGATCAAGTTTGCTTTCTGAGAATCCTTGGCTTCACGACCAGAATCAACAAATGAAATGAAATGAAATCGTGAATTAAAAGATAATACTTGTAAAGTGTACATGTTTTTTCAATGTTATCATTTACTTTGTTAAAGGCACAACAACAAATTGTAAAAATAAATGTTTACAGATAATTTACATGGTATAAAGATGGTCATGGTCGAAAAGTTCCCTTGAATATTTTTGCCTGAAATGCTATGGTTTTTGAGAAGTTAGTAATACAGTTTCAATCTTGCAAGACCCAAAACTTGGTGTTCTAAAACAGTGAAAACATAAAAGGGGCTTTTTCACTTTCTTCTCGTGACTCCAATGATCAATTGAGCCTAAATTTTCATAGGTTTGTTATTCCATGAAAATGTTGGGTCACATAAAAGTGCAAATACTGTTCTTTGACAGTTACTGTTGTACACATGCTTTTAAATGACAATTCTTATTTCAATAATTAAAATTATTAATGGTGTATTGGGGTGGTCTTTGTTTTTTTTCTTTCCAGTGAGAATCCCGAAGAATCGGCATCGAAGCTGCTTAACAACAACCTTAATGTAACAATACCAGTGCAAGCTAAAGTGGATCTGGTCCTCCTGGGGTGAGTAATGACCTTTTCCTCCAAATTTTTCCCATTTAAAATTCAACTTCACAGTAAAGATCCCAACGCAGAGTTTATGTACTTTTCAGATTTCTTTTGATGGTTTGTATTGATAATCTTCTTTTCAGAACAGTTTGTAATAGTTTGTGTATATTGTCATCGTTTTTGTAAAATTGTGCTCAATTTAAAAATTGTTAACAATTTTAATCCCTTCCTGTTATTGGTGGTTTATGGCTGTTGATTGGAGACAATTAAAATAAAAATAAAATAAAAGTTGAACCTCCTGAATTGATTAGTTCTATGATTGATAACTGTTGGTTTCTTGATTGAGAATTTATTACCTTATTTATAGATATTTATGAATTTGTTTACATATTTTTGTTCATCAGGCGCTCAATACCAGCACAGGTAGCCTTTTCTTCGGAGGGCTTTAAAAATCCTGAAATTCTTAAAGACAGTGAAGCAGGGCCCTTGGTTACCCATGTTTATGAGGTAAGATAACCAATAATTGATTATTGCCTATTGATTTCTAAAGACAGTGAAGCAGAGATTTTTGTTATCAATTTGTACAAGGTAAGATCATCAATAACTGATTGTTGACTATTGGTTATTAAAGACAGTGAAGCAAGGTTTTGGGTTATCAATGTGTACAAGGTAAGATCATCAATAACTGATTATTGATTATCAAAGACAGTGAAGCAGGGTTATTGGTTATCCATGTATACGAGGCAAGATAATCAATAAGTGATTAATAATAATGTTTTGTTGTTAAGAAAACTGAGAAGTAAAATTTCAAGATTGTGGTATTATTACAGTTGAAAACAATTTTTTTTTAAATGGGGACTATCGTCACGATCGTAGTACGCCTTGCCTGTGGCTTTACATGGATTTAAGAAGTCTCACCTAGTTACTGCCCACGTGCCCGTGCTGGCCGTCACATCACAATATGACAATGACAGGGCCCTGTGTGATTTGACGGCAAGCGCGTGTGCGTGCAGTAACTGGGTTAGAGTTCATAACTTCTTGTAGAGCCACAGGCCTGCTGCTATGATCATTACGACAGCCCCCCTTTAAAACTTCATTATGCAACATGTGTTTTGCTTAACCCCCTCCCCTTTCCCTAAATCAGTAATCTAGGCTTGATTTCACAAAGAGCTAAGATTGATTTTAAGTGTAAATCAATCTTAATTGCTAAGCAAAGTGTGATGTCACAATACAAATCACTATGGTAATACTGACAACTCATCTTTAAGATAATTTGTAGTGCTTTGTGAAATTGACCCCAGGACCTTAACAAGTTTTTATAATGTACACCTAGGTGAGGAATAATGGGCCCAGCAATGCCGGATTTACAAAGTTTGACATCCAATGGCCAATGACTGATGAAGATGAAAATTACATCCTGTATTTGATGAAAGTGGAACCCAGCCCAGGGATTAGCTGTGAGGTTATGGGAAAGGTCAATCCTTTGGATCTCATGGTAAGTCACCCCCCCTCCTCCCCAATCTTGGCTTCTTCTCTCCCCAAACAGTCAAGTGTTCTACCTTGTTATGACAATTTTCTGATTTTTATGGAGAATTATTGTGTAGAGCTGTTAGTTCAGCATTTCTTTCAAGACAAAGTTCAGCTGACCTGTTCATAATATTTGCCTTCATTCTTCAACAACTCCACCCCTCCCCTAATCAGTACTCAGGTCATTCTTTCTAGGTCTCTCTAAACGTCACTCAACACTCACCATCCCTTTCCTGAAGACGGGAAAAAATCAATAAATGAATACTGCTTAGTATTTACATGTGATTCCTCTTCCTTTTAAATGTCAGTTCATCATTCATTTTATGTAAATCTAACCTGGACAGCTCGAAGAGACCAATCAGCTTATCAATGCGTCCAGCGGTAAGGAAGACAACACCACCACTATATTTAGGAGGAAGAGACAGGTTGAGGAACCCTCCAGCCAAACAGAAAACATTGGTTGCTCCACAGGATTCTGTCTCAAGATCCGATGCACCATCCAAGAACTTAAAGGGGGTGAAAGTGAAGTTGTCAAACTCTGGTCTAGACTATGGAATAATACATTCGTACAGGTATGTTATTTTTTTACACTTTGCACAGGCAAAACACAAAAATAAATCAAAAATAAAATATAAAAACTAGTTCAAAAAGCCATTGAGTGGCAAGGAGGAACACTAGTGACCAGCACCTCTACAAGGCCGTCTTTTCACAAAGATTGTCAACTGATACCCAGCCCCTTAAAGAAAAAAAAGGGAACAGCTTAATGTTGAGGGGGAACAATACGTCATTAATTATTCAACTTATAAATACTTTTAAAATGAGACTTCACTCTGATTGGATTTTTCTTCACCTCAAGAAGCCTGAAGTATTTGAAGATTTGTTTGTTGTTTATTTTAGATGAGCTTGGACAGGTATGTGATTTCATCAGTAGCAATAGCTGAGGTTATTAACACACCTTACTCTGTAGATCCTCTAGAACTCCCAAAAGCCCAGATAGAGGTAAGTTATTTACAATTCCTAAACATGGGCTCAGTTAAAGGTAGGGTCATCGTTTGGTTTTTGTCAACGTAATGCTAATTTATGGACAAAAGTATCAAGAAAGATACAATAAAAGTCACCGGAGAAAGTTTGAGTTGAATACAGTGCCTACTTATTGAGAAAACGGCAAAAAACTGTCATGGTATTCTCATCAAGAACATCAAATCCATCCACATTTAGCGAGGTGACAGCGGGTACCAACTGCTTCTCTGGCCATATTGAGTGCAGCATTCAAACGGACACCATGGCAATTTCTTAAAGTAGCCTACAGGCGATCTTTGGAGATTCAAATTTTCTACATACTTTTATCGATTTCTAATCAACGGTGGCATTTCGGACGAAATATTTTCGCATTGGCTTACTACCATTACCATCTTAATAACAAGTAGGCTTTCGGATAAAAATAAAACAATTTCTTTTCCGGGGTCATTACCAAAGTTTGGCCCTACCTTTAAACGCCAAACAGCGTTAGATTATTCCTCAAGATACTCCAACCTCATACAATCTTTTCTATGATTCCTAGGAACTTTCAAAATGCTTATGTTAGTGACTACATTTTATTCTTAACATTTTTCTTTTTTTTCCCTTCATTTTTTTCAACAAGGAATGCCAAGTTTGCATTGCATCTTTCCCTCAAGTTATTCATTTTGTTTCTTCTGCAGCACTGGATGCTTAAACTCCCCTGTGGAATGTTGCAGTTTTTATGAAGCCATTTATCAAGGTTTTCATCAAACCAGGAGAGATAGTGCAAAGCCATTTATTTTTCCCACCTGTAATACTGAAGGTTTTACCTGCCAATCTCTCAGTTTTTCTTTCTGTGCATCATTTTTTTTTTTACCAAAGCAAGTTTAGATTGCCCCATAAATCTTTCCTTTTCATTACAAAACGTCAGTTGTTATCCCAGTATCTACATGTACGTATGATTTTATTCTCGATGTAGATTTCAACATTAGTCAGTCCTGATGAGCCGGTTCCTAAGCAAGTTCCCATCTGGGTGATTATTCTGGCCATCCTGGGAGGTTTACTCCTACTAGCTCTCGTCATCTTTGCATTATGGAAGGTGAGTTTAAAGAGAAAAACCTTGTATTCAGTCAGCCATGATAAAATGTATGACAGGAAACACAATAAAAGGGACTACTTGCATATATCTACCGTCACGTTAGCAGTTTTTCCAACGGCTGTAGCTTTTTGTTAAGTCCCTGAGACCACCCAAAAGTGCTTCAACATGTGAAGGGACATGCATGCTTATGTTGAAAATAGTTTGAGTTGGATAGGATTATTAATTTTTGAATTACTTTCAAATTTCATTCAAAAATTCGAAGGAAAATACAGGTAGATTTTTCCGTAAAATTTTGATGAAATTTTGAGGGTGATTTAAAAAAAAAAAAATAAGAACATCAAATGAATCAGCTCTTATTATTTTCGGTGTTAGCCTGCATGTCCATTCACATGTTGAAACACTTTTGGCTGGTTTGAGGTATATTTTTTTTAGTTTTTAGTTATTATTATGGTTTATTAAAAACTCTGCTCATTGCAGCCTACCGGATGAATTACAAGACAGGTTACAACTTTAAAAAATATATTAAAAAAAACAAACATATTAGAATGAAGAGAAGTGAGGACCATAGAAAAACATTTTAAAAATCAGTACTTAAAAAAAGGTCAATCATTGGGAAAACTGCTAACGCAACAGATGCAAAGTGGCCCCTTTGAATGTGTTTAGAATGAAGAGAAGTGAGGACCATAGAAAAACATTTTAAAAATCAGTACATAAAAAAAGGTCAATCATTGGGAAAACTGCTAACGCAACAGATGCAAAGTGACCCCTTTTAATGTGTTTAGAATGAAGAGAAGTGAGGACCATAGAAAAACATTTTAAAAATCAGTACATAAAAAAAGGTCAATCATTGGGAAAACTGCTAACGCAACAGATGCAAAGTGACCCCTTTTAATGTGTTTCTCTTAAATTTATTGTTTATGCTTAAATCAAGTGTTACATTTAGGGAATAACAGTGCGAGGACCCGGTCTTCACTGCTTGGTAATGACCAGGGTGGTGGCTGGTGGCTGTTAACGACCAAGCCGGAGGCGCGGTCGTTAACAGCAGCCAGCCACCACCTAAGGTCATTACCAAGCAGTGAAGACCGGGTCCTCGCACTGTTATTCCCATTAATAAATACCTTTTTAACGAAATAAACGGCTAAAAATTTTCTTGTTTTGTTAGCCGGTCTTTATATCGCCGTTAATACACCCCCACGTGATCACATTTTGACCAATCAGAATCCACAAACTGTCCTAGGTATTTATTAATTATGATTTATGAAACCAGTCCGAGGTGAAATTTGATGAAAGTTTTTCACAAACCGTTAGTGGGAATGTTTATTTTGTGTGTGACGATATGGACGTCACTAGGTATGGACATATTAGTCGGGACTGGATAGGAGAATATCGCTTCCAGAAGTGGAAGAGATGTTGAGCCCATTATCTGGTTGTGATATTTCATTAACATCAAGCATGAAATACAAGCCAGCGTTTACAGTTTATTAGCTGGTATATTGTTAAGCATGGTATTGTGTACAGCAATGTAAACCTTGGTGCATGCTGCATGGTTTGAAACTCAAACATTGGAGTTGTTTTATCCAGCGGCCTAGGGGGGCACTTTCCCCCCACCCCCCACAAATGTCCAGTGCCCCCCCCCCCCCCCAGGTGCCCCCCATAAAAAATTTAAATACACGTAATTCATTAAACAATTTGGTACCTGGGCGCCTTCCTTTTGTACACCATTTTTAACTCTGACATCTCTTAGATTAAACTCTTATTGATCAAGGTGAAAACTCAAATAATGTAGAATCTGACAGGTAAAGGACTACTAGATGTCTGAACTTTGACCTCTGACCTTTCAATTATGAAGACATGTACATTTTATTTTATTTTACTCTAGTTTGGTTTCTTCGTGAGGAAAAGAGCTCCTTTTGATGATTTTGGATCATCTTGTGAAAATTAACTTAGTGGTTGTGAGTTCATGATTATCAAGTTACTGTCGCTGTAAAATCTCTGTTAATAAATCCAGTCTCAATATAACAATTATCAATATTTTTATTTTTAAATAACTCTACCTAGATCTCCAGACTTGCAAAATATGGATGGGGATTAGCACACTTTGCAGAATTTCACCTAAAATCCAAAAGCACTAAAAATACCACTCTAGTTTTACATGTATTGAGAGCCATCATTTGTTTGTCACTTTTTACAAAGTGGGAAAGAACCACAGTAATCTTTAAGAAATACAATTGACCTTTATCATGCTGCCACCAGCTTGGTCATGTCCTCTGCATCCAATAATAGTAATAGATGCTAATATTCATAGTACAAAAAGGAACCAGACTATTTGCCCTTCCAGCCTAGGTTTGGTTCATAGAACTATTATAAGAACTAGAGGGAGCACTCGCCATGCCACGCACGGAACTCCACTGACTCACCATGGGTGAAAATCTCTTTGGGTCATTTGCATACGATTGTCACTTAGAAAATGGCTGCTGTGTGAACGGATGAGTGACCAGTGTAAATTAATGGTCCACGCCATTTTCTCAATGGACAAAAATGCTCCTTGTCGGGCCGTCTCGCATGGTTTGTGCACCCTCTAGTTCTTATATAACTCTACGGTTTGGTTACATTGGTTTGAATGGTAGAAAATCAAGATGGCCGCACCATTATAAAGATCTATACAAAACCAAGAAGACAGAGCAGTAGCCCAAAGGGCCTGTTCTTGGAAACCAAGTCCGTCATGTCTTTTTGGACTTGTTCTGGTAACAGCCTGAATGGGGCACAATAAATTACGTATTCTAAACAAACCTTGAACATTTTTAGTTATGTTATTCA
The DNA here is from genome assembly GCA_911728455.2 of Marthasterias glacialis. Classification (NCBI taxonomy): domain Eukaryota; kingdom Metazoa; phylum Echinodermata; class Asteroidea; order Forcipulatida; family Asteriidae; genus Marthasterias; species Marthasterias glacialis. The sequence continues at coordinate 5,800,887 of OU452238.1, forward strand.
GAAAAGATTTACAGAAAACAAGTTTGAATTGAAGTACAATAAACTATTTGTCATGAGGGACTAAGCATGGTTAATGGAAGCGGTAACTTAAGAATATTTGCTTGAAATAAATATTGGATTTATAAGGGGGTAAAATGATCAGGAGTTATATGTGACTTGAATGATTATTATTAACAGAAGAACCAATCAGCTTTCAGTCACATTTCAGGGGCTTTAGACTTACTCCGCTGCTTGAGAGCCAACATCATTTGACTAATAGACCGATTGCGCGACCCGCATCACGTGACCCCTTCTGGGTATAAAATGTAAACACACACGACGTCCTCCATAGGAAAGTGCGGTACGATACACGATGATTGATGCATTTAGTTTATTTGATCAAGGCTTTTCTAGCTCGAAATCTGTGAAAAATATTCCAGAGTTTGTACCAGAGACCTTGGAGTGGCTGAATAAAGCCATTAAGGACAGTTCCAGCAAGTCTTGAAAATTGTAAAAGTACCGTATAAACGTGCACGATGTGTACAGCGCACGACGGAACATTAGGCCAGACGACCGCGATCACCACACACTTTTCAACACAAAAGTTTCAAAGTTTTGAAGCTGAAATCATCCAAAGAAATTGGTTTCCAAAACTGTGATTTCTTTGCCTATTTGAAATTTTGCAAGGCTAGGTATAAATGCTCACTTTTCCAACGTTCTTTACCCTTTGTTGCAGTGTTTTAGGCCTACATTACAAACAAAATAACAGGCAGGTTGCTACATAGTTGTCGGACGGCGGTAGTGCATGGCTAAAAAACCTCTTTTTAGTAGAATACTGTTAAATTATGAAACAGAGATGTGATTTAAATTAATGCCACACCATACTACTTTAAATAAAGGGGCTGATTAACTAATTTATCACTTGACAAAAGTAAAATCGACTGTTTTCGTACTCACTCTGTGTCACAGCATATCTCTTTACACGTATTTTGCCATCAGCTGTATGGCATTATACCCAATAGGAGGTCACATGACCGCATGTCAACATTGTCGCGAAATCGGTCTATTGTTTGACATTTTTGACATGGCTTACTAACAATAATAGATAATAGATTACTCATGTGTATTCTCATCTTATCAGAGTGTAGGCCTATTAGTTTAGTGGGACTACAAGTAATGGCAGAGTGAGCGTTCATCGCTGGTGTTCGGGCGACTAAATCATTTCCAATCCTCATCATTATCGATCTTTAATACATGTATATGTACTTTTGTAAATCTAATCGACTAATAATCATAAGATGCCCAAAAATAAACATCATGTAAGCTGTCATTTTTTGTCATCAGGGGCATGTGCTATGTGATGTGTATTTAACACAGTTAAGGAACTGTTGTATCGTTATTGCTTTCTAACTACTTATTCCACTATGTAAATGCAGGAGTATGGCAACCACGGCCTTAGACAGGCAAATTTTAAACAAAGAGAAAGTTCTCTCTTTTTTTTTTTTGTTCAAGTTATCAGACGGAGAAAAAGTCAGAGGCACTACGGAATTGTTTGGCTAAAAAGTTGCTGTTGGAATCATGCTACATTTAATTTCTGCTTGGAATTGTCTGTGTTTTGTTGTTGTTGTTTCGTTTTTGGGGTTTTTTTTAGTGAAATTTAATAGCTCAACAAATCTCACATTTGACTGGCCATTTCATAATGTGTGGACATCTCCTATGTTCAGAAGGTATTAATTCTCTAGTCATGGTTTTGTTATCTTTTCATTTTCCAGTGTGGTTTCTTCAAAAGGAAAAAGTATGAGAAGGTCAACTCAGATGAGAAGAGAGCAGATTTATGATTGTTACAACTACACTGAGCCAGACAACTCATTGAAAAATAACCAAAAAGTTTGTAAATGTACGCATAAATTGAGATAATAAGAAGACATTAGGAACCTGAGGCATCGTCTCATTATAAGTCAATAGGTTACCAGCCAAATCTCTGCAGAAAGTAAGTCAAATTTGGCTGGTAGTTGTGTTTTTTCCTTTGCTCAATCCTAAGCAGGTCATTTGTGCAAAGCAGAATGCAAAAAAAAAAGAGAGAAAAGTCTAGTTATGAACCTTTTTCATGGCTTGAGGTAAAAATAGTCTGGCCCCTTCTTATGTAGAATATTCTTCCATTCATTATGTGTATTGAAAACAGGGAACATTGACAATGATGGCAAATGCTGTGAAGGCCCATTTGATATAAAGGAAAGTAGTGTTCTTTCTCTGAAAACGTCATATCAACCTTTGGTTCATTTCATAGAGCTACTAAGGTTGCGTCTGAATTAAGCAACTTTGGCAGTGGTCCTTGGCTGCAACAACAACATTGAAGAATAGGGCTTTTGGACGCTCCGGCCCTAGACACTGCTGAAGCCATTAATTCAAACATTGCCTAAATCTAGTTACCAGACAACAAACTGTTTCCCTGCTAATGTTTGCACAGCAGATAAATTAGTGACATATTTTTATCATGTGGTTGCTCTATGCAATGAGCCCCCTGTTTATAACACATTTTTCTCACACACAAAAATGAATCTTCTAAATCGAGGAATTTGCAGTGCACAAGTGGTGGTTGAAATATGATACTCCATCCGTTGTAAGTTACAGTAAAGTTGCAAGCAGACGCATTCAGCAGCATCAAAATAAAGCCCCGTTCAATTTTAAAGCTCGTGAATTACATTTATGTTTTCATTTCGGGAAAAGAAAGTAGAGATATCTCTGCAGTCAAGATTAGAGTGAAAAAGAAAATTCTCTCCACAGGTGTTTGCCTCACTAGTTGCACCCAGCTAAAAAAAGGGGGCTGAAGTCTTCCAAATTCCATCTGTATATGTCAGTACTTGATGACGATGATGTGACTTATCGTCATCTTATGAAGTCTTTAAGTGCAGTTAAGAAATGTTAAGGGAAAAAAGAGCTTTAGCTTAAGAGAGTGAACGCAGATCCAGTGATGGGAAGTGTACAGTGAGTTGCAATAAAGAAAAGCTCGCTTCAAATGTGTGTTTGGAATATCTGTGAATATTTTTTTAGCTTGATGTATTCATACAAAGTATAAAACAAAGGAAAGGGAAGAAAATAGGAGTAAAAAAAAGAAAGGGTGAGAATGTGAGAGAACAAACAGTGAAATAGTGGAGAGTTGTAGGTTAGATTTAATATTTTTATACTGTTTGTTTTGTAAAGCATTGTAGGTGTAGTTATAACTTAATTTGACGTGAATTATTGTGAAGCTTTAAAGATTGTCTTAAATTTTAACAAAACTATTGTATGATTTTAATCCATAATCTGATCTAATTTTTGAAAGCCGTAATTTTTCTTAACTTTACTTTATGACGGAACATGTAACAGTAAATCTTTAAACTCTCCTGAACCTTGTGTAGTATAGATACACAAGGCAAATGTTTGCTTTGAAGACGAGACTGTTTGTATCGTGAGAGTATTCGAACGTTTTTTCCCCTGTTTGTTTCCTTCCTATGATAAATCAATAGAAGTGGGAACCTTCCAAAAATGTCCGAGTATGTGCAAGATTTGCGCGGACTATTTCTTCCAAGTTCCAGTCTTATTATTCTGATCAGTTAAACATAACTAGAGCAACCCTTGCATGTATATTGTTCGTACTTTGAGGATGCTCATTGAGCTTCCAAATATTTTGTTTCTCTGAAGATTTTGTCAGTTGCGAAGTGTTTTTAAGAATGTGTTCAGTTGAAAGGTTAATTTTCCAGGTTAAAACAAAATGGTAATGTTTAATTTGTTTTGTTGTTAGTGAGTTGAAAGAGAAAGTTTGCTTTTTGTTTTACAAGGTAAATTAGTTGTTTTTACTTCCTGCTCTTTTATTTTGACTGTAGAAAGAGGAACACCTTGTTTTACTCAACAACAACAAAAATTTTCGGTAAAAGTATTTCTTTGCTTACTAAACTCAATTTTTTGCGTAACTGGAAACCAAGTAAAAATCATACATGCATTGCTCTGTGCAATATGTATCAAATTTATATTCACCATGGAATCAAGAAAAGTTAATCTAATGACAATGGTTTTAAAATATTTACGTACTACAGTTTTGCCTATATTCTCTTGACTTTAAGAATATACATTTTTTTTTATTGATTAGCAAGGGTAATAGGGTTTAAGTATACTATTTTTGTGATTTATGCATTATTTATCTTAACATAAATTGTGCCAGTTATAATGTTGGCTAGACCTTACTGTGGTAGTATAAAAACTATTTTAGAAATCCAAAATGCTATTTTCACAACCTTGCAAATATTCCACATATAAACTGTTTTCATTTGTGAATTTATTGAGCAATATTCTGGTCGATAGTTTCAGCTGAACCACCAAATTTTTGATTTTGAATGCGACTATTTCAGCACATTTTACACAATCAGAAGATGAGGTAATTGGATAGAAAAAGAAATAGTTTTTGTACGCAAATTAATATTATTGCAATTTCTCTAAATGTCTTTCTGAGATTTGATACTAAACTTATTATGATCCATCAGGTTTCCTACTGTAAAAAAAAGAAAATAAAGTCAAATTCTTAAATGAAATTTGCATTGTTTTTCATGTTTGTATTGCCATAGTTTCTTTTTTTTTTTTTTTTTTGAGACATCAATTTTTAATAACATATTTAGGGCTAATCATGAATTAATTATTCAATAATTTTTGTTTTGTGTAATATAATGGCTCTTTTACAATCATACTTACAACTTGAATCCGTACCCTGCTGCAAACTATATGTACCGTACCTTTAAATCCTTCCAATTAAGTCCAATATTCCAACGTTGAGGGTGCTATATAGGCAATAATTAATTTTAAAATTTGTCAAGATGACCGAACTGCCCATAACCAATACACAATATTTTTGTTGGTAGCCATACAAAGTTGAGGGCGCTATTATGACCGGTGTACGCAGCACAGACATAAAGGTTCTTTATGTCTGTGGTACGCCTCCCAATATACGGCTCTGCGGTGTACCGGTAGCACAGTGGGAAATGAAAACAGTTGCTCGACAATAATGAATAAACATAGGCAACCTGAGAAGATGTATTGTAATCCTACTTTTGCTCTGGCATATGTAAAAATATAATTTATGCAAACTCCGCCCTTCATTTCTGAATGATACAAATACCTGTAAAACACTCTTGCCCCGTGAAAATTATACAGCTCAGGCATTAGCGCCGTTTAAAATTTATGAACTGCCAATTATAAATAAAGGGCACAATCCAAAAATATTTTTTTTAAGCATATAAAAAAAATGTCGTCTAGTTATGCCGTGTTTATTTTACACGGTCCCGAGAAGCAGTAGGATATTAATGATTTTATGAGAAATCATGAATAAACATGAACTATCGAATAATTAAAGTAAAACGATGTTTTTTTTAAACGGGAACGCTCGTTGGCCCAAGGGCTTCCTTAATGTATGCACTTACCTCTTTTTAGATTCCCACTTATACTCTGGCCATTTTTATTATGTGTGACGTATCCACAGGACGCCGTATACATGTACATGTACAAACCTTTCTTTTGCAACGTCACCCAGAAAATTGGAGAAACTACGGGGAGCCATCAATGCAAACAAAAACAGATAAGCAGTTTGTTACACAAATATTCAAAAACGGCGATGAATTTGTTGGAAACAAACTAACCCTTAATGGGATGTATTTTCTTTAAATAGAAAAGTTTGCAAACATTTTGAATTTGGTCATAACGTCTGTCAACAAGAATGAAATTATGATAACACTTGGCCGTCCATGCCAACCAGCGCGGTTTGTTTATCGCAAACAGAAAGGTCTTTTGCTCTATTGGAAAATGTGGCCTGCGTAAATTATATGGCTCGTACACAGCGCCCTCAATGTTTGGGCAGTTTTTATTTTAGCCGGGGTAAAATTTCAATTTTGTAACAAATGAAGATTTATATTTATTTATGGCCAAAAAAAGAAATTGGAACATTAGTTTATATTATAGGAAACAGAAAAGCAAACCCTTGATGTCAGTCTTCAGTTTTTTAAAATAATCTGTTTTATATTTGAATCAAACACCAACAATAATTACAACAATTAATCAAAAAATATCAATTATTATATATCGTGGGATCTCTACAATAATTATTTATGTACCGTAATTCAATTAGTTCTTTGAATCTACAAGATAAAAATATGCAAGTAAACGTGTTTATATAGAATAGATAGCACAGAAAAGGAATGGCTTTTAATGGTGCAGTAGGAAATCCATCAAAAATAAGTTATTTAATCACTGGAACTCTACAATCTAGTAAATAAATAAACGTATAGTTGTTTTTAGAAGAAACTATATAATCTAAAATAAGTGTCATAAATGTGATATGTTCTATGTACTAACATTGTTACAACATTAACGTAATTGCTCCCTGCAATAGGCATATTTAGAACCATACCAAACGTCCAACAAAATAAATCCGATTTTTAGAGGTTAAAATGGCTTATATTTTACAATAAACAAAATAAAGTCATAATATTTTACTATTAACTATGAATTTTGTGAGGAGCTCTATATACAGATAATATCAAGGGAATCACAAGTTGCTTATTTTTTATATAAGATGTCACTTCATTTTCTAAGAATATATTGTACTTTGGTCACGCTTCATAACTTCTATTAATTGTAAAACAAAATTAAGTTAAGCATTAAATTCCATACCCATTTTTGATTTTGGCTATGAAACAGTCACTTTGTGGCAAATTAATTAATGCAAACCTGAGGGCAAAAAACACAACACTCACACACCTGTGTTAAATATACAATTAAAGTGCATGTCTATACTTTTGACCATGAGGCTATTGACTACTTTTGACCATGACCATAGAGTGTTGTGGTGGAACGGTCTAGATCACCGGACTCAAGTTCTGGTGTTGTCAGCAGCAGAGTGTGGGTTCGAATCCCGTAGGTCCCATGTACTAGCATAGGTAGTGCACGTAAAAGAACCCAGAACACTTATTGTGGAAGAGTAGGGGAATTACCCCGGTTTTCTGGTTCACAAGCACCCTTGTCTACAGGTTTCTTCAGGCTTGAGAGCTACAGTGATTAAGTTCACTTATGAGGCATCCTTGGTTTCATTACCAGACATATATAATAATAATAATAATAATAATAGTAAAAATTCATGAAACCTAATAGGTCATGTGACTTTGAGTTTATGCGGCAATGATGACATCATGTGAACATAACATTACGTGACCCATAGCATTACCCTGGATTTTAAAATAAGTACATAATTGCATTCATTTCTGAGAAAGAAATATAAATTTGACCTTTTTTAAACCATAAAACTCGAAGTAAAATTTTAAAATCTAATGGATATTTTCCCATTGCAACTTTGAACTCATTTTACAGAATGTTACTGTTAATTCAAAGCCCCAGCTCAACAACGGTAAAGTGTCTGTAAATGCTTCCATTCATTGCACAAATCAAGATGTGTGATAAAACCAAATTGTGAAAATTTCAGCTCATTTTGTTCTTTCATTTGCGAGAAAACGGTAAAAATGCATTTTTGCATTTTTGTATGCATTCCTTTAGGCACTGAGACGAAAACAAATTTTGGATCTTATTTCATTTATTATTTAAAAACGGTAACACTTCAGGCAGAAATATTTTGAGGAAGGTTTTCTACCATCATTATCTTTATACAATGTAAGGTAAACGTAAATCTGTGAATGTTTTCCTTCTTTACCAATTTTGAGTTTGGGCTTTAACTTAAAAGAAAATATGTTTTTTATCAAATCCATTAAATGAATACTTGACTTATAAACCAGTGCAGAATTAAAAGAAAATGCATAAATTCTTGATGGTCAAATCTAAATAAAAGAACCCTCAGAGCAATCAGTTCTGTAAGTCTTGAGCTGTGTACAAACTGTAGTACTGTCCCTTCAGTTGCATGAGGTCCTCATGTCTGCCCAACTCGGCTACTTTACCATGGCGGATGACGGCAATCTTCTCAGCGTCGTGGATGGTGGAGAGACGGTGGGCAATAGTGATGCAGGTACGACCCTTCTTAGCCTCATCTAAGGCTTCTTGTACAACCTAGAAAAGAGAATTGGAAGTCTCGTCAAATACTGAAGATTAAAGAGAGTACCTCTTTGCTAATCTGATCCCAAATAAAGTCTCAAATGAGAAATACTAAGAATGAAACTTACTCTTTCACTTTCAGAGTCCAATGCAGACGTAGCCTCATCCAGAAGGAGGATCTTGGGATTACGGACAAGCGCCCTCGCGATGGCTACTCGCTGTTTCTGACCGCCAGACAGCTGGGTGCCCTTGTCTCCTACTCTTGTCTCGTAACCCTAGGGCCAGACACAAAAGCACGGGTCATTACATATGATGTTCGATATTGCAAAATTCTCACAATTTATTTCTATAAGGTTGCCATGACCCCTGCAAACCAGCAAACTCACCTCAGGTAATGAAGCGATAAAGTCATGAATGTTGGCTTTCTTGGCTGCATCAATCACTTCTTCCATGGTGACTTTTCTGGAGTTGTCACCATATGCAATGTTGTCAGCCACAGTACGATCAAAGAGAACTGGTTCCTGGGAGACTAAACCAATCTGAGATCGGAGCCAGCCAAGGTTCAGAATCTTTATCTCATGGTTGTCCAAACTCTAGGGAAATATAAAAATATGAAATATGTTAGGTTACTTTGACACTGTTACAAATGGGTTTAGCGAGCATGTTAACACTTAAGACACACATTGAAATGGACTAAGTCTATTACCACTTGTCCCGAGACTGGGTTATAAAACCTCTCCACCAGGGAAACGGAGGTGCTTTTCCCACAACCGCTACTTCCAACTAGAGCCAAGGTTTCTCCTGGCTTCACAGAGACAGTCAGTCCTCGCAGAACCGGTACATCAGGACGGGTTGGGTAACGGTAACGCACCTTGTCAAAGGAAATCTCGGGAGAAAAATTTTCCTGGAAGTAAAAAAGTGAAAAAGGGTTAATTGGTTATTTTTTGACATCTAACCATCTATTTGAACACCAATATTTTTGGCAAAATTGCTTTAAAGCCTCAGCTCAACATTGTTAAAAACATAAATGTTCACAGATTTACATATACATTACATGGTGTAAAGATAATGATGGTAGAAAACTTTCCTTGAAATATTTCTGCCTAAATTGTTATCATTTTAAAATAATCACTGAAATAAGATCCAAAATCAGTTTTTGTCTCAGTGAGACAAAAACTCTGCCTACAGGAATGCGTACAAAAATGCTGAATGCATTTTTACTGTTTTCTCGCAAATGAAACAACAAAATGAGCTGACCTTTTCACAGGTTGGTTTTATTACAAATATCTTGATTTGTGCAAAAAAATGGAAGCATTTACAGTCAGTTTACCAATGTAGAGCTGGGGCTTTAAAAGACAAAATTAATCCGTAATTTGTACCAGTTTTAATCCTTTATCGTTTTGGTTGTCAATCGGAGGGACTCTATCCAGTAACTTGAACATGTGTGCTGCAGACATCTTGGCTTTTGAATAGTCTGGTGCTGATGCCATGGCGCGACCTAGACCAGACCCACCAAACACTATGGCTGAAAAGACTCTGTAGAAAAAGTAACATTAAAACTAGTATTACTGTGCATTTTAGCACATCAAAACTAAATAATTAATTGACCAATCACAGACTGGTTAATTTATCTTTGTCGACATGCCCTGGAAGGGAGGCTCAGATTGGCCAATCTGCTGAGATAAAAAAAAATCAAAGGTAGAATATAGGATTGGTATTTGTCCAAATTTTCTGTTATTAGTGTCAGTCTGAAAGCTTACTGATTATGAAGTTCATACCAGTACCAATCTTCCATAGAAATATTTCTGTCTGAAATACTGCCAAAGTCGAGAAAATAGAATTTGGAGACCCCCATTTTAATTTGTGCTGTAACAATCAAAATTAAGTACAAGTGTCTGAAAAGTGTGCATGGTTTTCCACTATTTTCTCCTGACGCGGACAACAGTTTGAGCCCAAAATTTACACATGTTTGTCTTTCATGTATATATTGAATCACACAAAGTAAGAACACTGCACTATCAGCTTTACCAATCCTATATTTTAGCTTTAAAAACATTCAATCAAAACAAGACGGTGCTACTTGAGTGAACAAGGCAGAGGGTGCACTCAATTAGCTTCCCTGAGTCGACCCAGGTCTGACCCCAGTGCCTTTGAATAGCTTTCACATCATTGTCGTGGGTCACCTGGGTCAGCCCCCAGTAACCTACTTTAAGAGCAGGTTACTTGGGGCTGATGCCGGTGCATGACTTCACGGCGAAAAAACTTTCTCAATGTCCACCATTTTCTTGGCTATTCAGCGAGACACTTTCAGGAAGTTTGACACACATTTTCACTCTAAAACAGCGACTTTGTGAGCATTTAGTGATTATTTTTGTTCAAGACGTGTACTTTTGTATCAGCCTGGCCTTGTAAAATAATTTACCTTTGCAGATTTACCATGAGAATAATTAGTTGAGGATCTTTTTGTGAATCACGAAGAGTTTTAGACTTTATGCACATAATGAAGTAGCTCCGGTCAGTTGTTCCAAGATGCATTGGTATGAATGCTAGGGGAAGTTGGCATTCAGTTAGCTCTTATTTGGGGGCTCACCTGGAAGAGCACAACCAGGTCAACCCAGGCAAGCTAATCGAACGCACCCAGTATGGGATTCTTATAATCAATCAAATAAACCTGAAAATCTGTTTTTAGAACTCACAGAAAGATGTTCTCAAATTTCATGTGGCCATTATCAACGAGCCAGCCACCGAAGCGAAATGCCGCTGCATAAGCGAAGAAGATGACACACTGGGAGGTACCGTAAGCAATTCCAGAAAGATGAGCATCCTTCAGACTCGTCCTAATGAGCAAAGGAATATTACAAGATTTAAATCAGCGACAGGAATAATTACGGTAACTTTATCTGTCAATGTATGCAAATAAACTTTCACTCTTTTAAATGACTTAAAACTTCTAATTTTTGCCAACACAACTTTTCCTTCAACATTTTTTTAATAGGTTTTGAGGCATTGCATGGTGAGGTATCAATGTATATATGCGGTAACACCATATGAGAAACTTGTCCTGTTATTATTCTACAACAGCGGCGTAGCCAGGGGGGGTTGTTCTGGGGGATACGTGCCCCCCCCACCCCGGCCCACAAATTTCCATTCCCCCTTCCCCCAGGTGCCCCCCATGAACAAAATGTAGATACATGTAATTCATTAAAAACATGGTACCTGCCCCCCCCCCCGCCAGTGAAAAGCAATGCCACCCCACTGTGCCCCTCTTGTGAAAAAATTCTGGCTACACCGCTGTTCTACTATTGCAGAGTAAATTTCAGACTTAAGTTGTCCCCCGAATTCCAATATCTACTCCGCGGTAGTAAAATAATAACAGGATAAGTTCTTGCAAGAAAAATCTACTGTATATAGCAAAGTGGATATAATCACATAGTGTTACTGCAAACCAAATGTACATTGATACATTTTTTTTTGTTTTAAAAATACAAATTTAATTAAGTCAAATATTTACTTGTGAGGTTTGGCGAGAAACTCTGTATGTTTCTCAATGAATTTTGGCTCCAACGTCAAACTAGCCACTGTCCGAATGTTCTCAATGGTCTCAGTGACGATCTGTTAAAAAAGATGACATCAAATTAAAATATCTCATTGGTTAGTGATTAAATCTTACGATGATGACTAGAGTCAAAGCGTTGAAAACAAACCAACCAGGTGTGGATTTCACAAAGCGCTAGGACCACTCTCATCTCAAGTTAGGATGAGCAACTAGTCCTAACTTATAATAGGACTAGTCATACGGTTAGGAATGACTAGTCCTAAATTAGGACTAGATTTTTGTGAAATCCACCCCACTGATCTTTTGGTTTCAGTGACTGAATCTGGGGATGATGACTGGAACACACCATGGCTGCTCTATGTTCCCACACCCCTCTGTTCCGACAATCCTATGTTACGATATCCCCTAATTATTTAAACGCTAGGGTTAGGGATAGGGTAAGAGTTTGAGTTAGGATTAGGAAATTACATTAGGGGTGTCGGAACATAGGGGTGTATATATCAAACACACAAGTCAAAACATTTTGGTTTTAGATGACTGAATCTCAGGACGATCATGACTAAAGTACTCAAGTCAAAACATTGAGAATAATCCAACCAGATCTTTTGGCTTTGATGAATAAATCTCATGACGATGACTAGAACACACAAGTCAAAACAGTGAGAACAAACAAACAAGGGCCCAATTTCAGAGCAGAAAATATTGCTCAATAAATGTCTGCTCAGCAAAACTGGGCAGGATACCAATCATAGATGGTACATGTGACATGGTACTTTGGCTGGTAACCTTATTCTGGTAAGCATAATATTGTTGTGCTTGGCTGGGTTTTAGTAGCAGCTCTATGAAATTGGGCCCTGATCTTTCAAAAGTAGCCACCAACTAATCCGGAAAATAGATTTTGGAGAACCTACAAGACTCTACCTCATCCATGCAGAGCCTTGCATCCTACGTTTATTTGAGAAGGGAAAAAACAATTTGTTAGTGTCGAACCTTTCCGATGCTTTCCTGGCTAGATTTCTGAGACTTGACATTGCCTTGTTGGAATTTAAGCTGGAGTATACTAGAAAAGGCAATCAGAGGCAGGAAGGCTAGGACAAGTAACGTCAACTGCCAACCGAAGATAAACGCAATGATGATAGCTACGCCGATATTGAAGAATCCTTGAGCGATGAAACCAAATCGGTCACCAGTCACCTATCAAGAGAAGAATAAAAGAGGGAAGGATAAATAATGGCTCGATGTTTCGTTTTTTACAATCCTCTTATCTTTTATTTTAATGAATATATCATAAAATCATAAGGTATGACCACAATAATTACTAACACCTGATAAGTTTCATACTTATATATAGCATTTGGTGAACGCCTTATGTTCATACACCCCGATGTTCCGAAGACTCAACCTTTATTTCGACTCCCCTATATCAGACATCCCTATGGTGTCGGTACATAGGGGTGTCGGAACATAGGGGTGTCGGAACATAGGGATGTCGGAACATAGGGATGTCGGAACATAGGGGTGTCGGAACATAGGGGTAATGAAACATAGGGGTGTAACCAAAGCATTTATGTAGCATGTTACCAGTGTGGTTGTTATGTTTGTTAAGAGTTATTTAATTGACGGATACCGGCGCTATACAAATTTACATTATTATTATTATTATTATTATTATTATTATTATTATAATAATAAATAATCAGAAACAGAAACAAAAAAATTAGGATTGATCTTGGGACAAGAATGTCCTAAGGAGAGGTCGCCAGTCTTAGACAGGCAGGAAGCTTATTCCACAGGTGTGGGGCAGCCCTGGGCGAATGAGTTATCCCCAGCCTTCCTTACTAGTCCCATCAACAGAAAGCCGGGTCTGTTCGGCTGATGAGAGGAATCAGTGTCTGTATGCATCAGGAATATTAGAGTTCTGGGAACGTAAAAGTTCACTCCAGATATGACGGAGCTTGAGCGTGGAGAATTTTGTAAAAGTGAGTGAAAAATCTGAAGGATGTTCGCTCTTAAACAGGGAGCCATTGCAGTTTTGCAAGCAGGCCCCCCAGAAGGTTGGTCCCGGCTGCGTGCAAAGACTAGCCGAGCGGCCTTGTTTTGCTGGCGCTGTAATCAACCAAGATCACTTGAGCCTGGTATTGAGAAAACACCTGTTGCCACTTGATTAGTCCATATAACATTTCCAAGTATACATTGTACCCATTATATCCCTCAACAGTCAGTGACTAAACATAGCTTGCAAAAAAAAAGTCAAGCATTTAAAAAATTAACAGAGTTTTCACTTACCCCCTGAATCTGTGAAGCTTCAGTAGAGAGCCTTGTTGTCAAAATTCCACTGCTGTTTTTGTGGTCATCAAAGTAAGCAATGTCCTATAAATACAAGAACAAAACTGAGATATTACTCTACCAACTCAGACAAAATAATAATAACTAGTTCTCATACAACACATTTCACAATCATGTCTCAATGCGCTGTACATTAGTGCCCTGGTCACTGGGCCAATAACATTCCTGTAATCTTTCTCAGCTCCCTGGGGAGTATACAGCCCCGAGCTGCCGTGGCGCTCCGGAGGCTTTTTCAAAGACACTATCAACCTCTACCCTTGCAGGTACCCATTTGTACCCACTGGGTGAAGAGAAGCAATCATAGTAAAGCATCTTGCTCACGGACACAAGTGTCATGACCGGGATTCGAACCCACACCCTGATGACTAAGCCTTTTAAGGCAGTCACTCTTCCTTACTTTCAACTTGAATTCTGTTTAAAAAAAAAATGTTATCAAAAGGTTTCAAATTCAAAATTGACAGATAACCAAAGACTTATTTGCTAAAAATTTTTTAAATCCATCACATTTTTACAGTATTTTGACTTAGAGTTTAACAGCGTTTGGTTCCAATAAAACCACCTCGCCACACACTTTGGTTTTAACTAATAATAAGGAATATAAGGATGCCTTTAAAGATTAAAGATAATTCATATTGTATGTAATAATCAAACCAAGAATGTCTTTTAACCATTATGTGTAAATCTGAATGAAGGACTAGGTATTTTGTACAATCCGGAGGTTGCAGGTTCAAATCCTGTTCTAGTCAATTTTATTTTGTTCATGACCCCCCAACCCCCCCCCAAGAAAAAAAAGGAAAAATAAAATTTTAAATTTTTTTATAATAACAACAAATATACAACAACAAAAAAATAATAAAATAAAAAAATAAATAAATAAAATAAAAGTTTATTATAAATTTATAGTAAATCATTTTAGTCAGCTATTTTTAAGCATATTCTAAGTATACAAATTACCATAAGGTTGCCACATTTGAAATCCACTTTATGCATACTTCACTGATTGAAGTTTGCATGAGGATTAATACAAGGTTAGTTTCCTGCATGAATTTAAATGACAATACGGTCCTATCTTACTGTTATGCTTTTCCTTTAAGTCACACCCTCCACTTTCAATGAAGCATTTCTCACTGTTGAATTTGAGCGGTCACACCTGAATTCAGCAGTCACGAGCATGTTTGTTTTGTTCATTTCAAAGCGAAACATGAATGAAGATTTGTTTATAGTGCATGACCGTGACGTCACTATTACATACTGCAGTCTGCCAGTTGCTAACAGAATCACTATTTCCTGTTGATCAAATGTTGCTACTGTACTGTTTACACAAGCTTCATAGACTTCAAAGTGTTGCAAGGGAATTAAATTTACAATTATAAAAAGCAATCAGTTTCTAGTCTTGAGAACTTTCTTCAACTGACAGTACAGACAGTCTACCCGATTGGAATCTCTGACAAGCTACAACAATGCAGAAGTGGATTCTACCTGTATTCACTCTTCTACTGAATCTACCAAATGATGTTTCATCTACACGCTGCTGCCCAACATGTTCCACAACGTCAATCAGCCCTCTCAACCTTCACCAATTACAACAGATAGAGAGCAGCAGAGCTCTCATCAACGCCATGGAAAATAATCCCCAGCTGGTGTACGACAAGGTTCACCAGAGGCCAATAGTTGAGCTGACTTGCCGACAAGAGCAGGAAATCCTGCGTAACTTTCCATGGATATTTAACCTGGGACTCCCACCAGGCGAGCAAAACACTACTGGAGGAAGTGAACAAGGGCGAGTACGAAGGAATGAACCAACAGATTGTGCGTTATTGCAGAGAGTTTGTCAGCCAAGCGAAAGCCTGAACCCTCTTGTTCTTGCACTAAATGAAGATGGGCAGGTAGTTCAATTAGTACAGGTAAAATGACAAGAACAATCTCATTTTTTATTAACCAGTTGCCGCTGGGATTCTTCCGTTTTTTCCAGTGCAGCCCGACGGGATTATTTTCTCAAAATTGCCGAAATCAGTTTTATTGAGAGTACCGCTGGCACAAAGAAACCTTGACATGACAAAGCCAAGATAATAAAGATTCTCTTTAGTGCACCATGAGTTTTCTTTTCTCTACCGAGAAAATGTCAAATTCATGCACTGTGATTGCAAAACCTTAGCCCTAACCTACAGCATAGGATTGGAACCATGGCTGGATTTCTGGTTCACTCTGACTTGCCTCTCGATGTCTCGTAATCCTCTTTTTGGAACAAAAGGACTTACGGTCTGGAATCAAAACAAAACCCACCGCTCAATAGCCAAAAAATGGCAAAATATTCAAGACCACGTTTTCTCTTTATTTGGGTGAAACGAAGCGTTGGACGGCATGTGCGTGTGCTCTATGCACGCTCAGCAGTGGAATGTCCGGGCGACCTTTGTTCCAGTATTCCGATTTTACACAATGGCGTGTTTTAACATCGCCCGTTTGCTGGCTCAAAAAATATTTTCGTGGATACACATCAGCCAGCACCTACTGGTTAAAAGCAATTTCTTTTTTTCAGCAAAGTTGTTTCCAAAGACCAATTACACAAAAACACCACTAGTGACTTCAGATGTGTTTTATTTTATTAGTCATTATTCACTTTCTTGCATTTACAGATTCAAAATCAGAGTCAATACCAGTGGATATTGGAGGAGAATTGTCTGACCAATCAACCAACTCCAGCCAACGGTCAAGTCTGCTGTATTGCACAACGGTTTGTCAGGGGTTTGTTCATCAACCTTAGTATACCTACAGCACCATTTGACTATGCTGACGTCATCATTCATTGCTGTGTCTCTTTCTATGAATCTTAAAGCTTGATTTGTTTTTCTCATGGTGCTCCTGGACAGATTTTCTTGGAGAATTTATGTCTATAATTCCTAATAATAGATGTTAATTTTTGCATCGGGGATAAAGAACATTATTCATGTTTTTTACGCATACACCGATGTGTGTTAAGCACTGTATACTTTCCAGAGTCCTGTGAAAACGAAATCACAGGCATAATCCTCAGGTGGGATTCGAACCCATGACCCCCGCCATTCTAGAGCAGATGTCTTACCAACTAGACTACCGAGATCCCCCGGTAGCTAGAGGCAGTTTGAATCCTATTAGCACCTGGTACCGTGACCATTATAATAGGTGTTAGTTTTTACCATCGGGGATAAAGAATATTATGTACCCATACATCAGTGTATGGGTAAAAAACACAAATAATATAATTCCTAAATTATCAGAAAAGTGGAGGCCTCTTCCATAATGATACAGTGAATGTGATTACGTTCTTACCTGTCGCAGCATGGCCTTGAATGCTAGTCTTCTTAGACGCAAGGTTAGCTCCCCACCTGACTTTCCTAGCATTATACCCTGCAGCTCGGGAAAAAAACAGCCAATATTAATTTCGTCAATTCATTTTTTATTATTATGGTTTATTAAAAACTCTGCTTATTGCAGCCTACTGGCTGAATTACAAGACAGGTTACAATTTTTAAAAATATTAAAAAAAACAAATAGATTAGAATTAAGAGAAGTAAGAAAAACATTTTAAAAATCAGTAAGATAGGCCTACTGTATGCATGTACATAAAAAATAAAGATTGCACAACAAAAAGTACACATAAAATTCAAGATCAAAATCAATAATTGCATAAAATTAAGGGGATGTTTGGAGTGAGCTGAGAGTATTGTCGACAATTTTGTTGAAGTAGGGGACCGGACTATGCCCCCCCCCCCAAACAAATTTTCTGCGGTCAATAATTGACACTGTGACATAAAGATGGAACTCACTGAATCTCACAGCAAGTGATGACATTCATATACACGCCATTATTTTCTGTGCCAGAAAACAGGTGTAGTGAGTTTTGTATTTTTTTTTGGTGAAATTTGAAGCCTGGAAGAAAGGTCGCCCGGACATTCCACTATGAAGCGTGCACAGAGCATGCAGTCACCGTTTAATGCTTCGTTTCACCCACTCAAAGTGGACGAGTTGTAGGCGCTACTGGAAATTCTGCTGTAATTTTCCCTTTATGCAGGGGTTATTGTGTAATCCTGGATTCCAGACCTTTGTCCTTTTGTTCCAAGAAGAGCATTAAGAGACAGAGAGGCTTCATACATTCCTATATCATTGTATTTCGGCTCAATGGAGTTTTTAGTTCAAGTGAACTGAGTCTCCAGCCTTGGTTTTGGTCTTAGGACCAATCCTTGGCCAGGAGACACGGCCAAGGTTTTGCAATTCACGGTGCGTGAATATGATATTTCCCTGATAGAGAAACAACAAATCACGGTGCTTCAAAGAGAATCTTTATTCTCTTGGCTTTGCCAAGTCAAGGTTTCTTTGTACCAGCGGTACTCATTCAAAAGCAAAATGATTCTGGCAATTCCGAGAAAATAACTTCCCATCAGGCTGGACGAGAAAAAAAAAAAGGAAGATCCCTGGCGCAAACTGGTTAACAACTGAGCTTACTCAACTAATTAACAAGACCCTCAGTTAGACAAAGTCACCAGACATGGTTGGTGGTAGTTTAAGCTTTTGAATAAAGGATAATGCAAGAACAAAAGTGTGAAGAATTGTTTTATGGAAGTTGAGGGCAAATACAAGTAAGTTTAAATATTGAATGTCTTTTGGTAAAAATATGTAGTGGGGCAGACAGGGGGAAATATTCGGGGGAATTGTGCCTTTGATGATACAAGCATGGAATGGAATTTGGCACACAGTCAGAATATGTCATTAGAAAGATATCTGGCCATCGGGCCATCGCAGATTTGTCCTATGAAAAAAGTAGGTATAATAACAATCAATTTTCAAAATGGCTGCCACTGCTATAATCTTTCAAAGGACACATCCGCGATGGCCCTTTAGCCAAATATCTTTCTCATGACATACTCTGGCTGTGTGCCATGACTGCATATCAAAGGCACAATCCCATCCTCTACCTGCTGCATGAACTGCTAAAGCCAATAGATCGATGTACTTACCCCAAGACCATTGGTGATGAGTGCAACTACACCAAGTGTAAAGAGAAGAAGGCAGTAAATGACAACCTGAGTGCGTATTGCTTCGTCATCCAAAGCAAAAACCTAATCAAGATCAGAAAATCATTATCAATCAAGATCTATGAGAAACAATCAGAAATACAATAAAATAAACTGATGTTATTGAATATTGACGGATCATCAGGGCGAGTTCTAAAGTTTAAAGGACCAGTTATTTAATTGAAATTTATGTTTACTCCGAGAATGCGGCTGAAGACGACTGCAAATGCCGGTTGCACTCCTCCGTTGAAAGCTGAGCAGATAACACCAATGATGATGTAAAGGAGCTCAGGAGAGTTCATCTTCATGACTCGTGTAAAACTGAAATTCTTCAAGACATCTTTCTCATCCTCCTTTAAGAAAAAAGTTAAAATTATGTTATATCTCAATAAGAATCAAGACCAGTGGCGTAACCAGAGGGAGAGGGGCACTCAGAACCCTTGCCCCCACCCCCAGCCCCAAAATGAGACCGAAAAAAAGCACAAATGAATGATTCTAACATTTAATAGCCACACACACCCCCACTTGCCCCCCCAACCAAAAAAATGAAAGTGTCTGGTTACGACACTAATCTAGACGGCATAAGGGTTGATGTATAAGGGTTACTCCAAATTACTACAGGGCTTTGAAATATTGACAATGACAATGTAATGTAGCAAATGAATGATTGTACATGATTGTCAAAGCTTCATTCTTATTGATGACAAGTTATAAGATCTACCTCTGTCTCCGGCACATCTGAGGCTGCTGATACTGTAGAGACCATCCGATTCAGGTCTGGAGTTTGTTTGTCACTTGAGCCAGAAATATTCCGATGACGAGATGAGGACAACGGTTCCTTCTCTGCTTTCTGAGCTTCAGCCAATCCTGAGAATAAACACCACAAAACATTAAATAATGTAAACAACTTTAAACTAGAAAAAGCTACTTCAAACATTCTAGACATGCAAATGAATTCTAACTCAAACTTGCAAGGCAATGGGAGACATTAGAGGACGCCTATAGGTGGCAGCAGACTTACTTGTACCTCAGGTAAATTTCCATTGTTTACGTACGGTAGTTCTGATCATGCACACATTTCTCAAGAACAATGGGTCCACCTGTGCCCAATTTCATAGAGCTGCTTAAGCAGAAAATATTGCTCAACAATTTTCTGCTAAGCAGAAATGAGCAGGATACCAGCCTACAAATTGTACATGTGACATGGTTGTTTGGCTGGTGACCTTATTCTGGTAAGCATTATTGTGTTGTGCTTAGCTACTTTTTGTGTTAAAGCAGCTCTATGAAATTGGGCCCTGGTAAGTCTGCTGCCACCTATACGCGTCCTCTAATGTCTCCCATTCTACCTCTGTAGTGCTACAACATAATTACATTTTATCTCCATAATTTTATACTTGACATTCAAAATACCCCATTTTGGGAAGTTCTATTGGTTGAAATGTGGTCACATTTACTTTTTTTTAAACAGATTTTCCTACAGTAATATACTTTTTAACAAAAAGGACAATTATGAATGGGAATAAAAGAGTAGTGCCTCTGTCTTAAATGGCCGTTTAAAACCTAGCAGGGTCGTGGCCGTGTGATAAAGGACTTTGCCTCAGTCCTTTATAGCATGGCCATGACCCTGCTGGTTTTTAAACAGCCGTAAACTGATAATGTACAAAAACATAAAGAACACATAGCCTATATCTACAGAAATAATGACACATTACTGATGACAAATTTAAATAAAAACACAACAAGATAAGCAACTACACACCATGCAAGTCTTGTGTCCATTCATTTATGTTTTCATGACATGAGAAGGGAACAAAATTTCTGCAATTTAACGGGGCCACACATTCTCCTTTTTGCATCCTTGTTGGGTCTCCTTTGTCCCTGTACCTAATATTTTCTCATGGACTTTGTATACACAAACTTCCTTGTGGAGAATCCCTCTCTTTAGAATAGACCGTTCGGGCTTTGGCAACAAGCCCACACACCTTAGTTTGTGTACGTTTACGCTGCACGTGTGACCGAGTTTGACCGAGGTCACGTGACCAAAAGGCGTGATCCAATTGGTCAATGCGCACAGTTTGATTGACAGGCCGGAACGGTCTATTCTCCTGTGGAGACCAATTGTTCTTGCGCTTCCCTTTTGTTACAGGACTCCACAAGGGAGAGAATTAGAGCCCCAATGTTCAGACTCTACGCACCTGATTTGCACACAAAATCTTAGGAAAATATTTCAAAAGGAAGGCAAATAAATATCTCGTCAGCCTACTGGGGTCAATTTCATAGAGATCTGGTCAAGCAGAAAATATTGCTTAATGTATTTCTGCTAAGCAAAGAATGAGCAGGATACCAATCACAGAGGGTACACGTGACATGGCATTTTAGCTGGTAACCTTATTTCGCTAAGCAAGAGTCGTTCATTATGGTGAGTTACTTTTTGTGCTTAAGCAGCTCTATGAAATTGGGCCCCGTTTGTTTCCCTTGCAAAATCTGACACACGTCCAACAAGCATGCAGGTTTTCATCTGACTCAGGCTAGAAACTACTGTCAAAGAAAGCATGCTAAAATGTGACAAACTCTTAATTGTTTGTTTGGATCTCCTTTCTGACACAACCTACCTGGTAAAGGAACATTCTCCTCCTCACTATCAAAGCCTTCTTATCAAGTTTGTAAGAAATATAAGAAAGAGTAGAAGATGGGGTTAGTCAATGGGTTAGTTCCACGTCCAAACTTTCCGCACACAAATCACACACGCAATTCACTGCACACGTGACATTGGTATAAATTACAAACATCACCGTCAAGCTACAATCTCATCTACAGTTTTGAAAGAGTTGTTTAAATATGCTTGCCCTGCAGTCGATTTTCACAAAGCAATAAGATCAATCTTAAAGATGAGTAAACGTATGAATTAATCTCAATTGCTAAGGAAAGTGACATGTCACAAGACAAATCACTATGCATCTCAGAGTAAGGAAGAGTTGGTGAAATCAATTACTGGACACTCATTGATTTCAAAGTGCTGTTAATACAATCAACGGGTCCTATAAAAAAACTGTTTGCTTTATTTATAGCGTGTCATGGCCGAGCGGTCTAGTGGACTGAAGTTCTTGTGGACACTTGTGTCAATGAGCAAGATGCTTTACTATGATTGCTTCTCTTCACCCAGGGGTATAAATGGGTACCTGCGAGGGTAGAGGTTGATATTGTCTTTGAAAAAGCCTCCGGAGCGCCAAGGCAGCTCGGGGCTGTATACTCCCCAGGGAGCTGAGAAAGATTACAGGAATGCTATTGGCCCAGTGACCAGGGAACTAATGTACAGCGCATTGAGAAATTATTGTGAAATGCACTAGAACTAGTTATGATTATTATTATTATTATTTGTGAACTAAATGTAATGTCATTTTCAAATTCCTCTTTTTCAAAAATCAGAAATGGCTATTTTTATACCGATTTGGTTTTCCAGATGTTTTGGGGTTTTGATGTCACTAATGTTTTAGGAAATAATTGGGTTTTTTTCCATTAAAGAGTAAGGACACACAATAAATGTTAGATTGTCTTTGTGTACAATGTACCGTGGGATGTAGTATCAGCAACTTGAGGAATTGGAGGTAACTTTCCTGTGGCATTCACTGGTAAATAATTTGATTACAAAAAACAATCAAAAGAACATTTCAATATTGGAAGTCAAAACTGTAAAAAGGAAAAATTAACCTATTACTTTTATGAAATTCTGCTAGTTTTTGTTATTGGATGATTATTGACTTTAACAAATTATTAGAAAAAAAAGTATCACAAGTAGCCAAACATTTTTTTTTCAAATAAATGTTCATCTCACCTTCTTCATTTTGCTCTTCATCATCATCATCTTCAGAATCCTCTTCCTTCACCTCTGCCTCCTCCTCAGTCTTCTCTTCCTTACGACTCTGGAGTTGGACTAGACCATAGTACAAACCATTCTTGTCTTGCATCAAGACGTCATGAGAACCTTTCTCAAAGACGGTGCCGTCTTTGAAGCTACAGATGACATCTGCATTCTGGATAGTTGAGAGACGGTGGGCGATGACGATGGTGGTTCGGCCAGCCTGGACCTGGATGAGATACAAGCAGTAGTTACATGTAGCTGTTAAAGTCCTGCCGGCACTACGGGCAGTTCAACTAAATAGCACAATTTGAGGAATCTTTTGACCTTGTAAAGGGTAATACCATTCATGTGAGTACAATTCTTGTAAGAAATAAGCACTACAAAATCAATTCATCTTGTTTCACTAGTGACAACCCAGAGCAGGCATAATATTTGGTCCTTGGGAAAAATGTAGGAAAAATACAAGGGCTAACATACGCGTACATTTAGAAAAGGCTTTTATAGATTTTTTTAGGTTATTTAATGTCAATTTTAATGTTTTTTCTGAGGACAAAAAAATCGTAATCAGATTAAAGTAAAAAGAGTATCATGCATGCCGGAGACAATAATCAAGGTTAACTTATAGTATCTGCAGCCATATCCATATCTAGCCATATCCATATCTAACCATATCCATGTCTAGCCATATCCATGTCTAGCCATAACCAAGTCTACCTTGTCAAGGGCTGCTTGGACGGTAGCCTCACTCTCAGTGTCAAGGGCTGATGTAGCTTCATCCAGCAAGAGGATCTTGGGATTACGGACTAGCGCCCTCGCGATGGCTACACGTTGCTTCTGACCGCCAGACAGCTGAGCCCCACGGTCACCAACAAGTGTCTCATATCCCTGAAAAAAAACGTTCAAGTGTTTTTTATTTTCAAATAAACTGTCTTACTTTCCATGGAGAAGTACATCAGTTATGGAATGTAGATGGACAAATCTTACGTCTGGTAAGGCAGATATGAAGTCATGAGCATTAGCCTCCTTTGCAGCTGCTTTTATCTCTTCATCTGTTGCATCCACACGACCGTAGCGGATATTCTCAGCGATGGTGGTAGCAAAGAGGACAGGTTCTTGGCTGACCACTCCAATGTTCTCTCTCAGCCACCTTACATTGATGTCACGTAAGTCATTCCCATCTAGTTTGACCTGGTGAATACATAAACATAGTTAATGTGTCAGTGCAAAGGCAAGCCATCTCAATGCTGTAGTAATGTCGTACCGCGCACATCAGCGGCTCTGTAGGCAAAATGATGCTGCATCTCGTGTCACAGGTTGTTTTTATCCAGGATAATTTCAGTAAGCACAACATTTTTGCACATTGAAACCTGTGTGTCACGTAATACTATTTTTGCAAATAGGATTTGGCACTGAACATTATGTTGAGCAAAATAATAAAATACATACTAGGTAATTGTATGACTTCTGACAGGCACCCCCACCCTCCTGAACAAAGATATTGATGACATAAGGAGACCAACCACATCGGGGCTAGATAGCTCAGTTAGTAGAGCGCCGGCATGTTAATTCGGAGGTCACAGGTTCAAATCCCGTTCAGCTAGTCAATTTTCCTTTGTTCACCTCAAAATTCAAATAAAAAAAATAAAAACCCTCTAAATCAATCTTTCGTAACATTTTGTTAGCATCTTTTGAAATAGACAAACAATTAACACCAAGGTTTAACAATGGTCAATTTGATCATTTTCTGTTTTGTCTTTGGCCAAAAGTTCCGGCAAAAAGCCTCGGGAAAGAAAGACAAAGACTCACCGATCCAGACAATGGATCATAGAACCGCTGGACGAGTTGCACCGTGGTGCTTTTACCACATCCGCTGCTACCAACCAACGCAACTGTCTGACCTCTCTTGACCTCCAAGGTCAAGCCATTCAACACCTGTACAAACAAAGAAAAAGAGTCGATGACCACAACTGCAATGTTGAATATGGTTTTCACCATAGAGAAAGTACTCCATGTGGTTTTACCAAGGTAATAACTGAGAAATGTAGCACATTTAATTGGTACACGTAGCAAGTACTTTGAATTGAAATATTAATACACTATTAACTGGTAAACTTGCGGGTACAACCATGTGTTTGAATCTCTTTTGAAAGGAGTGTTGGCTCTGAAAAGAGCCGGAGTGGTCTCGACGTTTCGATCAGTATACTCTGATCGTCTTCAGGAGACTTCAACTTCTTGTTATGAACGTTCCTACAACCACAGTCTATTAAATGTAAATTTCATTGAAGAAACTTATTACAAATTGACAAAAAAAAAAAAAAAAGGGAATATATATTTTTCACTAGAGGTTTATAAAAACAAATTCAATGTCCAGTATAGATTTTGTTTGCTTCTTCAATAATGACCCCACCTCAACGACAGCAGAAGACCCAAGCAACCGTCAGTTAAATAACTTCTATTCTAGGTTCTACTCAGCAACGTACCAACGATTTTTATTCACTGGGGGGCAGAGGGGAGCATTGCTTTTCAGGGGGGGGGGGGGGGGGGAAGGGGAGGGCAGGGCCATGTTTTTTAATGAATTATATGTATCTGGATTTTTGTCATGGGGGGCACCTGAGGGGGAAGGGCACTGGAAAATTGGGGGGGCATGTGTCCTCCAGACCCCCCACCCTTGGCTATGCCACTGACTCTCACCTTAGTGTCTGGTCTAGACGGATAGCAGAAATGGACTTTCTCGAATGTGATATCCCCAGTTAATGAATCTGGCTTGATCCCTAGGTCAGATGAATTGTCAATATCCGGAATCTATGACATGGGAAAAACATATTCAAATATATATACAGATTAAATTAAGAATGAAACGAGCTGTATTGCAGGTTAAATGTTGCGAAGAAACACAGTACAGTGAAGATTGGTTGGAGATAAATAGGAGGATCTGTTGGGCATACTGGAGTACCCTTAACAAACAAAAAGCCACCAAAAGGATGACTAAAAGAAAGGGAGGGGTCAATTATCTCCCAAGTAATGCTTGCCATCCATCAGTCATTTAGGAGCACCCTTAACAAGAAGCAAAAAGGGATTACTAAAAGAAAGGGAGGGGTCAATTATCTCCGAAGTAATGCTTGCCATCCATCAGTCATGTAGGAGCACCCTTACCCAGCAAGAAGCAATCAAGGGATGACTAAAAGAAAGGGAGGGGTCAATTATCTCCCAAGTAATGCTTGCCATCTATCAGTCATGTACATGAGCCACATGACCAAATTGTAAGGCGCTAAAGAAGGTGGGGGGAGGGGTGTACAGGGCAGTGGATATACCTGGTCTATAATCTCCCAGATGGTACTAGCTGCTCCTCTTGCTGTGATGAAATCTGTGATAAAAGGAGTTCCTTGACCCAATGAGAAGGCTCCAACTAAGATTGCCAGAAAAGCCTGTTGATGAGATGTGAAATAAGTATGTAAAATAATCAAACATTTAACCTCATTGGAAGATTCCTCTTTTGCCCCCCCCCAAAAAAAAACTTTTCGTCAAAGTCAATAATAACCAAAAGAACATACCACAATAATATCTCCAGGGGTGATTTCATCGGCTAAATACAGCGTTGAGCCATACCTAAAAGATAAAAAGAATTGATCGGTTTATTTCAAAATAAAACTGAAAAACTGGATTCTTGATTGGTATTTTTCTACACAGCTTATTTACAAACATTTTGGTCCAAATCATCTTATAGCAGGACACTGAATCTAAGGAGGCTTGGGGGGGACCCACATTTGAAAACTAGATTTTTGAGATTGAAAATTACCAGAATGAAATGTTTTATTTTATGTAGTAATTTCAATGTTTTGAAAGCTACATTTTTTATTTACACGCAGAAAATGTATTTGATTTTACCTCCATGTCATCTTATTTAAAAAATAGTAAATGGCATAACAAGAGTGCTGAAAAATGGCTTGTTAAAAAAAAATTGCAAACGGAAACTAAACTTGTAATTGGCCAGAACTCCCCCCTCCCCCCCCAAAAAAAAAACAATTGCGCACCCAATTTCGAACCCCTAGAATTATACCCTAGTTT
Source organism: Marthasterias glacialis (assembly GCA_911728455.2). Classification (NCBI taxonomy): domain Eukaryota; kingdom Metazoa; phylum Echinodermata; class Asteroidea; order Forcipulatida; family Asteriidae; genus Marthasterias; species Marthasterias glacialis. The sequence goes on from OU452238.1 coordinate 5,827,798, forward strand.
CACCACTGCATTGAGCTGACCAGACTTACCAGAAGGCCAGAGCATAAGACGCATAGAAGTTGAAGAAGAAGGTTCCAATTAAGACTGACTGCACTGTATCTTTCTTGATGGATTGTTTCTTAGCACTGTATAAACTTTCTGTATACCTATCAAAAAGGATCCAGTAAGCAAAATTTAATATGTTATACCTTAATTATTACTTGCTTTCCCAAAACCTCCCTGTGTCCCCTTTGATTTTCATAAAATGGTACGGTCCAGTCAAATTTATGTCAATAGGCTGTATTTTTGACAGCAAGAGGGCGCACCACTAATTCCATTTTGAAAGTATACAAATATTTCAAAACATAAAAAATACAAATGTTCCAAGCAAATATCTTACCCCGATTCCATTGTAAAACTGTCTATAAAAAAAAACTAAAAGTTGTATAGTAACTGCTTTATTAGAAGTTTAATTGCATCTGGTTTACCACCAATGACCACACTAGTTCTATGGTTTGACTCACAATCTACCCCACAGGGCGCCCTCTTGCAGTAAAAAATAAGGCCTATTTATGTAAACCTACCTGGCCCCAAACCTTTCCTACTTCCCAGTTCTTTTTTTTTCTTGTATTTTTGTGTCTTTTTAATGATACATTCTTTTAGCTGTGTCAATTCGAACGCCTTTCAGCCCCCGTTGTTTGTTTCAAATAAACTAAACCATAAATATGACATAAATAAAGGAAAGCAGAAGTATACCAACCTTTCTACTTCTTTCTGTTCTCCTCCAAAAGCTGACACTGTCCTGATTGAGGAGATAACTTCCTCAGCGATGGCCCCAGCCGTGGCGTAAGCATCTAAGGCAGTTTTAGCCATCTTACGAATCATCTGTGAAGATTAAGAAGATTCAATCAGAGAGAAGGCTGTATAGCTGAATGGAAATCACACAAACTCTGTTACTGGATTGAAATCTAAACTGGTTGCCAAAATGCCAAGTGTCGTCATTGTCTATTTAATTAATGTAATTATTCCATCTGGAATATAAAAAAATGCTATTTTAGTTTGGCCCTACACCAAGCATGATACGCATCATATGCTTAGTGCTTTCCACGTGACTCTGAAGCACAAGAGGTTTTCATCCACCGGTGCAAGATGAAACCAAATCATATCTCTGTTGCATAAATGCATGGGCAATTATTGGCAATTATTGCTGTTGTGCCAGGTGAGGTGAGAACGCTGTATATGAACTTCAACCCCTTTGTCACCGGAGTACAGTCAGTGCCGAGGCCTTTTGGATTCATGCCCCCCACTTCTGAAAAGTCTTCTTCCTATCCTGCAGGAGCTGTCATTCCCAACTACCCTCATCAAGCACTTCGTTATGCGATCCTCCACAGTAGTGCATTCATGGGGGAAACCAAAAAAACTGAAAACAGCAAGCAAAAAGCCGAAATTTAAAAAGTTCTCATAGTTTTGTACAGAGCAGGTGTCCAAAAAAGCTGAAAAATTCAGAGTAAAAATCTGAACAAAACAAAGCTGAAATCAACTTAAAAGCTGAATTCTCACACCACTATGCATCCTTATTCCCTGAACCCCCTCCTCCTGGCATTAGAAGAGCCCAGACTTTGCTGGATTACGACAGGAGTTTCCTACCAGTCGCTGTAAACATCTGGAATAGGCTTCCCCCTGATGTCATCGGGCAGCCTTCAGAGGAGGGGCTCAGTGTTTTAGGGAGGCTGTGCCCCATTTTTTGATAGGCCATACATACATTTAGTCCCCAGCGTCATTATAAAAGTTCAGATTAGCCCAAGTACATTTCTAAGGCTTTTTTTCTACAAAGTCCTATTAATGTTGCTGTGCCTGCTCCTAGCCTGTTAATTTTTTCATGAGATTTTGTATTGCTCACCAGCGCTGTTTGTCATGTGTGGCCGTAGCTGGTGGGATTGGGTTGTGTACAGGCCTGATTGCCTCGTTCTTGGAAAGGGCAAGGGTACCAAGGCATTTTCTTCTTGATAAAGGGCACCTCTATGAGCAAATTGTAAATTTCTATTGGAACATTTCAAGGGCACCAAGGCAATGACCAGGGGCAACGGAGGCTGTGCCTCCGTGAAGTATCAGACCTGATGTATAAAAAATAAACAAAGAAAGAAAGATAATACCATTGACCACTTACCCCAATTCCAATAGATATAGAAGGCACCATAATGACAATAGCTACAGCTAAAATAACTAAAGTAAGCTTCCATGACTTGATAAATCCAAGAGCAATACCCCCAACAAATGTTCCTGAGTACTGCAAAAGCAATCCCAGCTTGTCACCGAATCCACTACGGATTTTGTCAATATCCCTATAAAAAAGAATGGAATCAAGAACAAATTGGTGAAAAGGTGTTGTTAAAAAGTTGATGAGTGAATCCAATACAGATTTTGTCAATATCCCTTTGGAAAAGGATGGAATAAAAACAACATGAGGGAAAAGTTGATAATGAGAAGGTCTTCTCGGAAATCACCAAAGGAAAACATTATTACAAGAATAAAACTGAGGATTTTTTTTTCCTATTTGACAAATGAAACAAATACAGAGGGCAAACATTTCTACCTCCTAAACCAATCTCCAGTGAACAAAGAAAATGACAAGAGAAAACATGATTTGCTTTCTTTAAAACTGTCATCTAAAGGTGAACTTTACAAAAGAAAAGAGATGTTACTTGAAACCAATAAATAAATAAGTTAAATGAAATATGAAAGATCAATTTTTATATAAAGTCTTTTTTTAAGAAAACTAATTTATTTTCCCCTTTGAAATCAAAGACAGTAAGTACAACAAGTTGACCTTTACTTAATAATCGAAAGGATTTTTCTGACATTTTGGCTCTAAATTGTTAACAATCTATCTAAGTTGTGTCATTCTACATACTCTGATACCCTTGATGTTAGTTCTCCAGCTTTATGAGTGTCAAACCACGCTGTTTCCTGCCGAAGAATTGCTTGATAGAATCTCAGTCGGATCTTATAAATCTGTCTCTCAGCTGCAGTGTTCCATAACATGTTTTGCAAGTATCCTACAAGCATTATGATGGCACCAAGGATAGCGTAGTAATAGGAGAACTGAGCAACGGTTTCTGTAGGACTTGCTACCGGTCTGCAATGAAGTCAAAAGAATCAAAGAAATCATAAATAACATGAAAAAACTCTGTCATTATTATCAGATCTGTCTACCATAGTAAAATATCAAACAACAAGTCATCAATCCTTTTATTAAGTTAATAGACCGTTCCGGCCTGTCAATCAAACTGTGCGCATTGACCAATTGGATCACGCCTTTTGGTCATGTGACCTCGGTCAAACTCGGTCACACGTGCAGCATAAACGCACACACAATCTAAGGTGTGTGGGCGGGGCTTGTTGTCGAAGCCGGAACGGTCTATTGACATTAAAGAGAAGTCACAACATTGCGTTTTGTGGATAGTTCGACCTCAATGAGGTTTTTAAACGGCAAGGTTCTCACCGGTTTGATCTCCTTTCATCTTACGTGTCATCTTTTATTTTCTTTCTCAAAGTTAGGAGTATTTTGAGTAAAAATAGTTCTCATGTTATCTGATACGTGAACTGAACTCTTTTTTCACACTGGCAGAGTTTTGAATTTTGAATGATGCTGTTCCTCAAGCTACACTACATGTATTTCAACTAAAATTTGAACTAAGTTGGGTACCAGATAATATAGAAATATTGAATGCATGTGAATGCATTATTGCAGAATATAATCACGAGATGAAATCTGGACTATTCTATTTGGAAAAGCCAGATTTCACCTCGTGATTATATTCTGCGATAATGCACAAGCGAAATGCATTCAATATCTGTTTTATATAACTCACACATAGATCCTTGTCATTTAAAATTGTTCACAATAACCACAAAATAGAAACGGTTCTTCGTCCACCTCACACTCTGGAAATTCCCCATCAAGTGTTCCAAACAATGTGGACAACTCCATGCAGACACCAACCTTGTGACACAGGCGCCCTTTACGAATTCCAAGCGTGCGTGATAACTAATTTATCTTCAAGCAAACTTGACACGCAGCTTAAAATAGCGCAATATTCTGACTAACTGTTGAAATAGGAAATACTATTCCCCATGATCGCCGATGTGGATGGGAGTAATAGTGAATGTCACGTGATGTAAACAAGTTCCAACAATCAAATGACAAGGATCTGTATGTGAGTTATAACGTCTATCTCCCCTTTGAAATTAGCTTTACTTTTCTTCATTATATACCAAAACTGCTAAATGTATATGACTTACAGCCCAGTCGTCATTGTAACCATGGTGTCTGTTACATTATTCCCTGAAGTCATCTCAGCGATCATCAAGTTACGGCCAAAATCAATGAAAGCATCCGTCACTCCTCCAAAGAAAAAAAGAACTAGTGGGAGTGCAGCTCCTTGAGCTGTGGCTAGTACCATCGCTAACATTATAAGGACGATCTCAAAGGGGCCAGCAAACCGAAACTGTGTGCAGAGAGCAAGCGATAAAGAACAATGAAAGTTATAAAGACCTCGGCTCGACTTCACACAGAGCTGATCTTAGCCGTGAATCACTCTTAATTGCTAAGCAAAGTGTGATGTCACAATGCAAATTACTATGGTAATACCGACAACTCATCTTATTAGTGGGGGCCCAGGTACCATGTTTTTTAATGAATTACATGGGGCATGTGACCCCCTCCCCCCCCCCCCCCCCGGCTACACCGCTGGAATCGACAATGATTCAAAATGATAATTTATATCAAAGAAGAGCAGCAGCACACTCTAGAGGTTAGGTCAGGTATTAACTTACAAGTTGAAGAGTGCTAACAGCTCTTGTTTTGACTTCCACCTTATCATTCTCCGTCTCATTCTTAACAGTTTCCTCCTTTAAGACAAGCTCTGTGTCTCCAATATGTCCAGTTTTGTTTTCTGGGTTGTCCTTGTCCTCGTCATCTGGTTCAGGGATACTGCCATTGAGTGGAGACACTTTCAGGTCTGGAAAGAAAGGCAAAAAGAAAAGGCACAAACTCAGATGAAAAATTATTAGGGGGCTAGCAAACGGTCAGTTAGAACTGAAACAAAAAGGGCGTTGGTACAAAGGTCAAAGTATAAAATTTACCTGAATTGTTATTGTCTTGTCTGTCATCATCAGTGCCTTCCAGGACTGTTCCATTTGCGGTTGGGTTGCCGTCCTCAACAGTCATCATGTGATCTGTTACAATCTCGTCTGAATGATTAACCAAAGAGTTCATGATATAAGAAAGATGACATCTATACTCATTTACTACATTTCTAAGTTTGTTTTCATCTCAGTAAAAGATCAACTAATTTTGGCACAAATTGAATCTTGAAAATCAGTAGTACTTTCTCATTTTAACCCTTCAAACAAACAACTAAAACTCTTTTTAATTTGGTATTGTTTTATCCACTACTAAAATACAAAGTCAAATCACTCAAAATCTATCAGATATTCCAAGAGTCAAGCTAACAATAATAATTTCATTGGGGATAGAGAACATTTTTTTTTTTAAATTTACCCTACACTGATGTGATAAGCACCAAGCACCGAGGAAAAGAACAAGACTTGTATAGTGAGTGCACTGAGTATTGACCCAATTCACATGATGTCTTCATCAAAATAATTCTAGTTGCGCCATTTTGGTGGGCAATGTTACTGTGTTATTCAGAGAAGTGCGCATTTTAGGCAACGCGGCGTTTACACGTAAACCTATTGACCACCAAAACGGTGAGTGTGGCACAGTCGGCGCGTGCGACGTATGTGCAAGGGGTCAATACAGTGATTATTTTTATTACACGGTTGTAGCAAAACTAATAATAATGTCATGCTGTATATTATACTCAGACGTTTTATTGACAACATGGCAAAAGCAACTTGATTTTATGCCACAGCTTAAAAACTGGATTTATTCACTCGCACAAAATGTTTTCTCAAATGTTTCACGAGCAGATTTAGTAGTAGGCAAGGAGAAGAACAAGACTTGTATGAGACTGCACTGAGTATACAGTGCTCTTTATTAAAATGGTTGTAGCAAAACTAATACTATAGTCATGCTAGTTAATTTAATATCCCATTAGACCATTGGACTGTCACTCTGAAACCACTAATAGTGATGAGGAAAATGAAGGGACTACAGCAGATTTACACAAACACTTTACACACTGCAGTTCGTTGGTTAAAGGAAACCACCATACATCCCTGTAAGGTTGGTGGGTGTACAGTTAGAGACATACAACCTCTCTGAATATTATAATTTCAACTCATTATGTACGACTCTCAGTTTATCAGTAACTATTTGTGCAAACTCAATGACTGACAGGCAATCGTCTGTTTTATTAGAAGCAGTACAAAACAGGAAACTACTTTAAAAATATAACCTTTGAAGCTCACTCATCACCCAAAGTATAAAATTCGTGGAAACATGTAAAAGGAAATATTTTGCATAATAGAAAAAAATATGTAAAGGTGCTCAAATATTTTGTATAGAGAATATGTAAAAGCAAATATTTTGCATCAATAATAGAGAATATGTAAAAGCAAATATTTTGCATCATTTATGGAGAATCTGTGAATGCAAATATTTTGCATCATTTATGGAGAATCTGTAAAAGCAAATATTTTGCATCAATTATGGAGAATGTGTAAAAGCAAATATTTTGTAATATAGATAGACCACGGAGGAAGGAGAGATTTTCTAGTAGGATTTATTTATTATTATTATTATGTTCTTTTTCTTTTTCTTTCTTCTTTTTTTTTTTGGGGGGGGCACTAATTTATTTTTTTTATAACGATATTTTTAGCAGTGTGACAGGTCATTTTCTTAAGCGCCCTCATTGTTACATGTAGTTGTAGTCTTTGACCCCCCAGTAAGTAACACCCTGAACCCATTAGGCTCATTGTTCCCACACACAAGCTAGAGAGTGCACCTAATTCAATTTTTGCTCTCACAAGACATTTTACTAGTTCAATCTCTACAGTCATCAGCTTATGAATTCTTATGGGAAACTAGGCCAGGGGTTTGGGTTATTTACACCCTAACGAACATGATGACACTGAACACCATCCTGGTCACGGGCATTTATCTATGAGTGTCACAGCAAGTACATACATGTACATTGTTATTAATATCAAAACTTCTTACATTAAAATTGCAACACTAATTAATACATTAGCTCAACATTGGTAAACTGACTGTAAATACTTCCATTCTTTGCACAAATCAAGATATTTGTAATAAAACCAACCTGTGAAAATGTCAGCTCATTTTGTTGTTTCATTTGCGAGAAAATGGTAAAAATGCATTCAGCATTTTGTACGCATTCCTGTAGCCAGATTTTCCGTCTCACTGAGACACAAACTAATTTTGGATCTTGTTACATTTATTATTCAAAAACGATAACACTTCAGGCAGAAATAATTCAAGGAAAGTTTTCCACCATCATTATCTTTATACCATGTAAGGTATGTGTAAATCTGTGAATATTTAGGTTAAACGTGGAAGATCAACCTCTGTTACACAAAATCAAACAACTCTTTTGATGTTTTTTTAATTTTTTTTATACTGGGTTATGTTGTGATTACTTACTGTATGTGCCAATAGACCATGTACAGGGATAACCCTGCTATGATTAACCTGTGACATAAAAGAGCCACAGCACCTGGACTGATCATGCAGTCACAATTTGTAATACCGTAGGTTCAATTAAAAAAAAAACATAAAGCATCTCACTGCAAATTACAGCGATTTCATGGTCCTGTCAACTTTTGATATGAAAAAAGGAGGCACATCTCAAAACTTGTTCAGCAATTATTTTTTTACCGATTCTGTTTTTGATGTGAAAATCAAAAGACAAGGTGTAAATTTCTCCTAGTTATGACCATAGACCGATCCATTAAGCTCCGCCCACTGTGCATGCGCACCATATCCAATAACAAGTTTGTCAAACTTTTGGTTGCGCAGTCACATCTGTGATTGGTAATACAGCAAGGGCAGGGCTTAATGGATCGGTCTATTGATTTATCACATGGTCACTCTTTCCTAAACCAGGCATAAACCAGGCGACATGATGCTGGTCTATGTCTATTGACTGTACCAGAGATCCTCTCCATGGTTCAATACACAGCCAAGGATCCCCTCAGATTACATAACAACAGCCTGGTTTCCTGTAAACATGACAAGAATGAACCCAGCTGGAAATACACTGTACAGTCTGGCCTCCAACAGTCTTACCTCCAGACACATCAACACTTGATCAGAAAACCATCCTAACTTTTCAGGAGATTTCCAAGTTTTAATTTGCCTTGTTTGTAATTTTTTCTGTCTGAACAATCCTTATTGGAACCCCAACCCCACAAAATAAATAAATAAAAAACAAATACGAGCAAACAAATCTACAACCATAAAATCTTACATTAAATTTTACCATGCCAAGGGGAAACTTTTCGACAGTCCTTTTTCCCAGTTCTCACTAACAGTTTTACGCATGCTCAGAACCTCGCGCGCAATACTGAGCATGTGCGCACATGCTCAGTGCTGTCAAAAAGGACTGTTGTGTCTGTGTGTCTGCTGCCCCGCCAGCGTCTCAATAGTCTCTCACTGTCAGGTTACAAACTGATGTGTTTGAATTTTTTTTTTTTTCAATAGATATTTTTTGAAATTGAGTTTACAGATCTACACTAAATCTGTTGTAGTTTTCCTTGATAATGACCCTTAACAACATTCAAGGGGAAAAGTATCAGACAGGCCTACATTTAATTCTCGGTTTAAGTCCGGTTTTATTTAGATTTAACCTTTCACACAACACAATGCTCTACATTTCCTCACGGTGAACCATACGTTAACTTTCACCTACATTCTATTGGTTTAAACTTCCACCTACAAGCCAATGGCATTAGCCTTTTTGAGGTATGGCGGACACTATAGGAGTGCATTGTTTGGTTTGGGCGTAGAGCAAGGTTCCTTGCTCTATGCATGGTTTGGTTGGGTGTATAAAGACAAATTTACCCAAACCAAATAGTGTCATAGTATTGTGCCCACCATATCTCAAAATGGCTTATTGAGTTTCTTTTCCATTGTGTAGAATTTAATAAAAAATAATAACACCAAGATTTTTCAGGCTCATTTGCCTAAGGATACAATGCACAAATTAAGCCGGAAACAAAATTCTGTGACAATCCATACCATGGGATCCATGGGAGAATAATAATGAATTCAACCTTGGATAAATGTACTACAATCGTGGAACCATGCAGAGCAAGGGCCACAAAGTGCACAATGTACAAAAAAACATATGACAGCATTTAATAATTTCTAGTTCTACACTGCAGCATTGTAATTGAAAGTAATGATTGCATCAGATTTAATATGTCAAACTTGTTCATATTCAACCCCGGGTGAGATTGCATGAGAATGAAAAATCCTGAAAGTGGTTGAAGGTTCCTTCTTCGTGTGGAGACAAAACCAACAGAATTGCAAGGTGTTAAATTTTAGAGGTTTACAGACACTTCACATCAGTTCAATTGAAATTTTCGATCTGAAAGTTTGATCATTGCAAGAAATGTGTCTTTTATCGCTAGGATGGCAATTTTGTCTCTTTCAAGAAAATCTGAAGACACAGGGAAAAATCCTGAAATCAGGACAAAGCCTGATAAATCACATGCCTGCTTAATATTGATCTCTTTGAGAAAACAAGTACTCCCAAAATACGGACAATTTCAAGCATAGCTGGACTGTTTCAGGATAAACATGTGACTTAAAAGGCAGATTAAAAATGAATGAATAATGACTACTGGCCACTTACTGGTCATGCCTGGCTGATCTGGTACACAAGGTCACCAGGGCCCCATTTCATAAGAGCTGCTTTACCACAAAAAGAAAACTTAGCGCAACAAACTTATGCTTACAATAATAGGGTTACCAGCCAAAATACCATGTCACATGCGCCATCTTCGACTGGTATCCTGCTAATTCTTGCTAAAGCACAAAATGTGTTTGCTTCAAAAAGCAGCTCTATGAAATAGGTTGTGTGTGTGTTCAGTGAGATGTGGCGAGACCACTGCAGCCGAGATGTCTCACTGGTCAGACCATGGGTCTGAGTGGTCAGTCAGTCCATACCGTGGTCGGGTCGTGGTCAGTCTCACTGGTCAGACCATAAATAAGGAAGGTCACTCGCAAAAAAATGTTGAATCCAACGTTTACTTTCTCAATCAATATAGCAAAATATCAATTTAACTGAGCATGGAGATGAAAATCATGGGTAATATTTTCTGTTTTATTTTACATGGTCATTACGGAGAACTACTCAATAACCCATGACAACACATGAAAAATATTCTAATTACCATGCATGAATTCTGCCTGCATGAAGTCAGGAAAAGATATTAGATAACAGTTTTCGTTGTCCTTGTGTTGGCTGACATGTTGCCATTGCGTTTAATGTACGTACAATAAGTTGAAGTTGTATGTTAAAAATAAAATTTAATTCAATTCATTATTTTCAATGTTTTTTATTAATATTATAAAAGAAGTTGTTAATTTTAATGGAAAGATGATATGAGTTTTTTCTTTCTTTTTTATGCTCTTAAGTTCACAGAATTTGTGTTGTGTTGTCGAGTTTTCAGTAGTTAAATCTGGTGACCGTTAAATCTTACTCCGTAATGACACATTCTTACAATTGAACTGAAGCGACATAAAATTAAATAAAAAGGAATACAGTAATGTTCCCATTTTGTCTGTATTGCAAGCATCTGAATTAAGAGACGGTTCCTCGCTTTGTCTTATGAAAACCAAGAATCCACAGATAGAAATAAGCAGTTGTTTTAGTATCTTTATTCTCAGTGATGCAATTTATATTTACCACATATGCAATCGAATGTCCAGCTAGAGGCGAGTGGGGAGAGTGCCGTCGAGCGTCTCGTCTCGTCCGTGTCCGGTCCCACACGACCACCCCGTGCGTGTTTAAGAAAAGACGACAGCAAACATCTAACAAATCTTCCACAGAGAAAGTGCGACGCTACCACACAAAGCAGCGCCTGAGGACGTCAAACTGTTGCCCACTTTAAATGAAATGAAAAGACGAGGGTCTTGATTATTCACAGAAAGATCGTCCTCGAGTTTTATTATGATATAATATTAGACACCGCTGTGTGCGCGCGTACGAAAATTAGGTTTAGCAGCACAGCACGGCCGGTTCAATCGTGGAGCAGCAGTCGGTTGTAACGTGCGCTCTAATGACATTGCATAATTCTGTCATGTCAACCTTTTAAAGACAATGGTAATGGAGGACGGAAAATACTTTCACTTACAACTGCTACTACTCCAGGCGTCCGTGTCCAGAAACTGACGCAATCTTCCTTGTTATTACTCCTTACGATAATACCGCGTCATCATGTTCTCACATTAAAAAACATGTATTCATTTCCAAATGACAAAATCAGTATTTTTATCTTGTGAATGATGTGTCACTCTCAAGAGCAGAGGAACATCTTTCAGTTTCAGTCAGCATAAAGGAGAATGTATGTTTTTCATAACCACAAGAGGGCGCTTCAACTGTCCCACGAAAACTTGTCGGCCCATCCATCTGCTATATTTAAAAGAATGCTCGATAGATGAATGGGGGTAAATATCATGTGTAAATCAAATAATAAACTGTAATTCTTTTATTTGATTTATATAAAAGAAGATTTAAAAATACCAAATCACATTTTTAGCAATAAACGTATCTTGAAATTAATTATACGTTGTAAAGTAGTTATGAATCAAATAAATATTCCAATTTAAAATTTTAAGTCACCCCTATTTATTCTTGGAACAGTCTAAGTTGCTATACCAACGGTAAACTGTGTACAATCTATGGGCCGGACCCTTAATTAGTGTACACGACAGGTGCATGTGCTAACCGACCAGACGAACGAAATTAAGCCCCCCGTATATCCCGAAATAATTTAACGATATCAGTGTTAAAAATCGACAAATCAGAAACCTAAGAATGAGAAGTTTTTGACAAGACACGGGTTGTTCCTACTTGGCGTGGTTTACAGAAGGTGAGTTGTCTGGATTCATTCATTTTTTTTTCTCTAACCATGCTCTAACTAACTAAAGAAACGTTACTAAGTTATTGTCAATCAATATGTCGATGCTTGTTCGTTGTTGTTATGAATATGATACATGATTCTTGTCGTCTGCCATGGTAAATTTTACGTACACAAATAATGATAATTTTCATTTACAATTATAAGCTTCAAGTGCGTGCATATCTGTTGCCTTTCAAAAGTGATTTCATACAAACAGTAGCCACGAGCAGGTGTCACTTTATACCTCCACATCCGATCAATATCACTAAAAGCATTGATGCGGTAACATAACCCTGTGGCTTTATTTGTCAAAATGTCAAACGGGTCAGACAGTAAGCAAAGCCATGATAGCTGACACCCTGTCGTGCCTGTTTTCTTTTGTGACCAAGCTAATAAAAAAAATTATTTATTTTGTTGTAACTTTGTTCTTTCTCTCTTTTAGCCTATGAAGATATTTGAACTTTTTTTTATATGTATGCAATTTGGGTAATCTTTAAAAGTGTCAACCTTCTTTGAATTACTTTTGTTTGTGTACAAAATACAAACAAGCCAGTGAAACTGTACATGTGTCAATTTACTATAGTTATTTTATCTTTGACAGGATAGTTACATGTACAACATCTTTCCTGAGTTAAACTTATTTAATTGTGGTACCTATGGCACCAATTGTTTAATATTAATATTCAACTTGATGTTTACTTTTCAGTTTTGAAATCAATGGCTACAATGGTGACCATGAGAAACACGGAAGTTCATTCTTCTAACCAGAAACAACGCCAGCCCTCTGCAACACAGAGCTTAAATGTACGAGACTTCACCTTTGCCACACAGAGTCGCTTCAATGCTGGTCAAGACCTGGTGCTAACACGCAGTGATAGTTATGTCATACGTAAGCCACTCAAGGAAGATGACATCTGGACACGCCCCCCACCAGACTTCCGTCCCCAACAATACCTACCAAAGCCACCCAAACGCAATTCACAAGATAGTATGCAGCCTTGGAAATATGGAACCTTTCCAGGTATTATAATTTGTTTATTTCAAAAAATCTTCATAAAAGGATTTAATATTTTGAGCAACACAAAATCTTCACCTCCTCTTTCCTTGAAACAAAACCAATTAACCTTTAAAAATTGTTCCTTTTCTTTACAAAGGCCAAAAGAAGACTTCTGGGAAACCATCCGGGGCAAAGACCCTTCAGCTCCCCAAGATCCTTCAGCCAGAGAGACCTCAAAGTAGCAAGATCATAACAAGATTCAAGACACTAGACCCCCATGAGGCCAGGGTACAATTTGTCAAAGAAGGAATGTATGCGAAGGAGAAGTATCAGATGCCTATGAAGCATGACTTCAGAGGGGTAAGCAACGTTGATTGATACACCATCACTCAGAATGTTTGATATCGAAAAAGCATTCATTATGCCAGCCATAACACAATCTCAATAGTCGTTTTCTTTTTCTTTCTGCAGTATCCCCCACTAGGGCCATTAGGTCTACCTGAATTTGTGACAGCATCAGACCATGATCCGTACAACATCAAATTCAAGTCAAATAACAGGGACATAAGTGAGTATTTTATCAAAGCATTGCATATAATAAGAGTTTGGTAGGTAAACTAAATGCCATGTACATGTACATTGGTCCATTTTAAATTGTACTCCTCCTATTCTCTTTCTTTAGTTGTTGGTCTTCCCAAACCAAGATCAGAGAGGTCAATGGGTCTTCAGATTGGCAGTCAAGTGATGTCACCGAAGCCCCACTACCAGCCTGAGCTTATCATGCCTAACTTAAAATGGCCGACAGTCTCCGGTGAATTCACAGTAAGTGAAACCAACAAACATACATAGATCGGTACATTATTTAAACCAACTATTGCCCATTTGTTCTTTTACTAGCACTGTGTAAATTTATATGGAATTCGCATGAGAATATTGACTGCAGTATTTTATTGTCTTAACCTAGTATTGTTGCAAGAGTTAAAGCTTTATTAGGCCATTTTAATTTAAGACTTGACTTCTTTTTTGGGGATTATATTCAGTGTTATCTGTTGTGTAAATCCAAAATCCCATGCTTTTGTTTGGTCACACGAAGGCATCAGTGTCTTACCAATGTTTTTCTTCTCTTTTTCTAGCGTTTCCGAAGGAGAAACCGTTCTCCGCACACCGTCCTCTTTGATCAAATTGAAGATACCTTGGATGAGAAGTGGAGGAGGGGCACAGAGGAGCGAGAGTGCATCCAGATGGAGATGGAGAGGGAGAAAAGAGCAAGACAGTTTCAAGAAGAGGTTGCAAGACAACTGGCCATGAGGACCCAGATGATGTCTGCCTCCACAGTGCATACCAATAGGGAAGCTGGTGACATGCGTGGAGAGATGGGTGGTCAGATGGGTAGACAGATAGGTGATCAGATGGGTGGAGAGATGGGCGGTCAGACGGGTAGACAGATAAGTGGTCAGATGGGTAGACAGATGAGTGGTCAGGAATCTATGTATTCAGGGAACACAAATCGAGGAAGTGCTGCGGAGGTGCAGAGGATGGGTAGTCATGGTAATGAAGGGAGCATTAATAGGGAGAATAATAGAACATATAGTAATAGTATACCAAGCTTGGCTGATGATTATGAAATGGATATATCTTGACAGTAGTTCACCGAGTTGTCTAAACTTTACTTGAATTCTTTGTCTCAAGGTTTGTCTGATAGCATTCTGCTAAGCTCGAAATCACTGCTAAGTGCTCCTCGGGACATGTTCAAAATTGATTTCAGTTCAGTGCACAGCTCAAGCAGGCCCTGATTGGAGGACGATTTTGCTATATAGTTGCAGGGATACGAAAACAGGTTGTGTAATGTGATTATGTGATGAAGTATATGAGGCATCCCCATTGTGCAGTTCCCATTATTACCATGGAAATATTAAAACCACTTGAAATAAATTGTGCAATGTCTGGCATTTTATTGTTTTATATTATTGAAAATGGTTTATTTATTTAGCAAACCATAGAAAAGTACATTTGATTTCATTATAATTGATACAGGGTTCTGTCACATAATTAGTTATAAAATTGATTGATGTTCTTTTTAGGTTTATAAAATTGAAGAAATGTTGTCGGTGGCTGAATATTAGTAGATTATCTTATTGACAAAATGTACAAAGTATATTCATTTGCAGCAGAATAGAACCCTTGCATATGATGTCACACTCTCAAACAGGGCCCTCACTGAGGCAAAGGGAGGCAGATCGTTGGACGACAGCTGCTCTTGGTTCTTTAAACTTGGAGTACCAGCAGCGTTGTGCACTATGCAAGGGATCTATCGTATGGAAACCCACGGGTGCCCTAATAAACCTGATGGTTTTCCAAGGAATTCCATTTTAATATCTCTGTGTAGACAAATAGCTGAAACTTCTCACTAGAGAATCATGCACATGTGAATGTATAAAACTTGCAAGTTTTGAGTTCAATAAGACATTTTGTTGGTAAAAAGAAAAGCACTCCATTTGACTAGCTAACATAGCTCACACGAGGCAATCATGTATCATGATAGCCACCATAGTTTATAAACCAGGCGGTCACGTATCATGGTAACGCAATCTGCCTTGCTTACAGACTGGATGTTCTATCATGATATCATGATAGTATTATGGGAGGTTTGCAAGTGAGGCATTCTTGCTTGGCGGCTGGCTTATAAACCTATGGTGGCTAGGCGATGCGGTTGGAGAAAAAAAAAGTCCTACATTTTCCAAATAATTTAATTATAAAGGCTTCCATAAATAATTAATGAATTGATAAGTTAATCTTATCTAATAATGGCAATGTATTAGTTACTTTACATGATTTACATATACAACCATGTTAACTAACTGGAGCAATGCTAGAAACAAGGATAACAAAAATCAAAATTAATAAAAGTGAGTTTCCAAAGACGTTTGTCGCTGTGACTTCAGATTCAATCAATTTAAATTAAACATTTTAAATTTTTATAAAGACAAATCTTTACATTTGTCATCTTAGTTTTGCATAAAATTCACCTGATTTTAAAACAATCTTATTACGTACAACACTTTAAAAAAATGTTGTACAAGTAAATGCAATTAGTAAACTGCAGGTATACGGAATATAAAAATAAACCTTGACCAACTATATTTAAGATTGGATCAATATCACAAATTCATTTTTAAGCAAACCCTACAATTTATAAGGGGAAAATATCACTGATCTACTTGAAAACAATGAAACATACATATATAAGGCAATTTGTAATTACAAAAATCATACAATACAATAACTAAAGTGCATCTACATGTCCAATAAATATTCGATACATTTAATGCTAAATTGCATTTTTTTACATACTCTTGGCAAATTGATTTTGTTATGAATTGGCTTTTTGGTCAGCTGATATTTCTAATCAGTCTTTTGACTTTAAATATAGAGAGCAAAGATGATCATTGCTTACAATTTCATTTGTAAATGAAATTGATAAAAATCGATAAATCAATGTTCATCTTTGAAGAGCAACACAATGCAACAAGATCCATTTATGATGTAAAGTTACCGAACCTCAGAGAACTTGTATTTGATTGTTGTGAATGGGGGTTGGGCCTAACATAACCACTGGGGTAGGTTTTAGAAAGACAATTATATTGTGCTAAGTATGTGTGTGCAGTGTGCACTATTACATGTGTGTGCAGTATGCACTATAAATAAAATGGTTACATTCTAAAACTAAATTTGTCTCCTTAGTCTTACTTATCCTGTTTTGAACAACCCTGTGTAGAATGTAAGACAGGAACACAGTAATGGGGGCCACTTATCTACCGTCACGTTAGCATTTTTTTCAATGGGGTAACGTTTTTGTAAGTGTCTGAAACCACCCACGAATATTTCAACATGTTAAGGAACATGCAGGTTTGTACTGAAAATAATTTGAGTTGAATAGGATTATTATTTTTTAATTACTCCCGAGTTTCATTCAAAAAATGGACGGAAAAGGCAGGTAGATTGTTCCATCCAATTTTGAGGGTGATTTTAAAATAAAAACTAAAAACATCAAATGAATCAACTCAATTTATTTTAGAGAAAAGCCTTCATGTCCATTCACACGCTGAAACACTTTTGGCTGGTTTCAGGCACTTAAACAAAGTTACAACCATTGGGAAAAAAACTGCTAACGTGACAAATTCAAAGTGGCCCCCTTTACTGTGTTTCCTGTCATATGTAACATGAGAGGAATAATATTGGCGACAAATTGGTAATTATGATATAATGATAATGATAAACGTTTAAAAAGCTTACAAAAATAGCTACGACTGGACAATAGAGATCATCTATCAATTTTTCATTGAAATTGAATCAACCACCACAAAAGTATTTAAGTCAAATATCTTGAAATATTGTAATCTTGATTTCCAGTGAGTTGTTTCATTATTCATACAGAGCCAAGGCCGATTGCACAAAGAGCTAAAATTGATCGTAACTGTGCATCAATCTTATTTGCTAAGCAAAGTGTGATGTCACAATGCAAATCACGATGCCAGTATGAACAACTCATCTTAAAGTGGATCGTAGTGCTTCGTGACATCGAGCCCTGATTCTCTTGTCCATCAAGTACAAATTAATTTGCTTTCTCTAACCTCTTCAACTTATCCCGGTAGTTCTTCACTTCAATTCCTTCCCAGTGACGCATTTCCAAGGGATGGAAGAACCTGTTAAATAAGAGTATTTGAAATTTAAAAAGACTATTATTTTGAATGTTTTTTTATTTTTATTTATTTATTTATTTTTTTTTTTTTTTTTTTTTTTTTTTTTTAGGGGGGGGGGTTAAAAGAAACATTTTTATTGGTTGAGTCATATTATAACTGAACAAACAGAATAAACATAAATATGTTCAATGTTGCAGCATTTTGAAAAAATTCAGAATCTAATTCCGAAACATGTTTGTACCTTTCGATAACATAATCCATAGCCTCTTGCTCCGTCTCTGTCAATGTTTCATTAAGGAGTTTCAAATTACTCTCAACAATGTCTTCAGAATCCATACCAATCACTGTAATAGCCGATGCATTCTGGGACACAGAATAATGTAGAGCCAACCTGGATATATTGATATCTTTGGATTGACAATAGAGGGCAGCATTCTGGCAAGCATTTCTGATGGCCAAAGGAGCTGGATGCCAGGATTCGGGGCCTCTGTTGCTTAGCAACCCCATACCAATTGGAGCTGCATTAATTATTCCAACAGCTTTCTCCTGGAATCAAGAAAAAACATTAACAAATCAAGTAAGCAACAAGATATGTCTAGATTTTAAGAAAAATAAAACAAAACTTGATCTTATTTATTTATTATTATTGATGTTACTAATATACATTTTTCTACTTGTTTGTGTACTGATTAATTGATTGATTAAATGAGTAATTGATGGATTGATCGATTGATTGATTGATTTAGCTTGTTTGTTCATTTGGTTGTTGGAGTGTTTGTTTGTTAGGTTGTTTGTTTGTTTTGTGGTTTTTGTTGGGTTGTTTGTTTGCTTTTTCTTCCCCCCCCCCCTTTTTTTTTCTTTTTCTTTTTTTTTGTTGGGGGGGGGGGGCTACTTTTCATGCCTGGGTTTCGAACTAAAACAAGTCCAGTGGTCATACCTAAACAAGATTTACACAGTGGGTTTTGAGAAAATAATTTTTGAAATTTGCTAATCATGCTTTGACTGATGCATTAAAGGTGCATTGCCCAATTAAAGGCCGATCTGGTAGTCAAAAATTTATTTATATGCTAAATTACAATTTTTACCTGGTAGGAAAAGTTAGTAGCTTTCATTTGATACCTTGAACAAAATAATCCGTCAAGGATTAGTGAATTACATTGTTAAAAGGAAAATGAATAAAAGGGTGGACCAGCCTTTTAATCCTCAGACTTTAATATGACAGACAAGATTGGCAGGTTGCAGCAGTCAAGCTATGAATATTCATTAGACCTATAAATGCCACACAAAGTGTGTGTTTTATACATGCGAAGGTAATTGTACATGTATGTATTATACTCAGCCCTACAGTAGTACTAGTAGTGAGTCAACTACACAGGACAACAAGATCTGCAGCCACCACCACCACCACCATTCATGATGAATCGAGTACAAATTCAATTCATTACCCAGTAGATACATGTTCCAGATGATGGGAAATTGGTTACTATATCTGAGTGAATTGTGCAATCCCTATATACAGCTCAGAGCACACAAAGAACACAGCTGGGATCAATGACAATGTGATACATTATGTTTAAGTACAAGAAAATCCTGGATTCTCAGCAAAATTGGACCCGTTTCCTGACATCACTATCTTTGACCTGACCCTTTCACCGCTCATAGAATAAGTTTTTGTACTGAAGTTCAAGATAATTGTATTGGACTAGTGGATCCTTCTTCTCCGTCTTGATGATCATAAAACCATATTTCTTGAGTTTCAAATGTCCAAGCAGTCCAGTATGGCCTTTTCAAAGGACATGAACTTGAACAGTACACCACCGTAAACACACAGAGTGTGTGTACACTTCTACCTGTTCACAACAGCTCAATGAGGTCACAAGAGTCATGAATATTTATGAACTTGCCAATTCTTCTGATTGGCTACCAGAAACAAGCCCTGTTTAAGGCCCCAGCTCAACATTGGTAAGAAAAACATAAATGTTCACAGATTTAGATATACCTTACATGGTATAAAGATAATGATTGATGGTAGAAAAATGTCCTTGAAATATTTCTGCCTGAAGTGTTATCATTTTTAAGTAATAAATGAAAGATCCATAATTAGTTTTCGTCTCAGTGAGATGAAAACTCTGCCTATAGGAATCCATACAAAAATGCTGAATGCATTTTTACCGTTTTCTCGCAAATGAAACAACGAAATGAGCTGACATTTTTACAGGTTGGTTTTATTACATATATCTTGATTTGTGCAAAGCATGGAAGCTTTTACAGTCAGTTTACCAATAATGAGCGCTTTAAACATAAAAGCACTTGTATCTACATTTCCTGATGTCAGAAATCTATACTTTTCCCCCTTTACACAAACATGTTACCTTTCTAAGTTCGTTCGCTTGTGCAAATAATTGTTTAATATTTTCATCCAAACGTGGGCAATGCATCTTTAAGGATAGCTTCTTTGGTCCCCTACCATGTCCTACACCTGTACACCAAAATTAATTTTTCACCTTTAAATACGGCAGGAGGTCAAGTAGTGATGTGTCAAGCATGGTTAGGCGACAATAACTCAGGGCAGTGTCAATGTGAACAGAACTTCTTTCCAAAACGCTTCTGTAAATATCCATGGGGTACCCTGAGAACCCAATGAATCTAGCCTTGCCCGCTTTCTTCACTTCCTCCAAGGCTGGTAGGCACTCATTTAGAACAATGTCAATGTTTGGAGCAAACTCAAGATCATGCACCTGTGGAAATCAACCCAAATAAGGGAATTTATTGTATGTCTAGCCGAAGCACACAAGTTAAAAAAAGAATTATTTTAACCCCCAAATTTCTCTTTGCTTTTTTGACAAAAACGATGACAGTGTTTCTCTTCAAAAGATCTTTTTATGTGAGAAAAAAAGAATTAGCTGAATTGCAAACTGCTTACCAACCAATAGGACCTGTTGTATAAATGCTCAAAGTTATTAATGGCCTCTTGTTTCTACCCTAGCAGAGTCTTTGTCTCTTTTTATGATATATCTCTGCCAAAAAAAGTTACATTTTTTAAAATGTTTATTTACTTCTTTTTTATTTTTTATTTTTTATTTACCTGTATAATATCAACATAGTCTACACCCAGTAGCCTCAAACTCTCATCCACGCTTTGTAATGTCTTCTCTGCTGAGAAGTCAAACATGTCTTGGACTTCTGGCTTGTAACGCCCCACCTTAGTAGCAATGTAGTATGCCTCGCGAGGGATATCCTTCAGAACCTGAAAGAGAATGTGATGAGGAGGAATTGAACGCAGTGTGGTCACCCCTTTGCGGTGTTGTAGTCGAGACCCAATAGTCTAAGACGGAGACCTGAAGGTCTGAGACCAAGGCCCAAGACTGAGACCAGAAGGTCAAGACCGAGACCGAGACCTGAAGGTCTGAGACCAAGGCTCAAGACTGAGACCAGAAGGTCGAGACCAAGACCATGACCTGAAGGTCTGAGACCAAGGCTCAAGACTGAGACCAGAAGGTTGAGACCAAGACTGAGACCTGAAGGTCTAAGACCAAGGCTCAAGACTGAGACCAGAAGGTCGAGACCAAGACCGAGACCTGAAAGTCTGAGACCAAGGCCCAAGACTGAGACCAGAAGATCAAGACCAAGACCGAGACGATGAAGGTTCGAGACCGAGACCTTAATGAATAAATGACAAAATAAAAGAGTCCTGCAAAAGTTGTTAAACTGTGGATGAGTGATTGATTGTGTGCACTATTTCATTCTCATGAAAACAGGTAAACAGCATGTGAAAAGAAATTGTAAACACCAAGCTACTAACAAAGGATGTGTTCTCGACTCCTCGTCATATCAAAAAGAAAAGTGCTGAAATAAAAGCAGTCTCAAAATGCAAAAATCCTCTGACATTTCAATGCAACCGAATAAAAACGATCAATCAATGATTTTCATGGGTTGCCAAATGGCACGAACTGGGCTGGTCTCGACGTGAGACCAGTCAAATATTTGAGACCAGAAGGGTCCGAGATCAAGACCACAGGGTATCGAGACTGAGACTGAGGGCCGAGACAACAAAACCAGCCTCGCGACCTGCAACACTGCCCCTTTGCCATCGTACTTGTACGGAGGATTGTAATACAAGTACAAGCAACAATGGAATATCCTAGCAGATTGATGAGTACATTATAGTTGTAGTCTGGTACTGTTAACCCAAGCCTACCCTTGCTGATTGTAATTACCTGTTGATCCTCACACAGCGGCGATAACTCACCACAACATTCACAAACTACTGTTATTTATGGTTAACTTATACCCACCTTTCCGAGCACAGTTTCTGATACACGATTCCCATACCATGGTGCAGTGTCAATGTAGTTAATACCACTTTTCAGAGCCTTGTTTATGACATTGAAAGAAGTTTCTGGAGACATTGCATTGAAACTTCTTCCAAAGGGAGTTCCACCTGCATTTGGAAACATCAACAACCATCAACAACCCAAATAAATGTACTAAATGTAATGTTTGCTGGCTTGGAAAATATTTATGAGTACATGTAAACAGGTCACCAGTGTCTACTGGTTAAGTGTCTCTTTAAATGTCTCTTACCTAATCCAATGACAGAAACTGCCATCCCAGTATTTCCCAGTTGGTTATACTCCATACGTTCCACCGCATCTTTGTTGTGGAAACCAGGGACATAAGTAACTGGTAACCTGCAAACATAAACAATTATATCGTGATAAAGTGCCCCTAAGCACTCCTGGTACTATGGGAGATGATTGCAAGAAAAATAAAAGATTCCCAATTATCAAGAAAACAAAACAATTATACCCTGTACATTCTGAATTATTCATTTCTCCTTCCGTTGTTGATTTCTCTCCTTTACAACTTTTCTCTGTAAAATAGAAAGAAAATAGAATGGCCTGATGAAAACCAATTGGTGTGAAACTCGGACCAGCTGGTTATAACAAAGATACAAATATTGATCAACTATTTATACGCGTGTGGAAACATGAAGTAGGACATCCACATCCTGCAGATTGGCACACGCATTTTGAAACTAATCATCTATTTAACTGCTGGAATTTATTGTTGTTGTCCCGTCCCCCTGGCGGCATTCTTTTGGCGGAATTGCCGGCACATTTTTTTCTTTGAGGGTACCGCTGGCACAAAGAAACCCTGACTTGACAATGCCAAGGGAAGAAAAATTCTGGTTGTTGGATCGTCCGTTTAGTTGCTCGACCGAGAAAAAGGTCAAATTCACGCAGCATGCATTGCAAAACATGGACCGATACTATTGCCATCGGAATAGGAGTGGCACTAGACACGGAACCATGGCTCGATTGCCGGCTCACTCTGACTTGCCTCCATTCAGCCGAAATACAATAAATGAACAATGGTGGAAGCCTCTCGATGCCACGTAATCCCCTTCGTGGAACAAAAGGACAAAGGTCTCTAATCAGGGATTACACAAAACGGCCTCTCAATGGCCACAAAATTCGAGTAGTTCCACCACCTCTTTTGTCCTTGTGTGGGTGAATCAAAGCGTTACGCGGCGTGTGCATGGTCTGTGTACGCTCTGCAGTTGAATGACCGGGTGACCTTTGCTCCAGTGGTCCGAAATTACAAAATGGCGTCACAAGACGACCTCCATTTCCAGGCAGAGGAAACATTTGCGTGTATTGAAGTCATCCGGTTTCAACTGGTTAGCGAGACTGATAAAAGATTGATGACTTTTGTCTTACCGTGTTTGTTTGGTGATGAATTCCGCTGTAGAAAGTACTGATGGCAAGGAATATAGGAAGCTAGCGCCCCAACATCAAACCTGGCTTTTATATTGAAGATGTAAACTGGAAGTCTGCAAACAATTGTATTAGTGTTAACAGACGTAAGAACTATGTTGACCACGTCCTATCACGATAAACTCAATCCAAACACATATCGACATCCTAAACAAAAGCCCAACTAAACCAAAGTACAAAGTTTGGGTAAATTTTACCCCCCAAAAAGGAAAACTCACCTTGAATACAAATATTGAATGAAATTTCCCGTTGCATCTCTGTCTTTCAGTGGCCTGTCCTGAACGATTTGAAATTAAATTCTTTTAACAATCAACATTTTATATATTCTTGTTTGTCCCTAATTCTGTCCCAGTCCCTACAAAAATGATAACCATAATTAGAAGGGGAAGATCAGGAGGTACAATTAAAGTTCAAATGACACAACCTCCTCAGTGGGTCTTAATGTGAAACTAATTCCTTAAAAAAATGTATCAATGTTTAGGTGATTTAAAACTAAATTACCCATTTGTTTTTGTTTTATTTAATTATTTATAGAAAAACAAATTATTGAAAATTTCATTTGTTGTTAAATGAAAACATTGGCAAACCTTTTTCTCCTCAAAGAATTGTCGGATGAGTGGAAGACTTTCTTTAGAGAAGATGTAGAAGCACGGACACTGTGAAAAAAAACAGACCAAAAACATTTTTACTGATAGAGAATACTTTGAGAAATAAAAGAATAGAGGAGAATTACTTGACACAACTTCCCGTAATACAAACTGAAGACTCCTGTTTCATCCCAATCCTACCCAATATGAACCCAATATTAACCCACTCAAACTTATCTTATCCCAATCACATCCCAATGGAACCCACTCCAATACTTAATAAGCCACCCACTTCTGACTTACTGAATTTCTTGATGAAGTATCTTCTGGTTTGGGCTTCTCAAGAAATGCTGTTACTCTACAGTCACTATCAGTCTCAAGAATCCCAACTTTCACAGTGTCTTAAAAATAATCCGCAAAACAGACAATCGTTATGTGAATGCATAAAACCATAAGTTCTATAAGATCTACATGACTGACATAAAGTCAATTCTGTAACAGCCTTAGTGTTACACTAGTGTCACACTTAAGGAATATTAAGGTACGTTAGAAGACAGTTCCAAGTTCAAAGGAAAAGGAGGAATAAAACCAAGAATCAAATCTCCTGTGGAGTTCTTGTCTGTCGTGTGGTACACTTAAACAATTTAAACGAATTTTCATATAGTTGGCAAGTTAAGTACTAAACCCACTCAATTAGGGACAATTCGGGGAATGGATTCTGAAAGATTTGGGTGATTGAAGGCTCGATACTTTATACTTGTAAGACCAAAGCAGTTTTTCCTTAGTCGGGGACTGGGGGCACCTCAAAATATAAATTTCTACTGAAAAATTTCACAGGGTGCAAAGGGAATGACTAGGGGCATGGTTGCCTCAGTGAAGTATAAGACCTGTGGTTGGGGTTGGTGTTTAAGAAGGTGAAGGAGCTTAAATCAAATCCAGCATACCTTTGTCTGAACATGGGCAAGCAAGAACTAAGCTGGCATCAGGTTGTGTCTCCCTACGTCTCTTAAATTCCTGTATGACTGCCGGCAAACTAAAGTCATCGAAGAAAAGCGTATCTCTGCAGTATGAGAAAATGGTAGTATAAGAAATGAACAAAGTAACACATGCTTTTACTATGATACAACTAGTTCAACAAATGTTAAACTTAGATATGCAGCTTTGTTTAAAGAGGATGGGCCATGGTGATTGATGTTGACGCTATTGTTTAGTTTTCTGCTTTCTATAATTTTTGTGACATTAAATTGACAAAAAAAGTGATATTTGCAGGGACTTTTTACTCCTTTAACTAGCCCGCCGCCTAAATTTATCAAAATCCCGGAAATGAGGGCAGCAAATAAATCATGACATCACTGGAAGTACTGAATCCCCGGATGGTCTGCACTGAGCAATGCTTCAATGAGTAACAACAAACAGCCGTTTGACAGAGGAGTACTTCCTGCGACGTCACTATTCTTTAGAATTTCTGAAGACAACTTTCAGGCACCGACTGCTGTTGTTCTGATTTTGGCTTGAGGCAGGGGTTGAAAAGAGGCTCGGAAACTGCCTTTGTAAACGAATAACCACGCATTCTATAATTCTGTCACCGTTTTTTCGTGGTAGATATAGGTGTATTAAGGGACATAAAACTTTTTTTAAAGAGAGACTTCTAGCGTGGCCCATCCTCTTTAAGCAAAGTTAGTTGGAAACCACTGAAATCTGAAAATGAGTTTTTGAAACAATAAACCCACCATGGATGGAGAATAAGAGATAATTCCATTCCTTTTGAAGATTCATGGTTGATAAGTTTTCAGTTATCTTACCCTCCTATTACTATGATGTCTTCTTGATAACCAAGTCTATCCACTGCCAACTCAATACAAGCAACAGCTCCTAAACGTGTCTGAAATATCAAACCAAATCCTTCTGGTAAGTGAAAATTAGTAGAAGCGTATATTACATAAGCCTTTTTACACAGACAGTTCCCAGAAATTAAAACTCCACACGAAATTCCTGGGTAGTTTTAACCCAACCAACACCCCATGCTCGTTTCACATTCAATTTTCCTGGGAAGAATGAACACTCACCACGCTAACCCCAGGGTTATCTGGCATAATCCTACTCCCAAGCAGGGGTAACTTATTTCCCAGGGAATGGCTAATCCCCAGGAGTTTGCCAGGGAGGGCAAATCATGTGTGAAAAGGTCAACCAAATTTTCAATGGACTTTCCTGGGAAGTTTGTCTAGACTGTAAGTGGCTAAAGACTGCAAAAAATAAAACCTGCCATAAATTATCCAAATGAGACGAAAGAGCTTTCTGCTTCTTCGTGTATGTAAACACAGTCACGCTGTAATACATGTAGTCCTGCGTCCGAAAGATTAGTTTTGCCGGCCGTCCAGGGCCATCTTCCACCTTTAAATGACCACTGAGCGGGGGTGCTCCGAATGCCCTTCAAGTGTATTGACTTCTTGCACTGACGTAACAAGCAGCTACTGTCTGTCCTCAGTCTCCCATTTGGGGAGTCACGTTATTACATAAAAAGATATGACGGGCGTGTAAACGCGCCCTAAACTTACACAACTAGCACAGGAATTCGGCGCTAACCTTGTTAGCGACGAATGATCTTCGTAAGCGCAGAATGACGCAGTAAGCAGAGCCATGAAATTTGGCCCAGGTGAATTGGGTCATCTGTGCCAGCTCTCAATAAATACTGGATTGGGTATGTATACAAAAGAGGGGTTAAAGTGGCACTCACATTACCTCATTTGTTGATGTTCCGTCACAGATTAGCTTCACTTCAGGCCACTCTTTGCACCACTTTTCAAAGTCGGCTACATAAAACTTGTTACTCTGAAAAAATAATTGTGAAATTACCAAAATGGGATGAAAATATTGCCGTCTTTTAACAAGCAGGATGTGTTGCATTTACACTGATCTGTAGAGCCTTACCAATGGATACATATGCAAGCCTGGTTGCTTTGTTCTTGAAATGGGCAATGGCATCAAGGCATTTCCTTCTTGATAAAGGGCACCTCTATCAGGGAGATGTAAATTTGTACTGGAACATTCCAAGGGGCACCAAGGCAATGACCAGGGGCATGGAGGCAATAGCCTCCGTTTAGTATCAGGCCTGCACATGGTTAACGTTACATTATGTTACCAAGTGTGCGACTGAATGAGATTTTTGTCATAGTATATCAAATCTGTTCTCCAGAGTCACTGGAAGTTTTCAAGAAACATCTCAAAACTTGTCCATTCAATGGTTGACTGCTAAGGACCAACTGTCTTTTCCCACTATTAGTATCTTTATTTATTTGCTTTGCTTAATATGTTGTTTTCTTGTAAAGTGCTGTGGTACCCAGTGTAAGAGGGCTCTATAAATGCATATTATTGTTATTACACCTGAGTATTCACCAAGAATCCTTTTACTTTTCACAATCAGTTGAAAGATGACGTGAATTTGATACTATTAATTAATAGTGTTATATAAAAGTCATGGTTGACTTCTGATCATAAATGTATATATATTAATTAAAAAAAGATGTAAATTATTAACACCGGATGGTTCCAAGAACTTTTCAAACACAACTCCATTTAATGAAGTTGTATTTAACATAAGTAGATGATTAACTTTAGCAAATGAATAATTATGCGTTAGATAACTGAAACTGAAACTGGTTGAATAGGATAATTTATCATCCTTTTAGAATGGCTGTGTGTGTTAACTGTTATTTTCACAACATCGATATTGGGTACATTTTTATTTAAACCTCTTCAATAACTGACACCAAAAGTAATTTGTACAAACTTTGTCAAAAAAAATATAGAGAATCGCCCTCATCTTAGTATTTGTTTACAGGGTTAAAAAATCACAAGATGAAGCAATACAAAAATATTTTCTTTCAATGGTTTGCTAAATTTCAGTCTGTGGGCTGTGTGGTTAAAATAACCACTCATAAGATGAGAGTGATGTGTCTAGATTTTTCACAATGTTCAGGATAATTTACATACAGTAATCACTTTCCTTCCTCCAAGGTTTCATAAATATCATGCGTTTTTAAAAAGATATTGGAATGAGCACCCCCCCCCCAAAAAAAAGGACAAATCAACGAATGTTCTTCTTACTACAACAACGATATCATCTACATCAGCCCTGCATTCTTGAAGACTCTCCATCCAATGGGATATTAGTGGCATTTGACCAATAGGAAGCAGCGCTTTGGGCATGCCCAGAAGATGGTGATATTCTTTGTTTGGATCATTCTCCTGCAGATCTTTCTGGAGACGTGTTCCATATCCACCAGCTAAGATTATCACTTTCATTGTTCATGTGGGTCCTGACTTATCAGCTTTAACTGGTAACCTCCTGACAATGTTGCTTGGCTTGAAACTGTAATTAATTGAACGATCCATTAAGCCCCACCCCCTAAACATATTGACCAATCACAGCATTGGCTACATCACCACTGTACATGTAATACACAATATGCGTCTCTTCAATGCCACACTGCACGAGATGAACGCACGGTATAAGTATGCGCACGCATGTTTACATTTTCCAATAGGATTTTATCGTGTTGGACTTTTGTCGGACCTTCGTTGGTGTAGCCAACACTGTGATTGGTCAACAGGGCTTAATGGATCGGTGCTAAACTGAACAAAAACAATTTACAGCACATGACTTACTCAAGTCAAACCAAGTGGCAATAGAAGAACTTTAGTGGCAGGCTTATAATTTATAAACTTCCCTCAATTCAAACGGGGGTCTTCTGTTGCTACTCAAATACTGGCAGTGGCAGCAATCAATGCCTGCCAGCATACACCGTGTCCGATATGTGGCAGAGGGCGGCCCCCAAATGCTCCCATTCTCTAACACACTCTTCCCTTCTTGTACAGAAGCACCCCCACCCTAAAATCCTCAAAAGAATTCCACAGATTCCCAGAACGCACTGAAGACACAATAAGAAGGGGGGTACACCCTGCCACATATCCAACACCAAATGAGCCAGCACAGGCAGGGTCTCAAACACGGCAGGGCTGATTATAGGGAGATACATTACATGTATTTTCTGTTCCCGTCTCTGAGAGAGCACTATACATTAGCTTAACACTTTCA
Source organism: Marthasterias glacialis (assembly GCA_911728455.2). Taxonomy (NCBI): domain Eukaryota; kingdom Metazoa; phylum Echinodermata; class Asteroidea; order Forcipulatida; family Asteriidae; genus Marthasterias; species Marthasterias glacialis. The sequence goes on from OU452238.1 coordinate 5,857,053, forward strand.
GGCTTCATAAATTTGTGATTATCATTAATCTAGAAAAACCGAGATCTCCATTGACCTTACCAAGTGTGGCGAGGATTTTTGACATTTATAGGCAAATTGGCAAATTTATAGGCTCAGTTGGACTACCAGTGACGTGCTATGACGCCACACAAACACACCGCCATTCAATTCTCCCTTGTGACTCCAGTCCTACACCACCAGCAAGGTTTTAAATCCATCTATGCTTGTTCTTTAATGATGGGATTTGTGATTGTATTATTTGTGATTGTATTACTGCGATATGATGGTTCAGTTCTACTAAATTTTTCATCCATAACTAACGTGGGATCGGACTTTAAAATTGCCAGCAAGGATAGAAATACAAAAAGGGACGACTTTGTTGGGAGTGACTTTGTTGCGGGGGGAGGGAGGGGGGACTTTGTTGGGAGTGACTTTGTTGAGGTGGGGGGGGACTTTGTTGGGAGTGACTTTGTTGAGGGGGGGGGTGACTTTGTTGAGGGGGGGGGGTGACTTTGTTGAGAGGGGGGCGACTTTGTTGAGGTGGGGGGGACTTTGTTAGGAGTGACTTTGTTGAGGGGGGTGACTTTGTTGAGGGGGGGGGAGGCGACTGTGTTGCGGGGGGGGCCTTTGTAATAAAGAGGCTGATTTTGTCAGGGGGCAACCTTGTCTGGGGCGAATTTTGCAAGGGGCGGCTTTGCTGGGGGGTGACATGACCAGGCATTGCGTCCATGGTGTCATTAATGTAAACGAGCTGGGAACAAGCCAGACCAGATTGCAGAAACAAGACATCGATAGAGCTGAGGGGTGGTTAGCCCCATAAATAGTGCCAATACGCTCAACTAACTCCGCTTCTTGGTCCTACGAATCCTCTGACCCACAATGTGACATCAACTTTCGAATTGAGACTTGACATTTTGTTGCAAAAATTTCCCCTCGATGATCGCTTGGTCAATGCCCGAGAGTCTGGAGTACAACAGCAACCAACAATGTTTGAATTCCACCAAAATAAGTTATCGCATCGCGAATCTAAGGTACTCCAGACTAAACAAAAATGTAAGTCTCAATTCAAAAGTTGATGTCACATTGTGGGCCAGAGGGTTTGTAGGGCCTACCCCCACTGGCACTAGTGTGGCGAAGGATTTTTTTGACATTGGGTGTTGTCAAAAATCTTTCGTCACACTAGTGGGGCTATGTAGGGTCAAAAAGTGGAGGTAGTCCAGCATATTGACACTATCTATGGGGCTAAGGGGCGGTTAACATAATAATAATGTCAAAGTTCAAGGAAACAGAAAGTTTATGATGAAAACAACAACCATTTTTATAAAACAACACGCCGACAAGACAGAGAGAGAGCTGAGGGGCAGTCAACAAAAACTAATAATGTCAAAGTTCAAGCAGGACACAGAAAGCCTATGTTGAAAACAAGACACAGTAACTGGGGCGCTGTACTCCTTTTTTTGAGATTTTGACTTTAGTTTAAGTTTATTGATAGTACTACTATTCTATAAAATAGCGCCCCAGGGACACCTTGCAGTTGTTTAACGAATCGGCGATTTGCTATGATTTTCCACACAAAATTACAACAAAGACATGACAAAATAGCTGAAAATCGCCTTCTCAAGATATCAAAAATGAATTAACAGGCATTTAATTGTACTCAATGAGTCAAGATCATCCTCCAAATCGATGTTTTTGCAGCCTGTCACTGTTTATCCATGACTTTCGTACACATGTCTTGTCAACGACTGTTTCGTTACATGTCAAAAGACGTGTACACGCTGATGCTCTAGAGTTACATGTTTTACGCAGTCAAGGCAGACTACCGGCTGTGCCAAGAAGTTACACTGCTCCGGGGCATTGCTCATGACTGGGTATCCGCGGAGCTTTTACACGTCTTTTGGCAAGTAACGAAACAGTCGTTGCTAAGACAAATGTACGAAAATCACGGATAAACAGTGACAGGATGCATGATTTTATTAGTCTCCAAAAATATCGATTTGGAGGACAGAAAATGATCGTGAGTACAATTAAATGCCTGTTATTTCATCTTTGATATCTTGAGAAGCCAGTCGAAAACAACAATTTTTAATACTAGTTAATTGTACAATAAATAATAAATAGCTCTTCTCTTGTCAACTCAAGAGCTAAAATGTAATTAATGTCGTCTCCGACTGCCACTTAAATTATACCCCTTAATTTCAATCAAATTATATCCTTACCTGTCCGGAAATGTTGACAATATGTATACACCGATGAACAAGCAGTTTGAACAATTCTAAATGCTTGTAAACGTATTGCCGCCGAGATGTAGACTTGGTTCCAAGTCTGTGATCGTGGTATGTCTGATACAGATTCAGTTATTGCCCGAAAAGCGCCCTCTTGTGCCTGAGCATGAGATTTTTAACCTTCGATATGCGATCCGTGATAGCCACATTAGGTGACAGCGGTAATATTGATGTTTCGCGCGGCTGATTAAGACACAATAACCGCGACCTCAGACTTGAAATCAAGTCTAGCCGAGATGTCGATCATGGAGAGGAAGGAATCGAGCATGTCCGAATGATCCGATGGCCGCTGGCTGCGACTACGGCTGTCGCAGCGGCTGTTGCCGAAGCCATAGTATCTTTGCCGAAACGGTGAACATTGCACGCTGCCCATGGTGGCGAGGTTGCTACGGCTATTCCATTGACTTTTTTGTGCTTTTCAATGAAATCTTTATTAAATACAACAAACAGATCACTGAAATACAAATTGATGTAACAAAGAAAATTACAAAATTGCAATATACAGGGTGACCGAAAGCTTGGGGAGAAATGAAAACAATTAGCAAGGACAACAAAGTAAACTACTGAATGAGCGAATGTAGCGAAGGAGCCGGGACTCCTCCGATTCACTGACCTAACAGTCAAAAAACAGTAGAATACGGTGAAGTTCACTAATCAATGTGAATCTGCACAAAGAAGTAAGCGTCTGGAAGTGACGTTTGAGTCAGACCCCTAGTGGTAAGCACCTCTGCTCATACCCCTGTATCAGCAGCTACCGCCGAGGGCCCGACTCATTCGACACCACCATGAAGACAAAAATATAGACTGTGTTCCTGTGAATCAATCTTAATGAAATGTTACAATCGAAGGAAATAAACTAGGGAATATATATACCCAAATACCCTTATGGCATAGGGAAATTATACAGTTTAAAAGAATAAAAGGACCAATAGGACGAAATCAACCATGTTAGCTCTTCATTGACAGTGGTGAAAGTGGCGTTGTTTTGGGACCATTTTTTGAAAAACTCGGCAAGGTTACGATGACTCAGTGCTGTTCACGACTATGCCAAATGACGTAGGGGTCATAAAGCTGTTTAAAGCTGACGATGAGGAAGTTTGACAGGCGAACCGCCCCTTTGCAGCGACCCTTCACGCTCGGGACTAGAGTCCAGTAGAGGTCAAAGTTGAGTTTGAGATCTGGCAGGATGCGATGTAGAAGCGAGTAGAGAAGGTTGAGTCCAGGCTATTCCATTGAAGAAGAGGAAGAAGAGGAAGAAGAGGAAGAAGAAGTGGAAGAAGTGGAAGAAGAGGAAGCAGAGGAAGAAGAGGAAGAAGAGGAAGAAGAGGAAGAAGTGGAAGAAGAGGAAGAAGTGAACGAAGAGGAAGAAGAGGAAGAAGAGGAAGAAGAGGAAGAAGAGGAAGAAGAGGAAGAAGTGGAAGAAGTGGAAGAAGAGGAAGAAGACGAAGAAGAGGAAGAAGAGGAAGAAGAGGAAGAAGAGGAAAAGAGGAAGAAGAGGAAGAAGAGGAAGAAGAGGAAGAAGAGGAAGAAGAGAAAGAAGTGGAAGAAGAGGAAGAAGTGGAAGAAGAGGAAGAAGAGAAGAGGAAGAAGAGGACGAAGAGGAAGAAGAAGAAGAAGAAGAAGAAGAGAGGGAGGGAGAAGAGAAAAAAAGAGGAGTAGAGGAAAAAGAGGGAGAAGACGAAAAATAGGAAAAAGTGTTACCGGTACAAAAAGAACATTAAAAACAGAAAACAAAAGCGAACAAAAACAAGAGGTGTTCCGAGTGTTGTTCGAATACCTAAACAATCTTTCGGGTCGTTCAAATTTAGAGGGAACGTCTACCTGGTTCTGCTGAGTGATTCTTTGGTGTCCACTCCGACACTGAGGCGCTTTTTCGTTGTAGGAACAAAGGTAATCGTGGTTTAAACAAATAACATTACAATATTCTGAGGTCATAAATCCAATCCAGTGTTGATCGCAAGGCAACCTGATTTAAATAGTTTCGTGTATGTATTTTGGTACCGTACCCAAAGTATTGTGATTGTTAACCCTATCATCAGGACCGGGGGGGGGGGCACAATGTGCCCCCTCCCGATTTTTATCCCGTAACTTTTTAACGCCTTACCCCGATCACCGCTAAATTTTCTGACTTTTCCCAATATATATTAACAATCATTATGGCCAAAAAAAAAAAAAAAAAATTGATACCGGGGATTAGCTGTTGCCATGGCAACCATTTGTTTGACCTTGGGTCACACAATTTTACTGTTTTTGTGATTTTTTAAAAAACTTGTTGAACATAATTTCCACTTATTTTTGATTTCTTTGCCAGAAAAGTGATTGTGATGAGTCACGTGATAGTCTCAAATGGTTTTGGGAATTCAAAATGGCCGCCATTTTTTGGCGGCCATCTTGGATTTTGTGTTTTCAGCCTGTAATTAGGGGGTCAAATTATATCAATTTTTTTAACAAAAGAATATCATGCTAATTTCTTACTTTTCAGACCCAAAAAATATTTGGATTTTTATTTCTCACTGGGCCCTAGGCGGCGGCCATTTTGATTTTTAAGTGAAAAACGCAAAAGAACATTTTCCCCCAAAATGGGATAAATTAATGGTTTATAACGCACTCAAAGGTGACTCCAGTAACCAAATTAGGTTCAAATTATATTGATCTTGTAAAAATGTACAAGTTTGCCAAGTTTCAAAACATTCGGACGAAAAATACAGAAGATATGAGGAAAACACGATTTTTGACCAAAAATGGGGGAAAAACAGGCAAAAACGCCCTCTAGTGACGAGTTTGGTGGATATTTTGACGTCATCATGTAGAACTCGGTGAAATGAACATTTGTGACAAGTTTCATCAAAATCGGTTGAACACTTTGGAAAATACGGAGGGGGTATGTACCCCTCGGTCCCCATACACCCCACCACCCCCCCCCCCAAAAAAAAGCCCGGTCCTACGAAGCCCCGGAAGGGACAGGGGTAAGAAAAAAAATCTGTGGGCTAATTCGTTCCCACGAATTAGCTAATTCGTTCCCACGAATTACTAATTCGTTCCCACGAATTACTAATTCGTTCCCACGAATTAACAATTCGTTCCCACGAATTAACAATTCGTTCCCACGAATTACTAATTCGTTCCCACGAATTAACAATTCGTTCCCACGAATTAGCTAATTCGTTCCCACGAATTACTAATTCGTTCCCACGAATTAACAATTCGTTCCCACGAATTAACAATTCGTTCCCACGAATTAACAATTCGTTCCCACGAATTAACAATTCGTTCCCACGAATTACTAATTTGTTCCCACGAATTACTAATTCGTTCCCACGAATTACTAATTCGTTCCCACGAATTACTAATTCGTTCCCACGAATTAATTGTTAATTCGTGGGAACGAATTGTTAATTCGTGGGAACGAATTGTTAATTCGTGGGAACGAATTGTTAATTCGTGGGAACGAATTGTTAATTCGTGGGAACGAATTGTTAATTCGTGGGAACGAATTGTTAATTCGTGGGAACGAATTGTTAATTCGTGGGAACGAATTTACGAAGCCCCGGAAGGGACAGGGGTAAGAAAAAAAATCTGTGGGCTAATTCGTTCCCACGAATTAGCTAATTCGTTCCCACGAATTACTAATTCGTTCCCACGAATTACTAATTCGTTCCCACGAATTACTAATTCGTTCCCACGAATTAACAATTCGTTCCCACGAATTAACAATTCGTTCCCACGAATTACTAATTCGTTCCCACGAATTAACAATTCGTTCCCACGAATTAGCTAATTCGTTCCCACGAATTACTAATTCGTTCCCACGAATTAACAATTCGTTCCCACGAATTAACAATTCGTTCCCACGAATTAACAATTCGTTCCCACGAATTAACAATTCGTTCCCACGAATTAACAATTCGTTCCCACGAATTAACAATTCGTTCCCACGAATTACTAATTCGTTCCCACGAATTACTAATTCGTTCCCACGAATTAACAATTCGTTCCCACGAATTAATAATTCGTTCCCACGAATTAACAATTCGTTCCCACGAATTAACAATTCGTTCCCACGAATTAACAATTCGTTCCCACAATTAATTCGTGGGAACGAATTAGTAATTCGTGGGAACGAATTAGTAATTCGTGGGAACGAATTGTTAATTCGTGGGAACGAATTGTTAATCCGTGGGAACGAATTGTTAATTCGTGGGAACGAATTGTTAATTCGTGGGAACGAATTGTTAATTCGTGGGAACGAATTAGTAATTCGTGGGAACGAATTAGCTAATTCGTGGGAACGAATTGTTAATTCGTGGGAACGAATTGTTAATTCGTGGGAACGAATTGTTAATTCGTGGGAACGAATTGTTAATTCGTGGGAACGAATTAGTAATTCGTGGGAACGAATTAGTAATTCGTGGGAACGAATTAGTAATTCGTGGGAACGAATTAGCTAATTCGTGGGAACGAATTAGCCCACAGATTTTTTTTCTTACCCCTGTCCCTTCCGGGGCTTCGTAGTTTCCTACCCAAGTCGTTTCCAACTCAAGTCATTTCGTACGGAAGTAATTTCGTACCCAAATCGTTTTGTACCCAAGTCATTCGTACCCCAAAGACAACATTTTAGAAAGAAAACTCCAACTCGGACAACCTTCTACATTTTTGTAAGCAAACACTTTTTAGTTTTACCAAGTCGCACTTTGCACCAAATCAGTTAATACTACATACAGAAACAGCAATTCGTGACAACATGTAATATATATCAGATCAATATAAATAATACTGCGTTTATAATAATATATGTAGCCTTGCTTTATTTGCGAGCGTGTGTCTCACTGGAAGTCTCTCTCTCTTTTTATCCTTCATCTGCGCATTAGACCGTGTCCGAACCATGCGCCCTCGGCTGCTGCTATGGCTTCAACAGCAACGTTGACGAATGGGACATTTCCGCATTCCAGCCATAGCTACTGCCGAAGCCATTATTTCGGACACGGCTTTATTCTTGTCCACTCCGTTTTAATATATATTGGTTTCTTCTTATGTTGATAATTATTTGAACTCAATATTGTGAAATATTTTGACACGTGTACTGTTATCTATTTTACGGGTTCTGTTATGCGCCTTGAGGCACTGCATAAAAGCGCAATAAATGCTTTATTTCCTACAATTTAAACACTACCACATTGTAATATACATTAAGAATTGGACATACCATACGTAGTGGATAAAATTATCTATATGTACAGTTCTCTTATTTAGTAAAATTATTTATTCCAATGCTGCACATCTTTTTACATTTTGTAAAATGATTGCCATCAAACCATCGCATGAAAATGAAACCCTGCTAAGCTGACTACAGCAAAACCCAAACAATAAAAATGTTAGGAAGTTAATTTTGATGGAAAAACGTTCATTGGTACATTAAAACCCTTTTGTCAGCCACAAGATGATTAAATTCAGCAGGTACTACCAAATATGGCCATAACTTTTTTTTTCAACGGGCCAAAAAAGCCAAGATTCCATGTAAACCTCACCCCTGGTACACCCCACAAGCCTGTAGACTTTAATTGGCCAGACCCTAACCACTGCAGAGTAAGGAGTGTTGAAAGACAGCAGCCACCTGTCTCCGTGCAGTAATTGATTGACCCTTGTGCTAAGGGTCATTGGCACAAGGCGGTATGCACTTTGTGAAAACAACTTGCGGCCGCACACTGATCGTAAATAACACAAGTCTAAGTCTTGACTGGCACTCCAAATTCATCCACATGGTCATTATTTAGTATAGCTTTGGGCTTGCGTGGGGGGGTATTGACCTAAAATACAGGGTGTTGATAAAAAATCAGCTTGTGGATACACAGCGTTAAGTTTTCATTGTGGATGACCCCAGGGTTTTAACAGTACTGATTGACACAATAAGTGACTCTTGATTGTATATGGATCCATTTAGGATAAGATTTCCAATTTAAAAAAAGGATAATTTTTTTTAAAATTAATAACTCAACAACTAAAACTTAATGTACATGCCTATAATTGATGGCCAAATAAATCATTTCAAACTTATGCAAATCACACAACTGATCTTAACTTGCCTTTTGTGATACTTTGTATCCTAATTCAATCAGATTTTCCCCATTGTATATTGGACAACATCACTTTGTTTACATATCAAAGTACAATGAACAAACTTTACTGGTGTCCCTCAAGGATCCCTCTTTGGTCCAATTATCATTTCACTGTTTTGCTTCCAGTACTTCCTCCATCTTGTTCTAATGAAATTGGTGGCATTAATTATCGATTCAGAGTTAAGGCCATTTCACACATTGACAACTTGTTTTAGCCAACTGTGAGGCACCCATGCTGCATGCTGCATGCAAAAGGAACACCTCGGTAGGAGAGATATTCTTCTAGCTGTAACTCAATGTTCCCGAGAAAATAATGAGAAACTGAAAAGTTTTTGTGTAGTCTTTGAGAGAGACTCTGCTTGGTTCCAAACGTCAAGCCATTAACATTTTTTTTTGCATATACAACATGTCCTTGTGGTTGGTATAAGCAGTTTGCAACAGCTAATTTTACTTTTTCAAACTGAAATGTGAATGAATTTTCTTATTGGAGACTGCCTGGAACTGGTTGCCTGTAAATTGCCTGGTGTGACATGGCCTTTTATAAAACAATGTTAGTTATTATATATAACGGAGGTATAACTGAGCAAATCGTCAGCAAACTTCTGGGTTGTTATAAATATAAACTCAAACGATAAATATGTGAAAACCCCAGGCAAATATATACAGAACAATCCTCAGCTTTGACATACTTTCCAACTAGTTCTGAGTTTCCTTTCACACCCATTTTTCCCATTTAAATACATATACTAATTGATAAGTTACATATATTATTAAATGTGCATGTAAAGACATTTTTTACAAATGTGGAATTGTGTGATTATATAATATCAAATTATCAGTGAAACATTCACCATGAAAGACATATTTGAATGAATAAATTTATATAAAATGTAATGTTTCAAAGCAAGTTTTGTTGTGGTTATTTAAAACTAATTGATTAATTACATAAATGTTTCCCAGAAAAGTGATTAAAAAAGACCTGCTGCTGATACAAATGTAACCATGCAAACACCATAAAAATACATTTTGGTCCACCCAAAATTCAAGTAGCATTTGTAAGGAAACCTTTCTGTGGGATCACAAATCAAAAATCACACACATACCCCACGTTGGTTTTCCTCTGTAAGTTTGTTGTGAAAATGGTTTAAAAGCCACAAGCTGAAAAATTTAAACGACGAGGAATTTAAGCAAAGAGAAGAAGCTTGTTTAAGAAATCAACTCAGGCAGATTTCTGTTCTAGATTGATTGGATCCATCTAAGGATGTACCATCGAGTCCAGATGAAAAGACGAAAAAAGAATTTCATACTAAAACACCCTCACTACATAAATCAACAACATATTATTGTATGACAAATGCATTTTATTTACAGCCAGTGTACTTCAGATCTAGGCCCAATTTCAAAGAACTGCTTAAGCACAACAAAATCATCTTACCAGAGTAAAGTAACCCGCCAAAATACAATGTTGTATGTACCATCTTTGACTGGTATCCTGGTTAATATCGCTTTGCAGAACATTTTCAAGTGCACTTTTCTGTCTATGCAACTCTATGAAATTGGGCCCGGGGGCCCATTTCCATAGAGCTGCTTTAAGCACAAAAACTAACTAAGCACATGACAGTTTTGCTTACCAGAACACAGTAACCAGCCAAATTACCATGTCACATGTACCATTTATGGCCGGCATCCTGCACATTTTTGCTTAGCAGAAAACTGTCAAGCAATAATGTCTGCTTAAGCAACTCTATCAAATTGAGCCCTGATTATACGTGTACAGTTTGAGTGGATTGTCTGAGTTATACAAGTGTAACATAACTGCTTTATGCAACTTATTTCTAAGATAAATGCTGGTAGGTAATAATATAAAGACTAATTCGAGCAGCTCCTTCATGGGCGTTTTTACCACCGCAGCTATGGCCGCCGCACGCACGCGTCGATGCACACTCACTGTGAATCCTCAAAGCTGATTGGTAAATAAGCACGCTAACGTGCTACTGTCGTGTCTCGCGTGCATGTGGTGGCCAACTGCGGCGGTGTAAAACACCATAAACGAGCGCTGCTTGGATTAGTGTTCAGCAGAGTAAAAACAAACCATTTCAAACTTAAAACAACTGAAAAACTTTAGTGTGCTTCAAGGAAAACGGCTGGTTCTTAAATAAATCTGATCTGTGTTTGTTTGTATAATAATTGACGTTATTTAAATCATCATTTAGCATGAGGTAAGTTACCATGTTACTTGATGTGTTACATGTATACGGCCGTTATTTACATTTTCTTGACGATGTATTCAAACCTTTGAATAAAGTTAGGTTCCTAAAAAAATATATGTATATATCTTTCGAAGACACTTCATTTTCTTATAGTTTTCTTAGAATCATGAAAAATGTCTTGCATCAGAGATTGATAGTCAATAATATAGATACATCTTGAGGTAATCAATCAGTTCATAGGACTTTCCTGGAAGGATTTATGTCAAATAATAAAAAGGAAATTGTTGACGAAGTATGGATATTTAGTTGGAGAAATGATCATCAAAAACTGATTCAAATTCAAACTTGCTATCTTTGAATTACATTTGAAGAGGCACTTAAGCACAAACCACTTTTTGTGTGTTCAAAAGAAACTCTAAATAACCACTATAAAATGATACATATGATTAAAAATTTACTGCACATTGAAAGTGGTTACAAATTTATGAAAGATGCCGGGAGAAAGTTGTTGCATTTTGTGTTCAGATGTTGAATTAACGTTGACGGATGTAATTAAAATAAGTAATGGGAATCACTTTAATGTTGCAAATCTTGCGCTGTGTACAAACTGTAGTACTGTCCCTTCAGTTGCATGAGGTCCTCATGTCTGCCCATCTCGGCTACTTTACCATGGCGGATGACGGCAATCTTCTCAGCATCGTGGATGGTGGAGAGACGGTGGGCAATAGTGATGCAGGTACGGCCCTTCTTGGCCTCGTCTAAGGCTTGTTGCACAACCTGAATTGAAAAATTAACAAAGTAATATCAAAAATCCGCCCCCCAAAAAAGCAATATAAAGAAAAATTTGAATGACATGACAGTTTATTTTATAGTTGTCAGGTAATGGTCACAGTGAGCGTTGGAACAATTCCGCGGGGTCCAAATTTAATTGTTCTATTTGGACAAAAAATTGAAGCGAGAACATATTTCGCAAATCATGCATACCTTTTCGCTTTCTGTGTCCAGAGCTGAGGTGGCCTCATCCAGCAAGAGGATCTTGGGATTGCGAACAAGTGACCTTGCAATGGCTACACGTTGCTTCTGACCGCCAGACAGTTGGGTGCCTTTCTCACCAACTTTGGTTTCATAGCCCTGAATAAAGTTAAAGGTTGCCAAAAAGAAAAAAAAAAGAAACAGAAAGTGGCTGCCATTAGTGTCTTGAGATTCTGAATGGCACGAAACACACAATCTGAAATGGAATTGTTAAAACTTTAAAATACTTACAGCTGGTAGAGAGGCAATAAACTCATGAATGTTGGACTTCCGGGCAGCCGCAATTATATCCTCCATACTGACATCTCTCGAGTTATCACCATAAGCAATGTTTTCAGCAATAGTGCGATCAAACAGGACTGGTTCCTGAGACACCAAACCAATCTGAGATCTCAACCATTGGATGTTGAGGGTAGACAGGCTACGCTCGTCAAGTGTCTGAGGGAAAAGAAATCATAAATAACTACCAAAGAATCTCCATTTTCATTCTTGTAAAGGGGAACATCTTAAACTCTTTCCTTACCATAGGTGACTTTAGTCGACCGAACTCATACCCCCTATTCTTTACTATTGTCGACTTTAGTAGACCAAGCTTACCCACGAAAATACACTCAGCTCAAAGGCCATTTGTTATGAAGCTGTAGTTTTGTCCATGTTCACCACCCATACCCAAGCTTACTATCATTAGAAAGAGAAAGATCGGATCTGTCTAATGATGGTAAAATATATTAAGGTTGCTATTGTGCAATCCCTTCAAATTGAAATGGAAAGATCTAAAATGCCAAACAACTACGAAGTGCCATATGATTGTGAACAAAAAAGTGTTTCGAGTTTACAGATCCCACTTGGAAAACAAAGATCAAGAACTTGGACATTTATTGTCCGATCACAATGTTTTTTAGATTATGGGGAAGGGCATTCAACAAGTGAGAATTTATTTTGCTGGAAAACAACATCTTCAAGGTGATATTAGAGATTGTAAAATTGGACTTTGAACGAAAACTTTCTGTTGTGTAAGAATGGTCAAACAATGTGGTCCTCAGCGGTTGTTTATGTCCAAACAATTCGGTAAGGGAGGACCTCATAATCTAACACCCGGTAATACCTTGTTGTACCGCGCGGTACAACAAGGTACAACAAGGTATTGCCATCTGTGGGTTTTATGAATGGAATTCCCGTGATTCATGAATAATCAGAATACAAGAGGTCAAACAGGAGGAAGCAAGGCTCATTAAAAATGGCTGAGCCCTCACAATAGACGTCTTTTTGAAAGGACTTGAAGGTTACACAATGCTTAACCAGTCCACCTTGAAGTGCTATTGTTAAGGGATTAAGGGATTATTGGACTTCTAAAAGAGGGCAGCAAAAGAGGAGTTATCACCCTTTTGTTAGATTACCCCAGATTAGCGGGGATTAAGGTCATACAGATTGGTCCCTTTGTGCCTCTACTTGGACTCCTGAGCTGTGTTCTGTCATGAATACTCCTGTGATGAAATGTAGCTATGTGTATTGACCTGTAGATAATGAACTCATTACACCCAGGTGATACCTTCAGCTCAATACCTTGTTGTACCTCGCGGTACAACTGGGTATTACCGCGTGTTAGATTATGAGGTCCTCCCTAACGAAAGGGTTAAAGGAAACAGTTACTTCAGTATACATGTAGTTACAAAATATTAATTCAACTCACCACAGTGCCACTCCTTGGATCATAAAACCTCTCCAGGATCTGAATGGAGGTACTCTTACCACATCCACTGCTTCCAACCAATGCTAGAGTCTCTCCAGGTTTGACTGAAACACTCAGGCCTCGCAGGACAGGCACATCAGGACGGCTTGGGTAGCGGAAACGAACGTTGTCAAATTTGATCTCTGAATTGTAATCCGTCTGTTACATTAAAAACAAAAGTAACCGCATTTTTTAAACCCACTCGGTGAATAGTATGCAATAGACCTTTCCCATGAAAAATGTAAATTGGACATCGCGCGTGCGCACTTACATTTTGGTTGGCAAAATTTTGGGAACAGTGCGCCCTTTTGCATGGGACTGATGGGCGCGTGACGCGTACGCGCTTTGTGCGTCTGCTTTGTGCACATTTCAATGGCGTTTGCCAACCAACAGGGTCTGTACGCATGCGTGAATGCAATTAGCATATTTCATGGGAAAGGTCCATTCAGACCAGGGATGAGTTTTGACAAAATGTGAACAATCCTAAAAAAAAAATGGCTTGCAGGCCTGGGTTCCCTCTCATTCTAGAATTCATGGAACCTATCAGATGTTTCAATTCGGGAGGTTAACAGACTCTGTTCATAACCAGACGTACAAAACTACAGGTTTGGACACAATGTTGACTATTACTTTCTGCCTTTGGTGCTTGCATTACTTCTTTCAAAAAGTTTGAAAAGCTCAATGAGGTTTTGTGAAAATCCTGAAATCAGGAAAAATCCTGAAAAATCACATGCCTGGTAAACTGATTGAGTGAAAAGGAAGAGACAAAATTAGAATATGTCCTACCATAGTGTGTCCCTCCGTGTCATACGAGTCGATTTCTGGTTCCCTGTCCATCAATCTGAACAAGTGGGCACACGAAAACTTAGCTTTGGAGTAATCGGGAGCAAGAGCAGCAGCCCCACCGAGTGCAAAACCACCAAAGATGATTGCAGAAAACACACTGCATGGAAGAAATTAAAAACTCCGTTCTTTTAACCTTAAAAAAAAGTTGGTTTTATGAATACAGGTCTCATCAGTGGATCACGGTTGATAGTCGTTGCTGAATAAAAAAGGGTCCGAAACTAGGATCTAAATGTTAGGAGATATGTTGAAATAACAGCTTTTCAACCTTTCGGAAACCCTTAAGGCGTTGCCACACGGGGGCAATTTTTACAGGCAACTTGGAGGCAACCAACTGCAGAACTCTTTGGCAGTACAACGGATGCTTGTCTACTTGTCTACACTGTCTTACTGTCCCCAAGACAATTATGTGGAAACTGACAAGTGAAGGTTTTTTTTCTTCTTGAAGGTTGCCTATAACTTGCCCCGTGTGACATGGCCATAAGAGTTATACATTTCAAGGAGCTTTTAGAAACAGTTTTCCTCAGTGCTAGAGAAGTAGATCAAAGAGCATGGCTTCTTTACATCTGTAGAAAATGACAGCTATTTTTTTCCTGAGGCAGTTATTAAAAAAGTCTGAAATCGGATGAAAGTCTAAAATTTCTCATCCCCAATTGATAAAAATAATAACAATAATTCGGGAGGATAATCATCCTTACTGGCAGCTGATAAGTTAAATTGCGACATCTGGTGGCCACATGGCCACACCTGTTCCAACTGCAGCCACCCACATTGACCCATATGACCATGGAGGAGAGCCTGAGATGAGATCGAAAGTGTTTGATTTTGGGGGCCCAGAGAAACACCCTAGTTGCACAGGAGAGAACCAACGCACAACTCTACTCACAATCGGCCCTAGCCGGGAATCGAACCAGGGGGAATGCTTTTTGCTCATGCCACCCGAATATAAAGTGAATGAAGCACCTAAATGTTAAGAGGAATATATCCCTCCAAGGCACTTTTGACTTACAGAAATACATTTTCAAATGTCATGACTTGAATCTCCACGAGATGGCCACCAAGTCTAAAGGCAGCAGCATAAGCAAAGAAAATTATTCCTTGAGACACACCATACGCTATCCCACTGGCCTGAGCAGTCTTCAAATTGGTCCTGATAAACAAGAAGAAGAAAATATTTTAAAGAAGCAAACACAGCCTTTCATAATAATAACAATAATTAATATCTAAGTACCGCCAAAACCCTATCTAAAAGCATGTCAAGGTGCTTTCCATGAAAAAATAGATTTAAAAAGTAAACCAAAAACAACCTTACAAATTAAAATAAAACAGGCAAATTCTAAAAATAACATCCCCCATCCCCTTCGAACAAAGGTACTCAAAATTACTGAGAGGACTTCTTAAAGGGAGAGTATAAATTGTAACCAAAAAGCAATAAATGAAAAAAAAAAAAATGCATGCGTACAATTAAACAGTATACACCCACAGCACACCCAATGATAATTATACATTAAAAACATCAGGCAAAAAAAAGTCTGATTGCATGATGATGCCAAGGATAATGCCAAACAACTGGAACAAGTATAATACAAAACTGTATTATTTGTATAATACAAATATGTTTTACTCGAAAGAATTGTAATGGTTTCCTTGTTGTAAGACGCTCAATTGTTTTTAAAACATATCTGATTTTGAAAAGAATCACCTTGATCTCAAGACCAAGAAGCCTTGAAGGTAACTGTAATGATTTCCTTGTTTTGTTTTCGAAACTTTCTTACTTTTGAAAAGAAAATGCTGAAAGTTGTCAGGAAAGGTTTGATGGACTAACCTGAATGGTCCTTCCAGAAGGCTGATGTACTTGTCATGGAAGGTTTGTTCTCGAGTGAGTGAAGCAACAGTCCTCATGTTCTCAACTGCCTCTGTAGCGGTCTGTAACAATGAAATATAATCAGTAATCAGAATAGCAATAGTGAGGATAGTAAGTATTTTTATTTGCATTAAACAGGTAAAATAATCAAAACACAAACATTAAGAGTTGTTGAATGAAACCCCAAGGGCGTCTTGGTCTCGAGATCAAGATGATTTGTCCAAGACAGAAAGCCTGATCTTAGAAACAAGTTTACAAACATTTGGAAGGCTCACATTTCCAGAAACCTTGAGGGCTTCTTGGTCTCGAGATCAAGATGATTTGTCCAAGACAAAAAGCCTGATCTTAAAAACAGGGTTACTAACATTTGGAAGGCTTACCTTTCCAGAAACCTTAGGGCTTCTTGGTCTCGGGATCCAGATGATTTGTCCAAGACAGAAAGACTGATCTTAGAAACAGGTTTACAAACATTTAGAGGGCTCACCTTTCCAGAAACCTAAAGGATGTCTTTGTCTTGAGATCAAGATGATTTGTCCAAGACAGAAAGCCTATCTAAGAAACAGGCTGGTTTACAAACATTTGGAGGGCTCACCTTTCCAGAAACCTCAAGGGCTTCTTTGTCTTGAGCTGATGATGATTGGACAAGTTGCCACTCAATAGCACCAGCAATGGCAATAAACGGAAGGAACGCCAAAACGAGAAGAGTCAACTGCCAGCCGTAGATGAAGGAAATAACGATAGCTGTACCAATGTTGAAAATAGACTGCATCATTACACCAATACGAGCACCTGTCGCCTGAACAAAAACAAACAACGGAAAATTGTTACCAACTTAATTTTGAGTAAGCTGAACACAATGACAGTTTCCCAGCGCATTCACTTCCAACTTACCAGTCAGACTTTTAGGGATTCTGTTGGTCAGGTATGATATTCGGCCCAAGGCAAAAAAGTAGAAACCTTTTATCAGGAGGGCTTATGTAGTCCTACCTAATGGCATGGGCTTTAATAGACTTTTCAAGCTATTTCATAACAATTTTACTGATTTTTCTGAGGGCAAAACAAACGATTCGGACATCAGGCTAAAGTAGGGAAAAAATCATGCCTGAATGGTGTTGCTCAGGACTTCCTGTGCAAGAGAATTATCCATGTATTTATTTATTTATTTCCTTTATTTACCCAGGGTGAGCCAAATCAGTATGAACCTAACCTGATCCAGACAGGTGATCAACCAACGGCCACGGCAATCACACAGGGCAATTTTACCATCCACAAACCAAAATTAGTTACTGAGCTCCTTGTTGTGCCTCACTGTCGGCTAGCAGCCGGTAGTCTGCTCAAATGGTCTTTATTGGGGGGTGCTTGTATTTTTCAACTCAAATTTTTGAATTTTAAGTTTTGTTGTTATTTTTTGTTTATATTTTCATGTTTTTTATTGTTTGGTAGGCTGATGAAGGTGCAATTTCGTCTATTTGTTGGAGTATGTAAATTGTCCATTAAGACTGGTGGCATGGATTTGTTTGTGTAATATTGTCATTGTTTGGTGTTTTATCTTGATGATGTATTTCTATAGTATGTGATCAGCTGCGCTGGATGGGTGACTCTCGTTAAAGATGGTTTAAATAAATAAAATGAATTTACGGAGGCAATCAAATTGAAATGGCCAAAAAATAAACAAGAGAACAATGCCTTCAATTTATGGTTCATGCTGAGGAAGTATTTAAGACAAAGCTGACCATAAAGATGACATTTTCTTTACATCTTCTATTGCTTCTAAACAATGACTTGGGGTTAGCTGAGAAGTTTAGGTGCTACTTACCCCTTGGACTTGGGCAGCTTCTGTGGCCAAACGAGTTGTCAATGCACCAGTGCTGTTCTTTTCATCGTCAAACCATGCAATATCCTAGAAAAAGGAAAAAGAAAAAAGAAGACTTTTTTTATTAATAGTTTATCTTCAAGCAAACTTGAATTCTCCATTCTGATTGGACAATCCATAGCAACAAGAGTGTGACATATAGTTTAATATAACTGACATAAATATCCCTGTTATTTGATTGGTGGAATCCAATGTGACATGTGACATCCACTGTTACTACGCATAGGCGAGCAAAAAGTCCTATTCGCCCATGGGAAATGGATTTCCATTCAACTGTTAGGATCATCCTTGTTCCCAATGTTTTTTGAGCAGTAGAGCGCTGCTGCTAAAGCAAAAAGCACCTGTCCAAAAGGCTGTGATATTATCTTGAGATGAAAGGGGTTTTAGAATTCTCAGAGTATGGGGTGGACGAGGGATCTAAATGTCAGTTATATAAAACAAATATTGAGTGGCTTTAATTCGTGAAATGGGAGGAACATTATCGCGCGGCAAAACTTGGACTGTTCCATTTCACTCGGCTTTTTCTTGTGAAATGATATTTCTCCCATTGCACTCTGAGCCACACAATATTCGTTCAATACTGCACGGCCCATAACAACCCGTTTTGTTAACGTGCTGTTCTTACCCACTGTTCAAACGCCCATCTGTAAAATTCGCTGTCGATTAAAAGTGGTGCATTTGCTTGAAGATATATTTGTTATCACTGTTATCACACGTGAGCTCATGGAATACGGAAAAATATAGCACATTTGCATCCCATATCCAAAGAGGCCGCAGAAGAGCTATAAGGCTGGTTTATAGTTGGTCGCGCGATGGTCGCACGACGAAAAAATTGACGCACAACGCAGTTTATAGTCGACGCTGGCGCCTCAGCAACCATAGACTGCAATGAAAAGGCTCAGTGTCCAGCGATCACAGCTATATACCAGCCTATAGGACACAGAAGAGATCCATTTTTCAGAATTCCAAGCGAGCTTGTGTAATAATTAATATAAGCCCACTCCAGTATCTCAACCAACCCTAAAATATATCATATCGTCTTTAACAATTTAATCAAGCAGTTTATGGAAAACTTTAAAACGCTGTTGCCCTTACCTGACGTAACATGGCCTTAAAAGCATCATGTCTCAATCGAACTGTGAGTTCTTCGCCTGATTTACCAAGAGCAGATCCCTGCCAAAACAGAATATTAAATAAAAGCTTCAAACAGAGTTGTTTTTACATCTTAAATGGAAAAGTTCAAGGAGTATCAAGGTAAATACATAAGGGAAAATGGCCTCCATTTGGATTAACGGTCAGACACTATTACCTGTACAAGACTGGCCACCATGATGACAACACCAATAGCTGCAAACAGGAGGCAGTACAGGGTGGTTCGCGCATTAATCTCAGCAACATCTGTCAAGGCAAATGTCTGGGGGAAAAATGAAGACAAAAAAAACCCTGAAATTAATGGAACAAATTTAAATGTGTAAAAAAACCTACTGTACATCTACTTAATTGTTGCCTCTGTCGATCTACATGTACTAACATCTCAAACAACAACTAGCCAAAACATATTTTTCCAAATAAATAAGTAATGTCAGATGAACAAACAAACAAACAAACAGACATATCAGTGCATGTATGTGGATATATAATTTTGGGGTGAACAAAGAAAAATTGACTGGAGCGGGATTTGAACCTGCGACCACCGGTTCGCAGGTTCAAATCCTGCTCCAGTCAATTTTGCTTTGTTTAACCCCAAAATTGATTTAAAAATGTACCCAGTTGTGGTTTATTGCTGGATATATAATTGGTCAATCAGTAATGGTCAAACTTGTAAATCAAGACGATCTGCTCACCCCCAAGACACGGCTGAAGATGATTGCAAAGGCCGGTTGCATAGCTCCATTAATTCCTGCAGCAATGCTTCCCACTATGATATAGAACCACTCAGGGGAATTCATTTTCATAATTCGGCCAAAGCTGAAATGTTTCATCAGCTCTTGCTCCTCTTCCTGTGAATACAAAAACATTGACAACAAAATCAAAAAACTGTTTGAGCTGAAATCACATCAGCCTGTGAACAATGCGAATAAAATTCAGGCAAATCCATTTTCATCATTCAGATTAATTTTTTTTTCTTAAATGGGCACATTGCCTTCAAATCTCTTAAAATGTTGCTGTTTTGAATTGCTTCTCATCCATTTTAAGAGTTGTTCATGCAAATAAACACCCAAAGTGTGTTGTGATTAGCGATTAGTGAACAAAAAAAACAAAAACTTGCCCCTATAAATACAACCAGCAGAACATAGGGTCCGCTATTTTGGAAAGTCAAAAATTTGGTTCTGGTAAACAGTGTTCTGTCCCGAAATTAAACAAAAAGCACACAATTTCAAGGTATATTTATGTGTCAAGAGTCCTTATATTTTACTTTTAAAACATCTTTCCAACCATCCTATTCATTTCATAACAAACAAATCTTACAGCCCAAAAAGCGCCCAGTCCGAAGGAAACGTGCCCCCTTAAGTTTTCGATTGTCTTGAAGGCGACTGAATGATTAGAGATGCTGTTTTTATGACATCTTACCTTTTCATCTTTCTTTGAAGAAACTGAATGATTAGAGATGTTGGACATCATTCTCTTCAATCCTCGGCCTGAACCACGCTTTGAGTCTGATCTCTGAAGATCAGCTTGACTGTCAATCAATGGTGTCACTTCTATAACAAATAAATACATCACCAAAATTCATCAGTAACTAAAACACTGTATTACAAAATTCCACAGTGTCACTATTTTAGATTGTTGTAAATCCAAGGGACAATAGACTGTGCAAATTTTAAGCGTATTCAAACTTCAGGGACCATTTGGTCCCAAATATCAGGGATGAGATTTGATTAATGTGAACATTCCTGAAAAAATGGCTCGAGGCCTGGGTTCCCCTTTACTCTAACTCCAAGATGTTACAATTGAGGAGGTTTACAGACTCTTGTGTATCACCAGCAATACAAAACTACTGGTTTGGACACAACATGGACTAGCTCTTTCTCTATTTGGTGACTAGTTTACTTCTTTCAAGAAAATGTTAGTGTTCAAGGTTTGAAAAAACCCTGAAATCTGGAAAAATCCTGAGAAATCACCATAGTGAGTTTTAGGTGTGCAAGATTCTGTTTCTTCAATACTTTAGTTTAACACAGTAGTTTATGGCTATTGTGGGGAGAGAAATGAAATTTAGAAGTAAACCTGAGAATAAGACTTGACCTCAGTTTCCGGTTACTTGTAAACAATTAAGAATGATGGTCAACTGACGTTAAATCATCAAACCTGTAATGGTTGCTAAAAAACCTGCGTGGTTGGCAATTCGTACAGCACGTAATGTAGAATCATTGAGGTTAAATAAGCATCCTCAGACAACTTGTAATTTTGTTTCAATGTTCATTTTAACAAACTATTTAAAAAAAAATAAAAAACGAATTTTTATAATGAATTTCGTATAAATAAAAGTTAAAAAGAAGACTTGATTTCATAAAAAAAGCATTCTTCCAAATGTTTTTGTTTTCGATACAAGCAAGACTTGCACAGTCTATACAATGCAGATAAAGGAATGGATGTGACATGTGGGTACGATAGAATATAAAATTAATTTATGAACGAAATGTTAGTATGTTATGAACAAGCTCAGTCCAAATCAAATAAAACTTCCACATAAGAGTATGACATAATTTGTACATTTTTCCCCCCCAAAAAAGATTACATACATTTTTTTTGCTATATATATACATGTATACAAAATTAATAATTCACAAAACAACATAGCAGTAGTAGTCACATTTCTTTTGGGGTACTTGATGTGAAAATTTGATGTGACGCTTTGGTTACACATAAAGTATGCATTATGTAAATTCTAATGTATGACAAGCTCTGTACCAAAATTCTACTATACACAGATGTGCAATGCTGCAAGAACGACAACAAAAGAGCACTGTATGGAACTCTACACTTTACTAATAGCATAAAAACATCCAACCATCTGACAGCATTGCCTATCTGTGTACAGTTCTCTCAATGTATAATGTCAAGTACGGAATGTAAACAAATCACAAGAATACTATACAGATGGGGTATGTACCTATAAATACACAGTCTGTAATGCATGGATATGATAAATTATACAACACAGTAGATCCTTGTCATATGATTAGAAGATTGTAGGTCACACGGCATTCATTAGTCAGCATGGCTACAGAAGTCATAAACAGCGCATTTTCGTCCCATCATTTTTTTTCTCTCTTTTTTTTATACTATTGCGCACAAGACCCCACCGGCCATGTGTTATTTACACAGTAGTACAAAACGCCCTTATACTAAATAGTGGATGCAAGAACACAATCTTGTACAGTTTGATTATTCTTATCCTCCGACCAAATGACAAAGATCTACTTGGACGTTTCGAACTCCTGCAATAGAGAAAATATGTTCATTCCTTGAAAGAAGTTTTGTGTGCCATTCCATATTCCAACTCATGTAAATATTCTCACCATTGCATGCACTCATAAACAGTGATTATTTTTTTTAATAATTTGTAACAGTTGGTGTTTATTAATGTTTTGTTTTCTTTTTAATCACACAATTCAGTCATTCTGTTGCAAGGTGATTTTTTAAAATAAACCTTTAATAAATCAATCAATCATTTTTTGTATATAATGGCAAGATGTAGAAGCAGCACTGTGAGCCTTGTAGAGAAACTAAAACTAGAGGCTAATAATGAACACTATGCCGAGATTAACAGTACTACATGTACATGTACATGTACATGTACATTTAGGATAGTTAATCCAGCTTTATTTATTCTACACACTACACTACTTTCATGGCCTCAACAGGTGATGCAATATTACACATTCAATATTTGTTTTGTAAAATACAACTCAACTACAGATCCTTGTCATTTGATTTTTTCTTCTTCATAATAAACACAAAACAGACACAAAAATTTATCCACCACACTCTGAGAACAAAAAAACACTTCTAATCAACGTGGACGACTATCATGTATGTAGACACCAATCTTGGGACACAAGACGCATTATATTCCACGGGTGCCAGTGATAATGAATATCTTCAAGCAAACCATCGCCAACTTGATGTGCAGCTTTAAAAAAAAAAAAAAAGCGCAATACACGGAGTTAGAACAGCGCAATACGCAGGGTGTAATAATATTCTGTGTAATGGGAAATACTGTTCCCCTTAGGCGAATCTGACGTTTGGATCGCCAATGTGGATGAAAGTATTAGTAAATGTCACATGATGTAAGTTCCACCAATCAAAAGACAAGGATCTGTATGTCAGTTGTATGCTATCCATTTCTGGATAGACACTATTTTGGGCCACTTTCAGTAAACCAAGTTAACATCAAGTTCCTAGTTTGCAAAGCAGTTTCACTTTTAATGTACTTGACAAATGACTGAAAATCAGTGACTCAATTTTCAAAAAATATTGCTTTCCATAGATGTATAATAGTTTAACAGATGTATTCCCAGACTGAAAAAACATGGTAAAGTTTGCAAATGTTGTAACTCATGAATGAGATTGAGGTTGAAGAAATGTAAGGTACATGTACAAGGTGCTTGAAGAAATGTCAAGTACAAGGTGCTTATAGATACAATACTTCTGTGAGATCATCCAACCTTTCCTGGCAAACCAAACAATAGTCTACATTTTAAAAGCAAAGACAAGATTGTTGCGTTGATATTGACAATACTTCATAACTTTTGTTTGATAAAAGGCATCATTTTTTACAGATTTTTAAAAGTTTTTGTTGTTGAAAAAAATATGTGGTGTTTTGTTTATTCAGCAAACAATCTTTCTTATACTTAAAAGCAAAAAGATGTCTCTTTAATTTTGCCACAAATGGTCAAATTTATTCCCAAGGAATGAAACCAATGAAAAGCAATAAATCGATGATGCTAATTGCGAAACTCACCAACTTGTTGTTCTTTGGCAGTAAATAGTTGTTCCATAAATGACATGCAGAAAAAAGGAGTGTGGGTTCATATACAAGGTAAAGCAAGCAGATGATGTCTTCCCACAAATGACTTGAATAATTTTGGACTCTAATCACTTCATGTTAAAGCGGATTTTTTTGAATCTAGACAGGGCATGATGACTATACAGCACATGACAGATGATTTCAATACAGAGCTGGCTGAATTCTCACACCACTCCATTAAGCATGGATTGTTTATGCTATCGGAATGGCTGGGTTTATTTATATGAACGCTTTCAAAAATAAGCAGACGAAGATTTACAAAGTAATTGCCACCAGAGCCATTTGCCCTTTTTTTTTCTTCAAGTGATCACTATTTATGCAAGGCACGATGGTTGATGCATGTAGATGCACAATACTGTACATTTGCAACTGAGCTTGATGGTGAAATTTGCTGAAAAGTTGCTGTCTGACTGGCGCCTGTTTTCTTGAAGACTCATACTTACCTTCTAGGCTGGTTCTCGGTCCCTACATCGTTTTCATTCTGACTGTATATGGGGACTTTTGATTGGCCCTCGCTTGTGCGGGCGCAGTAATAATTTTTGTAGATTTAGAAATGACGTTGGCTATGCTCTCATGATGTGTGAATGTTGTTGTTTGACACTAGCACACGTGTGTATCGTAACCCTTCACCCAGACATAGTGAACCAACCTTCAACATCCAAATTCAAGCTAAGTTTAGAACATCTTAACTAAAGTAGTCTGCACGGTGGGAGATTCTGATATTCTGTGTCTGCCATGTTTTGTGTGAAGGCCGCATAGCATTATGGGATTACATAGACCTACATGCTAATTCTAATTAGCATATTATACCTGGCAGAAATCTGCCCGGTGTATACTAATTTTCATTACCCGCTACCAGTCCCTATATATACAGTCAGAATGAGAACGATGTAGGGACCAGGAACCAGTCTAACCTACCCTCTTGAAGTCAGTGAAATAATTTGAAAAGAAACTACAGTTCAGACAGTAATGACCATGTATGTTCCATGCAATGTTGCTTGTACATGTACATTGTACATACCGGTAGGAACAGAGTCTGGTCTCGGACTTGATACCCGTCTGGGGCCTATCTCCATCTGGTTGCCTTTTGGTACCATTTTTGGAGAAAATACATTTTTGTTTTAAGACAGACAGGACACACATACAGTACAAGTTCCATGTATTTGTGTTGCTGGGCTCAGGAAGCGTAAAGAGAAATGAATCAAATTGAACTCAGACCGTTTGGGGTATGCAGAGTTAAAGATGTTCATGCATCTACGATAGCAACAGTAAAACCATGACCAAGACACGTGGGAACCAAAGTTCAAACCCAATGGAAACAAACCAACAGAAATCTGCTAGGGAACCAAAAGTTCTAAAACTTCAAAATGGTATAAACTTCTTTTGAAACATTAATAATATAACCACAACCAATGATAGCCCACAACATACAAACGACAACAAAGTAAGCATGAAACTCTTAATATCTACGTTGCCAGACATTAGACACTGTTTACAGATCAGGCAGAAATAACTTACTTGGTGAACTTGGACCTCCTTGTGTGGATGCTTCAGATTAACAATTATCGAAAAATAAAGTTTCAGAACTGGAAATTAAGTGTTTTTCCATATGAATAGTTCAAAGCATTGTTGAGTTCCTTTCTATAACTGATATAAAGCAACTCATGATATAATACCGGAGTCTTATATAGCGCACGTATACCAACAATTAAGTACTCAAGGCGCTTATTATATTATTTTTGAGACAGGTTTTTGAAGTTTTTGAATTATGAGACCTATTTATGTTGCACCTTATTAGGGTTTACAAGGTGCTGTGACGCCTTCAGCAGCCACTGCCAGAAAGACCTGGGCAAACCCCTTCTCCTAGCGACAAGTGTCACTGGATTCTTTTACACAATGCACGGGACCTACAGCTTTTTGCTCCATCTGAAGGACAAAGCAATAATGGTCGAGTGTCTAGCTTCGGGACACAAGTGTCAAGACTGGGACCGGAACCCAAACTCTGCTGATCAGAAACACCAGAGCTAGAGTCCAGTGTGCTTGACCGCTCGGCCACGACACGCCACAATGACAAAGTCTTCCTCAAAGTGCCCTACGAGTATTCTGGGAAATTTTTACTAAGACAACTAGTACTACGCACAGCTTTTTTTTTTGCAATTTCTTTACATGGATTAGTAAATGCTAGTTGTCAAACAAATGAATGAGCACAAACAGCACAAGACAAAAATACAATTCAATCGTTTCTTACTCTCTGCAGTTTTCTCTTCTTCATCTTCATCGTCATCTTCCTCTTCCTCTGTAGCCTTCTCAGGCTTCTCCTCTTTACGCGACTGTAGGTTGACAAGATTCTGGTAAATACCGCCCTCAATTGTCATCAACTCAGCATGGGTCCCCTTCTCAACAATGGTGCCCTCTTTAAAAGCACAGATAATGT
Source organism: Marthasterias glacialis (assembly GCA_911728455.2). NCBI lineage: Eukaryota > Metazoa > Echinodermata > Asteroidea > Forcipulatida > Asteriidae > Marthasterias > Marthasterias glacialis. The sequence goes on from OU452238.1 coordinate 5,883,467, forward strand.
CAGCATTACGTATGGTGGAGAGACGGTGAGCGATGACAATGGTTGTGCGACCACTCTGAGCTTTGTCTAGTGCAGCTTGGACGGTACCCTCACTCTCAGTGTCGAGGGCCGATGTAGCTTCATCCAGCAAGAGGATCTTAGGATTACGGACGAGCGCCCTCGCGATGGCTACACGTTGCTTCTGACCACCAGACAGCTGTGCACCCCGTTCGCCAACGAGTGTATCATAACCCTAAAAATATAGTGAGCAAATGTATAAATCGGACTTTAAATATCATTCTGTTGAAAAACTTCAGGCTGGTTCAATGCTGAGGTAACTCTGTCGTCAATAACTTATTACTTTTTAAAAAAATTTTTTTATGGAAGTTGCCAGACACACAAGGCCAGTAAGCCACTCCAGGTGTGGGATACAAATCAACTGCTTTTTCCAGGGGCTGTTGCCACCTACTCCTGGGGCTGAAACAGGGTAACCCCCTTTACAGTCCGTAAGGATGTAGGCTTGGGTATCATCCATGAGAAGCCTGGCTGGTAGAGCAGAAGGCTCTACCTCCCCAACTTTTACGGAGCAACTATGGTTAAGTGCCTTGCTCAAGGCCACAGGTGTCATGACCGGGACTCGAACCCACACTCCGATGACTTAGCCACCAGAGCATGAGTCTGACGCATTAACCACTCGGCAGCGACACGCCTCTACCCCGAGATATGAAGTAAACTTTACCTTTGGCAGAGCTGAGATGAAGTCATGAGCATTAGCCTCTACTGCAGCCGCTATGATCTCTTCATCTGTGACATCCATACGGCCATAACGTATGTTCTCTTTGATTGAACAAGCAAAGAGGACTGGTTCTTGACTGACGGTACCTGTATGCTCCCTCAACCATTTAACGTTCAGGTCCTTGATGTTGACACCATCCAGTTTTACCTTCAAAAAAATAAAATAAACAAAGTCAATTTACTTGACCGGTATTCCAGATAAAATTTATGAAAAAAATGTGTGTAGATGACGAGATGATGCTTATAAATCCCACAATGAAATACTTTCGTTTACATCAATTACACACTTTGTTTTATTAAGGACTTGTCACACAGGGAATGTTGTTTCGGGCAACCTGGAGGCAACCAACTGCACTGTATGCAAAAGGACAGCTTTGGCAGCACAAGATACAATCTTCCAGCTGTAACTCACTGTCCTCCACAATATAATGAGCAAAACTGAAACGTGAATGAGTTTTCTTATTGGAGATTGCCTGGAATCGGTTACCTGTAAATTGCCTGGTGAGACATGGCCTTTAGTCAGAATGAAGAATGACAATCTTGGGTGAAATAATCTTTGCTTGTTATTTCAAAAAGAAGAGAAAAAAAACCCCATTGAAATGAACATGTTTTTATTAATATTCATCATGCTGATGACCTCTCACTCTAATAGCTGTGAAACCGAGGTCGAAAGTGAAACAGACTGGTCCTTTCTCCAGTAATCATTAAAGTGACTATGTAAGGATACAGGGACGTGAACAACTTACCACTCCTTGTTCAGTATCGTAGAACCGTTGAACAAGTTGAACAGTAGTACTCTTCCCACATCCGCTGCTTCCAACTAAGGCCACCGTCTGACCTTGTTTGACCTGAAGATTTAATCCATTCAAAACCTGTATGGGGAGAGGAAATAAATTACATGTCAAGTTCATTCAATCAAAACACCCAAAACAACTCTTCAATGCTGGAAATGAAACGGTGTGTCGTTGCCGAGCGGTCAAGGGCACCGGACTCAAGCTCTGGTGTTTCTGATCAGCAGAGTGTGGGTTCGAGTCTCAGTCTTGACACTGATGTCGCTAAGCAAGACACTTGACCATTATTGCTTTGTCCTTCGGATGAGTCATACAGCCGTAGCTCCTGTGTATTGTGTAATGCAAGTGAAAGAACCAAGTACACCCATCGCTAAAACAAGGGGTATGTCCCGGTGTTTTCTGGTGCGTGGCTGCAGAGTGCGCCACAGCGCCTTATACACCATTACATGGTGCTGTGAAAATAAATTGGTCTTATAATTCCAACATAGCTCCACAACATTTGAAAAAAAAATAATGAGCGCGCCGAGACTCCCTTGGGAGTGATAAAGCGATATACAAGAACTGCGTATTAATATCATTATATGCAACTTAAATATTCTGCCTGGTGGCCGGTCAATGCTGGTTCTGGTTTGCAGTTTGAGGGTGGGTAGTCTAACTAATGTACCACTAACCATGCTGACTTTGTCATACCTTAACATCTGGTCTTGACGGATAGAAGAAATGAACATCTTCAAAGCTGATATCACCAGTAACTGAATCTGGTTTCAGTCCTTTGTCTGAACTACTGTCAATGGATGGTACCTACAAAATACAAGACAATGTCCACAATGAAGATGTGGTCTGCTTTTGGTGCTTGGCTATTAAAATTCTATTGAAATTGACAGTTCTCTCTCTCCTTAAGAAACCACATTATTAAAAGGTTAAACATGACTAGTTTCATTTTGTACACTTAGTAATGCAAACTGTAAAACACCTGTTTCAGACTGGCGCTCCAGAGTTGTGCCCGAACCAAATTATTGAACTAAGTACATGAAAAGTTCCACATCTGAAACAGTCAGGAGTGACTGGACATGCTAGAAGTCGAAAGATCGACTGTTGCAGTCGGTTTGAACGACTCTGGAGCATCTTGGGTTCAGACATCGATCTTGTCATGAGCCGAACCTAAAGTAAATCTACGTTAATTAAGTTTGCCTGTCTGAAACCGAGATCTAGAGTTGCTCCTAATCTATTTGGTTTAGCACAACTCTGGAGCGCCAGTCTGAAGCAGGTGTTATAGATTTTAATTTTTATCAGAGTTACTTCCAGGCTGGAACTGTCTGAAATTGTAAACAACAAAAATAATAATAATAATAATTCTTTTGTCAATACAAACGAGTATTGGTTACCTTACCTGATCAATAACTGAAAAGATTACTGCGGCTGCTCCCCTTGCCTGGGAAATGCTGCCGAAGTTTGGCCCAGCTTGCCCGAAGGAAAACGCCCCAAACAGAACAGCAAAGAACACCTACATCAACGAATGAAACCAAATTGTTTTATTTCATGTGAGATTTGGAATGAATTGCAACTTCATCAGATTAAAAGTTGGAATAAAACAATGGATGCAAAACGAAAAAAAAAAAAAAACAACCAAAAAACCTAAAAGTTACGAAAAGAAAATTCAAACTGGAATGACAGGATTGGGAATGAAGTTTACTTCAGAAGTCACCAGGGTTCTTCCCACGTACAAGCTAACGTATCAGGCCGATACGCAGAAATTATTGGCCGGTACGCTGCCAAAATTGCCGATCACACTTTTTCCCACCCGATACGCTACCCATTTTTGAATACCTTTATTATTGGATACAAAATCCTCTGCGAGACAATGGAATTTTTATCATCCCATAAGTCACTCTAAATCATCAGCTGCATGTCGTTTCCCAGCTGGTAAATCACACGCAAAAAGACCACACTGACACAGCCGACGACGTAGACATAACAGAAAAACCCACAATGGAAGCTCTTGCATTATTAACGCATGCGAGTATGCATGCAATGTATGCTGTTGATGATCGCGTGCGCAGTGCACAGTGTAGATGCATGCAATGTATGCTGTTGATGATCGCGTGCGCAGTGCACAGTGTAACTGGTTTCCTTCCGAAGAAGGCAATTTTGCCGTTGCATACCGTTATACGACGACGGGTACCAGCTTTTAAAAACAACTTCGACTGCAAATTAATGTTGATCGCTCAACCCCACGTTTGAACACACACACAAAATAACATGTTACGCGAGCCGTGAGTTTGGCACAGCCCTGCGTTAACAATGGCTGCCAAACAACAACAGCAGATAAAGGCTTACTTCAGGCCAATGAATAGCGACGAAGCTGCCGACGCTGCGCCAAGCACTTCTAAAACTAAAAGGCCAAGGACGGAAACTAAAAAGCGGAAGACTGGCGTTGATTCAAAATGGCATGACCACTATGAATGGATGAATGTTACATCTGATGATAAAGGTAAGGTTTGTTTCTCATATTCACTCAATATTAGGGTTATGTTTTTTAAAAATTGCTTTTAAGTTTTAATAAGGTTAGGCCTATTCAAAAAAAAAATTATATACTGCTTTGTCCTTATTACATTTTTTTTTCTCGTTTGAAAACAATTTTTACTGGAGTGCCATCTGTTTTGGTTTAGTTTACTTGACTCTAACGTTAGTGTTACAAAAGTCAGGTTTATTTAATAAGATATTTTTGTGTCTAAACATTCTTTACCAAATTGACTGTATAATTTGAATTGTGTGTGAAAAAGGTTTACTTTCATTAAAAATGCAGCTCACTTGTAAAAAAAAGGACAGATTATCAGAGACTTTGTATTAATTTATTAAGTTTTATGTTTTTGTATCTGAACTTAACATACTCAAAATAAGTTAGGGTTGAAGAACATTAAACACTGGCTGGTATCTAAATTGTAAACTGTGTTACCTGTCCTTTTGCAATTTTGTTATTTATTTTGTGAATTATTGCTCACTTAAGTGTACTTACACACACAAAAATACTTGATAAAAAAAGTAATTTCAGATGCCTCTGGAGTCTTAAAATGCACCAGAATGCAGCAGAGAGCATGTAAAACCTCAAATTTTCCCGGGGCCCTTAAGCGGGCCCCGGACCCCTGGGATTGTGAACATCCGAAATTAAAAGCCCCACAGTTTTGAAAAGTCCTGGGGAGAACCCTGAAGTCTGAATGCATGAAGTATTCTGACAAGACATCTTACCACAAGAATGTCTCCAGGTTCCAGTTCTTGTTCCAGAAAGAGTTCGGTTCCATACCTAAGAGGAGAGAGATCATATTAGATAAACACGATGAAGTACGGGTAAAGCTTTGAAGACAGAAAAACATACTGTCGAGTCAGTGCAAAGACGATTGTGCAACGTTGTAACTCGCACCAAAATTCTCAGTGCAAAAACGTCCTATTGATTTTGTGTGTACATCTTGGTTACTTTAAGCAAGATACGCTCTGACACTTTCAAACTTCCATGCAACGTAAATGCTTTTTTTTTTTTAAAGGAGATACAACATTTTTTTGAACCGACACAACAATGTTATCAAGTTTGTCTACCTTCGGGATGAGAGTGGATGAAACTGAAAAATCCATGAAACACCCATGGAGGTTTTGGTGGCTACCAACCACGTCATAACCCATATCAATGGCAGCATTCTGTGCTTAAATGTAGACAGGGCAAGCACCTTGTGTAGTCAATATATAGTACATGTACAGTGTTAAGGCTTTACAAGGGCCTGGATGTATGTAAATGACATTTATACTATTATTTTTTTCTTTCTTTGTTTTCCGAAAAAAAAAAATGCCCTGATAACAATTTTGTACAATCCGTAAATCCAGAAAAATCCTGAGAAATCTCATCCATGTGTTGTACTCTGTATTATTAAAATTAAAGGCAAGTGATAACATTCCGATACTCACCAGAAAGCCAAACCGTAAGCACCAAACATGGCCAAGTACACAACACCAATACCGGCGGCTTGGGCAGTATTGCGCTTAATACCCTGGCTCTTGGCTCCTTCCAACATAGTGGTGTACCTAAAATGAATAAGGAGGGAATGCAACAGGAAAAATGAAACTTGCAGAACTTTAATCTCATGGGATGAGTAATAAAAGCCATGGGTTTTTTTCCCACTGATTTTGACATGAGTGTGTTAATTTTAAAATTGTATTATCACGTAACTTCACTGAACAAAACAGTTCGAGGACTTAATTCGGTCAATTTACATTCAAATAACAATGGACAAATGTAACATAAAATAAAAACACCGCAAATTCCTTCAACAGAAATTACTCAAGTTTACGCCAAATTTCAAGGAATAATCTTAGTGCAATTGAAACAAACCTTGCTACTTCTTTTTGTTGCCCGCCAAATGCCATCACGGTTCTGATGGAAGACAGGACCTCCTCTGCGATGGACCCAGCCTTGGCATAGGAGTCAAATTCCTTCTTAGAGAAATTCTGGAGGACCTAGGAGGCAGGAAACAAATGGAGAAAAGCAGCATTTATAAATGAAACACTCACATCTTCTCCTCTGAAGTATCAAAGCCAATCTTAACAGCTGATTGGTTTGTTCTCTATGTTTTAACTAGTGCTCTCCATCAATGTTTCTTTTACCAGTTGACACTAGATGTCCACGAACGTATCGCATGAGTTCTCGCCCCAACGGAGTTCATGCTTCGCTACCTGCCGTCTGTTGCATTGGCAAAACAGGCACCCGGCCTTCCGAGAAAGAGCCATTTTCCGAATAAATGGGAGTAATATGATATTAAAATGGTAGTAAAATGATTCCCGCAATTCTGAGAAAAAAATCCTGTCAGGCTGGATGGGAAAAAATGGAAGATTCCCGCCGTGAACTGGTTAAAGACAACTAAGCACTCAGTTATAGTTATACCACTGACAACAAACCAATCGACTTCTCTGTGAATCAACACATTTTGAATAAGAGATTATAACTTGGTGTATAGGTAAGCTAATTAATATCTAATTCCATCATGGAAAGCCTCAAGTTCTTCTCAAACCTAAATGTATTCTAAATAAAGATATCTGAAGAAAATGGTCACTCGCGGAAACCACAAAAACATAATTGGGAATGCTCTTACTTTCGTCATTATTCCAGCACTCGCGACAATGAACGGAGAGATGGCTAGAATAACTAGAGTTAGCTTCCAACTCTTGACGAAGCCAAGGATTATTCCAGCAACAAAGACTGTAATAAGATACAAAGTCTGGCCAACTTTGTCTCCAATACCCAATCGGATCTTGTCTACATCCCTGTGTAAGATCAAATAAAACAAGTTTGAATTCTCAATTGGAACATAGAATTCCAGTTTACTTTCCAAATGTTGAAAGGAAGGGAGGGGCACCATGGAATGGGGGCTGCCTACATATGAGTGCAAGTTTAGAAACTTCCAATAGCATTTCAAAATTTTTGAAAGCTAAGTAATTGTTAGTTAGCAGTTAAAACAACTAATTGTTCTGCCATGTCCAAAACAATTTATATAAAAATGATCACCTCTTTTCTTAAAACGTTAATCATGTGGTTATGGGATACTGGATTGTTTACAAATTATTTTTGTATGCAATTCGCCCATCACAAGGCCCAAAGGCCACTTGAGGTGTGGGCTACTTTTTGAAAGGATAGAAACCTGCCCCAATGCGCAGAAACAAGTCATGGAGAGATATAAACGCAAGTCTCTTTCACAGCACAGCTAAGAAAAGGGAGGGGTAAATGAATCCGTTGCGAGACAAACATAACTGCTTCTTCCCCTATTTGAAGCAATTATAGTTAAGTGTCTTGCTCAAGGACACAAGTGTCATGACCGGGATTCGAACCAACATCCTGATGACTCAGCCATCAGAACTTGAGTCCAATGCACTAAACCGCTCGGCCGAGACACGCCACAAAACTGCTTAAGAGAATTGGAATTAAGCAAATTGGAAAAATCAATTTGAGGAGAATTTAGTTTATTTAATGACGTTTCTTACTCAGACAGTCGGGTGTTGAGCTCGCCACTCTCATGGGTGTCAAACCAACCAATCTCCTGCCGAAGAATGGCCGCAAAGAACCGCTTGCGAATGGTAAACATCTGACGGGAAGCCGTTGTGTTCCAAAGAGAATGTGAGACGTATGCCACAGCCATGACAGCAACTCCAAGAATGGCATAGATGACACAGAATCTAGTAATCTGCTCTCGAAATCTGTCAACCAAGTTGAAACATAGGATTTGAGGCATTGCATGTGGAGGTGTCAATGTATATTTGGTTTGCTGTAACACCATGTTATTATATCTACTTTGCTATATACAGTAGATTGTTCTTGTGACAACTTGTCCTGTTATTATTCTACTACCACCGAGTAGATTTCGGAAATTCGGGGGGACAACTTAGTACTGAAAGGAACTGTCCTGCTTTTAAAGTACAACCTGGGGAGGTAGGAAAGTTGAAACAGCTCTTAAAAACTTAAGTTCATCAGAATCTTTATTCACACATCAGAAGTATTATCATGAAAACTTTATTTTAAATATGATTAAAACCAAATTAACAACAACAAAATGAAAAAAAATATTGACAATGATTCTTTTACAAATTTTTACATAACTCACGCTGTAACAGGGTCAATGACATTCCCTGATGAATCTGTGGGCAATGTCATGTTTCCAGATAAGTCAACTGAGCCAATAAAAGTGTCTGTAATGTCACCAAAGTAGAGAAGTAACAACGGAAAGGACACTCCTTGAGCGAGGGATGCTGCCACAGCTATTAATGTTAAAAGCACATCCAATGGTGTGGCAAAACGGAACTGTGAAATGAAAAATATCAAAGTTAGTGAAAAACACAGCTATTATTGGAGCAATTGGCTCAGAACAAAACTTAGATGACACTGATGAAATTTGTTTGTAAACTCTTTAGTAAGTTGTAACTAAACCTATGATATTAAAGACGTAGACTCGTCATTACCCGACAGCCGTTTTAGTGGCACAAAAGATCATGTACATGTTCGTGTACACACGTACAACGTGAAACAAGTCGCCTGTCCCACTCCAAGAGATACCCCCACAGACGGCTATTTTTTTCCAACAAGCCTGTCTTTTTAAGTCAATCAATGTCATGATTGACAGAAAATTCAAGCACCTTGAAGATCTGAAGTCTCAAGCCAATGAATTATGAACACTTTTTTTTAATCTTTTTAATCTTTTTACTTTTCAAGGATGAAACTCACACTAATTGAATTTTCAAAATCTTTGTGGATAGGGCCGAGTTTCCGTTTCCCACACTAATTAATAGTAATAATATTAATTATTTGAGAAATGCTTTTCATGTCACATTATGGTCACATAGCCATCACGAAGAGCTGTACTAAAAACTCCACAGGTTGTTCAGAAATAAAGATAGAAGCAGTCATAAAAAAAAGCAACAAAAGACAATGCATTCTAACAACTGTACATGCAACTCCAAAAGACCGATCCCATAAGCCCCGCCTACTAAAGTGTTGACCAATCACAGCCTCTCGACGCCACTGAAAGTCCAACAACAATCCGATACATTAGAAATCCCATTAGAAAAGTAAACAAACTGCCGCCATTCTTCTGACATACAACAGCACACACAACTGTACTAACTTTTGTTTTGTTTTAATTTTTCGCATTTCTGGTGGCGCAGATCCCACAGCAGTGTACAGTCCCTGGACAGTGGTGTAAAAGTGGTTTAACAGTGTTGTTTTTCTGCATCATTCTTTGGACCCCAGGTGCTGCTCTTGAGGCCACGAAACTAAATCTATACTGTTCACGAAAACCACCTACATGTACATTGTATGTGTGCGTATCGGATACGCGTGTGGCAAAAACCGAAACACCGCTGCGATCGTGGCAAGAAAGTCACACCATATGCTGTTGCTAGGCAGTTGCTAAGGTCGGCGGGGCTTGTTGGATCGGTCTATTGACTCTATGCTCCGACTTACCAGTTTCACGAAACTGACAGGTTTAACATCTGGCTTCTTGTCTTTATCATCCTTGTCATCTTTAGCATCTTTGGCATTGGACCCTTTGGCATTGGACCCTAGGCCATTCTCCAGAACCTCCCCATTGTGCGGTGATGCAGACCCGTTCTTTCCATTGCTGATTACAGCCACCTCAGATTCATATGGAGGTGGTGGAGTCTCTCTGTCCCCTGAATCAGACATTTCAGCAGCTGGGAAGAAACACAAGAAATGATATCAAGACAAATCCTCACCAATGTGATCTTCAGTAAAGTAGACTAAACTCAGCCGCAGGTTCATTTGGCAAAACAAACTTGAGAAAAATTAAATACTGTCCATGTAATTTTGTTTCTAATAGGCCTATAAATTTTCCCATATAATTTCAACAAAAACCCATTCACTTTACAACCTGGTTCATTCAATTTTGTTTGAAAATGAGTGCTCTGTCGCATCAGCATTCAACAGTCAAAAGGAGTAATTCAATTTCAACAGTTTAGCATATACACTGGTCAGATAAGATCATTAAAATTCATTAGGCTGCAAAGGTCATTCATTTTCGTAAAAGCAGATAGTGGCTGGTCAACCATTCAGTTTCATCATTTGTGTATTACATAGGTATTAGAAATTCAACTGAAGAATGGTGAAAATGAAATAGAATGACTAAAATGTAAATGAAATAGAATGAATAAAACGAACCCAAATCGGAAGAACGAAACCATGCGAGGGACAATGCAACTGAATGAAAAAGTAGCTAAAAAGAAACCCCAGTTTAATTAAATTGGGGAAAAATGCTAGATGAATGTTCTGATGAAATTGACCGGGAAAACCTATAATGCATTTCAGTACCTTTCAATTTCCATTCAGGCAAAATGATTGTAAGAATCACTTAATAAATCTAGGTTAATTAACCCCATAATAAATAACAGCCAGTATACGATGATGTACACAGAAATCTGTACATGTCCAATAGACCTAGACGTCATCACGCCGCCATCTTGGAGATAAAACGATGATGAAACAATGAATGACCCAGAGGATAGGCCAATGAGCAACCTAATCTTTGAACCTGTACCCGAACTTGTCCAAAAACTAACATAAATTTAAGTAACGTTAGACAATAGCAGTATCGTTAACGTGTTTGTAGTTAGTTTGTAATTGTGCTGTAGTACTCTACTCTTTGTCTTTGTCCTACATTATTAGTACAATAACTTTCGTTAGACGGAGTAACTGGGGTTTTGTACTCCTTTTTGAGATTTGTGTTCCTACAAAAAGGAGCACAGTTAATAATAATATAAATACTGTACTGGGTGCAGTGGGTCTAAACTTTTTTAGTTAGGCCTAGTAAATAGTAAATACAATGCTATATTGCTAAGGCCAGGGTAATACAAGACTAAGACTACAAACCTCAATAAAATGAAATAAAATATTGGCCTAAGCCTACAATAAAGAGTAGTTAATAATGTCAATGTCTAATATTCTTATAGTTAGTAGGCCTAATAATATAGTCTGATATAGTCTGATCATTGAGGGTTAAATTTGGCCAAAAAAAAGTAAGTCTCGATTTGAACTGCTTCCTTCAACAAAATGCATGAAGACTTTTACATATCATAAAAATCTGGAACAATTGGTTTTTTTTTTCACTCAGTTGTGCACCAATGCTCTCTGTGACTATGTCTCAAGGAAAGCCATACAAGTTCTGTGTTGTGGTTTACTCTTTGTTGTCTAACATTCTCAATCAATCATAGAAAGTTTCACATGATAGTTCTTAAAAAATAAGGCAGGATTGCATTGAAATGATTATCCTTACAGAAAGAACCAAGCAAGTCAATGCCACAGAAAGGATATGAAGAATCGCAAGTGGAAAGGAAAACAAGAGTGGTGAGTATTGGCTTATGCACCTGTCAATTGTATGACGCACCCCACGACCCCCGGGAAAGGTGCGTCATGGGTGGGTCATTTACCACCACATTCTTGGTGCAGGGTACCGTCATTGCAGCCTTTGGTCCGTCACAGCATTGAGAAATAGGTGCGTCAATGTCAGTCATTTTACCTGGGTTCAGCAAGTGCCCTACATGCCTACAAAACGAATGTTTTAATGAGATAGGCCCCACTCTGCTTGACCTCATCTGTATGATTCTTTTAACAACTTCGCATCACAGTATAATTTTTAACGTTTCTCTTAATGCTTTAGGAATAAACAGTGCAAACAGAACGAAAGAAACACAAGACGAAACGAGCATTCGAAATTATGAGAAGCGCCAGGCATGTCTCTTTTGTGGGGATCTGGTTTCTAAGGCTGCACGTCATTTGAAGGCCAAGCATGCTGAAGAATCTGATGTTAAGAAAGCTATGGCAACAGAAGATGTTACAAGAGGAAAGAACGAGCGAAGTCATGGGTTTGAATCACTTTGCTTGAAAGAGTTTGAATCACTTCGCTTGAAAGAGGTTTGCACAGGCATACAAGACTTTCAGGCTTGCATTTTAACTGTTGAAAAACAAGAAGCAGCTAGCTTTTCTTTTAGTCTGAAAACAAATTTAGAATTGTTTTTCAGATATTGTTTTTTCAGATATGTAGAATACAGAGAGGACAGGATCCTCCAGACCAAGGACTTTGATACATGTATGTGCCTTTGTTGACTGTGCAGTGTTTGTTATTTACAATTAACTTGAAATGAATATATGACTACTTTTTAAGTCAAATAATTTGTTGAAATTTGAACATTTCCCCTAAAAAATGTTGGGGTAATTAAAGTATGTTGATGTGTTTTTCAATTAGAGAATGTACATGTTTTAAAGCAAAAATCCCAACTACAGATTGTGGATGTTTTAAAAGATGAGGTACAGGATCGGTAATCTGCAATTCTGCTATGACCCTTTTCAAAACCACGGCATCAGCTTTGGCTTTGGCTTAGGCTTTGTCTGCCTGTGAAGCTTGGTATAAAAAGCACACAACTGATGGAGCCTCAAACCAGAGCCTCAAACCAGAGCCTAAGTAAAAGCAGTGGTTTTGAAGAAGGACTTATTACTCATTCCCTGTGAACAATGTTTGTTAAATCATAAAATACATGTAGAATTGTTGTTTCAGACAGCGACATATTAAAATAGACAATGAAGTATCTTTTTTTTTAAAACACCGATCATAAAAATTAATGAAATGTTATCAACATAACAGTCTGTAATTATTAGCATTAGGATTTTTACCAATCCTGTACCAAATCATATTTAAAGGTCCTATCTCAATGTGCAGTGTCCTGCTCTTGCCTCCTCAGCATGCTATGATATTGTTATTAGATAGACCCTAACTGTTGCTGTTCTGTGATTTAAAACGATTGATGCAATTGTAAATTGAACTACATAATTATGACAGGTTCACTGGACAGTTTCACAATGTCTCAGTTTGAGTCCTTCAACTCTAATACCAACTTTTATTATAGTATTTTCAAAAAAGACAACACATGAAAATACTGCATTGAAATACTGAAGCAGTATCTTGTTTTATTGTACTACCCCATGCACATTCATGTCTTATTGTTTTAGCAGCCTGCATGAATGCATCAAACAGTGACCTACATCTCCATATACCATTGACAATTTCGTAGCAAACGATCAAATTCATTGTAAATTTGGAATTGTGGTTATAAATATAGTAACTATTTTGGAAAACAATCAGGCTTATTAAAATTTTGCCCCTCAAAATCGTCTCTAAATTTGATGAAAGTAGAGTTAGTTTAATTTTAACAAAAATCAAATTAACTTTCTACTTGTACAACAATCTCTCATGAATTTTTCTTACAACTTGCCAAATCATTTCTTTTTAATGCAGTGTTTATGGTAATAATATACAAATATTGGATGCTTTGATTGCTATGGTTAAAACTACGACTCGGAGGGATCACCGAGGGTTTCATAGTTTTAATTAACCATAGCACAAGTAAAGCAGGCAATATTTGCTTCATAACACCCCATACATCGTGCCTATAGACGTCTAGGTACCAAGAAACTGATGTTGCTATGGGTATATTACATTGGTTGCAATGGGTGTATTACATTGGTTGCTATGGGTATATTACCTTGGTTGCTTTCGGATAGTACATTGGTTGCTATGAGTATAGCGCATTGCGTTCCCTTGGCTGTCTAGTAAAAACAAGACATCATGTGACACGCTTTAAACCAGTAAAAATGTAGAATCTGTATAAGGGGTGTTCTAATTCCACTTTAAGCCCTTCTTGTGATGGCTTCAAAAAATATTTAACTCTTCCAAATTTTTGTGTATCAACGAATCAGTCTGTTAGCCCAACAGGGCCTGCCAATCCTGTAAATTAAATGTGTTGTGAATTGTAATTTTGTTGCAAATTTTAGATGGTTCAAATTTCCCTGATCTCAGATTTCTAATTATATGTCATTGCACGTATCTGCCAAGAAGGTTTGAGCTCTCACTTTGTCAGCTATGTTAAGTTATGAACAGGGTCACAGTCAAACAGCGCGGTGAGTCAGATGCTGTGCGATTTAAATTAATTTTACTATTTAGTCATGAGAAGTCCTTCGATCAACTCTGTAATACTGACATTTATATTTGTTATAAACATTTCAAATTATATCATCAGTAAGGACAAACCACAGGTTATTCACCTTCTAATGGAACTTGTTCTACAAGTATTTATGTTACATTACCAGCAGCCCAATATGTATCTCTTGTGATCTTTCACATTGTGCTTGGTATGTATCAGGGGTATTTTATAATGTATTTTATTTTATTTATTTTCTATTTATTCATTTTTATATTGAACAATACCTGCTGTCAAAATTTGTTAATAGGAGAAAAATAAAATGATGTTTAGCTATTTGACAAAACCAGGCAATGCAATTTGATATTTAAAGTCACTGCACTTGCATGCCAGAAAGCTGTAGTAGGAGTTTTAGATCCTGGACTTTCATGGAAATTATGAATTTTTCTCAATGAAGTGCTGCAACACAGTAACAATTATTGGACGACAGCATTTTCAAAAATAAAAATCATTTTCACTACATGTTAAAAACCATGTTATAAACTTATTTACTGAACAAATACCAAATTACTTGAAACAAACAACATCAGTTCATCCAAGCGGAGACAAAGAACCTTTTGTCCATGGATAAAGTGACCAGGTTATTTAAAATAAATAGTGTCTGTTTCGAAATCATATTTCATTCGTTTAAGTTTTATTACTGTGTTTGGCCACACTCAAGGAATGATGGCTGTAGTCGGCCCGTGTCTCAGTTTGCTCTGTAATCTATAGACTTGGCGCATATATGTTCACATAATTGTCAAGAAAGGCACAAGTCCACACAAAAAATGTGCAATCAAGTACAACAAAAGTCCACATCTTGTATGAAATAACAGACTATGGCACAAGTCCACACAAAGTGTGCATCGGTGAAGTGAACATAAAGTCCACATAATGTATGAAATAACAGACTATTATGGCACAAGTCCACACAAAGTGTGCATTGGTGAAGTGACCATAAAGTCCACATAATGTATGAAATATCAGACTATTATGGCACAAGTCCACACAAAGTGTGCACCTGTGAAGTGAACATTAAGTTCACATAATGTATGAAATAACAGACTATTATGGCACAAGTCCACACAAAAAGTGTATAATAGTGAAGTTAAACAAATGTCCGAATTTTGTATGCTGAATGGTACATGTCCACACAAAGTACATTTGGTTGATGTATACACACAAGTCCACATAAATTGTGCAAATTTACACTGCATGAAAGGTCCACACAAAATATGTACCACATCTCTCCCATATAAGGTCAACACAACGTTTCTAGTGCCAGTAAGGGTGTGTCTGTGTGTGTGTGTACAGAACTGCTTTATGCCTGTGTGAATACTGATAACAATGCTGCCTTCTTGGGTGGAACTGCATTTATTTGTGGGTATAACACAACAGTGCTGCAACGAGAATACCATAGCACGAGTGAATTTTAATACAGAGTAATAAAAAGGTCACTTTTTTAGAACAGTCACGTCACGTCAATGTCACGCGGCGCTCTGTGCATTCCTTATTGGTGAACAATGTAGAGTACGTGTCAATGTAGATAATTTTTGTTGTGCTTAGCTACTCTTTGTGCTTAAGCAGCTCCATGAAATTGGGCCCTGATGCCATTGGATTGCAATACTATTTTCTTCCAAATGGTCAAGAGATATTTCTTGGTATGTGAACTTGTTTTCATCGAATGTCCCTTCATGGAGCTCCGTATTAAGTCTTGTCTTGATAAAGGAAAACCCGTCATGATTTGACTTCCATAATGGAGACCCCAAAAAACATCTTGCAACCCTGCTGTCCCAATCAGAGACAAGACCCCTTCAGCCTATGGGGACGAGGGGTACAAAAACTGTTCAAACTTGAGCACTGGATTTCTGTCATCCATGGGGGATGGTATCTACCTTCCCTCCATGGTATCTGTCCCCTAAATTGAGATGTTAAACTCCCAATAAATCAATATTCCCAAATGAGAACCTGTGACTTGAGGGTGAACGAAAACCAAAGTGTACGGCTTGGAAAGTCAAGAACAACAAGCCTTGGTGACAAGGGAAAAAAAAAGAAAAAAGTGTGCCACTCTTCTACTGTCATGTTAGCAATTTTTCCAATGGTTGTGAGTTCTTTGTACTGGAAACCATCCAAGGGTGTTTCAACATGTGAATTGACATGCAGGCTTGTACCAACAACACTTTGGGTTGATTAGCATTTTAATAATTTTTAATTACTCTCAAATCTCAATCAAAAGTTGGACAGAAACGGCAGTAACTTTTTCCGTCCGTTTCTGGTGAAAATTTGAGTGTGATTAAAATTTGTACATTTTAAAACAAAACAGAAAAATAAATAAAAACAATCAACTCAAATTGTTCTCAATTTAAGCCTGCATGTCAATTCACATTCACCTGTTGAAACATTTTTGGTGGTTTCAGGTTCTTCCCCCAAAAATGACACCCAATGGAATTATTGCCTACGTGACGGCTGCCAATTGCCAACCCTGAACATTGTGTTTCCTGAATAAGTACTCCTTCAGTACTAACATTGTCCATATAAAGCCCTTTTCACACTGTATCTCTTTTCCCTGGAGAATACAACCACGGGGAGGCCCTGGGAGTTTTACCCCTCGCTTACCCCGGCGCACTTTCACACTGTACCTGCCTGCGTATCCCCTGGGTCATTATTCCAAGGGGGTTCCGGTCCAACATTTCACACTAGGGATGAATTTGTTGGTAAGCGGAAGTCGTCGCCATGTGTGCATGACGTAACTGGGGTAAGCAAAACCCGCTTTCATTTCCCACTAGTATTTATTCCCCGGGAAATTAGAAATACCCCCGGGGTTTTGCAGTCTACCCCTAGTCCGGAGCAGGGGTGGCCATTCCACAGGGGTTTGCTTATTTGCCGGGGCAGACCGGGGGTGATGTGAATTAAGTGTAAAATGACCGACCGCTATTCCCTGTGGATATCCCCGGGGAAAAGCATAGTGTGAAAAGGGCTTAAAAGTAAACTATTTCGCTTTGTGAAAACTTGTTATATGTACCAAACACACACAGGGGAAAATTGCAAAAAAGGTTAAATAAACCATAGCGTGCAATTATCCTGAACAAGCTCAGACCCTGACCTCTTTTACGACAAAGCCACTCTATTTTATACTTTTTTATCGGAGTACCATCAATAGGCCTCTGTCATATGAAAATTATGATTCAAACATATGCTTTGCTGTACATGTAGGGCTCGAAATGAGATGGGAGGTGGGGTTGAGGGTGAGGAAAGCATTGCAAAGCCCATTATTAAACACTTGTTTGGTGGTGAGAGGAGAGAGGTGGGTAAAAAAAAAAAAACAGGACAGAGATGTGGAACTTGGCTCAACATAAAACAAAACATATTCCACTCATTGTAAAGAAGTGAGTTAACACTAATCAGTACATGAAATAATCTGGATGATATTGTGATACATTTTGGCAAATTGGTAAGTGTACTTTAAATTGCACTTTCGAGTATTTGAGGAGGAAACTAATACATGTCCCAAACCAAATCATGCCCAAGTACTCAGAGGCCCTTATGTTCCACAGCCTTCACTCATGTAATAATAATAATAGTGTACATTTAAAACACACCATGTCTGTCACAAATGACACTACTGGCACCGAATTATCGAATCTGGTGTACATGTAGTGGCGATTATTACCAATGATTTTATGAGACGAAGTGACCATAATCAGATAATACAACACCTTGAAAGGGATACAAAGTGAAGTGGCGCATATTGCTGCCAGACAATGCCAGAAACACCAGGGCAAACCCCTTTTCTTTACAATAAGTGTACTGGGTCATTTCACATGCATTACACAATACACAAATTCATCTTTTTATTTGAAAGTGCAGGTGCTAGCGTTGACCTGTTCCATAACACGTGATGCATATAAACACCCAACCCAGGAGGACATATCTTACAAAACTGGCAAATGCTCCACAGTGGTATTCAAAAAGCACAATACACACATCAAGTCCTCTACTCTAGAAGTATTGTTGCTGGTATCATGGTACTACATGGTACTCATGGTACCTCCATGGTACTACAAACCAGTACAAACATTTATGGCATTGCAATGTGCAACCTCAAAATGAATACATATACTTGAGTTACTTTTTCAGTGGATTGCGGTTGTGGTATACACATTGTTTAAAACAGGGACTAAATTACTCATCTCAATTTTCAACTACGAACTAAAAAAAAGGTTTGTTAAATAAACGAGGAAAAAAATACGCTTCCACAATCAAAAGTTATGAGTTGGATTGTCAACAAACTGTGGTAGCTGACTCTCCAAATGATGAGCTAAGAAACATCATCTTCAATTGTTAAGAAATGTTAAGTTTAACTTCAAGATCCACAGCAAACCCTCCACATCAAACCTCAAGTTGTAGTTTTTTTTTGTATCTTGGTCTTGTGCAATGTACCCCGGTGATATGAAGTGAAACATAAATGTTTGTACAGTATACACTGACTTACATGTATGGACAGGGGAATCCAACAAAGTTGTTTCAGAACACGATTAAGTTTTTCCAATGATCACTGTTTTGCACTATGTACAAATTACAGCCAAACAAAAACAAGTGTGTGAACAATAATTATGATGAACTCCCTTCCCAACAACACCACAACATTTCCCAGCTGGTCATGAAAATAATGCCCCACACACCATGCAATGTTAGTCTGACCATGGTCTGGTCATCTGACTTACCTTTCACATTTATTGGATGCACTGACATAATTATTGTCCAGATGGTACATGTAGGTTGCACCCCCTACAGATAAAATAACAACCTATGATGGTCAAAGAACTAAATTTACTTTGGTCACAATGCACTGGGCCAGATCGAGTTGTGTCAGCTTAATTTGTACCAACATCAATCCAAAAACTAAGTTGACCAATTAAAGTTAAACTTCTATGCTCCTCCAGTTATTACCAAATCCATTTAGAAATTTAACAATATAAATGTAACTGTCACTGTGATATGTAACACGTCTGTTAGACCATGGGTTGACAGACTTTTGTTCACCACCCCAATGTTTGGCCGTATCTATGTACACAGGTGAAGATGGCTATGTACGTACAATGTAACACACTGCAAGTCCTTGATGTATGGTCCCAAGAGCAACAGTGCTATTCATTGGCTAATCAATAACCATCCTCCCCTGATAACCCACACTGCACCTTCGTGGGAGGTTTAAAGCCTGGTGATGATGCAACATTTATTAAAAACCAACATTAATGTTTCAGTCCATTTCAAAAAGTACAGGACAAAAACACATGAAACCCAAAGTTAAAGATGCACTACAGAATTGGTATTCATCAATTCTTTTTTAAGTATCAGTCTCAGTATCAGTCTGAAAGCTTTAATTTCTTTGAATCATTTCACTGTGGAGAAATTTGGGATAGGAAACCCAATTGATCGTGAACCCTAGTGAACAATTACAAAATTAATTTTGGGATGAACAGTTTAAAAAAAACAAAAAACAAACAAACAAAAAAACAGCTTTTTAGAAAATGTTTTCTAGGATGGAAAGGTTGACTACATTGTCAATAGTTTGGATTATCAGATAACAAAAATAATAAAAAAACAAAAACAAATCATGTTTGAAAAATGTTTTCCCCAGATCTTTAATCCCTGTCTGAGTACGGGTAGAGGATCCCTGAATCCATGGTGAAGTGTCTATGATCCATCCATAGTCTAAAATCACTCAGCCCACATTCCCCAGGCACCTTTGACCCTTACACACTTATGAGAAGATCCCTACTGATTAAATACCTGGAAACCAGGCTGTTATATAACGTCTCTCCACATTATAATAGCCAACCATTGGTGTTTTAACCTTCCTCTATTATAATGTAGACAGTGTAAATGTACATATAGACCATGTTACCTGTGACATCACATGTTTACAAAAGAGCCACAGAACCTGGACTTCCTGCAGGCAGGATTTGTACACGGCTCAATGGGAAAATACTTTAAATCTTTCATTTTATGGAGATTGCACTGTCCGATTGTCATCAACTTTGGATATGAAGGAAAGGGGCACATCTCACAACTAGTTCAGCTCTCATTTTAATAGCCATTGAATTTATGTGGAAATTATGATACAAAATGTAAAATTTCTCATATGTCCCATGCAGTATCTTGCCTGCCAGTAATTGCCCTGGAATGTACAAGGTCACTCTTTTGTAAACAAGGGTCACATGGTCTATACTGTACCATGAAAAACAAGCTTTATTTGTAGACAGACATTGTCGACACAGGCTTGAAACCAAACTGTTCAACTTTGAACTTGAAATGTGCATATTTCAAATTTCATACTTATTTTTTGTTGGCCCATAAAAAAGGAAATTTGTTTAATTTATAACATAGGCCTACATAACAGCAAGATAGATGATAAAAATAACCAATTATTAATACAAACAAGCAATTCTTCAGTTAAAAAGGCTATTTCTCAAAAAATTACGGTAGTTCAAAATAGACACATACATCTGAAAAAATAAAAAAATCTACAAAGTTGACATGACTATAGCAGGACAGTAAATTGTGGGATGTTAAAATTAACATGTTAACACCGATGCTGGTCATTTAAAAAAAATGTATCAATTATGGGACATATGAGTTAAATAAAATCTGGTTGGTCTGGTCCTTATGGACTACTGTACATGTACATGTAACATCTTCTACATGTACCAATTCCAAGCATTTTAAATTAATTGTTGAGGGGATGATCAAAATTGGTATTTCCACATGAGGATATCGTTATTATCCTCACATTATCACATAGTTATGTCCTTGCTGGGTGCTCACATCAACAACAGTCCAATGCAGTGATGCAACACAAGTGGACAACACTGATGCATCACTGCATGCACTGGACTAGTGGCAAGTGTTATGTGATTGGGCCAGCACTTTTGTCATTCATATCAGATTGTTGACCCATTCAGTATTCATGTCTGTCCAGTCCACTGTGTAAACATAGGATTACATTTTTGCTTGGTCACACCATAGAGCTTAGAGCAAGGATAGAGCAAGGATAGACTGGTTCCCGGTCCCTACATCATTTACGTTCTGACTGAATATAGGGACCAGTAGCGGGTAATGAAAATTAGCATACACCTGGCAGAACTCTATGCTAATTATAATTAGCATAGTTCTACGTAATCCCATAATGCAATGCAGCCTTTACACAAAACATGATGGGCACAGAGTCTCAGAATCTCCCATCATGCAGACTAACATCGTTAAGATGTTGTCTAAAGATAACTTGAATTTTGATGTTGATGGCTGGTTCACTATGTCCAGGTGAAGGGTTACGATAGACACGTGTGCTAGTTTCAAACAACATGCACACGTCACAAACGTCATCTCTAAAACTAGAAAATTATCTCTGCACCCGCGCAATTGAGGGCCTATCAAAAGCGCCATATCGCTAGTAGCTTATGGTCGTTATATACAGTCAGAGGAGAACAATGTAGGGACCGGGAACCAGTCTAAGAGCAAGGACAGAGTCTTTGTGCTTGCTCTATGAGTATAATGGTCACACAATTCTACCCCCATGGTCACACCATGATCACACCATGATCACAACCTATTAATATTGATCTTTTGAAAAAAGTTGAAAATGCAAAAACCCAACCAAATATGAACTACATGGAAGAATTTCAGAAATTTGGGGATTAAAATAATAATCATCCAGGCTGTGAGTGTACAATGAGGCAGGGACAGAGCACTGCTACAAATAAATCAGTCACAGAAACATTAAAAAACTGATATTATAGGGAAACACTGTCCTTAAGACAAATGTTCCCAATTTTTTCGGCCAAACTATAATTGCTTCAAATAGGGGCAAGAGGAACTTTATGTTTGTCCCGCAACAGATTCATTACCCCCCTTCCTGTTAGCTGTGCTGTGAAGAAACTTGCGTTTATATCTCTCCATGTCTTGTTCCTGTGCATTGGGACAGGTTTCTATCCCTTCAAAAAGTAGCCCACACCTCGAGTGGCCTTTGGGTCTTGTGATGGGTGACTTGCATAAAAAAACAATTTAAAACAATCTGGTTGCCAACATTTTTGACATGCAATGAATTCATAATGTAAAATAATGATTAAAATTCATTGACAAGCTTTTACTTTCGTTGACTAAATCCCACAGTTCATACTTGACATGAAAGCGAATGCCAAACGAATTTTGGTGATGCAACAATTCAGGTGCTGTTGTTCAATTGTGATGCAGGACAATTGGTATCGCTTTTGCAAGTCCCGTGAGGTATGAGCTAGGCTCAATATTTAGCTTCCTCCATCAAACAGCCTCAAGAATGCGTTGATCCAAAAAATCAACAAATAAAGTTTATCTTCAGTATTAGATTGAATGAGAGAGTCTTTGTTCAAATAGCAACAAGGAATCGACAAGATGACTTCATCTATAATGCATTGTACACACTAATCAAAGAATAAATGTAGACACATTTTAAAAGTTCATAATAATGAATATAAAAATTATCGACACATATTTAATTTGTCTCTTTTCTTTCAATTATAATTTTTGAGACAGTTTTCTGTACAGCTGAACTTTCAAAACTATACACAGTATTATACTGCTGTAAATGTACAGTATGATGACTTTACTTTTACTTTCATGGTTGTTTGAAATACAAGAATTGCTTAATTGATTGTTCATAAATTTGTATCCATGAATTTGTTTTACGTCAACAAATAAATTTGGTAGATTCATACAGTTTTGGTAAACGTCACATGGTCAGACAGGATGGGTTGTAAAATCAACAGTGGAATAACTTACAGATGACTGATATTTTTTACAACATCCTTTGATTTCAATAATGGTAGGAATACAGATTTGAATCGTTCTTGATCCTCTGGGTATTTTTAGAGAATTAGAAGGTTTAAACACATAACATAGTCTCATGGACACACAATTTTGGACATAACGTATGTTATGTACCTTACAATTTCAATAGAGCCCTATAATTTCTTAAGTAATCAGATGACGTCTTACTTCTGGCCTGTCCAGTATGCATAATTTCTTCAAGGATAAAGAAATAACCTGTGGGTGGGAAAAAAATTGTTTGTTCAACTTTGAAAGCACTGAGGAAATTATGTCTGTCCTCATGACAAACATTGCAATCTTAAAGATTATCTCCATCAGTTTCTTGAAGACTCGTAACATTGTCTTAACGCTTTTTTCAGTGCAAGCCTCAAATGCTTTTGAATGAACACAGCAAACCTAATCAGCAAAATACTTTATTTTATTATCACTATACTGTAAAGCCTAAAAATGTCCCCCGGTTAGCTACACATTTACTGTGGGTAGACCTATTTTCATTTGGGAAATTTCTGTTTTAGTTCTCTTCAGAAACTTGAACACTGCAATTATTTGATCCCATTCATCATACAGTCTGATCTCATGAGTGACCATTAACCTATATTCACTCCTCTTACACGTACATTTCCTGTCATCCTAAAGCCCAACCTGACAGGAACCTCAATTATCTGAAAACCCACCATCTGCACAACAAACAATCTTATCAGCCAGGTCTATTTTTAATAATTACCTCATCAGCAGGTGTACATGTATGCAGTACAAACAGGTTTTTAAACCCCGGTCATAAACTATACCTACCCATATATGGACATAAACCCAAGTCCCGCCAATTCATTCATGACCAATCAACTCCCAAGATTACAGGGGGGGGGGGTGCCATACAATACAATAACATATTGTTGTTGGATAACTGGAAATTTTTAACATGATTAATGAATGGTTGAACTATCAGTGTGCGACCACTAACATTTAAAAACGAGCTCCAATTAGACATTGTATTAGTGTAACATAAATTTGGCAGTAACTTCAAGATTGGAGAATTTACATGAATTGTTGGTTGAATTTTGGGGACAAAATCCACAAGACCGCAGGGCTTGCAGCTAATATTTTTTACTGGACCAGAAATGTTGTTACAAGACAAAAATCAAAATGAGAAAAAAAATGTCTACACAGTGTCACAATTAAACAGTAGTTATTTGAACAAGTAATATGACAACATTCTAATAATTTGTCATACTATGGGTAATACTTTCATACTCAACAAAATTGAAAGATACTAATTGGACTCAAATTCAACAATTAAACCAAAACATGTTACAATTAAAGATGAGGTGAGGTTTTATTATTCAAAACACAAGACCGCCAGACTTGTCTGGTCGTAAGTTTACTGGCCCGATCCTAAAAACACTGGCCTTGGTTCAAGAGTAAATTGCAAGCCCTGAATTTGATCACTTCCACCAGCAGTCCAACACACAGATTCACAGAATTAATTTCTGAAACCATGCCTGCGACTTTTTATGTAGAGCATTATTTTGAAACTTTCCCTGTTTTTTTATCTTAGAGTACTAATTGTCAAGTTCTCTTATTTAGAAGATGAAGTGATGTTGAACAATCTTTTTTTTTGTTCCTGTCAATCCTATCCCATTTGTTGAAAACATTCATTATACAGGGTGAAAATGTGCTGAGATTATCATGTATGGTGTCAAGCTATAAGCTAGCACACCTATCCCTATTTCACAATCTGGAGGGCCTATACAGTCCCACTGAATCCATTTAAGGAAGTTGTGCAATTCTCTCCCCACCTCCTGATTTTCTTGAGGTGAGTTGACAAGTGGACATTTAATTCCTTTTGAAATCTTTGATGCCATTGTAAGACTCAAGTTTCTCTGATAACGTTGATTCAAATCCTACATGTAAGTGCGAGCAGAGTGTGGTCTGTGGATGACGAGAACTGAAGAAAGTAACACTTGAAACAACGTATGGGTCTAATCTTATTTTATTAAAAGGTGACTTGTATTATAGGCCTACAATTGTTACAGAGATGCTGGACTTACCTTGTAGATGGGAGAGGCGAGTCTCTTGCATTAAGGCATACAGAAAAGTTAAAGAAGTCGAGGCAAAGCATGAAAGTTGGGGAGATGTTTTTCATATGATTTCTTGATTTAGAAATGATGTCACACAGAACCAACAAAAGATCAGTGACATCATTTCCTGGAACAAAGTTACACGTGTAGATGATGTAGTGGTCAACAGAAGAGTCAGTTCTAAACGATAGCCTAAGAATGTCATATTGAGGTCATAGCCTAAGAATGTGTGTGATGTGTTTACTAAGAAATGGGAATGAGCTTTGAATTGACAGAGTAATGGGCCACCTGTTGATAGCGCTGTAAAATTTATATTATTGGGGGGAATACTAAACTTGAGGTAAAACTGTCCTTACACCATATTTGAGATGTTTTCCATTTTCTGCAATATCAGCAATGAATAATTACTCTCCAAACCAAGAATGGATCTACTGAGGGCGACGCTGATTTGGATTGAACTGAACTGAGATAAATACAATATTTACCATATGGATACAGGACTAAAGACAGCTGGCATAGCCAGCATTTTTTTTAGAAGGGGGGGGGGGCAAAGGGAGAGGGTAGCATAGATAATTGTACAGGGGGAATTTCAACTAAAATTGCCTGACTTATAGCAAATTTCACTGTGTCCAGAGGCTGATGGTGGCAAGCAAGGGGGAAAGATGTTCCACAGGGGAGGGGCAGCTGCTCTACATTGCCCCCCCCCCCCCCCCCGGCTACTCCACTACTTAAAGGTTTTGCAATGTGTTTTCAAAAAGACTGTTCTTTCATTGAACACATTATGACAAACCTAGGGACACACTGACAACAATGGATGTACCATAAGTGTAAAATTTGCCCATATTTGGCAAATCAAACTGAGCACAGCCATGACACCTTCATGAATAAACAGACTTTTTGTAATCTTTATCTCAGAACTGGAGACATGAAGCCCGAGTGATTACTCATGTGATTAAGCATCATGGTGAAATTGTACTCAGGCTGAGATCATGTCTGGAAGCTCTCTGTACTGTACATGACGTAACACATTTTTGCATAATAATACAATGTTGTGTGAAAGCAGACAGTTGGCTGTATATGGAGGTTTATCATGCCAGCAATGCACAGTGGACCAATATAGGCCTAATACGTACTAAAAAAGGGAGTTTGTTCAAAGTTTAACTTGTCCACCATTTTCAAATATCTTTGAGGAGAACAGTGGCATAACCAGACATTTTCAATCATTGGGGGGGGGGGGGCAAAAACACAATTTTTTATTTATTTATTCTATTTATTTATCTAGGCCTATTCATTTATTTTTTATTATTTTATATTATTAGGCCTAGTTTTTTAATATCTTTTTTTTTTTTTGTTGGGGGGGGTGGGGGGTGGGCTACTTATTGTACTGGACGAACCATTCATTTTGTGCATTTTTTAAAATCTCATTTGGGGGAAGAAGGGGCAAGGGTTCTGAGCACGGGGAGGGCCCCAGGCCCCCCCCCTTCTGTTCACGTCACTTGGGGAGAATAAATATGCCTCTCATTTTTAGAACAGTTTGCTTTGGGATTATGGCAGTGTATGGCAAATAATTTGACTTATTGATCCTCCATTAAAAAAAACATCAATCTGTGCGAGTATTATCCAAAGTGTTCTCTCTTTTAGTCTGGTATGTGTTTATGGTAATATGTTATCCTGTGATAAAGGTTCTTTTCTAAGGGTGGTTAAGCAGGCAAGAAGGATAACTGGAACTCAACTAAAAAGCCCAGAGGTAATTCACAATGACCAAGTTTGCAGTAAAGTCAACCTGATTCTGTCTGACCCGTCCCATCCCATGTATCCCAAGTTTTTACAAAGTAAAAGGGGGAATCGTCTTTTGCAACGTAAAATAAGAACACAGCGCTTCAATAAATCCTTTGTCCCAACAGCAATTCGTTTTTTTAATAACTTGAAGTAGCTGGAGCTTCGTTTTTCTTTTTTCTCATGCACTGCGGGTTTTAAATAGTCTCCTGTATTACTACTTTAAAAATTTACTATTTTAAATTTTCATATTTTTGTAGGGGTCGTTCCTTTTTAATATACTATCTGTTTCTTAATGAGTACATGTAGCTCTGTAACTTTGTCAAATCTTTTTAACATGTACATGTTTTTTGTCGTAAGATTTTAATGTATTGTTCATTACTGTATGTACCGTTTTAGTCAAGACCATTTTAATTTCCCCTTGTGGGATAATAAAGTTTTTATCTATCTATCTATCTATCTATGATTCAGATGACCCAACCAACAAGACAACATCAAAAAGGCCAAGGAAATTCTTTAAACTATCAACTTACTCTTTTTTACCTGATTTGGATGAACCATTCATTTTGTGCATTTTTTAAAATCTCATTTGGGGGAAGAAGGGGCAAGGGTTCTGAGCACGGGGAGGGCCTAAGGCCCCCCCCCCTTCTGTTCACGTCACTTGGGGAGAATAAATGTGCCTCTCATTTTTAGAAAAGTTTGCTTTGGGATTATGGCAGTGTATGGCAAATAATTTGACTTATTGATCCTCCATTAAAAAAAACATCAATCTGTGCGAGTATGATTCAGATGACCCAACCAACAAGACAACACCAAAAAGGCCAAGGAAATTCTTTATACTATCAACTTACTCTTATTTACCTGATTTTTGTTTTGTGTTAGTTCTGCGTAAAATTAAGAACTTCATATAAAATTCATGCAAAATTGAGTCAAAATTTAGTCAGAAAGAATGAGTAAGGTTTAGAATAGAGTCTTAAATAAAGACCAAGAACATTTTCCAAGTTCTATTCTATCATTCATAGGCTTATGACCGATAATGTCAAAAAAAATTAAAAGGAGTACAGCGCACCAGTTACTGGGTCTAATCTAGGCAATTTCTTTTTAATTCATCTTGTCTACACAAACCGTTAAAAGTCTGGTTTACATTAAAGGCAACATTGTTAATGTTGAATGGCCCGATTTTCACCGAAAGAACTGTTTTGAAATTTGACAATGACAGAAGATGCAGTTTCATACACAAACTTTGCATGTGTCACGCACAATTAATGCACAAAATACGACATGCAAAAATTGTACATGGCCGATGGACGTGAGATTGTAAGGATCCCGATAATAACTCATTTTTAATTAACTCACAGACATGACAGAACTGCACTCCTGCGGTGCACAGGAGGATTTTTGTGTGCAATTTACTTGAATAATTCAATTCCAATATTATGAATGAATTGCTCTCTAACTTTCTCGAATCTACAATTTTATACAAAATTAAAACTCAACAAAAAGACAACAAAAAAGGCTTACCTGTGCAAGCTATCTATCTATTCGAATTCCTTGCCAGAACAATACTGCCACAACAAATGCAAAAAAGAAGACAGCGTTTAGGCCTGTAACAAACAACTCAGCAGAGTAGACTACTTTTATTTAATTTATACAGATGATTCGACAAACGATCTTTTCGTTCCAAGATGCATGAGGCCGGATGCCGTCAGTGTCACGTCGCGCGCTTGAATGCACACGATACTTTGGCCGTGTCCGAATCAAGCGACTTCGGCTACGGCTATGGCCGCTGGCTGCAACCACAACGTTGAAGAATAGGAATCCTGGGGGTTCCGGCCGTAGCCACTGCCAAAGCCATTCATTGCATAGACTTGGTTCAAGTCGGGTTTCGTGGTGATTGAGTCAGTAATAATGTGTCGGAGCTTTTTGTAACGCGCGCCCTCTAGTGTCAAATAATTACCAATCCAGTGAATTCCAGATCGCAAAACCCGACTTGGTTAATTCGCCACAGATTTACGCACAGCCAATAGGGCTAATCTACCCATTTGGGTAGCAGCCAATGAGACAGCAGCATTCGGGGAATCGGCGCGCAATATCACTATGCAGGCTGCATTGCATGGATATGCAGTGTTGTTGTTTTGTACATGGACTCATTCATTACGTTTTGGGTCAACCTTGAACACTTCAAAGAATCTAATTGTTACAGATTATTATTTATTTATTTCAATTAAGCTTCATGTTATTATACAACAACTTTACCATATGATAGTATATCCATAGATATCAATACCGATTCTTTATTGTCATAATTGTATGTAACTTGGTAGAGATAAATTGACAACACCCGCTTTAAAAATGAACGAGTCGTTGAAAACTAAACTGATTTCATTGGTCAGCAGCGGGCGCGTTCGTTACATATTCAAGTTATTGCATATGCATTATGAATAACTACATATCACGCAGGGGGGTGCCTCCTGGCAAATTCATCAAGTCGTACTTTCGATAGCAGAGTTGATTGACACATTCCCGGCGAGTGAGGGCGCACAACAAAGCGCTGAAATAAAGCCGCGATAGGGTGATCGTGATGGACAAGGACTAGACGAAAGTATGACTTGGGTCAAGTCTATTCATTGCACGGCCTTTCTTATCAAAATAGATACCTAAACTTAAACAAGTCCAACGACCAACGATCACCAACGACCGGCCCTACTTAATGCCGTTTTCGAAACTACGGCTTGAGCTCCGGCTTGAGCTCCGTCCGCCCCTTTGAAGCCCGTAATGAAAGCGCACGTTCGCTATAAAAGTAACCGACGGAGCCTAAGCCTAAGCCGTAATTTCGAAAACGGCCCTATAATAGTGTCCCATATTGAAAATTGAATAGACTTAAACAAGTCCATTGTAAACAGTCCACCCTGGCAACGGACAAGATGGCGGAAGAAAAAAGTGAAAAACGACTTTCAGTTGCGGCAATGACATCCCAAGAACTAGCCAAACTTGCACTTGAGGATGCGATGCTTGCGGAACACTCTAGTGGAGAGGATTCTTCAGGAGATGATGACGATGATATTCGGTATAGTACTTACTTGCTTGATACAGAACTAAATCTTCATGCTGTTCAGTTTCCGGACAATAGCTATTACTTAGTACTTATTAGCTGATTCGATGTGATACGGCCTAGGCCTATGTATACGATTCAAATAAATGTCACAATGGGCTGGCATGCTAGGTTTAATGCCAATATGCCAGATAGGTGGAGGTTAAACTTAAATTTTGTCAATGTTTGTGTGAATGATCACAGTCATGCATCCACATATCCATCATTCCAGGAATCATGCGGATCAAATCTAACCAAACAATTGAAATGTTGTTTGTAATGAATGTTTTTTTTTATCCGATGGCGATGCCGATGATCGTAACCCTCCATCATGATTCATATCCATCCTCCTGGTTCAATTACCGCAACTACTTTTTTGGTTGAATGATTTACAATTTTAGGTTTACATATTTATTATAAATTGAAGTTTGATTGAATTTGAATGTGTGGTTCTTGCCTTGGCCTTGCCTTGCCTTGCCTAGACTACGTTCATCCAATGTCGGATGTAGCCCTCTTCATGTTCCTTCCATGTCTTCCTGTCTTTTGTCATCCTTGTCCAGGTAACACCGAGATGGGATTCAATGTCATCTCTCCACCTCTTCTTTTGTCTTCCTCGCCTTCTTTTCCCAGTTCTTGGTTGCCAATTCATGGTTTTTTGGGTCGATCTATTGTCATTTCCCCGTGCCACACGTCCCGCCCATCTCCATTTTGCCTCTTTGATTTTTTCATTTATGTCCTTGATTCCTGTTTTCTTTCTTATTTCACTGCATTTTATTTTGTCCCGGATAGAAAGATGCAACATTCTTCTTTCCATTGCTCTTTGTGCCGTTCGTAATTTGATTTCTAGATATGTGGTTGTCGTCCATGTCTCTGAATCGTAAGTCATCATTGGCAGCACGCACTGGTTGTATATTTGCCTTTTTGGTTCTAATACTGTGTGGTTCTAATACTAATTAAATTAATTAATACTAATACTTAGGCCTATGTCTAATCTAAGTCGTAAGAAAGAAATGAAGGGAATAGACCCACTCGATGTTTTGAACAGTAGTGCTCAGTCTGTTAATGTTGTAAACAAACGGAGTATACTGTTCAAAACATTGAGTAAACCCCCGGTTCTTCTCAGAACCGCCCACTCACTATAAAGACTAAAAGAGATTTAATCCATGGTATCGCCGCATGGAATTATAAACTCTTAACCAATTAGTATGCGCGCTGGCCGTATCAGATCTACGGCCAGCATGCTCGGGTGTGCGGTAGCTGGGTGAGAATTCAAAAGTCCATGTACAGCCACAGGACTGCTATGATCGTGACGACAGTCCCCTTTTTAACTTGGTTTTAAATTTCTTTTCGAAAAGCATTTGTTTTGTACTAAGTGGCAGATTGTTTACCATATAAGGCTTATATTATTCGAATACTTTTTAGGCCGTCCATTGCAGATCAGCAGAAAGTTGGATTCTTCAGTCAGGATAGAGCTACTCAGACGGAGAGATCAGACATTGTTAACCTTAAAGAAATGACCCAGGATATTCAAAATCTACTCAAGGTTAGTATTGGAGAGAAAATGTCTTACACAGGAAAACCTGTAAAGTCACTCCAATTTGAAACATACTTTTAAAAATTTGCAGCAAGTTTATTGTGAGCAGTTTTGGGTTAAGCTTTTTATAGCTTTCCACAGCAGAAAAACAAATGCCGGTTAGTGGTTTGATAATATTATATTTCTGGTTTATTCAAAATTAAATTGAAACAAGTGGCCCAAAGGCCAAAAGAGTTTCAATGTACAAAGTGTGAAAAACAATTACCAAAGTGGCAAAAATAAATTGTACGAATTGCACAGGTTCACAAAGAATAAAAAACAAGAATTCTAAATGCGACTGCTCGAAAGTTAAACTATTATTAAAAACCAGCTGAATTGATCCACAAATCCCTGATAAAAAAATATGTGAACTTAAATTTTTTCATACCAGAATATTTAGACTATTTAATTCAGTCATGAGTGTTGTTTATAGCTTAGAAGTGTGTTTTTCAAGTAAAATGTTAATTCTTACAAAAAAGACACTTTGATTTCTTTCTTATTTCAGGAATCTCAAAGATTAAAAAGAGAGTTAGCAGTAACAAAACAAGTGATGCAAGCAGACTATGAGAACAAACTGCAGGAGAAGACTCTAGATATGTATGTTAGAATCAATGAAAGAGTTGAAGAGCTACAAAAGATGCATACTGAGGTACAGTCCAGTCATTTACTTTGACAATTTTGGATCGTAAGCCACCAACATTTGTACTAATGTTTTATTTATTTATTTTGTTCTCTCTTCTGTTGCAGAGAGTGGAAGTAGTTCGTCGAAGCTTTCGTCAACAAATGGCTGATGCTATTGTCAAGCTCAACAATGATTGGAAGGTAGTTTTTTTAATGTTTTTTTTTATGCAAATCGCTCATTAAAAGACCCAAAGGCCACTTGAGGTGTGGGCTACTTTTTTGAAGGGATAGAAACCTGCCCCAATGCGCCGAAACAAGACATGGAGAAATATAATCGCAAGTCTCTTCACAGCACTGCTAAGAACAAGGAGGGGTAAATGAATCCGTTGCGAGACAAATGGTACTGCCTCTTCCCCTATTTGAAGCAATTATAATTAAGTGTTTTGCTCGAGGACACAAGTGTCATGACCGGGATTCGAACCCACATCCTGATGACTTAGCCACCAGGGCCCAATTTCATAGAGCTGCTTAACGGCCGATTTTGTGCTTAATGGGCGTGTTAAACAGATTTTCTATTTCATAGCCTCCGTTAAGCACGATTTTTTGCTTAACGCGGTAAGCAACCAAAAAGCAGTCTTAAACACTCGTTTTTGTGCTTAAGCAAGTCATGTTGTGTCAAAATGGCCGCTATAATTCAGAGGAGAGTCACAGTATTGTCATGATAATCAATGTAATTATCCTGTTAATAGACTAGTGTTCTCAAAAGGCATGGCTGGAAAATTACCCTGAATTACAGTAAAGACATGAATTTAACAACAGTTATATTTCATACGGTGTGAACGTTTTGCCAAAGCAAATCAAACTTGGGAAAAATAACGTCGTTAACTTCGCAATACTGTAGAATAGAAATGGAACGGACATGACTACCCCTTTTTTTGTTATGACTCACCTTGATCTTTAAGATAAATAAGAAATATGACGAAAGAAATGTCCTTTATGATCCATTCAGAATCACAGAGTCGTTAATGTAAGTTAGCTTTATACTAGTTCAGTCCCAGTAGTCTTAAAAATGTGTACAGCAACGGTTATGAAACATCATCGGCAGCTAGTTATTTTGTTTGTAAGGTACGCGTATACTGCACGTAAACATGTTCACAAGCACGTACACATTGTGAAAACTTTTAGTTTTACCAAACATCTATCAAGCATTGTAACAATGTAATACAAAGTTTCATTTTGGCTGTATATCTCTTTATTATATGAACCAAAAGGGGCGATTTCTGATGTGACCCAATACCATAAGAAAACTTAGATATTTCCATCGATAATTTCCTTTTTTGTTGATTTTTTAGCCACCACTACTCCGTTGACCTCGACTGCCATTTTGTTAATTTTTTGATCGGAAGTATTTTTTGCTTAAGCAGACGGTACTTTTTTGTTGCGTGCGCAGTTTGTTTACGTGCTTAAGTTAGCAAATGCTGGTGAAATATGTTTACGCTTAAGCAAATTGGTTTGCTATAGTAAGCAGAAAATTTGCTTACCGTTAAGCAGCTCTATGAAATTGGGCCCAGAACTTGAGTCCAATGCACTAAACCACTCGGCCACGACATGTACAGTACACAATTTTAATCTTTAGGGACAACAAAAATCCTTGCAAAGTGTTTGAGTTCAGGTGTATTATTTCACTAGTAATCACTGAAAATTTCATTTAAATGTTTGATTCTTACACCAAGTTTCCACCAAGTGAAATTTCATCTTTCCATTCAGTCATGTTATTTTCTCTCGTATCTCAATCTTACAACTTTTCTCAATTCATCCTCCTTTTTAGACTCATGCAGGGCTGAAAATGCAAGTTGAACAGAAGCGGCTATCAAACAAAAATGACCAGATTGGGGAGGACTACCAGAAGCTACAGCAGCAGGTTGCACAGCAGGAAGGTATCATTGACATGCTACGTATGCAGGTTGCACAAATAGCGCAGGTAAACTGGACTTCATTGTACCCGGAAACTTGCTGTGTGAATTTACTGCCATTAGTGACGATTGATATTCATATGAAAATTGATTAAGAATGAAATCAACTAATATATGAAAAATGGTTTCTTTAACCTGTTGGCGCAGGCTGACGTGTATCCACGAAAGTATGTTTCAAGCCAACAAACGGGCGACATTGAAATGCCATTGTTGTAAAATCAGAATACTAGAACAAAGGTCGCCCTGACATTACACTGCTGAGGGTGCACATAGCACGCACATGCCGTCTCATGCTTTGTTTCACCCACACAAAGAGCAAACTTGGTTTTCAATATTCTGCCGATTTTTGGATATTGTTCAGTGGTTTTTGTGTAGTCCCCGTTTCCAGACCTTCGTCCTTTTGTTTCAAGAAGAGGATTACGAGGCGTCAAGAGGCTTCCACCATTGTTTATTCATTGTATTTTGGCTCAATGGAGGTAAGTCAGAGTGAACCAGGGATCCAGCCATGGTTCCAGGTTCAGTACCAATCCTATGCTGTAGCACACAGCCAAGGTTTTGCAATTCACGGTGCATGAATTTGACAGTTTCTTGGTAGAGAAACAAAAGCCCCCTGTGCAATAAAGAGAATCGTTGTTCTCTTGGTTTTGTCAAGTCAAGATTTCTTTGTGCCAGCGTTACTCGCCCCAAAAAATGATTCTGGCAATTCTAAGAAAATAATCCCATCAGGCTGGATGAGAAAAAGTGGAAGAATCCCGGCAACTGGTTGAAGTTGTAAACTCATTTGTAATTTTAATGAATGGCTCTTTACATCGTAAAAATTTTTGTTATTGTTTAATAAAAGATTAATTGATAAAAATATATTTAATAACAGATGCAGTAATAGATTAATAGATGCAATAATTAACTGTAATGCTTAGGAGCCAAGGAGTGAGGCGTCAACACCCAGTGCTGTGTATGAAGTTGAACACCTCCGAGATGAGATGGGCACATTGCAGCAGAGAATTGACTCCATGGAGGAAGCAATGGATATCAAAGATGATCAAATAGAAGAACTGAGTAAGTTTCCCTTACAATGTTTTGTTACAAACACCACAAGTCTCTTCAATAGAGCAGGTTCCAAAGTAAGTGCATAGCCACAAGAGGGCGCTATAGAGGTGCAAAGGGGGGCGATGACAATTTATTTCACCCATGTCACATCACTAATCCAGGGGGTTTCTCAAAATGTTGGATGCTATCAGAATGACAAAAGTATCCAGAGGCATTGCAAAAATAAACTAGTTTTATCCACAAGCTCATGGAGAAATCTCCTATAAGTTTAACATTAACAAGCAATGCAATATACGTGGTTTCAATATCCAACAATTTGCATGTCGTCGACCCATATGCGGATTCATATGTGTGTAAAGCCATGTGCGCATATTTTGTATTACGCAATGAAATGAACGCTGAGCACATAGTGCATGTATTGCTATTGCACGGATGGCGTAAATCACTTTGCGTACTCAATATAATAAGCACTACGTACACATGGATTCCCAGCCTGCGCACTTTGGTATCCCCCTCTCTTCCTTGAAGTAAGCCAGTGTCCAAATTAATTGTTTCAAGATGTCTGATCTGTATTTACTATGCTTAATCAGTCCTTGTAAAGCAAATAACTACAGCCATAGACTACTATGCTCAATATGGGTACAGCTTTGTTTTGCCGTTCATATTTTATAACAACTTTAAATCTTTAAACTATTGATAGATGATAGCTCACTTCATAAATTCCTCAAATAGATGTAACTTTTATCGTTTATTTTTCGGTAAACAGACAAAGAAGTGAGCAAAACGACCAAGGAGCTTGAAAAGGAGAGAATACAAGTCAAACAGGTAAAGTTGTCATCCTAACTACTGTGATTAGTAAGTTCATCCTTGTTTTGCTGCCGAGTGGAGAATACACAAATTTTACTTGTACAGTGGTGTGTCGCGGAGTTATATAATAGAACTAGAGGGTGCACTCGATATGCCACGCACGGAACTCCACTGACTCACCATGGGCGAAAATCCCTATGGGCAAATTGCATACGAACACTTAGAAAATGGCTGCTGTGTGAACGGATGAGTAACCAGTGTAAATGAATGGTCTGCGCCATTTTCTCAATGGTCAAAAAATGCTCCTTGTCGGGTCGTGTCGCATGGTTTGTACGCCCTCTAGTTCTTATATATAACTCTATGGTCGTGGTTGAGCAGTTAAGCGCACCAGACTCAAGCTTTGGTG
Source organism: Marthasterias glacialis (assembly GCA_911728455.2). Classification (NCBI taxonomy): domain Eukaryota; kingdom Metazoa; phylum Echinodermata; class Asteroidea; order Forcipulatida; family Asteriidae; genus Marthasterias; species Marthasterias glacialis. Next base: position 5,919,824 of record OU452238.1, read on the forward strand.
TTTCTGATCAGCAGAGTGTGGTTTTTAGTCCCGGTCTTGACACTTGTGTTCTTGAGCAAGACTCTTATTATTATTGCTTTGTCCTTTGGATGGGATGTAAAGCTGTAGGTCCCATGAGTTGTGTAGTGCATGTAAAAGAACCCAGTACAGTTATTGTAAAGAGAAGGGGTTTCTGGCATTTACTGTAGCAGCAGTATGCGCCACCTCACCTTGTATCCCTTTCTTTGCAATTTTTATGGTTGCTTTGTCTCACAAAATCGTTCTTTACAATCTCCATCTGATTTGATAACTTGGCACTGGGAGTGTCATTTATGATAAACATAGCGTATGATAAAAGAACACTTATTATTATTATAAATGCTTAATTTTTACTTGTAATTGTATTGATATGGCCTTGGTTGCAGCTTCTGCATGAGTTGGAAGAAGCAAAGTCTTCTGCCCACCAAGAAATGGCTTCACTCAGAAGGAATGTAAGTATCTGTTTTGTGCCTTTTCAATTATTGTCAATGAGTTACCTCTTTAAACAACACTATTTTGATTGTCTTTGATTTACTTATAGTGGTTTTGGTTCCCTCAAAACAACTGGTGGTGTTGAGAAACCTAGGGAAATTTGATTGACATTTTCTTTCTTGAGTTAATTGGAATTTTCACAATCTGTTCTAGGCTGATAAACAACGACTTCAGATGGAGAGGGAGATGCAAGAAAAGATGTCAAAAGCTAGGGATGAGGTAAAGAAGTTAGTTTTCAATTTCACAAAACAGCCTATAATGGTTTTTAGTGGGTGTACGTTTTCATATGATTCAAATGCTCATTCAAGTCGGATAAATTGTTTAATTGGGCAGATATAACCGTAATTTCCTTTCTCCATTACTTAATAACTTTTTACTAAAAACGCTGAATGTTATAGGAATGCTGTGCTGTCTCTTTGACTGTATGTATACTTACATTATTCAAGACATACCTCTTAACCAGTAGATCCCAGATGACCTGCGCCCAATTTCATGGGGCTGCTTTCCCAGGAATTCTGCGCTTACTCTTTGCCACGGCCCATAGAAGTACGCATTTTACAGGGGGCCAAAAGCGCAGAATTCTTTGGTAAGCATTGACATGAAATTGGGTCCTGTATACACCCAAATATTGTCTGAGCCAGTAAACGGGTGACGTTTAATCACACCATTGTGTAAAATTGGAATACTGGAACAAAGGGCACCTGGGGTGGATTTCACAAAACTAGTTCTATCTTAGGACTAGTCCTAACTTATGACAAGTCCTATAATTTAGGACTAGTTACCCCTCCTAACTCGAGATAAGACCAGCCCTAGCGCTTTGTGAAATCCACACCTGGACATTTTGTTTCAGAGCAGAGAGACAGTATGCACTGACCGTGCAAAGCTTTGTTTCACACACACAAAGAGGACAGATGGTCTTGAGTATTTCTCAATTGTTTTACCATTATGGGGGGTTTATTGTGTAATCCCTGATTCCAGACCTTTGTCCCTTTGTTCCAAAAAGAAAATTACGAGACATTGAGAGGCTTCCACTATTGTTTATTCATTGTTTTTCTGCTCAATGGAGGTAAGTCAGAGTGAACTGGGGATCCAGCCTTGGTTCCGGATTTAGTACCAGTCCTCGGCCTTAGCTCACGACTGAGGTTTTGCAATTCACAGTGCATGTATTGTTTCAATAAAGAAAACAAAAATCCTGGTGCTATAAAGAAAATCTTTGTTTTCTTGGCTTTGTCACTAAGACAAGGTTTCTTTGTGCCAGTGGTACTCTCAAAGAAAAATGATTCCGGCAATTCCGAGAAAATAATCTTGTGGGAAGAAACGGAAGATTCCCGATAACAACTGGTTAAATGGTTATCATAAACTTTTGACAGTCCAATTGATGAGAAAGTTTCCGTCTCACTTTTCATATAAATCTTGTAATTTTCAGATTAATTCAACCAAGGAGCAGGAGCATCAAAAAGTTTGTTTCAGTTGGAAAAGTTTTTCATGAATATTCACTGTCCTCATTTATTGTCTGCAATGCTCATGAATGTTATCTGTTAAGTGTACATGTTTTTGTTTATATATTCACAATACTCATGCATATTCAGCAGTTGCCAGAGCACTGACAACCCGCACTGTCACATTATGTTTATAAAACATCGCTTTATAAAACGTGGTAGCTTTCCTACAGTTTCCCCCGAAATGAACTTTGCATAAAGCAACCTGTAAATGTTGAATGAAGTTGAATAGATTATTGTCAAACACAGAACATTCAAGCATTACATCATACGTCTGAAAAATTCCATACCATGCCAGAAAATAACGTACAATGACATGAAATGCACTTTAGGTTATTGTATTGTACCTGAACCATGTATAAGTTTTCAAAGTTAAATTATGATTAATTCATTATTTTGTTTATCACATTGTTTTGCAATTATATGTTGTTTCATTTATACTCAATCTTTTTTATTTGATACGTTTTTTTGCACATTTCGCCCTCCATTAAGCTTAGCAACATGGGTTATTTTGGCTGTGTTGTCTAGCTGAAGCTTTGAGAAGTTTAGCAATGAGCTCCTGTAACAAATGAGCCCAAGCTCAATTTCGATTTTTTTTGTATGTCTTTTTTCTACTCATGTATGTACATGCTGCTTTATAATGGATGTTAATTTATCGTTAGAAGTTAATTTTTGCATCAGGGATAAAGAATATTATTTGCTTTGTTTTTTTACCCATACGCCGATGTGTGTTAAGCAAGCACTGCATACTCAGTACTTTCCCAAGTCCTGTGAAAAAAAATCCACAGGCATATTCCTCTGGTGGGATTCGAACCCATGACCCCCGCCATTCTAGACCAGATGTCTTACCAACTAGACTACCGAGATTACCCGGCAGTTAGAGGCAGTTTGAATCCTATTAGCAGCGGGTACCGCAACCATTATAATAGGTATTAATTTTGGCATATGGGATAAAGAATAATATTATTTGTTTTTTACCCGTATGCCGATGTGTGTTAAGCACTGTATACTCAATACTTTCCTGAGTTCTGTAAAAAAAAATTCACAGGCATCTTCCTCATACTGCTTATTGTCACAAGTCATAATGGCATTTTTTATATTTGACTGTAATGAATATTTTGTTGTCCAAGACTGTTTGAAGAAATTGCAGCCTTTGACTTCATAATCTGCTTCTATGTCGTAATGCAATGAGTATGCGGTTTACCATTCATTGAATCATGTGCAAAATACAAAAGAAAATGCTTCATGTGGACATTTTGTGGACGTTTTCAATTTTTAACTGAGCCAAAATTATTCAAGTTACCAATTAGTGATGGTGATTGAAATTTTGGGTTGATATTTTTGAAATACTTGTTTAACAGATGGTTGGCATTGCTCGTAAACACGCTAAAGAACAACAGCAACAAGAAGAAGAGAGATTGAGACTGTTGGAAGAACAACGCAAGACAGCACAAGCTCTCCAAAAGAAGGTATGGAGTCCTTAAAGATGACCTTAAAATGAAATTAACATTATTGGGTTTTTTTTTGTTATAGAAAGGTAAACAAATGCAAAGTGATTACATACATATGATTAAAACTAAAAAAAATTTAAAAAAAAAACCCAAAACATTTTGCTGGGCAACAACGCTGAGTTTCACACAAAAGAACTTAAGCACCTAGGAATGAAAACAGCACTGTGACGTCACACCACAGGAACTGGTACTTCAGTGTTGATTTCATGTTGTCTTTTTATGGGTCTTTGCTGGGAACCACGCAGGGCACCACCAATGGCGGGTAAAAACACTAGTTTAAAAATCAAGGTGGGGGGAGGGTAGTTTTTCGGATCAAATTTCAACCCAATTACAGGGAGGAAAACTTCACACTTATGATCAAACAATATCTAAGCACAAAATAAACAAGGATAAATACTCAAATTAGTTTCAGTGGTTTTGTTCAAGTTGGTCTTTAAAATATTACACGGTGGAGACCAGTGCCCAATTTCATGGCACTGGTTACCACAGAATTCTGGGCTTGCGACGCACTTTAAAAGCGTGTGATTCTATGGGGCATAAGCGCAAAATCCCGCAGTAAGCAGTGCCATGATATTGGGCCCTCATAACCAGCTTCCTATGTTGGGGAACTTTTAACTTTGACCCTTGTAGTTTAACTGTTTACAAATTTATTAAGGATACATACATTTGAGCATTTCTGTGTCCACGTTCATACTTAGCTCTTTCACTACGGAATAAAATGTGCAGCTGTGATGGAATTGTTTAACATTTTGTTTATTTCGAGCTGCTGGCAGCGGCTCTTCGGCATATGAAGTGATTCACCGAGCCGCTGTGAGTGGCGTGCCGTAGTGAAAAAGTTAAATCAAGCATGAATCACACAACACCAATGTTGTCATGATAAATAGAGACTCATGATTTTTATTTCTGCCATTAATAAACACAGGAACGAGAGAGTGCATTAGTTGCGTCAAAAAGTGACACGGACCTCTCAAAATTGAAGAAGATTGAAATCTTCCTGAAGCTAGAAGTAGAGCGGTGAGATTTCTATTTTAATCGTGTTTCTGTTTTTACAGTTGGAGACTTTCTCTCAATTGCCATATTGTTTTATTTTCAATCTTTTCACTTTATGCGCATAAAGTTATTTTGCTCTGAACATTTCTATTTTTTGTGCACAACTTGTCAATTCTTTTTAACAAAGTCTCTGCTAAAAATCTTTAACTTCATTTACAGTTTAAAATTATTCTCTGTTAAATGAAAAGTGCATTTTATTTGTTTCTTATAATATATAATTTGTACAGGTTGAAGAAAGAACTTGCCAGAACAACTAAAATGTGGGAAAAGAAATTTGCCATTCTGCAAAAAAGGTTTGTTTGCAGTCACCATCACTTTACATTATAAAATTCTGCATTAAAAAATATTGTTCTATAAAGTAAAAGGGACAAACCTTATGGAAGGGAAAAATACAAATACCTGAAGTGAGTAAAATATCAAGCACTTGTGGAATGTCGTGGCCGAGTGGTCTTGTCCGCCGAACTTAAGTTCTGTAGTTTATAGATGGGTTCTGTAGTTTATAGAATATGGATTTGAATCTCGGCCTGGCCAGTTGTGACACTTGTGTCCTTGAGCAAGACATTTTGCCACAATTGCTTTGTCCTTCGGATGGGACGTTAAGCCATAGGTTCCGTGTACTAGGATGGATGGTACACGTTAAAGAACCCAGAACACTTATCGTGGAAGAGTAGGGGTTTACCCCGGTGTTTCTGGTTCAGATAGCAAGCATCATTATCTACAGGTTTTCTCAGGCTTTAATTAAGTAATTAAGTTCGCTATTGAGGCGTCCTTGGTTTCATTACCAGAAACTAACAATAATAACTACCTTTGCTGCCTTCTGCCTTGTGTTGTATATTTATTGTGTTTTTATCAACTGCACAGTTTATATGCCCTGAAGGATGAGAGCTTTGTGAGGCAAACATTGCAGAAACAAGCAGCAACACTCCACCATGCATCAGTGTCATATGCTGTAAGTATCACTTGGCCTTGGTCATCTCAGTTTGCACCTAAACGTTTAAATAGTTTTTGGGCAGGGCAGAGTGAGATGCCGTTAAACCTTCATCTGTCATTTTCTGAGGTGATTTTATGTTTGTGGGGGGCCTGGGATAGTCCATGTCTTCAAATAACAGTGATGACAAGCAGCACTGATTTGACAAAAAGGTGAATTCAGAAAATGAGTTGGTCTGTGTTAGTTCGTACATCACCACGGCTCATCTATATTGTGTTTTTATTTTTAGGCTGATGCACCTCTTGGGGTAATGCCAAGCAGCCAGCCTACCAATACACCTAGGAAACAACATCCGCCTCTGGTAAGCAAGGGAACAATTCCTGTACTTTCATTCGCATTGTTTGTACATGTGTACAAGATTTTGTAATGCATACATTACAGCTTTTGAATTGTTTGGTGATAACTGCCTTTGTACATCCATGGTTTTATTCAGCCTGGTATTGGTCAGATGTCTAAGACGAGAGACCCCAGACTTGACCTGATCTCACCATTTACTGTATCCCCACCAGCAGGCCGAGGAGTTGAGCTCTTCTCAGCTGCAGGTAGGAAGTTCATTCAATTTTTATAATAACCTAAAAATCTTTCAATTCATAGAAAACATGCTTGTGTTCTTTTTGACGCAACTAATGCACTCTCCCGTTCCTGTGTTTATTAATGGCAGAAATAAAAATCATGAGTCTCTATTTATCATGACAACATTGGTGTTGTGTAATTCATGCTTGATTTAATTTTTTCACTACGGCACGCCACTCACAGCGGCTCGGTGAATCACTTCATATGCCGAAGAGCCGCTGCCAGCGGCTTGAAATAAACAAAATGTTAAACAATTCCGTCACAGCTGTACATTAAGAAACAAAAAAGCATTGGTTAAGCATAGAAAAATCATTAAATGTGATCGCATGTACATGGGTTACCCAACATACAGATGAAAGAACTTCATAACGACATTGTTATTTACTTAAAAAGAATATTTTCCTTTCCCTTTCCCTTGCCAACTTAGCTTCACAAATTGTTGACAACGATGGTGATGACATTGATGGTGAAGATTCCTACATCGAAGGTGTCATACCACTTCCATCACCTCCACCAAAGTAAGTGCAAAATGATCCTACTCTTTAATAATCCCACTCTTGGAGTAGACTTTCAGACCGAACAGATTTTGGCTTGAAAAATAACTGAAATTATAATAATACCAAACACACAGGTCCTTGTCATTTGATTGGTGGAACACGCATCAGGTGTCATCCTTTTATAAAATTACTATTTAAATAATAGTTCCTGCCCGTTCGTGAAAAAAACAGGCAAGGTTGTGTCACGGCGGACATGGTTGCTGTCTAAATGGAGTTGTCCACGTTGTTTTTTTAAACAAATTTTCAGAGTGTGGGGTGAACGAGGAATCGTGTCTGTTTTTGTGTTTATTGTGAATATCAAATGACAAGGATCTATGTGTTATATAAAACAAATACTAAAAGCATTTTGTTCATGCATTGTCGCAAAATATAATCACAAGGTGAAATCTGGCTGTTCCATTTCAGTCGGGTTCGCCTTGTGAAATGGAATAGTCCAGATTTCACCTTGTGGTTATATTCTGTGACAATGCACTCATATGCAACCAATATTTGTACACTAATAAGTGTTTAGTGTAACTAATTGATTATCCTTTTTCTTTATTACATTTTTAAGATGGAAGCAAGATAGTCGTCCTTCAACATCTGGACAAGTGATAGTTATGCCTACAGCATAGAGACACCCTGTCATAAAAAAGCTACATCATCAGGGCCTTCTAGATAAACCTGAAACTCAAAACCACCTCTTTGGTTACCTGTGTGATGAAATAAGCTCAGTTATACATAATGTATCAAGTTATACCTCAATCTTTGTTGTCACACATGTGGGTTTCTTGTTTGATGTTTTCTACTGGACCCTCCTTAACCAAGATGACGTGTATATACTAAAATATTGTCTGAGCCAGCAAACGGGTGTCGTTTAAACACACCATTGTGTAAAAAACGGAATACTAGAACAAAGGTTGCCCGGACATTCCACTACTGAGTGGCATAGAGTACGTACATGTCGTCTAACGCTTCATTTCACCCGCACTATTGTCTAATCCCTGATTCCAGACTGTTGTCCTTTCGTTTCAAGAAGAGGATTACAAGACATCGACAGGCTTCCACTATTGTTTATTCACTATTTCGGCTCAATGGAGGTATATCAGAGCATGGAGCTATAAACGTTTTATAGCTCCATGATCAGAGTAAACCAGTGATTCAGCCCTGGTTCCAGATTTACCACAAATCCTCGGCCATAGCTCATGGCTGATGTTTTGCAATTTATGGTGCATGTATTTAACATTTTTGATAGAGAAAAAAGAAAATCCTGGCGAGATAAAAAGAATCTTTGTTCTCTTGGCTTTGTCAAGTCAAGGCTTCTTTGTGCCAGCGGTACTCTGAAAAACAAATGATCCAGCAATTCCAAGAAAATAACCCAGTCAGCAGGTGAAAAATGGAAGATTCCCAGCGGCAACTGGTTGCTCCTTCAACATTGCATTTGTAAAGGCAGAATAGTTCAGAAGCTCCAAGCCTATTTCCAAGAGGAAGAGTTTGTTTTTATACCATGTCGACATTGTAAAAAGGATGTTTTAAGCTGAACAAACCATGTCAACCTAAGAGTGATTTAACATGCCCTCTTTATGGTGTGTCATTATATTCCAACACTTTCCGTCCAAATGTATTTTTAATTTTATATTTATTTGTATCCTTGTAAATACTGTACTAAGACATAAAATTATAATTTGACAAAATGTTTAATTTTGTACAAAAGATTAGTACTGAGTTTGTAAAATATAAAATTGAGAAATTCAAGTACATGTAAATGTGTCTTGCCAGTTATTGTAAACTTTACTATCACCCCTCCCCGCCCCCCCCCCAAAAAAAAAAACCTAAGTAATCAATAGCTTGGATGATGTTTGGAGAAAAGACAATCAACACATTATAAGGCAGAAATCACTGACACATGAAGAAAGTAGTATTTCAATGTTAATTGATTTTTAATTTTATTTATAGTGCAACAAATCAACATTTCCAAAGGCAAATGGTAACGATCCAAAGACAATTTTACTTCATTTTTTCCCCCATCTTGATTCCGCACGTTGAATTACAATTCAGTAAAGCTTTGGGGAGAAAAGCCCTGTATTCAAAGAACATGAACACCGACTGTCAGGCTGCCCTGACAGTCTTTAAACTAAAGGTTTAAATACAAAAGAATATACGTTTAGTACTTAACCATTAGTCTACAGGACTTCAATTAAAAATGCAAGGCCCGATTTTCGTCATTTTTTTAATAGTATTTTTTAAACAATTTTCCTCTGAACGAGTTTTGACAGATGATGCTTTTTCAAAATGAAAAACATACAATACAAATCAATAAGCAAAATTGTACATGGCTAATGGATGTGAATTATTGTCAGGATATCGACAATTCATTTGCAGTCTTAACTTTCCTGTTTTTTTGTACATTACGTTAAATAAAAGCTTGCAACTTTCTCAAATCTATACAAATAGCTATTTAAAATTTAATTCAACAATTTTCGGGCCGCATCAGCCAAAAATCGGACCCTGCATCTTTAACACAAATCTATCATGAGTGATTCCCATTTTTCATTATCCCAAAACTTGGTTTGGTTTTGCTTTAAAGTAAAACTGGGTCTCACTTGAAACAAATTAAAACCTTGACTGACTGTCCGATATAAACTAATTCACTGACACAAACAGACAGGGCCTTAGAAAACTCCAGTGAGACACGTTTTCTCTTGCTTGTCCCTGTTAGTCATGAAATGTGATTCTTACTAGTTTCAAGCCAAACCTTTTAAAGATATTAATGTTCTTTGCTTCTCTACCACTTTCTTATTCAAACTGATGTTGCACAAAAACCAAAAACACATTTATAAGTCTTCATCAAATCACAAACAATTCTTAACAAAACCTGGTCTTGGACTTCAAAGCTCTATAACCTCATATAATAATAATTCTTCGCTTGTAATAATAAATTTCTAAGCCGAGGGATTTCCTACATAGTGGCTGATGCCCATAAGAAGTGAGCCCTCTATTGTTCCTCAGCCAGTTTTTCGGCTTTGTCTGCGACCTCTTCGATGGGACCCACCATGTTGAAAGCAATATCTGGTAGGTGGTCTTGTTCACCTGTTAAACAAACAGAAACACATTTTTTAGCCTTTGCAATAGCTACTCCAATCCTCCAGGGTGATAGTTGTGGGTTGATTTTGAGATAAGGTGCTACATATGTAGGATCAGAATTAGTTTGTGTGCTACATGAAACAGCAGCATACATGTGGAGCCGATCCAGATCTATCTACCTTTGCTTCTTACACACTAAATGAATGAATTAATCACAAGCATGTCTTGATACAAAGGCTTGACATCAGGGTCCCAAGCCTGGAATTGATATAAAGACTGGACTTGAATAGCCATAAAGTATCTTTGTGTTGAAAGATATTATCATTCATCCTGTCCCCTCACCCCAAAGAAATGAATCTTGGAAAAAAATATCACCTAAAAATTGATATCACTTACCATCCAAGATAGACTTGAATCCCTTGATGGTATCAGCAAGGGGTACCAGTTTGCCAGGGGAACCAGTAAAGACCTCAGCTACCTGGAAGGGCTGTGAGAGGAAACGACTGATCTTACGGGCGCGTGACACAGTCAGTTTATCCTCCTCTGTCAACTCATCCATACCCAAGATAGCGATGATATCCTGGAGAGATCGATAGTCCTGAAGAGTAGAGAAGAAATCCAAGATGGAGAGAGTGTTACTAAGATTGTTATAAAACGAGATGACTGAAATCTAATCCAAGAATGATCAGGACATATTTAACTTATAATCAATTCCTCATTTTTAACTAGGGCTTGAAACCATTCTAAGATAATCTCCAAAATCATCAAGTCGTCTGTCATGTTGAAATTTTGAGCTGAGAAAGCCTTACCTGAAGAATCTTCTGTACACCTCTTGCAATGGAGTAGTGCTCCTCTCCCACAACGTTAGGGTCCATGATACGAGAGGAGGAATCAAGGGGATCCACAGCTGGATAGATTCCCATCTCGGCAATACCACGGGACAGCACAGTGGTGGCATCCAAGTGAGCAAATGTAGTAGCAGGGGCGGGATCAGTCAAATCATCAGCGGGCACGTAGATGGCCTGCAGACGGAAGAAAATTAGGAATGGAATTTAAACATCTAAATCTTTTTTCCAGTATGCCCAATGTGAGGCAAGAAACATGACAAGTTGAAATTATGTGTTAACTTTAATACGAATTTGTAGTGGAGGATTGATGCAGCGAATTATGTTCCATTTAACAGTTGTAGGATCAGAATTAGTTTGTGTGCTACATGAAACAGCAGCATACATGTGGAGCCGATCCAGATCTATCTACCTTTGCTTCTTACACACTAAATGCACAAGGAAAACACAAGCATGTCTTGATACAAAGGATGATACAAAATGCTACTCTGAAAAGAAATAGTGTGTAGTTTTTTTTTTCACCTGTACTGAGGTGATGGACCCCTTCTTTGTGGTGGTGATTCTCTCCTGCATAGTACCCATGTCGGTGGCCAGAGTTGGCTGGTAACCTACAGCTGAAGGGATACGACCAAGCAGAGCAGACACCTGTCATCAAGAAAAAAAATTGCACACCAGTTAGATACTGAACATACCACTTATTTTTTTTAAGACGTATATATCCCTTGGCATCCTGCCGATTGCAACACGGTCCTTTATTGCATCTTCTAGCAATGAGCAGGGTTAGGGTTAAGAAACATGTAGGACCAGAATTAGTTTGTGTGCTGCACTTAGAGGCAGCCTACATGTGGAGCTGATCCAGAAATACTTTCCCTTTGCTACTTACACCCTTATGCACTAAAAAACACAAGCATGCCTTATTGCAAAGGTGGCTGTTGAGGAAGACCATACACTAATCCCAAAGCCGCCGTCTTTAAAATCCAATAGAAATCTACATGACCAAAGTACAGCTGGAAGTGGGCATAGTCAAGTCCCTTCAAAGTGTTTAAATCCTTACTGCATAAAGAAATTCTTACAAAGATGGCCACACCATGAGAAATATCAAATGATCAAGGAGGATTGTTTGTCCGGTCCAAGACCTTGTGTTCCGATTCTGGATGACTTACCTCTGATCCAGCCTGGGTGAACCTGAAAATGTTGTCAATGAAAAGCAGCACATCCTGACCTTCCTGGTCACGGAAATACTCTGCGACAGTCAGCCCGGTCAAGGCAACACGGGCCCTAGCACCTGGGGGCTCATTCATCTGTCCGTATACAAGTGCTACCTACATAGTTAAAACAACGGATTCTATTTAACAGAGTCCAAATAATTATTACTCATACTTCTTTTGAAACTAGAAATTCTATGTTAGCATGCAACAGTTGTAGGATCAGAATTAGTTTGTGTGCTACATGAAACAGCAGCATACATGTGGAGCCGATCCAGATTTATCTACCTTTGCTTCTTACACACTAAATGCACAAGGAAAACACAAGCATGTCTTGATACAAAGGATGGTGCAGAATGCAAACAACTATTCATTGACATGAAGACATCAAATTAATTAACCCCAACTCCCTGGGTGTTTTGCTAAAACCATACCAATAGCCAAAATCAATCAATTTTTGGACAGTCAGTATGCAACTGTACTGAATCAATCATAGCCAACCAGTGCACTTAGTACTAAAAATCCTTTCAAAATGTTCTAAAGGGGTGAAAGACCAACTCCATCAAAATCAACCAGGATTTCATATGCTTAAAGACCAAATCCATCAAAATCAACCACATGTTATAATCTGGTGGTGTACTGGATCAATCAAAATCAAGCAAAACCAGCCGACTGATTTTGATGGATTTGGTACCGTTAAGGTAAAAGTACACAATTTGTGACATGTTACATTGATATGACAAAGAAAAATTAAGTTGACATTATGCTTGCTCCACTGTTCCTAAAAAACCTGTTCTCAGATTCGTATTTTTTATTTTGTAAGTACCTTTGATGTGTCATCCTTCAGACTGATCACACCTCCCTCAATCATTTCATGGTAGAGATCGTTGCCTTCACGGGTACGCTCACCAACGCCAGCAAACACTGAGTAACCACCATGAGCCTTGGCTACATTGTTGATCAACTCCATGATAAGTACAGTCTTGCCTACACCAGCTCCTCCAAACAGACCTTGATTAATGATAAATTTTCCAAGGGTTGAATAAATAAAACTTTCCATCAGAGTTTAATGGATGCAATACCAATAACATTACACTAATTAGCTTTTGCATGGTTGAATAATTGTGTGTCCAGGTGTTTTTTGTTGTTGTGAACTTGGAAGTTGCATCAGTCAGGTTTCTCATACATCAACTTCTGTAGAATTGCAATTCTTTTTTTTTTTGCGCAACATTTATTCTACACTTACCAATCTTTCCTCCCTTGGCGTACGGTGCAAGGAGGTCAACAACCTTGATTCCAGTCACAAGAATTTCTTGAGCGACATTCATCTCTACGAACTCAGGAGCTTCTTGGTGAATAGCAGCTCTCCTGTTAGAAAAAGGGGTAAAAAGAAAGAAATCAAGTTTTGCTAAAAAAGGAGCATCAGTTCTAAGATATAAGGCTCCAACTTAAAAGCCAGCTGTTGAACATTATACTATTGTTGCACACTGTGATGGTGTCCATGGTGTTTTGTACATCATAGTGGTCACCCGAAAAGAAGCCAAGGCCATTTGGCTCCCGAGGGTGTAAAAAATCCATAAACCTCATCACACAACAATTGTTTTGTTATACCATCAGGCCTCGATCTTAAGAAAAACGGAGGCAGGCCTTGCTGGCCAAATCAGAATAATTGTACAAGGGCATGGTAGTGACCACGCAATTTTTCTGAAGGGCGTGCTGGCCAACTTGGAAGGGCATGCTGGCAAACTCGACAGGGCATGAGGCCAATGGCCTCTGTTAAGATCAAGGCCTGTACCATGGTAATAGATTGGAGGTGATGTCCTGTTGTTATCTTCCAACATTACGGTGACTAAAGTGGCTCAAGCAAAAAAGCTGCCAAACAAACTGTAAACAACAACGGCGGTCGTTACGACAGAACTATTCCTTCACTGTTCCCTATGGAAAGCTGCACAGGAACGTAAATCAATTTACCAAGTACCAGCGTAATTACAGCCTCATACCAAGGGCTATTTATAATATTATACAAGGTGGTGGAAATGACCAACAGTGGACACGATCAAGGTAATGTATCCCATAGGGTATATCACTCATGTACCCCTGAGCCATGTAAATGCGTCTTTGTTGCACATTGCGTGATTGGTTCTCGACCAATAAAGTTCAATATCTATTACAGTGATACAACAATTTCAGTTGTTTACCTTTCTGTTGGGATGGGGCCTCTCTCATCAATGGGTTCACCGATGACATTCATGATACGACCTAGTGTCTCTGGTCCAACAGGAATCCTGATTGGGGAGCCAATGTCAAGGCATTGGTCACCACGTACAAGACCCTCTGTACCATCCATAGCAATGGTTCTGCATGTGTTCTCACCTAGATAGCAGTGAATCAAATTCATTTTATTTTAACTTTGGCAGTTGGGCCGTATCTGAATTGGTGGCTACGGACTTAAATGTTGCCGAGGTTGTTGCAAAAGACGTCTTATTCTTCAATGCACGACGACATGGCGATCCAGGCATAGCCATATCCACCAATTCGGACGCTTTCTTATTTTTTACAAATGTTGTTGTTATGACTTTGGAAAGATCATCTACGCAAGTAAGATATTTATGATGAAAATTATTCAAAATAAAAAATTCAAAAATTCAAAATACAAATTTGGACATACAAAAATGTGTTCAACCTTTTTCTTTTAAAAATGAAATTTGTGGCCCTTTGGTCCACACAAGAATCATTTAAGTTATACTTCAGGTCATGTAGGACTAGATAAAGTTTGAATGCTTCACGGGCAAGTAGCATACATGTGGAGATAGTCCAACTTTTTCTACCTTTGGTTATTACACATCCACAGTTGATGATTTACAGTGGACGTGTCTTTGAACAAAGGAATATGGCTTGCAAGTGTTTTACTCTTTGCTTGCTTAACAGAAGCACCCCTTACCTAGATGCTGAGCAACTTCTAGAACTAGCCTAGAGGTACGACCTTGAACTTCTAGGGCATTAAGAATGGGTGGAAGACCCTCATCAAATTGAACATCTACGACAGCACCGATGACGGCAACAATCCTACCAACAGCCCCACTCTGGGCCTCTGTTTTGGCTTCTGCTACATAGTTGCGTCCTATAGAAAAATTGAATATAAAATAAAACACGAGTTTAAAGGATGAACTGATAATTAAAAAAGCTAAATAATGAATGCTTAAACTTAAACCCTCCTACTACTAGACCATTCAAAACCATTCCAAATTCCAACTCTCACGTTTTCCCATTGCTACTGCTGTACACATGTGGTATTATCATTTGAATAGTGTTGATATCAAGCTGTACTACCATTCAAAACCCATTCATAGCATAGAGGTAGACCCAGTAACTGGGGCGCTGTACAATGTCAACATTTTTTTTAAAGGAGTACAGCGCCCGCGTTACTGGGTCTAGCATAGAGAGCACATTGATTCACTACAGCTGTACTACCATTTGGAACGACCCTGGCATTAGCGAGGCTTTGTTAAGCTTACTTACCATTCAAATCCACTTGAGGAATCAACACTTTTTTAGTTATTTCACCATTCAAATCCACAATAGTGAATGCCAAATGGTTTCAAATGGTGCATCAACTTATTCGAAAAGGGCCAAGAGTAGGAGAGTTAAGGTAGGTTTTATGAATAATTTTTTTTCACATCCAACTTCACAAAGTCCACATATATGACATGCGACAATTAGTAGAGTATGGAAACAAATGTTTAGTAAAACTACAAAAAAGTTAGAAAAATAGACATACATAGGCCTAGACCCAGTAACTGGGACGCTGTACTCCTTTTTTTGAGATTTTGACATTATCGGTCGTACTAGCGCCCCAGTCCGTATTGTATGTGGGAACTGTGACGAAGCGGATTTTTTATGAATCTGACATCAACTACTAACGAAAAAGATTGTGTGTTTGCTGATGCCCTGGCTTGCATATTGTTTTGCCCGGTCAAGACAGGATACCAGTCTCCATAAGCCAACACGCAATCCACACTATAGAATTTTCCATTGGTCATGATTGGCCGAGCGAAGATTCAAATAGCTGGTATCCTTGTTGACTGCGCAAAACAACATGCAAGTCAGGGCATCAGCGAACACGCAATCAATTTTATTAACAGTAGCTGATGTCACGTAGTAGTTAAATGCAGATCGTAATGACTGCACTTTTAGTTGGCCTAAAAAATCTTCGATTTGGCGGACAGAAAAAAATCATGAGTACAATTAAATGCATTTTATTTCATCCATGATAGATTGATGAGAAGCCAGTAGGTGATTTTCTAGTAATTCTGTTGAGGATTTGTCGTAATTTTGACAATTTTGACAACTGATTCATAAAATTAAAAAA
The DNA here is from genome assembly GCA_911728455.2 of Marthasterias glacialis. Lineage (NCBI taxonomy): Eukaryota > Metazoa > Echinodermata > Asteroidea > Forcipulatida > Asteriidae > Marthasterias > Marthasterias glacialis. The sequence continues at coordinate 5,935,994 of OU452238.1, forward strand.
GCCGCTTCGTCACAATTCCCAAATATATCGCGGACTGGGGCGCTAGTACGACCGATTTTGTCAAAATCTCAAAAAAGGAGCACAGCGCTCAAGTTATACTGGGTCTAACAGTAACATATTGGCCTAAATCATCAAATGCCTTACATGACAAACTAACATTTAACGGGATTCCATTTAACATAAGCCTAACAAACATCCACAAAATACAACTTACAAAATACAAAAGACATGCCGACTGCTGTATTCGAACACTTTTGGGGGGACAAAAAAATGATGTTATTTTCATAAATAAATACTGTTTTTGGTAATTGTATTCAATTTCATTATACAATTGTGGAAAATATTATAAAGCCCTAACTATTCAGGAATATGCCTACACATCAAACCCGCCCAACCGCAATGCCAATGAACTGGCATTACAACCGCTGTGTGCACACAGTCAGTATGCTAAATTGCTATTTTCTCACATCTAAAAAAACTTTTTGCCGGTTGCCACACCGCCACCAACAAACTAGAATATTACGTAAAGTACTCAATATTTCCCTTGAATCTTTCTACCTACTTGAGCCATACGTTGCTGGTGCACATATTCTAGCTGTTTGGCTGACAAGACCGGCAGAAAATGCCGGTTTTGCAGCTCGAACTGCCGAGAAACAAGACTTGGCTATTCCGGACAGCATGGCGGCCATTGAAGAACAGAATGCAAGCGAGGTACCTTCGCTAAATGTCGGTAAACTCCGGAAGACCGAGCGGTTTGAGTACGTCAAACGCGTCATGGGTAAGCCAACGTGTGATTGGTCATATAAACCGGAAGGGCATTTACGTTCCAAAATCAAAACCGTTTAGTGTGTGACTGGATTGTCGTGAACAAAGGTGAGTATTTTTAAGTATTTTTAAGTATGTGCAACATCGTTTTGTCATTTTATTTTTTGCTTATATACTTTGAGTACAATGTTATAATATGTTGTGTGTAATGTTGCTACTTTAATGTGCTACTTAGGTCGACAAAATTGTAGGAAACTAGAAAAATGGCTGAACCTGATTCTTTTCAACATGTTGACATCAATGTTTTTTTAATGCCCGAGGACAACTCGACCTCTCGTTTAGCTCAGTCTCATAGTCATAGTACTGACTTAGCCCCACTAGTGGTGTGGCAAGGATTTTTGACATCGGTTGAATCCTTAGCCACACGTCCAAGCCTATCTTTTGTGCGGCTCGTCCCCCAATCCGCCGCACCGAAACCTAACGGGTGTGGCGCTGGATTTTAACCAACTAAATGTGTCAACGTACCTCTTGCTTAGCTTCCCTCCGGTACTTCGGCTGTTGAAGTTACTAACCTTATTAAGGGCAAATATTCATTTGAATTTTACTCAGAATTACTCCACACAAATAGATATCGGCTAGCGATCGAGGCCATTTTGATTACCCAGAATGCAATGCCATACGAAGTCACGGGTGGCGCAAAAGTGCAAAAACAGCTAATGAAACAGCTTTGAATACAAAATGCATGGAGTCAGAAAAAGTGCATGCACCAAATTTATGCATGACATCGGTTGTATGTGCGCATAGTTTGGTACTTGCACTTTTTCTGACTCCATTCTGAAATTGTTTTTGCACTCTCGCGCCACTCGGACTGGGAGTTTTAAGCCCGGTTCAAACTTCACAGGAAAGCGAAGGCAACGATTCAGTACGCGCTGTTTTTCAATTGTGACGCAAAAAAATTCGCTTCGCTTTCGCCATTCGCGTGAAGTATGAACCGGTCGTCTTTACGCCCTACGTACTCAATTAATTCAAATTCGATGGAGCATTGGCAGATTGGCTTCATGCTCATTCATATTTTTTTCATGGACATTATCATCATCTCAGTGGCGATGGCATTGCGTGGCTGAGCGGTCAAGCGCACCGGACTCAAGCTCTGGACTCTGTCTGCTGGAGTCTGGTGTTTTTCATCAGCAGAGCAGAGCCAGAGAGTGTGGGTTCGAGTCCCAGTCTTGACACTTTTTATGTGAAGTTGTGTCCTTATTTTTAAGCAAGAAACTTACTAATGTTAACCATACTACACTAGGGCTAAGAAGCCATATTTGTTTATGAAAGGTGATGCTGACTTGAAGTAAGGATTCTGAATGAAAGTGATAATTCATCATTATTTTAGTTTTGTTTTTTTCTTACATGAATTTGCAGGAATAGTGAGATATGATATTCTTCCTACTTCAATCTGATTCCCGACTTTTTTTTTTTTGCACTCTGAAATATCAGTAGCCCCATACATTGTGACAATACGCTGGACTACCTCCGGTTGAGGTAGTCCAGCGTATTGTCACAATGTATATATGCATGACATGTATGGGGCTAAAATATCAGCAAGGACTAGTTGTTACTAAAGGGGCTGTGTCATCATGACAAAAGTAACAGGAAATGGATCAGTCAACTCAAATGAACCCAGTTACTTTTTAATTTAATTTTTATAGGCTGTATGTCATAAACCCTGCGATGATCGTAACCCTCTAGACCCAGTAACTGGGGCGCTGTACTCCTTTTTTGAGATTTTGACATCTGTCGTGCTAGTAATAGTATGACAGATAATGTCAAAATCTCAAAAAGGAGTACAGCGCCCCAGTTACTGGGTCTAGTAACCCTTCATCCTCCCCACTTCCGGTCTCTCCGACCATCGGGAGGATGGAGGGTTACGATCATCGCAACTACATATATCCATGAAGGAAAGAAATACATAAATCTAACTTGCTTGAATCTAACCTCCAGTTAATGAGTTACATCATTCCCATACCATTACCAAATTCCATTTCTTTTGTTTTACTGTTGGGTTTACTTTCCCTCTCTTGCAGGAAACATTCCTATATGTGAGTAAATTAGTCCGAGGAAAGAGTACCAATTACAAGGTTGAATCAAAATGTCGATTGTTGCTGAATTTGACGAGATCTGCCACTACCAGTCAGTCCTGAGCAAAGGATGTGAACCAGGTACATGTATATCAATATTACATACAAGTATTCTCTAGCCTGCCGTCCCCCTACCAGAGTGCATTGCTGTACAGTTCTTAAGAAAAATGGGGGCAGGCGTTTGCTGGCCAAATCAGAAAAATTGCACAAGGGCATGCTGGCCAAGTTGGTAGTGACAGTGCAATTTTTCTGAAGGGCATGCTGGCCAACTCGACAGGACATGAGGCCAATGGCCTTGGTGGCCTCGGTTAAGATCAAGGCCTGGGTCTTCCTCTAGGTTTTCATTTTGTAAAAGAAACTTCTACAGATCACCTGACCACGGTATTCCTGCGTTCTAAATACATGTACATCAAATCTGAACACAGAGAAGAAAACACTTTAATTTCCCATGTTGGTGTCACCAGAATTGATAATTTGTCATCATGTAAATACACAGCAGCACTAAGTAATTGTGTTTTTTGTTTTCCACTCTCTTGTGAGCAGAATTCCTCAAGTTCGTAAAGAACCAAGATTCCTGTAGACGTCAATGGCTCGATGCAATGCAAAAGAGACTTCACATGCAGGAGTTTATTACCAAGGTTACAGCAGAGAAAGATGGGCTTGACGTCAAACTCAAACTTGCCAGGTTTGTATTGGTTCTAGAGATTGGCTGAAATTTGTAGTGTTCGTCCTGACTTAATCAGCCGATGGGTAGAGTCTCTGTGTTCAGTAGACCATAACTCTGTTATAACTTTCCTCGTTCAAGTTTTACAGTTTTCTTCAGCACTGACATTACTCCCTTGAATTCTGTTTTTGTTTTGTTTTTTGAATAACAAAATTCCCAAATCTCTATCAACAGGAATCAGATTGATGTTGAAATGAAAAGGCGAACAAAAGCTGAGGCAAAAACAGACCAGTTGGTAAGATTAATTTTTGTTTCTGCTTACATTTTTCCTTTGTACTGTTTTAGAAGCAATATTTTTGCTGCGCATTTATTAGCCAGAAAATGTATGAAAAAGCTGCGTTCATGCCAACTGCCAACCACCATACAAAAGGGTCATACAACAAATGCAGGCTAAAAATGTAACATGTCAGAACAACTTCAAAATCTGGCATTTGTCTTGAACAAACAGGAGCAACAAATCATGCTCATCCGAGAGCTGCTGGCCGATAACAAGATGAACCAGCTGTCTGAGAAAGAGCGTGAAAGTCTAGCATTTCTGAATGGGACTGAGCAACAGAATGGAGGTACCCCTGGAAGGAATAAACTCTCTGCTGTACATGAAACCTCTGCTGATCTTCTCTCACCGTCTGACGTAAGCTATGACCACACAGAAGAAGATTTGGATGTATCATATCTACGAGGTGGGAAGGCTTGGAGTCGATTTCCTTCCAAGAAGGTAAACATTCTAAAGATGCATTGTTTGTTGTTATCAATACTGAAGAGGCTGTGTCGTCATGATTATGGCAGGTAATGGAATAACCCAGTTACTACAAGCGCTTGCGTGCCGGCAATCACATCACAGTTTGACAAAGACGGCATCCTTTGTGATTTGACCGCAAGCGCATGCGTGTGCAGTATCTGGGTGAGAGTTCGTCTTTCCATGCACAGCCACAGGCCTGCTATAATCATGACGACACAGCCCCTTTAAAGATGTCTGGATAAATCTTCCAGCTGTAAAACCCCAAACAACTTATCTTTGTAGTAAATGATCACAAGAAGGTTTTCTTCTTTTTATCAGGCATGATAGTCTTCCTACTTCAATCTGATACTCTTGCAGAAAAAATCTTTAAAAGTCTATACTAATGTACATGTATGTATGCAGAGCTGAAAACTCTCCATGATTCTGCGGAAAGTTTCCTGAAAATAAACCAATCTTTCCATGTTCTCGTGAACAAATTTGAACATCTCCCTGATTATGGAAAGTTTTTCCCTATTATGATGAATGAAATTCTAAATATCTCCCTGATTGCTGTATGAAATCTCCCTGATTACATGATGCAAATGTTGGCAGCTCTGATGCATGTCAGCCCTGTACTCAATAAAAATGTTCCTTCTTTTTTTTAGTCAGTATCATGCCTTAGTGCCCTTGCCCTTTCAAGAACGAAGCAATCAGGCTTGCAGAAATATTAAAAGGCTATAACGCTTTTGAAATCATTAACTATATTTTGATCTTAATGTTACATTTACACCTTTTTTAAAGCTGACATTGTTGTTGTTGTTGTGGATTATGTTTATCCAGAGACCAAGTGCACCTCCTCTAGAAGATGACACACCTCCTAAGAAAATGAAAACAGCACAGTACATGACAAGCCCTCTTCACAAACAGGTATGCATGTTAATGCCATCAACAGAAAAGTCGAGAATGGAGGGGACACACAAACAAATTAGATTTTTTGTCCCCAGTTTTATGATATTTAGGCACGTGATTACTCAGGAGTTTCCCTGATTTCAGGATTTTTCCAAATCTTCTTGAGCCTTCAAATGTTTTTGAAAAAAGAAGTAAAACAGTCACCAAAGGGAGAAAGAACTAGTCCACATTGTGTCCAAACCTGTAGTTTTGTGTTTCTGGTGATGTACATGAGTCTGTAAAACTGAATGTTAAGATCTGGGAGGTTCCAGGTCCAGAATAAATGGGATCCCAGACCCACGAGCCATTGTTGAGGAATTTTCACATTTTTCTTATCTCATCCCTGAAAATTGTGAACACAGAAAACAAGGGTACGAATGTGGTACGAATGTGAATCCCTTGATAAACTTATAGTTTGGTTTGTTCTGCCATTACCAAAAGTCGCTTTTTGTGTTGGACAGGCCCTCTATGGCTGTGTTCAAAGGCTATATTGTTTACAATACCAGTTTTTGCATTTTCTTTTCCATTAAATTGAACTTTAAAAACTTTAAAAGATGAATCAAGTAAATATTTCCCCTGAGTTCTGAAATCTCTAAATCATGATAAATTGTACTTCATTTCAGGACACGTCTGTTGTAACAACCACTGTCACCGTGCCGCCAAGCGGCCCAATTGTGACGGCTACTGAGGTAGAGACAATCCCAAGGCTGGACAAGAGCTTCACCCGCCCTCCTGGACCCAGGAACCGAGGCAGACCATCCAGGGAACTACTCAAGAGTGGAAGTATGGATGAAAAGTCATTTTGCAGTTTATTTAAAATTATTTTATTTTTTTTTTAAATGTTGCTACAATATTCCGACAACATTCAAATGCTCACTGTCTAAAAATTAGTACAACTGCCTTTTTTCTGTCATAATTTTCACTGGAGATATTTGATGCTGATTTTTGCCTTTTATACACCATGTAACCTTTGTTTACAGGCAGGCGAGATACTACACTGGTCATACATTTGGTCAGGCATTTCACATAAGAACGGCGTGCAGCAGCCACGCGTTCCACAAATTTCGATTGTTAAATGAGCAATGCGGCTGTGTTAATAATTTGAACGCTTGAAGCGCCTGTAAGCCAAAATGCAATTTGCCCGTAAAGATGGCGTCTATTGGGAACTATCTATTGTATCTAGAGTAACAAAACATCCCTTACCATTATAATTTTAGGTCACAATGATTCTGATGATTCCTTCTGGGGTCTTCCAGAGAACCAACATCTCAAGGCAGCATTAAACAATGGGACAGTGACCCAACACACTGGGAGACAACCTGTCAAGGTCACTAAACAGCGACAGCATTCCTTCTGCACAAAGACCATCATTAAGCCGGAGACATGCAGACCGGTATGTGATCAAGATTATACAGTTCCTTTTTTCTAAGATTTTTTATTGTAAAACCCTAAATTCAAATTCTAAGTTTAAATCCAACAGCTGAAGAAAAAGAAAAAACAGAGAGCTTATCCGTTATTTTTAATACTAAGCTTGAAATCTGCTAGGTATAGAAGATGCTTGCAATTACTGAAATCTGAAATTTGCCTCAATATGAACTAAGTATTTCCCCCTTTGATTTTCCAGTGTGGGAAGAAAATCATAAAGTTTGGCAAGTACGCACTTAAATGCAAAGGTAAGTGGACTTATTTTGTGTTTTAGCCTCTCTGACTGAACCATTTTCTCTTAAAACTCATCATAAATTCAAACTGAAGTTGATATCAAGTTTTCTCATTAAGAGAAAGTTTTTTCCCTAGTAGAAGTTTAAATCTGTTTTTGTTTTGTCTCAGTAGGACTTGAAATCCATTTTTCAATAGCACTAGACAATTTATATGATAATTTATAAAACATGCATTTATACAGCGCATAATGGATCACAGATCACTCAATGCGCTTCTCAATTTAAAAATGTTTTAAAATACAATAGAAACCAATTATATACATGCATCAATAAAGGCCAAACACCAGACCAGCTGTACACAGTTGTACACGACTTGTCACCAATTGTCATAAATTTGTGTGTTCCAAATAATCACTAAGTTGTGTTTGTGTGTAGATTGTCGGATGGTCTGTCACCCTGACTGTCAGGACTCAGCTCCACTTCCATGTGTACCGGTAACTATGACACCCAAGAAGGGCAGACTGATGCCAACTAATATCCCACTCAGTGAAGTAGCCCCGACGACATCACCCATGGTCCCTGCCATCGTGGTGAGTTAACCATCAGTATTATTATTTTCCATTAAAACAGTGTTTTCATCAAGTTCTTTCTGGTGTTTTAAAAGTGGTTGAATCACCAAATACAGAAGGCTCAAGTTGAAATGATTGCGCTGGCAGGATGTGGGATTTGAATCTGGGAGACTCTGAGGATATTCAGATGAGATACTATAGTGTCATACTTAGTATAGTTGGCTTTAAGTTCACATTAACAGGCAGTTATCCGAGGCTTCTTAGATCTAGTGCTGAAATGCACTTCTGAGAAATGTTTGCAGGCCTTGAACTTCACTCTTGAAGGGGCACAGCAATTTTCCTCGGGTAAGGGGCACTTCTATGAGGGAAATGCAAATTTGTATTGGAACTTTGCAGAAGGCACCACAGCAAAAGCACAGGGCACCACAGCAATTGCTGTGTGATGTGTGCTGTGGGTTAATTCGAGGCTTGGTTGGTTTTCTTTAGGACTAGTTTGAACAAATGTCTTTAATTGCTATCAAAGATTGAAATCAACCTGACTGACAAAAATTGATCTGTCTTATGAATCCCAATGACTACTCACGGAACTATTAATGAGATTTAGTCTATGAGAAAGACTCTGCTAGGGTCGAAACGTGAGGCCATTAACACATTGTGAAGGATAATAATAATAGTTTAACGCAGAGGAAATGAGCTTTGTATCTATGCTTTAGTTTCTCTGGTTAAATAAGGGACATTTACAGGCCTTGATCTTAACCGAGGCCATTGGCCTCATGTCCTGTCGAGTTGGCCAACATGCCCTTGAGAAAAATTGTACTGTCACTACCAACTTGGCTAGCATGCCCTTGTACAATTTCTCTGATTTGGCCTGCCCCCGTTTTTCTTAAGATCGAGGCCTGCATTTATACTGTGCAATACCTATATGAAAATACTCATTTGCGCATTACATAATGGACCATTGTCATAAATTGTGATTGTATTTCAGATCCAATGTATTACAGAGGTTGAGAAACGAGGGATGAGTGAGGAGGGATTGTATCGTCTCTCGGGATCAGAGCGTATCATCAAGGATCTCAAAGAGAAATTCCTACTCGGAAAAACCCTAAACTTTGTAAGTCTATTTGGCAAAATACTGTCAAATCGTGTCATCGTGAAGTTAAGAACCTCAAACAACTCTGTGTTTAAATTGCTTTACCATAGTTATGAGAGCATTTACACGTAGACTTAAGAGTTTCTGCTATCTTCAACAGGACAAAATTTATGACATCCACAACATCACCGGTTTGTTGAAAGATTTCCTGCGTAGTATTTCTGAACCGTTGGTGACCTTCAAGCTTCATGAGACCTTCATGAAGGCGGCTGGGTTATCTGACCCCGAGGACAGCATTACCTTCACCTACCAGGCCATTAGTGAGTTGCCTCTGGTCAATCGTGACACACTGGCCTATGTTGTGCTCCATTTGCAGAGGTGAGTGCCTCAGGTCTTACGAATGGAAAACCTCAAGCTGGCAACTAAAACTAAAGCATTTATTGATTTTGATTTGGGTTTTTCCAACTTCCGAACAACGCCTTGGATTTTCAAAAACCATCCAGATTTAATCGAGCAATCCATTAAGCCCCACCCAATCTCAGCCCTGTGTAAACGTGTGTTTGCGAACGTATAGCGCGTGTAACATGTTGTGCAGTGTGGCATTGAAGAGGCGCACATTGTGCTCCCACATGTACAGTAATGATGTAGCCAATGCTGTGATTGGTCAATGTGTTTAGGGGGCGGGGCTTAATGGATCGGGCTATTGTCATCTTTGGAGAAGATGTCCCCCTGAACCTGGCCAACTCATAACCAAATTAACAACAAAGCAGTTCAAGTCATCTACTGCAGTATAAAGGAATCTCAAGATAATGTTGGATCATGGATGTCAGTCTAGATAAAAACATAATTTGCTTTTGGACAATCTGTTTATAAACATATTGAAAAGCTCAAACTTATCCATTCTCATATAACGTAGGACAAATGTAAACATTATTATTCTGTTGTGAACCTTTGCAGAGTGTCAGAGAGCCATGCATGCAAGATGAATGTGGTCAACCTTGCTCGTGTCTTTGGACCTACAATCGTCGGTCATTCCTGTCCAGACCCAGAACCCCTTCAGATGCTCAATGACACCAAGCTACAACCAGCTGTATGTATTTGAACCTCTTCTACGTTCAAACTAACTGGCGTCAGTTAGCCGTTTTGAGATATGGTGGACACATTACGAATGCACTATTTGGATTGGGTAAATCTGCATACACCCAAACCAAACAATACACTCGTATAATAATAATACTAATACTAATACATGTCATGTAAATTTGTATAGCACCGGTATCCGTCAACTAAATAACGCTCAATGCGCTTAGCAAATATAACAACCACACTGGTACATGTAACATGGAAAAGCAAAAGCAAGTTGACAAAATAAGTTCATAAATACAGATCAAAGAGCATCCTTGAACAAGAACATAGTGTCCGCCATATCTCAAAAAGGCTAATGCGCAAGTGCTGTAGTCATTTCCCTTAACTAAAGTTATATCAAAAGAGACATAAGCTTAGCTAAGATACTAAATTTGTGTACAAATAAAACGCCTACTTTGAATGTACATTGTGGTTTGTATTTGTAGGTTGTCGATCGGTTGATATCGTTACCTACAGACTTCTGGAAGGCATTTGTTAACCTGGATACAGAGAATACCATGACAGGAGACATGAACGTTATTCATAATAGACACTTTGGTACCCCGGAGGCTGTGATGTCACAAGGTAGGTCTCTCTTGGTTTCTTTGACATGAAGGTGAAGGATTAAGCACAAATACTTTATTTATTTTTCTTCAATGGTTATTTAAAACTTGACGCTTTGCATAGTGTTAAAAGTGAAAAGTAAACTATTTTATTTGAGACAAGCAATGTAATAATCTCTTGTTGATACTACCAGTTCACCTCAATTAAGATATAAGTCAAATCAGTTTATAATAATAGAGAGGTTTAGATGCACGTACAACAGGCGCGTGAACACGAGTATGTTGCACTTGTTTGCAATAGACCGATTGTGCGACAATGTTTACATGCGGTTCCGTGACCTCCTATCAGGTATGATGTCATACAGCTTATGAAAAAATACATGTAAAAGCATAGGCCGTGACACAGAGTGAGTCTGAAAACAGTCGATTTTACTTTCATTAAGCGATGAATTAGTTAATCAGCCCCTATTATTTAAAGTAGTATGTTGTGGCATTAATTTAAATCACATCTCTGTTTCATAGTTTAACAGAATTCTTCTAAAACGAGGGGGTTTTTTTGGCCATGCACTACCGGCGTCGGGCGACTATTTATGTAGCCACCCGTCTGTTATTTTGTTTGTAATGTTGGCCTAAATCACTGTAAAAAAGGATAAACAACGTTGGAAAAGTGAGCATTAATACCTAGTCTTGCAGAATTTCAAATAGGCAAAGGAATCACACTGTTTTGGAAAGCAATTTCTTTGGAGGATTTCAGCTTCAAAACGTTGAAATTTTTGTGTTGAAAAGTGTGTGGTGATCGCGGTCGTCTGGCCTAACGTTCCATCGTGCGCTGTACACATCGTGCACATTTATACGGTACTTTTACAATTTTCAAGACTTGCTGGAACTGTCCTTACTGGCTTTATTCAGCCAATTGAAGGTCTTTGGTACAAACTCTGGAATATTTTTCACAGATTTCGAGCAAGAAAAGCCCTGATCGAATAAACTAAATGCATTAATCATCGTGTACTGTACCACCCTTTCCTATGGAGGATTACGTGTGTGTTTACATTTTATACCCAACAGGGGTCACGTGACGTAGGTCGTGCAATCGGTCTATTGTTAGTTGCACGACTACATAAAAATACATAAGTTCCCGTGTTTATGACCGGCCGTCATAAAACTATGTTTTTCCTTGAAAATTGCCCATGTAATCTCAAAGAACTAGTGTTTTTATTAAGCCAAGAGGATCAATATTCAATAACTCAACATATCTGCTATGAATTTTGTTTATTTAGGACTCGGTAAAAACAATCTTTCATGTCAAATACGTCCGTGCAAACGGTTGTGTGTGAGTTACAATCTGACAACCATGGAATCTACACAATTTTCTCATGTTCACGTTCAAGTGTACGTGCATCTAAACCTATCATTTATTAGCATTTCCACCTATTAAATTAAGATAGCCAAATCAGTTTTAAATAATACTACCAGTTCACCTAAAATTTGAAAGTCAAATCAGTTTAAAAAAAAAAACCAAATGCAACTAGAATTCTTACAAACTCTTTGATGGTTATTTAAACAAAATATTTCTTCGATTTTATGCCATACTTGACAGAATTTATTCATTATAGAGAACTCGCTTCACATTTGTTTTTCCACATCTGTCCCAGAATGTCACGTATCATAATTTCATTTAATCATCATTCATGTAATCACTTGTTTTGACGTCAAATGGTAACTTTATAATTTCAGCCCAGTACATAACCATGTCAAAGATGTCCAGCACCAAGAAGTCTAAAAAACGTATGAACATCAAACGGTCATCTCACTCAAATACAAGAATCTCAAGAGAAAACAAAATTTCTAAAAAGCTTAATCGGAGAAAAAGAAGTGAATTTTGTAAACAAAATACTGAAATACACAAATGTCTTTAAAGTAATTTCAGTTTGGAAAAGATTTTGTAAGAAACACATTTTTGATCAGGACATTAATTCTTTCACTTTGGCACGCCGCTCACAGCGGCTCAGTGAATTACATTACACGCCGGAGAGCCCCTGCCAGCGGCTAAAAAAAACAAAATATTAAACAATTCCGTCACAGCTTTATTTTTATTCCTTGGTGAAAGAGTTAAACCGTCTCAGGACACAACTGGATTATCAACATTACTCTTTTTGTGCCACTCTCATCTAGTGTATCCTGAGATTATTTTGAATGTCACTGTTCTGTGATTCCGTGTAAAACACTCCGTCAGTCTAAAGGGGATGGGAAGCATTTTGATTTCACAGTTTTTTGTATGTAATGAGATGACCCGTGATAATGGTTTCTGTAGCTAGATTTGAAGCACGTTTGTAATACACTAAATAATTCTGCACTAATGATTTGAACGATTGAGTTGATGTTTGAGTGATTGAAAAGCATCATCTTTGGACAAGTCCATTCAATCCAAATCGGGTTAATCCTCTTTGCATCATGCACATAAGTCATGCAACTCACTTTTTTCTTTCCTAAGTAACCCTTTCTGCTGTATCTTTGTTTGCAGTCACTCTTGAATGAATTCATAAAAAATGTTTCAAGCTTTTGTTTTATTCACCTCTCTGTTACTACAATTTGATCTCTGCTCTTTTTTGCTTATTGTCGGACTAGATGCCGAGTTTGTCTTTTTCCTGAGTTATGGTTTTTGTAAAGTCCGACACCCCCATCCAAGTTTTCTCGCTTTTCTTGGTTTTCTTCCTGTCTCCTTTCTGTGTTTGTCTCATGATTTTCTTACAACTAATTATTTGTCGTTACATTTGATTGCTACAGCTGATGGTAACAGGTTTGCAGCAGTCAATACTCCCAACACTCGCAACAAGATGGGTTCCAAGACTCCTTCTAGCTCCTCCATCAGTAAAGCCAAGTCAATCTTCTCCAAAGCCTCTCTTACTCCAAGGTAAATATCAATGTCTCGCTATCAAACAAGTCTCCAGCCGTCAGCTGAGAGTGTGTTGACTTTAACATATTACCAAAGTGCCAGCAGACTTATTGAATGATATTGAATGATTGAATCAGAAATGCGTCAATGGTTTCTTTGGTCTTAATTAATGTGTCGAGATTTGCTTCTATTGATAATCACATTATATCAACATATCGAGTCCAAAAAATCATTCAGAGGTAGGGTTTTTATTTCTGTGGTCAACATAATGTGAATAACCATGGATTCGCCGATTTGGATTGATGGTGCAGCCGCCTTTAAACTTTACTTTGGATTCAACAAAAGTTTGGCAGAAATTGTTCACCTTGCTTGCCATAGATAGATGGCGCTTTACAAAATATTTGTATTATTATTATTATTATTTTATTACTAAATAATTTTCTCAATGTTATCATCAATGTATGCCTGATTAATGAGTTTGAAGCTCGAAAACTGACTGTAAAATATGAAAAGTTATTAATTTCCCAATGCAACATTTTAAACTGATTTTCTTTTTCATTTGATAGGTTTGGCAGTAAATCCGAGAAGTCCAAGAAGACGCAGTTCTTTGCATCCCCAACGCTGAGATAATCTAATCAGTGGACCCCCAGTCCCTAAGTATCTTCTGGTTTTCCTAAGTTAATGAACATTATCTCCGATACAATTTCTTCCTCTGGCCAAAAACATCAGTAAATTAAGGGATACTGGCAAATCAAAGGATGTTTTATGACCCCAGCCTCCCCCACTAAATCTTCAATAAAATGTGTACATATGGAGCTGGACAAATCTACTCCTAAATTATGTGATTCATAACATCTATTAACAGAGGGACAAAAACCCCATGCACTGCCCAAATTAAATCACATAACAAGATGTCTTAAACCTAGCTACCATTCCAAGACAAGTTCCTTAGTAGTAAAATATTCTGTCCAAGTTTAAGACAGACAACAAGTTGGCCAATATTGGCATTTAAAGAGTGATTTTTTTTCTTCTAAACATTGGTGAGACCGTGCAAACATTACACAGACTTTTGCAATTTCAAACACATTTTCTCACAGAATCGTTTTGAGAAATTAGGTTCATTCTTGCGTCAAAGAAGCACACACAAGCGGTCCCCTAGATTTCTGCTTAAACTTTGTAAATACCCTAACCCTATCCCATGCCACCTTAAAAGCTCAAGTATAGGTTCCAGTTTTAAATGTAAAGATTAAAGTTAAAAGCTTGTCAAAGTTAAAGGTGGTAAAAAACAATTGGCCTTTGTAGTTTTATAATCAGTCCACGTATTTGTAATTGACATAAAGGAGAACCTTTTTGAGAAATGATATGGCAGTGGTTTTTGGAAGCATAAATCCTTCAAAGAGTTAAAATGTTTTCAGGAAATGTGTCTCATTAAACTATCTGAGAGGATTTTTATTATCAATTTTGGGGCCGTTTTTTGAAGATTCATGTCTGTATCATCTGTATCTAAACATTTGGTTGAATCTATTTAGCCTACATTTATACATAACCTTTGGCATTGTCATTTGTAACATCCTGTAGTGTAAATATGTAAAAAACATTTGATAGGGTTTTCACTTTTTGCTTTTTCCGTTTTTGTTTTGTTTTGTTTTTTTGCTTTATAGCTAATTTAATGTTTAGAAATACATGTAAAGAAGATAAGTTCTGAACATCATATGCTCAAGTAAAAACAAATTTAAACTTTTGGTAAAAACGTAAACTATGAATCAGGACGCAAGTGGATTTACCTTTTGTTTTATCTTCACTTACGGATTATTTTTAGGTTTTGTTAAGGGTCAGGCCTTGATCTTAACCGAGGCTATTGGCCTCATGCCCTGTCGAGTTGGCCAGCATGCCCTTCGCCTCATGCCCTGTCGAGTTGGCCAGCATGCCCTTCAGAAAAATTGCACTGTCACTACCAACTTGGCCAGCATGCCCTTGTACAATTTCTCTGATTTGGCCAGCAAAGGCCTGCCCCTGGTTTTCTTAAGATCGAGGCCTGAAGGGTGACATTAAGGGTGACACACCTTCGCTCTCACAGACATTTTTACCATTTAGGTGTTTAATAGTTGTATGCAAGATTTGAATAAATGTATGGAAGAAGTTATACTGACTTGCATGTGTGAAAGGATTCTATCCTACTGTTCAATGTGTTTGTTGTTACTGTCACATCATACGGGAAGACTTAAAATTATCTTAGATAGATCACTCACAGTCTTGGCTATGCCACCGAAAGTCCAACACAATAAAATCCCATTGGAAAATCTGAACATGCAAGCGCGTACTTACAGGGCACACATTCATAGCATGCAATTTGGCATTGAAGAGATGCACATGGTTCTGCCACGTGTACAGTGGTGATGTAGCAAATGCTGTGATTGGTCAATATGTTAAGGGGAGGAGGGGCTTAATGAATCAGTCTATTGCCCCAGAGCTATCCCATAATCCATTCTGGTAATACCTATTGATCAATGCTATCCAATATGGCACTCTGATAAGACCGGAGCATATTGTAGAACCCTATGATGCAATGTATGCTTCTCAATAGACCTGTCAAAAGCATTAACTTTCAACAATTTTATGAGCGCACTTCCAAGTTTACATCTTAATAAATTTCGATAAACAAAAAACTATTTCCACACTAAGTAAAAAATGTCTACCTCACTATTTATTTTATTACAGCAATGTACATCTATAACAATAATTCAAAGATGATTGTTGTTAGCACAGCATCGTGATTAAAAAACCCTTTCGGTTCCAACACTGACGGAGTTAAGAGCGATCAACCAGAATTGTCAGCGATAACGAAAGATTATAGAGCGTCGAAGGGGCTAGACAGGGAACTTGAGCTCTATCTATTATTGGAACATGAAATACGCATGGGCGCCATTTCAGCAAGTGAATGTTTCGTTCCCTATTGATAGCAGTGATCATTGTCTAAACTGATCTATTATTGTATCAATAGAGTTACTTGCTGAAATGGCGTCCAGTGGGATTTTACATTTTAGCCAGAGTTCCCCATCTTGTGCCTTCGGCACTCTATAATCTCATGTGAC
The DNA here is from genome assembly GCA_911728455.2 of Marthasterias glacialis. Classification (NCBI taxonomy): domain Eukaryota; kingdom Metazoa; phylum Echinodermata; class Asteroidea; order Forcipulatida; family Asteriidae; genus Marthasterias; species Marthasterias glacialis. The sequence goes on from OU452238.1 coordinate 5,952,271, forward strand.
GCCTCAAGTCACATGTTATGTTAATGGTATTGAAACATAGGACATTGGATAATTGGACATTAAAACATTGATAAACAGATTAAATAAGTGCACTAGAAGAATATACAGCTCGACTAAATTAATCATAAATATTCAATAAACAAAAACATTAAAATTTGTATTTTCCCTCCATAGATATTTAAGTGCAAGTGGTACCTGTGCTTTGCACTTTTCCCATTAAATTATCAATTTGCAGACACCAAGTTTGAACAACCATAAAAACAAAATCAGAGGAGTTGAACTAGTTCATTTTGAAACCAGTCTGTAATGTTTTTGATGTTTGTGTCATGGAAATAAATTTCGTGCCAAATGGTTTTGTGATTATTGCATGTAAAAAATACACTGAACTGGTGACATTGAGCATGTTCACAATGTTGGCTTCATGAGTTGGATTCATTTTGAGGGAAAACTTCAAACTGGGTTTGTATTGGTTAGAGGTTTCCCACAACATAATGACATATGATTTTAGTCATATCCTTCGATGTTGGAGAAGTACAAGCACTGTATAGACCCAATTCATCCAACATCATGATCACAATAATCTTGCGCCATTTTGGGAGTCACTGTCCCTATGTGTTATACAAAGTAGTGCGAACTTTAGGTGACGCTGCTTTAACATGTAAACCACTTGAGTTCCCAAAAAAGTGAGTGTGGCACAGTCATCACGTGTGACATGCATACAAGGGGTAAATAGTTAGTACTTTCCCCGAGTCCTGCAGAAAGACAACCCACCTCCCCCCACCCCCCAAAAAAAACAACCAAACAAACAAACAAACGAAATCTACATCAGTTGTCCATGGTACAACCAAAATAATATTCCTACCTGATGCAAATATCACATCTTTTAAAACAAAGACAAATGAGTTTTGGAAGTCAATTGAAATCTTGGTCTTTGTATAGAACCATTAATACATGTGTTAGTAACTGAAATGTGCAAGTTGATGTTGCATTCCCTACTTGCATAACAAGTGGCATAAATCAGCCGATTCACCTAGCCACCGTAGTGTTTAAGGCTATAAGCTTGCTGGCAAGCATGATCTCCCCGCTTGTACACCTCCCATGATATATCATGGTATCATGATAGAGCATCCAGTCTTTAAGCGATGCGGATTGCATTAACATGATAAAGACTCCCTCACTTATAAGCTACAGTGGCTATCATGATACGTGACCGCATGCTTATAAGTGAAATCAGGCAATAAATAAAAGTTTGAATGTAAGTGTTGATCCTAAACAGGTCCCTCAGTCTTTGATGTGCATAAACTGAAACTGTTAGGGACATTCTTGGTGAAGTGATTTTAAGCAATGGGCTCCAACATCTTAAGTTCCCCCATATACTAAATAAGTATCAGCGCCCAATTTCAGCAGCATAGCTGGGGGGGGGGCGGCCTGGGGGGGTACATGCCCCCCACAAATTTCCAGTGCCCCCCCACAAGGTGCCCCCATACAAAAATTTTAGACATGTAATTCATTGAAAAACATGGCACGTGGGCAGCTCCCCATTGAAAAAATCCTGGCAACGCTGCTGCCCAATTTCATAGAGCTGCTTAAGCACTGAATATTGCTTAACAATTTTCTGCTGAGCGAAAAATGAGCAGGATACCAGTCACAGATGGTGCATCTGAAATGGTATTTTGGCTGATAACCTTATTCTGGTATGCATATTTTTGTTGTGCTTAATAGCTGCTTTTTGTCCTTAAAGGCAAAGTATACCTTTGGTTTTTTGAACCGTACGTTTGCCTTAATGCTATATAATTGTAGATATATACCATAAAACTAACCTGTGTAAATTTCATTTCAAAAGGTGGCAGCGTTTTTGAGATATCACCAAAAATCTGGAGCGGTTGTGTTCACGCAGAAGAAGTATCCGTCATTGGAATACACATTCTGAGAAGCGTTACGGCCATAACGCTTCTCAGATTCAAATTTTGGGGTGATAAAAAGTGATATATTTCTCCATAACTGCAGTACTTCGAAGTGAAACGTTTCTCAAAATGCATTATACTATCCAAAGCTGCTGCACTTCTTACCAAGTAAGTTTTTATTGCCAAAAATTTTCAGAGTCATTACCAAACGTATGCAATGCCTTTAAGCAGCTCTATGAAATTGGGCCTTGGTTCCTTTCTAATGTTAATCTCGTAACAGCTCACACTTGTCAACAATGTCCAATAAACTGCCTTTATTTATGGGTACTATTTAAATTCAAAAGTTAAGAAATGTATAGGGCTATTTCACAAACATGTCTGACTCCTTAAAGGGGCACACTGCCTTGGAATCTCTTCAAATTTGGGAACTTACTCCTTATCCTTTTTAAGAGTTGTTCGTGCAATAAAACACTTACAGTGTGTTCTAATTAGTCAGTAGTGATTCATCAAAACCATACATTTTGCCTCTGGAAATACAACCAGCCGAACCACACTCTACATAGAAACATATGGTCCGCCATGTGATTTTGGGAAGTCAAAAATTTGTTTCTACAAAATGGCGGACCATTTGTTGTCACGAATTTGAACAAAAACCACATAATTTCAAGGGATATTAATGTGAATAATTATATTCTACTTAAAACAAATATCTTTTCAACCATATCAATTTCATAACAAGTGCTTTTCATAGCCTAAAAGCACCCAATCCGAAAGCAACGTGCCCCTTTAAACCATAGGAAAGGTATTTGAAATACATAAAAATCTTGTTGTTTTTCAAATTTTAAGATGTATTCACTTTTTTATAAAAACCCAGCTTAGCTTCAGCAGCACAATTTATGGCTGGCAATCAAGCAATTAAAATCGATGTAATTTACACCTTGTTACAAACATTATTCAACCAATCTTATGCCCGGAGAAGTCTGCAATCTTTACCCCTAACAATAATCAAGTTACAGAAAAAAAAGTATCATTGATAAAAAAGTTGTCTCCCTGAAAAACGTCTGTGCCTTTTTTTTGTACTAAAGATTGCCTGAAAAAAACAGAATTAGTCTTAAAACGATGGTAAAGGTCACCTCCGGATCTGATTAGCAATCCATTCCAATCCTTTGATCAACCTGGAGCAATCAAAATTAACGGGAAACAAAATCACGAGAAAAATGATGTGGATATTGAAGTGGGAAGTGGGAAAAGAAGGTAATTTAATGAGGACATTTGTTGCTGTACAGATGCTGAACTGTCAATTACGGTCATGATAGTCTTCCTACTCTGATTTCCGATTTTTTGCTCTCGGTAAAATCAGAAAAAATTATGATTAAACTGCCTGAAAAGTCTGTCTAAGCCAAAACCATGAGCACGTAGATCCACTCTTGTACTCAATAAAATGTTCCTACTTTTTTCCAAGTACCAAATATCATGCCTGCAGTTCTTGATATTGCTATAAACAAGACTGTAGTCAGTAACATGTTTTCTGAAAGTGTGAGGTAAATTTCAACGTCAAGCAACCAATGTTTTCCTACTGCTATATAACTAAGGATAATACTTTGCACAAATAATATTTTTACTGCAGCACACCTTTGTCAAACAGGGATATAACAAATAATATGAAGACAGAAAGAATATAAAGGAAGAAGGGAAGGATATAAAGGAAGAAGGGAAGGATATGAAGGAAAAAGGGAATAATATGAAGGAAGAAGGGAAGGATATGAAGGAAAAAGGGAATAATATTAAGGAAGAAGGGAAGGATATGAAGAAGGGAAGGATATGAAGGAAGAAGGGTAGGATATGAAGGAAGAAGGGAAGGATGTGAAGGAAGAAGGGAATAATATGAAGGAAGAAGGGAAGGATATGAAGGAAGAAGGGAAGAATATGAAGGAAGAAGGGAATAAAATGAAGGAAGAAGGAAAGAACGTGAAGGAAGAAGGGAAGAATGTGAAGGAAGAAGGAAAGAACGTGAAGGAAGAAGGGAAGAATGTGAAGGAAGAAGGAAAGAACGTGAAGGAAGAAGGGAAGAATGTGAAGGAAGAAGGAAAGAATGTGAAGGAAGAAGGGAAGAATGTGAAGGAAGAAGGAAAGAACGTGAAGGAAGAAGGGAAGAATGTGAAGGAAGAAGGAAAGAACGTGAAGGAAGAAGGGAAGAAGGGAAGGAATATGAAGGAAGAAGGTAGGAGCATAAAGGAAGAAGGGAAGAGAGTCAATATGACAGGAAAAGGGAAGAACATGAAGAAGGGAAAAATATGAAAGGAAAACATGAAGGAAGAAGGGAAGAATAAGAGGAAAAGGAAGAATATGAAGGAAGAATGGAAGTATATGAAGAAAGAGAAGAATACAAGCAAAGGAAAATATAAGGAAGGAAAAAACATGAAGGAAGAATATAAAGGAAGAAGGGAAGAATATGAAGAAAGAAGGAAAAAGTATGAAGAAATGAAAGAATATAAAGAAAGAAGGGAAGAACATGAAGGAAGCAGGGAAGAACATGAAGGAAGAAGGGAAGAACATGAAGGAAGCAGGGAAGAACATGAAGGAAGAAGGGAAGAACATGAAGGAAGAAGGGAAGAATATGAAGTGAAGAGAGGGAAGAATATAAAGAAATGAAGAATATGAAGGGAAGAATATGAAGGGAAGAATATGACGGGAGGGAAGATTATTTAAGGATGAACAGAGGGTATCACAAGGAAGACAATAAGCACTGATGCACAAAGTAGCTTACCCCTCGCCAGTAAGTGCACAGCAGGCTTGTATGTGCCAATGATGATCCTTAATTGAGGTGAGGTTAAGCTGTTGTGATATCTCAGCTGACGTCATTGAACCTTTTAAGTCTTGCTTGTTGGCAAAAAGGAGGACTGCTGCATGTTTCAAATCCTAAACAAGAGATACACATTTGTGTTATCATTTATAATTTTTAACTCAATGGTCAATTTCAAGAGACCTTTTTTTTCATATGGCAATAGATTTAAATTATTATAAAAAGATGTGGTAAAGAGATGACTTACCTCATTTGCTAACATGACATAGAGTTCTTCTTTACTAACGTGTAACCTCTCTCTATCTGTGCTATCTATAACTAGTATTACAAACTGAAAAATGAAGACAAGAATAAAGAAACAAATCACAAATTAATTTAAACAGACACTGATTACAACATTTTTTTCAACAGAAACCAACTCAGAATGTCAGGTTGTTTTAAAAGACATAAGAAATTACTGATAAAAACGTCAGATTTAGCCAAATTCAAATCAATGGGCGACTTTTAATTGGTCCTTTTTTCACAGTTCTTACCAGTAGTATGCACGCTCAAAACTACACACGCAGCACTGAGCATGTGCGCACAGGCTCAGAACTGCCAAAAAGGACCATTGTGTCTGCTGCCGCCAGCGTCTCAAACAATCCTTTTACACAGTTCTTACCAGTAGTACGCACGCTCAGAACTACACACGCAGCACTGAGCACGTGCGCGCAGGCTCAGAACTGCCAAAAAGGACCATTGTGTCTGCTGCCGCCAGTGTCTCAAACAATCCTTTTTCACAGTTCTTACCAGTAGTACGCACACTCAGAACTACACACGCAGCATTGAGCACGTGCGCGCAGGCTCAGAACTGCCAAAAAGGACCGTTGTGTCTGCTGCCACCAGCATCTCAAAAGTCTCCCATTAGAGTTGTATTAGGTTTGTGTTCAAGAAATAGTTTACCTCAGTTCCAGCATAGTAGGTTCCCCAGGCTGATCGTAACGATTCCTGCCCACCAATGTCCCACATTAGAAAGTGTATATTTTTCCATTTCACTTCTTCTACATTGCTACCTATTGTAGGTGATGTGTGGACGACTTCGTTCATTAGGCTGTGTGGGAAATCCATAAGCGATACATCATTACAAACAGAGATTATTGCAGTAAAATAACTATTTGTACATTAATCAAAAGTCTGTGGCTTGAACAGAAGAATATTCTAAGGTTTAGTCTCATACTTTTGAGAATATATAATAGTAATAAAAATCTTACACAGCGCCAAATCTTTCAAATTGATGCTGAAGGCGCTTTACAAACAGAAAAAATAAACAAGCAAACACACCTATTACCTAAAAATAATTAAAAAGTCATAAGAAAAAACAAAAAAATAAACAAATAAATAAATACATAAAAAGCAAAATAATCAAGAAAGAATGATTTAGAAATAAAATTTAAGTCAAAACAATTTTAAAACAAGAATGCCACCATTAAATACATACATAATAAAAAAAAATACCATAAGATAAGAAAATACCATTTAGAAAATTTTAAAAACAGACATAGGCCTATACCATCAGAAGTAAACACCATCAGAAGAAAACACCATAAAGAAATAAACCATTAAGAAGTACAACATTAAGGGTGTCATTATAAGTAGTTAACGGGTTTGACAGGGTTTAACAAAATAAAGGTTTTGAGGCATTGCATGGTGAGGTATCAATGTATATTTGGTTTGCAGTAACACCATGTGATTATATCTACTTTGCTCATACAGTAGATTGTTCTTGTGAGAACGTGTCCTGTTATTATTCTACTACCGTGGAGTAGATTTCGGAAATTGGGGGGGGGGGGACAACTTAGTTCTAAAAAGAACTGTCCTGCTTATTAAGTACTATCTGGGAAGGTAGGAAAATCGGCCAGGACTACTACCACTACTACTTTCGTTTAGTGGATAACTTCACTGCCGCGGAGTGAGTTTATTATTTGGTCTCAACTTTTCGACTAGCTTGCTCTAGTCATCGTCAGGAGACTAACAGGGTTTAACAGACTAGCCAACCATTAAGTTTATACAATCCAATTCAATTCAGTTTGTACATGTATATTTGTCATGTGGACAGCCATTGTACAGCAGTAAAAAATACAGAAATTATGTAGAATAAAAATGAACAAGTTAAAATACACAATGCATATTACAGAAATAGAATGGCACTTGGCACTTCCTGTAAATTCAAAGACCAGAGATTTGGCTGAGCGAAACTGAAAGGTACATAACAAATAAAGGACCATAATAATGGACTTACATTTGGTATAAAATGGTAGTCTTGCCGGCATTGTCCAGACCAACTATTATAACCTTGTGTTCTGAAAAATAACAAGATATTAATGTCACAAATATATGTTTATCCTTTGAAGTGATGACGTGATGAATTTTGATCTTTAAATACTGAATGATACATAATATGTAAAAATGGAATTACTGACCACATGTACATTGAACTTCCACACAGTGTAAACTTCCCTTACCTTCATTATTAAACAGACTCCAGATCTTAGAAAATACAAAACCCATGGCATCTGTGGAGTCTTGTCTCGACTGAAAGAATCAACAAGAATAATACCAAATTTAATCATTGTCTCTTGACGAGGATTACAACAGGCTAGTCAAATCATTGAGACCACTATATCTCACTCTGTCACAGTAGTAAAGACAAAATGAGAGGTCAACTCTGATCCACTGAGCAAAAGTAGAAGTCTCTAACTCTTTGGTTTCTCTTAATAATAATAGCCAGTTAGCATTTTATCACAGTACTCTATCAAAGCGCCTCTGACATTACTACCCCTGGTCATTGGGCCATTTATTTCATTCCTTAAACCATCTCAGCTCCCTGGGGAGTATAGAGCCTGTGCTGCGAGTAACCGCGCTCCAAGCTAATCATTCACATAAACCATCTCTGCCCTCAAGGGTACCCATTTCACTCCTAGGTGGAGAAAAGCAGTTACAGTAAAGTGTCGACTCTTGCTCAAGGACACAAGTGTCACAACCGGGATTCAAACCCACACTCTGCTAATCAGAAACAGCAGAGCTTGAGTCCGGTGCTCTTATCCGCTCGGCCATGACACCTCTTTTTAAGTACAGAGCTTGCACTTCGTTTCACCCACACAAAGGCGACAGATGGAGTGGAATACATGTATTTCGCAGATTGTTGCCTATTGTTTCGGGGTTGTTGTGTTATCCCTGAGTCCAGATCTTTTGTCTTTTTGTTCCAAGGGGTTTACGTGGCATCCAGAGGCTTCTACCATTGTGTATTCATTGTAATGTGGCTCAGTGGGAGTAAGTCCTGGTGAAACGAATTCCCAGCCTTGGTTCCAGATGTAGAACCAATCATAGGCCCTGGCACACACGGCCCGGCCGAGGCTTTGCATTTCAAGGTGCGTGAATTCGACATTTTCCCGACAAGAGAAACCAAAATTGTTGGGTGCTTCAAAGAGAATCTTTGTTATCTCTTAGCTCTGTCAGAGTCAATGTTTCTTTGTGCCAGCGGTATTCTAATCCCACCTGTCTTGACTGGGAAAAATTGAAGATTCCCTGAGGGGACTGGTTAAATACAATGATGCAGAAATACAAATATTACTGGAGTGTCACTATGTAAACAAGTCCATTTGTTTTTGTCTAAAAGCAATAAACCTAACCCTACACTTCAAAGACCTCAAACATTATTATTCCATGCTGTTGATACATTTACATACAGTGTATGTAATTTCCTGCCTTGAAACTTCATTTTGATATTAAGGCCTCTGCCTACAAGGCCTGACATCTCTCACTGCATGATATAATTCACAAGGACACTGTGACCCTCTGACCCCTGTGACCTTTCTCAAACCTACGCGTTCGCTAGAACCCCCTGTGATCATCATGCTAGAGTGCAAACTGGATTCCAACACATTGCGAATGAAATTCCACATAACTACAAGTAAAGTCCCGTGATGTGTTTCAGTCTAGTAATCACAATAACCTAAGCAGTTAACTAACCTTAAAGTACAGGTACAAGACCATCATAAAATAATTTCAAGAAGACCTACATGTATAACACATGAAATTCCATGCTGCTAAAATGTGTTCTATTGCATTATTTAAGTGTCCCTAAATCTTCCGATAAGTCATCTTAGTATAGAATATTTATTTGGAATGTGCACCGATGCAGTCATTACTTTGATCCATCTCTAAGGCAGGACTGTGTTAGGGATCTAGCGACATTTTCTTTACAGGTTCCAGACCAGATAAAGGGTTAGTATTAATCTTCAGCCTGCGAGGGACTAAAGAGGGCACTATGACAAAAACAAATTATGGTTATAAATGTGCAGTAGCCTGCCCCATTTTCTGGAAAACAATACACGTTTGTCTTCCAAAGTTAAGAAGTTCAGTTGTTTGTCCGTGTCACAAACTAAAGGTTAGATAGTTTTTCACAAATTTATTGCAGAAGCTAAGTGGTATATTTTACAAATATTGGATGCATATGAGTGCTTTGTCACAGAATCCAGGCCTTGATCTTAACCGAGGCCACCAGCCTCATGCCCTGTCGAGTTGGCCAGCATGCCCTTCAGAAAAATTGCACTGTCACTACCAACTTGGCCAGCATGCCCTTGTACAATTTCTCTGATTTGGCCAGCAAAGACCTGCCCCCGTTTTTCTTAAGATCGAGGCCTGATAATCATGAGGTAAAATCTGCCTACATGTATTTCATTTCAAGGGGCGAAGCCGAATAGAATGGAAAAGCCAGATTTCATCGATTTGAATTGTTTCACAAAAAAACACAAAATAGCAGGGTTCCTCGTCCACCCCACACTCTGAAAGTAAAAAAAAAACCTTCTTAACAACGTGGACGACTCCATGCAGACACCAACCTTGTCCGCCGTGACATGACCTTGCCGCGTTTGAATGCCGGGTGGGAATGATTATTTTGGGAACGGCAGTGCAAATTAAGCGCTGAAAATCCACATTCGTCATCCTACAATTTATGCACGATGGTCCAACGTCCCGGCAGTAAATACATGGCAAAATAAAGGATGACACATGACGTGTGTTCCACAGATGACAATAAGTTGTCACTCTGTAAAAGAAAACCTAGGATTGTTTATCATTACCTCCAATATCTAGCCTCTAAATTTTAATAAAACGCACCGCACAACTAACCTTTGAAAAAATTTCATTAAAGTTGTAATCATGTTTAAGTGAAAACAATGAAAAATAGTTTATGTTTTGTCAGGGATTTTTTGCATAGTCATATCAGGCTTACTTTGATAGCTGCAATTTAAATAAATACTTCTGATTTGCAGTGTCTTCAAATGCTGTTTTTTCCCCCAACTTTGACAGTATTTCAGACAGAAATATTTCTCTGAAGGATTATAAAGTGGTACAAAATTTCTAATCAGTCAACTTTCAGATTGAAACTAATCAAATGATAATTTTGTAACCAATCATTGCCAATCCTGTAACTTATCTTTAAGCACCTTTGCCAATATTACCAACTCCTTAATGTGCACATCAAGTAGGCTTAGTCATGTGTATCCTGTCTTCCCCTGACATTAAATGACATTCAAGCTGTGATTAATAACTGTCACATATGTGTTTAAGGTTCTTGACAAATTTGAAGTGTCTTGGGCATAAAGAAGATATTGAGTGTGTCTGGCAGACGGGTGTACTGGGCACAGGCGTGCAACTTTCAATTTGCAACAACAACAAAACATGGAAATAAAGTGTTTTTCAGTTTTCGATGACGCTAAAAGTGAAGAAAAAAAAGAGGAAATCAGATGATCCGTTGAAAAGTTGCATGCCTGTGCTCAAGTGTGCCTGGCTGAATCTTGGGCATGAAGTATTGCGCACAACAGAAGATCAAGTAAAATTGGGCATGGCAGCTGAGTTGGGCATAAAGCAAGCGTGCTTCATGAAGGGGTGTATGAGTGGATGTGGCTGGGGTGTTATCAAGTGTGCCCAATAGAAAGGCAGCATCTGGGCCTCGGTGAGTGGTATTCTTGATAACAACGCTTACAGTGTGGCTTGCCATGGTTTTCAGTGGACAAAATAACCTTTAAAAAGTCATCAATCATTGGCAGCTAACTAGTATACACCATTGACCTCACCAAGAATACCATCTCCAGTTTCCACTATGTCAATCAAACCCTACAATGTATTACTAATACTATAATGACAAGAAACAATTTAGTCAAACTCTAAATTCAACACAATTCAACACAAACTACAGTATGTAACTAATGATTGCTTCGTTCATGACAGGGCAAGGGCACCAAGGCATTTTCTACTTGATAAATAGCACCTCTATGAGGAAATTGTAAATTTCTGTTGGAACATAAGGGCACCAAGGCAATGACCAGGGGCATGGAGGCAATTGCCCCCGTTGCCTCTGTGAAGTATCAGGCCTGTAACGTAGTTGCAATGGTTGCAGTGAAAGGTAGTCCCTACTTTACTACACTTTATCCCATTATTTATAAACCATCCATAGCATCAATATTGAGCAAGTTCGGGTCCTGACTTTTTAGTCAATTTGTGATTTAAACCACACACGCATGGTCTGTTCTTCATTCAAACACATCTACATGTAGTCATTCAACCAGTCATAGTTAGTCAATGAGCAGACGATAGGATTTAGAAAATTTTAGCGTGTCATTTTGAAGTTCATTTTCTATTTTTTTCCCCCCTCATATTTTCTCTACCTTGGTGCTATATAAACTAATCATCTCACTGCAACGAAAAATTATTTTCATATTGAACAAAATCCCACCGTTATTGTTAAAGTACTCACTGATTGTGAAGAAACTCGCAAATTGACGAGAGGAAAAAGTGCTTTGGGGCTAGGTTGATTCAGTTGGACTAGCTAGTCAAACCACGTGGCATTCGGCTAACACCTACATGTAGATCTTGGTTTTAAGTCTAGTCCATCCACTCTAGTCACCCATCCAAACTTGCTCAACATAAACATGTGATTGTGAAGAATGTTATTGTTTCAGCTCACTTATTTTTGTTTCAAATTAAAGCGTCGATGTCACAGTTGCATTGTCACTTGAGTCACAAAATCAGAACAATGTTATCTACTGTACATCGTAATTACCACATTAACGTGTTTAAAATCAGTTAGGACTTCCAACAACAAATCAATTAGAAAGTGACGTTTCATTTTTATAATAAATTAATATTGTTTCTATTTCTACCTCCATGGTATTAATAATTAGTCAGCTCAGAGCAGAAAGGAATACCTAGAAGGACCCAGTCAGCTCAGAGCAGAAAGGACCCCATTGTCCTGATTGTACGTTTATGTATTGAAAGTCCTTTCTGCTCTGAGCACACTGGGTCTTTCAATTCTAGGTCAGTCCTTACTGCTCTGAGCCGACGAATTATGAAATGTCTGACCGAGACAGTTAAAAAAACAACTATCTATTGGACCAGCATTTTGGACCAAGGAAGAATTCATTCAATGCAATATTTAATCAGAGATTAACATCTAACAAAAATCCTAAATGATGAAAAATGGGAAAAGTTTCCATATCTGATTGCCACTCTCTGAGGGATTTTTTTGATTTGTTTATGGATGATGGACTTTGTTTCCCTTTTTTAATATTCCTCTAGAGGAACTGGTAGCTTAAATGCTAATTATTGACCATTAAGAAGGAAAATTTAAGCGAACATTTCATGGCGCAGCTGGGGATTTGAGTCACTTCGTACCTTTGCCATTTCATACCTTGGTCATTTCCTACCATCAGCTGAGTCAGTTCAAACCTTCTGTTGTTGTGCACTTTACTGTTGTAATGTAGGTGTGACTTTGGCTGCATAATTCTAATAGCTTGTGCCAAAACAGTATATTTTGACGTGTAAATAATCTCCCTTGATTCACGCAAATATTATTATTATCATTATTATTGTTATTTTAATTTATTTTTTTTAAATTGAAATAAATGATTTTGTCTTTAATTTGGCAATCTTAAAGACTTATTATTAAGCTAAATTATTATTATGATGTGTTGTAGACCCAGTAACTGGGGCGCTGTACTCCTTTTTTGAGATTTTGACATTATCTGTCGTACTCAAAATCTCAAAAAAAGGAGTACAGCGCCCCAGTTACTGGGTCTAGATGTGTTGTATTTATTCATGTTCATTTTTTTAAAGGTATCATTCGCAACAAGGCATAATTCTGGAGTCCATTGTAAAAAGCAAAAAGGTACGAGTTGACTCGTGGAAGGTACGAAGCATCTTGTAAAAGGTACAAAGTGTCTTGTAAAAGGTACAAAGTGTCTAAAAGGTGCGAAGTGTCCAGGACCAGGGTACGAAGTGTCCAAAGTCACTTTGTACCTTGTTCTTGTAAAACTAAAAGCTACAAAGGTATTCAAGATACGAAGGGTCCAGGGTACGAAGTGACCTGACACCATTTTACTGCGGCTGAAACCTTGTCCAGACCATAACTTCAGAACTTAGACCCGAAAATTGCTTATTTGTCACAATTTTGACACTTTTGTACTGTAGTTCAAAGTGCCTGTTCCTCTCTGCTGTATACATTCTGTCAACTTTTCTGGACAGGTAAGGATATATTATAATTAATGTAACCTAAATTAAGGAAGATAAAGTGGCAGTCAATTAACACCGTCATTGTCACTAGACTAGTCGAGTACCCTACCCCCAGCCCGGCACTAACAAAATCACATGCTTGCCATTGTCATTCGGTGTTCATAATCGTGTAAGATTTTAAGAAGTAAAAATTTAACACAAAATCTGTTCAACATACCAAGTCACTTTTCCTCCAATTTGCCGGCCTTTTCAGACAATTTTGGTTGATTAAACTGTTCCCAACCTCGATGAATTCATGGGGACATAATTTAATTGACTTTCGTTGGGACTATTGCAGTATTATTCATAACAAGACAATATTTTGGCACTAAACAAAAGAGATGACGTGAAACTTGTTTTGTCGGAAGAAGAACTGTACCAAAACCACAAATGAGTATAGCGCCACCAATTGGCGTCTTAGGGCCAGCGCCAAATAATGCGTCCCTCATATCGAATCCGTATTTTTAACCCACAGAAACTCCCAGTCCCCACCATTCACAATATTATACAAGAAGAGTCCAAGCTGTTGAGTTTCAATTGTTTTGATTATAAATGAACTATTTTTCGTTCAAATTTTGACTACATGATCCAAGTTTTCTTGAATTAATATTGAATGGCTAAAATGCCGTATCCGGCTGTCACTTTATATCCATGGAATTTAAGTAAACTTTGATCCTTACCTATCTAGAAGGGTTGAAGAATGTATCCAGCTAGGAACAGGAAGTTTTAACAATTCTAAAGGGATGAAAACGTTTTCATGGTCGCATAGCAAGGACCCCCAAATCATCCTGTGTAAATAATCTTTAAAAAAATATATGACCGCCCTCCCCCGGCGCCCGCTCTCTAGTCTTACCCTCCTTTTCGTTCTGCCAGTGAACCCCTTCCCACGGCTCATCGTAATTTCTTACTGGTGGCCCTCCTCCACGGCCCAGAGTTAATTATAATATTGTGCAGCGCGCTCCTCGTTTTGTGACTTCTTATTGGCTACTATTTTGCGTGCAACCAATGGTCAAGACGGCTAGGTTGCGCGCTCCTCTTTTCGTGACCTGATTGGTTAGTAGTGGTCTCAGGGTTAGACGAATAGGAAGCGCGCTTTCATGACCAATTGGGCCCGCCATTTTTGGGGTTAGGGTTAGGGCTTTAGGGTTAGGGTTAGGGCTTTAGGGTTAGGGTTAGGGTTAGAGTTTTAGAGTCAGGGTTATTAGGGTAATTAGGGTTAGGGTTAGAGCTTTAGGGTAAGGGTTAGTTTTGTTTGTTTTGGGGTTTGTTTTTTTGTTACTAATTTCACTTCATTTATTTAACTTTTAGGGATAAAGCAGTAACATGATATCTTTTCGTGACCTGATTGGTTAGTAGGGGTCTCAGGGTTAGACGAATAGGAAGCGTGCTTTCATGACCGATTGGGCCCATCATTTTTTTGGTTAGGGTTAGGGTTAGTTTTTTAGGGTTTTAGGGTTAGGGTTAGGGTTTTAGGGTTTTAGGGTTAGGGTTAGGGTTAGGGTTACAGGGTTAGGGTTAGTATCTTTTAGGAATAGGAAGCACACTTCAATGAGACGATTGACCTTCATTTTTAGGGTTTTAGGGTTATGTTTATTAGGGTTAGGGTTAGGGTTAGGGTTTTAGGGTTAGGGTTATTAGGGTTAGGGTTAGGGCTTTAGGGTAAGGGTTAGTTGTTGTTTTTTTAAACTATTATTTCACTTCATTTATTTAATTCAAGGGATAAAGCAGTAACACGATATAAATATAAAAATTGTTAGGGATAGGGTTAGGGTTAGGGTTTTAGGGTTAGGGTTAGGCCAGGGTTAGTTTTTTTTACTTATATCATTTCATTTATTAATGTCAAGGGATAAAACAATAACATGATATCGAAATAAAAATTGTTAGGGTTAGGGTCAGAGTTAGAGTTGGGTTATAAAACGGTTATTCATAAATAATGGTTAGTGGGTATTGTTCTGTTGCATTTTTATAAATATAAATGCGACAGAATACATCAAAAATAATACCATAGTAAATAATTATTATTTATAAATAATGGTTTTATACAAAAAGTGATTACCAGTACTTAAAGATATATTGATTATTTATAAATAATGGTTATAATGTAAAAAACTGTTATTTTATAAATAAGCATTATTTATAATAATGCATTATTTATAAAATGGTTATTTATAAATAATGCTTAATTTTAAATAATTGAAGTAAAGGATTTAAATGTACCTTTTTAAGTTGTAAAGTTGTACAATCCCTTTGTTAGATATAATAGTTCATCAAATAAAGTTATTTTTGAGTCATAATAAAAAAAACGTGTGGATATGAAATCAGTAAATGGAGTAAATGTTAAATTGTTTTACCCTTTTTAGTCAAAAAAGGCCCCAGACCTTTGGGCATGAATGCGCGAAAGTTCCGACCGCGCGCTGAAATGTCCGCTTGGTTTGTCCTTTTAAAAGTTCAATAATTAGCGTTTTAGCTACTAATACCTGGAGAGGAATATTTAAAAAAGTGAAATTAAAGCCAACATCAATTGAAAAATCTAAAAATCCCTTAGAAAGTGGCAGTCGGATATGGAAACTTTTTCTATTGAATAACTATGCTTGCGAGACAAAACAGGTTTCTTGGATCAGAGACAAAAAGGAGCAATGCCAGTGCGATACATGTAGCCACATCAGCAGTTCTTAACCAGCATACAGCAATATAATACTACAGAGTCAAGCTTTCTCCTGAAGACCATCAGAACACAGCATACTGGTCGAAATGTTGAGTTATTAAACTACCGGTTGTTTTCTGTACCACCACAACTCATAGTTTTATGCCCAGGGTGTCTCCACAAACCTCACTAGATTCCCACAATGCAAGTTTCAAATCTTACTACTGATTTACCCAAAATCTCAGGATACACCTGTGGTACATGCAATCCTAGAGGAAGGTAGTTCATGTACCCCCCCCCCCCCCCCCACATACACACACTATCTCATAAAGAACACACAAAAGGCTTGGATACTAACAATGAAATATGTCATGTTGGAGCATGCTCCCACTAATGAGAGAATCCTAAATATTCTCAACAGTTAAGACAGCTCAAATTCTTTCCGTGTAGCAAAGTTTATCTTATCAATATAAATGTAAAACAACAAACACTGAGTACCACAACAAAGAAAAACACAATATAAAGATCATAGTTTTAATCATGTTTCTCTTGATTTAATTGCATTTTCTTTTACAGTTGGATCCTCTAAGCACAGGTCGTGATATGAGAAAATAAAGTTAACTTGTCATGAATAATCCTGCCCCCCCCCCCCACCATTAGACCACAATAGGTTGATGCAAATTTTACTTACTAAAATATGAATGCAATTCATGTCTCATGTGAGCAATTATTACACTTTTTTAATTCAAGTTTTGCTTTAAAGCCCCAGCTCAACATTGGTAAAGTGTCTGTAAACATTTCCATGCTTTGTACAAATCAAGATATTTGTAATAAAACCAACCTGTGAAAATTTCAGCTCATTTTGTTGTTTCATTTGCGAGAAAACGGTAAAAAATGCATTTGGCATTTTTGTATGCATTCTTAGGCAGACTTTTCGTCTCACATGAGACGAAAATTAAAGTTGGATCTTTTTTCATTTATTATTAAAAAACAATAACACTTCAGGCAGAAATATTTCAAGAACAGTTTTCTACCATCATTATCTTTATACCATGTAAGGTATATAATGTAAATCTGTGAACATTTATGTTTTTCTTTCTTACCAATGTTGAGCTGGGGCTTTAATCAATGTTAACTTATTTATGATTGAATTGTGAAATGGTGACCTTTGATTATAACTGCTCAGTTAATTTCAATTCCAATGCCATAGTTTTATTTTGTATTTTCCATCCCAGGTTTGACTTTTGGCACAGGTGCATTTGGATTTTGTCCTTTGTAAAACTCCTTCAAAAGCTGTACAGCTTTGTCTTTAAAAATCCCCGCAATGCACTGAAATGGTTTCCCCTGAGAGGGAATATTGTCAGAGTGAATGCAAAGCACTGATCCACAACCACCGAATCGTTCATTAGCACAACCATACACCACTAATGGTACACCAATGATGCGCAGAGCGCCAGCACACATTATACATGGCTCAACAGTCACATATAAAGTTGTCTCTTTGAAGACTTCCTCTGGCGCCAAACAGTTATCTTTGCACCATTGGAGAGCGCCCTCTATGGCAATGACCTCGGCATGTCTTGTAGCATTCTTGGTTTCATTGACTCGGTTGTTGCCGGTGGCGATGACCTTATTACTATAAACGAGTAAGCAACCAACTGGGACCTCTCCCCGACTGAGGGCAGCAAACGCTGAATCCAAAGCTTCACCCATCCAGTTCAAATGCTGTTCCTCTGTCTTTAAATCCGCCATCTTGAAAAAGTATGAGCTAACTCCTGGTGAAGAGAGCACCTAAGAACAGCTTGGGAAAAGACCACAGGATGGTCTTCAAGGTACAGAGTCTCAAGTCAATGTTTGAAGATCTTTGTACAATCAAAGTTGTACTAAAACAAAGAACCCAGCTGGTTCTTGTTACTTCAAGTTTGAATTTTCTTGCTGTTTCTTTGTATACCAGTACTCAAGGAATTCCAAGTAAATCTTCTTCTGGGGGGAGGATGCTGGAACAAAATGACCTAAGAAATCAAAATGTTGAAGACACAAATGTAACACATCATTAAACTGCATATCAATCTATTTTTTAACTGGTTTATTTATATTTCAAAGGATTTCACTTAAAACTTATTTATCTATTTAGTGCATTCATTACAAGAAACATTTATTTAGTGCATTCTTTACAAGAAACATTTATTTAGTGCTTTCATTACACGAAATATTTAGTGCATTCATTACAAGAAACATTTCCACATCTTATACGTACCTCCTGGATGATTCAAAACTTGTGAATTAGTGAACAGTTCAAGTAAACTCTCACTTGATTCTGGAAACAAAGCAAAATTTGCAAGAATTATTATGACTCATCTTTAATGGTTGGTCAAAACCCTCCATGGAGTGATCCTACTGTAACTAACCACAGTTATGAAAATTTTTAAGAACTACACTCACAAATGTAAAAAAAACCCCAATTTTTTTTCGGGGTATCTACCCCCATACTATTTATAAACACCATACCAAAGTTGAAAGGCCAGGCTCAGCTCATTCACCTGTGAGTGGTTACGAACACTGAAGCTGGAGCATACTTTATGGGGTGGTGCTTTATTGTGCAAATAAATCTCTTAGCCTGGGAGGTCATGACCTTACCAGTCTGCTGGCAGCACCACAACAAAGGCTGGGAATTTTTTAGTAAAGCTTTGTATGATCAGGTAGACTCTCTGAAAGGTATTGGGCTTGATAAAAATAGGAAATAGCTTCATCAATCCAGGTGTATTATGATTTTCTTCAACTACTGTAAAAAAAAAAAATACAGGAGTCATCGTGCAATGGGGAGACTTTTGAGGATGCTAGATGGCAGCAGACCCACCAGGTGTATCCATTATTCTCAGAAATGTGCGCATGCTCATAACCGAGTAAACAATGACAATTCGCTTGGTAAGTCTGCTGCCACCTATCGTTCCAAAGTCTCTCATTACAAATATTGCGAACTGCTGCATACGGATAATGGTATAATGTACGAGGGAAACTCAATCGTGAATCAAGCTGACCGAGTTTAGCTTCCAAGTTTTTGTTTTTGTTTTAGTAACATACCAATAACAAATAATTGGCTTGTTTTACAAATTGTCTTTAGCTTCATAGAAAAACATCTTAGTTTGCAGTTTCAACCATGGCTATAGAACCCTGTACTTCACACCCCCCTTGAAAAAAACCTGCGTACGCGCCTGCCCACAGCCATCAAATCAGACATCGGCTTGCCTTCCCTAGACAAATACCTTTTGGAATGACGCCATCCGTGTCTCCAAATACATGTAGCGTTGGACAGCTTATAGGGTTCATGTAGTAAGAAGCATGACAAGAACTCAAGCTACGGAAACTAGCAACCAAGATGGCAAACTTGAAAGGAAATCTGGCATCTGAATAGGTAGACAATAATGTTTATCATTAGTATGTATACATTACATATGTGAAAGACTTATGTTACGGAAACATGGACTGAATGAAAAACTGTTAAATAAATAAATGAAAATAGACCGGTCCATTAAGCCCCACCTACAGATGTATGGACCAATCACAGCCTTGACACCACCACTGAAAGTCAAAAAAAAAGTCTGACATGTTAAAATCCTGCTAGAAAAGTAAACAAACAGCAGCCATTGTTCTGACACACAACAGCACACATAACTGTACTGTCTTTTGTTAAATTTTTTTTTTGTATTTTTGGTGGTGCAAACCTCGCATCTGTGGTCCTTGTACAGTCATATAAAAGTGGTTTAAACAGTGTTCCTGTCTGCATTGTTCTTTGGACTCAATGGACTAAGTCCATACCATTCATGAAAACCATGTACGTGTGTGCATCTGATCCATGTGTGTGGTCGCAACCAAACCACCGCTGCGATCGTGGCAAGAAGGTCACACCATGTGATGTTGCTAGGCAGTTGCTAAGGTAGGCGGGGCTTAATGGAGCGGTCTATTACTACAATCAAGCAAAAGGACTATAAATAATGACATAGTTATTATGGATGTGTGAATACATCATTTTTCTTACCTCCCTGACTTTGTAAGGCACAAAGAATAGCAGCAAAAGCAGCCCCTTGACTGAAGGCTAAAATTCCTGACAAAAGAATTAAACAAAACAGTTTTTAATAAATTTGCATTCGGGATAGAGAATAGTATTTGTGTTTTACCAATACACCGATGTGTCTAAAGCAATGTATGATCAGTAGTTTCCCAAGTCCTGTGAAGAAAAATCCACAGGCTTATTACTTGGGGAGGGGGGTGGGGATTCGAACCCACGACCTTTGCCATTCTAGAGCAGAAGTAGTTTGAATACTTTATTTTAGCAGTGGGTACCGCAACAATTTTAGATGTTAAATTTGCATATGGGACAAATTGGTGTATGGGTAAAACATTAATCAAACTCTTTTCGACAAGAACCTAGAAATACCAAATTATCCAAAGAAAAGTTAGTTATACTCATCTCATTTAAGTAAAAGATAGTCTGCGCACATAAAATGACAGCCATGTATAAATTTCTAATAATGCATAACTTTTTGAAGTTTCACTGGAAATCAGAAATTCTACATACATGAATTTTCTTGTCAAATTACTTACTTTGTCATAAATGCCAAGTCTGCAAATGTCTATTGATGTGATTTTTACAATCAAGAAGCGAATACTTAATCCTTTTTTGATACACTCACCATCAAAAGGGCCAAGCTCTTTGAAAGCCTCTGCTACTATGGTCAGCGATTCTTCAAGACCAGGGTTGACATCACAGGTCTGGCTTGCCTTAAAAGTATTGTCTTTCGTGGAGAACCACCACCCACGCTGGTCTAATGAAACAATTTCAATAATTATTCTTTGCAATAGGGTAGGATTTTTAGCATCCATCATTTGGATTTCAAATGTGATTTGCTTTTTGTCACATACTTAGAGATGAATCACCGTCAAGGAAACTTCTAGTTGTCAAGACTTATTCGCAAAGTTTTTTTCTTGCATTCAACAAATCTTGTTTCTTTCTTACATAAGAGTTACATTTTTGCCAAAACCCCCCTTTTTAAAATCATATTTCCTCCGAACGAATTTGACAGGTGAGATGCCGATTCAAAATGAAGAACATACAAGAACTTTTGCAAATGCCAAGGACAACGCACACAATACATGTAACGCGCAACATTGTTTGTGCATGGTTAATGGACGTGATCTTATGTCTGGATTCCGACAATTACTCATTTCTAGTTTTTAATTAACTACCACTTATCGCAATACCTTTAATGAATGCTTGTAACTTTCTCAAATCTTTAAAAATAGCTATTTGAAATTTGAATCTAAATTTTCAGATCAAATCGGCCAACAATCGGACCTAGCATCTTTTAAAACCAAACTATTAAAATTGAGAAGAAAAAAAAAACAAACAAACAAACAAAACGTTTGTTATATCGTGGTAATAGATTGTGAATTTTTATTGACCGAGTACCAATCATGTGAAGTGCTATGAAGATGTATGTTCATGGCGCACACACTCAGGAGGGGAACATGAGTAATGTACCCCACTGGGTACAGTACCTTGATCGTGCCCACCGTTGGTCGTTTCCAACACGTTGCAACACCTTGTACATTGTACAATATTAAAAATAGCACCGGGTATGAGGTTGTAGTTCCTGTTAAAGTATTTGAATTTGTTCACATGAACAATTAAATGCAATGTACAACAATAAATTAAAAAAGAAAAATAATTTATTCACTTTATGTTTCCCCCCCCCCTCCGCAATCTATTACCATGGTATAACAAAGCAATTGTTGCACGATGTGTGATGGGGTCCTTGGGTTTTGTATAGACTGGTTCCTGGTCCCTATATCATTCTCTTCTGACTGTACAAGTATATAGGGACCGGTAGTTACTACCGATATGGTGCTTTTGATTGGCCCTCGATTGCGCGGGCGCAGTAATAAATTTCTAATTTTAGAGATGACGTTGGCTATGCTCGTGATGTGTGCATGTTGTTGTTTGACACTAGCACACGTGTGTGTCCCTTCACTTGGACATAACCTTCAACATCAAAATCCAAGTTAACGTTAGAAGAACATTGTCTGCACGATGGGAGATTCTGAGATTCTGTGTCCGTCATGTCTTGAGTAAAGGCCGCATTGCATTATGGGATTACGTAGACCTATTATGCTAATTCTAATTAGCATATACCTGGCAGACATGCTAATTTTCATTACCCGGTACCAGTCCCTATATTCAGTCAGAACGAAAACGATGTAGGGACCGCAAACCAGTCTCAGGTGCAATTTGCCCCCCTTGTATACTGCCGACTTGTTGTCAGATACAGTTCTTACCAAGATCTTCTTCACCTTCTGCTGGCTGCACTTTATTTGGGGCAGAGATGAACTCTGAAAAGTGTCATTTATAAAAAGAAAATAATTAAAAATGAGACCATGTACCTTTTCGAGCTGTTTATAGTGTGTCTTGTTTATTTAAAGAAGCTTCAATTTAAGATGAATAAAAAAATCATGAGGGAACAGTGAAAAGCTACTTTTGCTGAGTTCTGGAAAGTAACAAATACGAGTCACTTCAGTGGGACTCAAACCTCCAATCATGTATGTACAGGTAGGCGGTACTATTACTATTGTTATTTTTTACTTTTATTATTATTTTTTGTGGCAAAAGATCGCATGATAAATAACAGCCAGGTACTGTGAGTTTCAAGTGTGCTGTCCATTTGTTTTTTAACTCATGTTTAATGCTTATAAACAAAATCATAGCCCATACTAATTATAAGTGTGGATAGCACCATTCTAGGGCCAATCCACCAACAAAAGGTTTGGTCAAACTTCTGAAGCCTATTTTCTCAATTTTAGGTTTTACCCCAAAATTGTTTGCTAATTTACAAAATTTACAAGTTACAACTTGATAAACAATATCAGGCCTTGATCTTAACCGAGGCCATTGGCCTCATGCCCTGTCAAGTTGGCCAGCATGCTCTTCAGATAAATTGCACTGTCACTACGTACTTGGCCAGCATGCCCCGTACAATTTCTCTGATTTGGCCAGCAAAGGCCTGCCCCTGTTTTTCTTAAGATCGAAGCCTGCAATATATGAAAATACAAGTTACCCAGTTCTGTGTATTTCTTTATAATTTTCCTTAATGCTCCTGTCCTCTCTCTGAAGATTTGCGCATTCTGGCGGTAACCATGGATACATAGAATCTAAGTTATAAATAATACATACAATCTTAATACTGATGTCATCAAATGGTGAGCATTATGGTAACATTACTAAAGACGCCCGCTCGTCACAATTACCCGACGACTGTTTCTGTGGCACAAAATGATCATGTACGACGCGTGATTAACGCGTGCGCCAGTCAAGGGTGTTTTTTTTTTCGTGGCACGAATTTGCTTGTCGCGCATTGAAGAGTGGGCATCTTTAAGTTACTAAGACCAAAGAAATAAATAAGTGATACTATAGTTAGTAATGAATGTAGGCCGTCAAGCTAGGCCTGGTCTTTAGTATAATACTAGTATAGTACTAGTAGCCAGCTGTCAGCTGTAGTTTCTGTTTGTATTTTTCCTAAACAAGCCCCTTTTCAGCGCTCTTCTGACGTGTTGAGGTAAAACAAAATGCATTCTGTGTAAATAATAAAGAAATAGCGTTAAAATAAAAACATTGAAATTACTATATAAAAGCTCAGTCAAACAATGTAACATTTTATTCTGGTAGTTTTGAATCTCAAAAGTCCAGATTTCAAATGGGGGAAGGGGGGCAGGGAGGTGTCCCTTAGTTATGCCACTGAAGCAAAACAAGTCGATTGCTTGCGTGTTTTTGCTTATGATGAAGGCTGGTTATTTATAGTTGTTTGTGCGATGATGATAAGGCAGGACGCTGAGAACGCTGGAAGCTTAGCTTTTTCATGCAGTCTATGGTCGCTAAGGCATCAGCGTAGACTAAAAACTGCGTAGCCCGTTATTCTACTGCCGCGCAACCGTCCCCAAGAGCGAGTACACTGCGTACCACACCGTTGATCATCAAACGAGTACAATCGGCTCGCGCTCAACGTGTCCAATCCATCGTGTCCGGAGATCATCTATGGCCACAGGCCTAATTAAAATCTCCCATATTTTTGTATTTTTTGAGATTTTTGTGTCATGATTCCAGGGGGGAAAAGTTTCCAGTTGCCACTTTCTAAGGGATTTTGTAGATTTTTTAATGGCTGTTGGGCTTTATTTCCCTTTTTTTTAATATTCCTCTTGAGGAATTGGTACAATGGTAGCAAACACGGTTTCTGACCTTAAAAAAAGCAAAAAAAAGCAGACATTTCATCGCACGGCTGGAACTTTGCTACATTCATGCTCAAACGAACTATGGCATTTTAGCGAGTAGCGCTGTCAAGCCCAATGTAGATGTGAAAATGGCTTATTTTTTTTTATTTCGACACTTTGTAATTGTAATTCAAAGTGCCTGTTCCTCTCTGCATACATTCTGTCAACCTTTCTGGACAGGTAAGGATATAATTTGACCTAATTTAAGGAAGATAAAGTGGCAGCCGGATACGGCATTTTAGCCCAAGGGGGAGGGGGTTTGATCGTACCAACCTCGTCCTCGTTACCAAAAGAAAGAAAAAACCCAACAATCACCCCCGGGAACTAGGTTGATTAATGGCTAAACACTGACAGTACACTAGCCCCATACATCATGTACATTGTGCCAATACGCTGGACTACCTCTGCTTCAAATAGCGGAGGTAGTCCAGCGTATTGGCACAATGTATGGGGCTAACAGTACACTAGACTAGAGTTAATATAATAGCAGTTAGTACAGTAGAGTGTGGCACAGTATGGAGAAATTTCACAAAAAGTCGCAGTGAAGTTGTAAACTAATCATTTTCTACCTTCAGTTTCTCACTTGAAGCAGCCACCGTGGATGACATTTCTTGTGTAGTTTTCCTTCCATCCATTCACCAGACTATTCACCTTTTATTTCGCTCGGCCCACCTGTCTAATCTTTTTGACTTTGGTTCATCAGCAGTGGGCTAGGCTAGCTAAGTTGTGCAAAATCTTGCTTGTTTTAAACTTAGTTACAGTCTAGTTTGTTAAAATCACCACCAAGCAAATATCTTGTGACATGCAGACGAGCTGGCTATGACTGACACATGGGGAAGGGCGCCATCACGCGGTAGATAGTGTTAAACGAAGTAGACTGGTTCCCGGTCCCTACATCGTTCTCCTCTGAGAACGAAAACGATGTAGGGACCGGGAACCAGTCTAAAAACGAAGCAGACCGTACGTTAACGAAGTGTATTTTTTCTGGTTTGGTTAGTTTCTTTGTAGTGTTTTCCATTTTACCATGGTTTATTCTTTTATAGTGAATAATGACCTTACTTTGTCTTATATTTTCATAACATTTTTTTGTTAGTGTTTTTATGTTGAATGTACTCTTTTTAATGGTAATATTGTTGCAATTGGGCCCTACGGTGGCGCTGCCTAAGGCATGTTTTTAAATAAACCATAAACCATTCAATAATAAAGTCAAAGGAAGATGACGGCAAGTAAGTAGGCCTGTCATCTTTATAGACTGATCCGAGCGGTTCGTTCATGGGCGTTTACTAGTGTAACACAGGATTATTCTTTGTCTGTCTGACCTGTGTTATTGGGGGTGTTGTCTTTAGAACCGCACGTGATGAATTCTCATTCAACGTGCTATGACGAGCGGGAGTGAACTTCAAAATCTTTGATAGCGGGACGATAGACAATAGACGATAACAATGACACAAGTGAATAGGGTCAACAGTAATTTATTGACATTCAAAGCTTGTGCCTTTGACGCTCATGATGCAAAGCCACTCTGACTCCAATGTCATGAACTGAATACTGAGCGATTTTCAAATTTGCATATCTGACTTCAATGGCCATGACCGTACCATTCACAGGTTTGGAAATGTTCATATTACGTTTGTTTGACAATACTTAATGTTGAGGCGGTGGATACTCATAGCACACTCCAGGGGTGGATTTCACAAAACTAATCCTAACTTAGGACTAGTCCTTTAAAAGACTGATCCATTAAGCCCTGCCCTTAAAAACTTATTGACCAAGTTATACGCGCACGCATGTTTACATTTTCCAATAGGATTTTTATTGTGTCGGACTTTTGTCGGACGTTCGGTGGCGTACCCAAGGCTGTGATTGGTCAACACGTATGGGGGGCGGGGCTTAATGGATCGGTCTATTTGGGACTAGTTACTCATAAACTCGAGATAAGACTAGTCCTGTGCTTTGTGAAATCAACACCAGGGCCATCTGTGAAACGTTTGAAGAAGATCTGTGGTGCATTCGAGAAATTCTGATTAACCTGTAAAATAAAGGTATTTTCCTCTCCCTTTACTTTTATTTTCTTTTTGCAAAAATAATCAGCGGGCAAAAAATAAGCCCCCCCCCCAACCACACACCACGTGCAGTCCCTTTACTAATCCACCCTGGTAACACGATTCAAACACAGTGCCATATATACAGTTTATTTCGTTAAATTTAAATTAGCAGAAATGAGGAGTGTAATGCATGTTACTTTGAGACATGTCGATCACATTCGTTCACATTTTCTTTTGATTTTCATGTGCTCGGGTGTATCCCGAGAACCTCTTATGTTTATGTTTATGAATTAATCATTATCAGTAACATAGTTACTTTTCTCCGAACGTATATGGGAAATTCTGGGCAGGGTTCATGATCCTGAGGGCTTTCCCCGTGGAGATAAACCCCTTTGAACACACTCATAACTGACACAGTTTAATGTTCTCAGTCCATTTTTAACAACAACTGCATGCTCATAATGCAATAATAATATCCAAAACGTTTCCATTCCAAATTAAGAACAGAATTTACTGCTTCCACCTTTCACTCGGCCCACCAGTCTCGTCATTTTGACTTTCGTTAATCAGCAGTGGACTTTGGTTCATCGGCCTTATACTATAGTCATCAGTTTCCATCAGGAGCGGCGGCTGCAAGACCTTGAAAATAAATCACAACCCTTGAAAAGTTACTACAAAATGATAGACTACGCCTCCTATCCGGGCCTTTGTGAAACGTGGTCATTCCGCTATCAGGCCTGTAATCGTTGTTGTACATAAAATAAGGCAAAGTCCGCGACCAAAACTTTGTTTTGAAATAAAAACAGATGCTCTTGAACATAAAACTATCTGCTCTTGAAAGTAAAAATATCTGCTCTTGAAAGTAAAAAAAGCTGCTCTTGAAAATCAAATTGCGGTGGCACTAACGGGCTTTCGTAGATAATAGAGATCAGTGGGACAGAATACTACTTATTGCCCTCATCTTATTCATTTCAAGACCTCAGTTTTGTTCCCTTCAAGTTATTTGTGAGTGACATTAAGAATATGTGAGTCAAAAATTAATTCATCATCCAAGAGTTTTGTTCTTTGTAACTTGGAAAATGGACAGCATGAACATGCAGCCTACAAAATATCTTTGAGAACTCATCTGATTATAAAAATCTTAACTAATCTAAGGATCGAATAGGGTCAGGCCGCGAGGAGATGCAAGAAGTGAGACAGTGACAGGTTTCATCAACTTTATTGGTGAAACAGTGACAAAACACCTTTAGACCGATGAAACTAAACCCGTTAAAATTATCTTTTTGAAACCGTAAACAAAACAAAGAAAAACCCAGTAAAACACAGTGCTAAAGCAGTCTACATATTAAAATCAAAACAGCCTTAAAACCTGTAAATAAAATAATGAAAATGAGACAAGTGATTAACTTAAACCAAAACTATGAAGAAACACAAATTTGACAAATTAATCCAAACTTGGTTTCAGTCTTCCAAGTAGAAGAGTCAGATCTTAGAATTTAACTATAGAAATGAAATTGCAAAAAAAAAAATATATAAAAATATCATCCATTGTAACGGTATCTAGGGATCCTGAGAGAGAGAGAGTGTGTGTATAGGTTTTGGGTGCGTAATTCTGTCGTGAGACGGTGAACTGTTGTGCGGCCCCTCAGTTTAAATGTGCCGGTGTCTTAGGGTATTCTGTCCTAGGGTAATGTGTCCACCATTAGCGAATTGGCTGGAGGAGTTTATTCAAAAGAGGGCTCTATCAGAAGGAGTTAGTACACAATTCGCCGTATGCCCGGACAGAATCTCCTGCCGGACAGAATCTCCTTCCACACCGGCGTGATTCCGTGGGAGGATATTGACCTGTGCTTATTGTTAATTCGACGGGCTGCAAAACCATTTCAGATATTTTTTATAAGTGATGGGTTTTGTGTTTTTAAAACAGTTTATTGGACATCAATTTCGTCTGTATTATGAGTAACGGATCCGTCTCGAGCCGCTCAGGGACTTCAGGCCGTCCGCGCATCAACCCTTTCTGGGGTAGATTATCACACCAGCATATTTTCAAGGTTGGATAGATTCCATTATAATAGCTTTCTATATATCGGTTGTAACTATGCTGCTCCACTGTTGTCTGAAAACAGGATGCCAATTAAACACTAAAAGGGAATTTATGGTTCATTTCCAAAATAATGCTGGTATAGGAAGCTGCCCATACAAAAAAAAAAAAACCCTCGAAAACAAAAGTCAAACAAGGGCCTTGTTTTCACGCATAACTTCTTGTATTAGTAAAGTTTCCATAATATGTTTCTACTGAATACGAATAGCTATATACCGTGACTGAGTGGCGTTGTCCAGACTGTGATTTGTTAATACGTTAGTAGGCGGGTGTAGGCATTGCCATCGGAGTAATCGATGCTTCTAAAAATGTATTAAAAAAATAGTGAAAACCAAAAACAAAGCTATCATATAGTGTTAACTGATTATCATTACGACACATTATAATCCTTTATGAGTGAGACAAAATATTGAACAACCATTAGGCGTCTTGAACTAAGAATCTGGAGTCCACGGTTAGAGAGCGACCCCTCCCATAAGCTGCTCCGGAGGCTGCCAACAATATCTGGCGAACTTTTTCCTCCGACACCTCGTTACACTCATCAGCAAGGATTTCTTTACCAAAGTCCTGTCAAGTAAAAAATACAGTGATATTTTAATATACGTTCACATTATATTGTGCTGCAATGATGATAGTGAGTTGGATATAGTAATGCGGCAAGAAAGCAACAGATCCGAGACAATTGTAGACCCAGTAACTATGGCGCTGTCCTTTTTGGGGATTTTGACATTATCGGACGTGCTAGTGCGACCGATAATGTCAAAATCTCAAAAAAGGAGTACAGCGACACAGTTACTGGTCTACCCTAAACAGTGACATGCTGCAAGGTTTTTAGTACCCAAAACACATTGATTTCGAGGACAGAAAAATGATCGTGAGTACAATTAAATGCCAGTTCATCTTTGATATCTTGAGAAGCCAGTA
Organism: Marthasterias glacialis; assembly: GCA_911728455.2. Taxonomy (NCBI): domain Eukaryota; kingdom Metazoa; phylum Echinodermata; class Asteroidea; order Forcipulatida; family Asteriidae; genus Marthasterias; species Marthasterias glacialis. The sequence continues at coordinate 5,981,597 of OU452238.1, forward strand.
TAATAATAGGCGATTACGTGCGGTAAATCGTAGCAAATCGCTGATTTATTGTTCATCTCCAAGGTTTCCCGGGGCGCTAGTACGACGACCGATAACGTCAAAATCTCTCTAAAAAAAGAAGTACAGCGCCCCAGTTACTGGGTCTAGGACAATAGACCGATTGCGCGACCAACATTTCAAATAGGCAAAGAATCACACAGCTTGGGAAAGCAATTTCTTTGGATGATTTCAGTTTGAAAACTTTGAAACTTTTGTGTTGAAAAGTGAATGGTGATCGCGGTCGTCTGGCCTAACGTTGCGTCGTGCACTGTGCACATCGTGCACATTTATACGGTACTTTTACAATTTCCAAGACTTGCTGGAACTGTCCTTACTGGCTTTATGCAGCCACTCGAAGGTCTCTGGTACAAACTCTTGAATATTTTTCACAGATTTCGAGCAAGAAAAGCCTCGATCGAATAAACTAAATGCAACAATTATCATGTACCGTACCGCACTTTCCTATGGAGGACGTCGTGTGTGTTTACATTTTTTTTATACCCAGAAGGGGTCACGTGACGCGGGTCGCGCAATCGGTCTATTATAAATCATCGTGCTTTCTTTAAGAACCATAATATTAATTATAGAGCAAGGACTAATAGTAATAATGCAGCTGTGTCTGCAAACAGTCCTTGTATAAAAAATGATAGTTCAATGGAGGCAGCAATACTCACAACAAACACTTGTTTGACGAAAGCCTTGTCCGTGGAGACTTTTGCTTTTTTCAATGGAGAAACACGAGGCCCAATCCACGTAATGAAGGCAAACTTGCGTCTACGAGACATCTCATCACCGAACTCTAGTCCAACGTAAGCGTACACCCTGCTGTCATCTGTTAATGCAAACGTCATTTCACAATTTGATGTAGTCTTGACTGGCGACGTTCGTTTGGTTAAATTAAAGGTACATACCATCCTCACATTTTACAAAATTACTAAGTTCACGACTTCAAAGTTATAAAAGTATTACCTTTGTGAACATTTTCGAGAAAAAAAAAATGTAAATCACAAGTCCTGTAGTAACGAAAAAACTTCGAAATAAACAAAGGAGGTCAGAGGCCTCCGTATACGCATATCCAGCCGTTGCAATCTTCGAATTAGTGACTTCAACTTCATGTAGTCTGGTCCATAAACACATTAGTATTGTAATTACATTAATTTTGTAAAAGTAACCAATCCGTCAAACTTTTCTTACGAAAAACGCGTCCACAAACCATGGCTACCGAACATGATTTTCACTACCTGAGCTGACCTCTGAAAATGGAGACCTCTTTGCGTGTATCACTATACGATACGCCACGACAACAAACTTGAACAAGTGATCACCTAATTGATGACTAGCTCTGCTCTGCGCGAACAATGTCCCTGGCTGCTATCGAGCTGTTTTGGACCGGGTATGCGGCTCAATCACGAATTCGGCACTCCGTCTTTTTGGTCTTTTGGTGAAATGAAAATCTAAAGTCCCAGACTCCACTAACAAAAAACACTTAAGGTTAATATTAGGGATCATTTTGATCAAGATCCAGATCACTTGATATGTTAGTTAAAAACATACCGAGACTAGGGATTCTCGTAATGGGCCGTTGAGTTGCTTTAGCCCCACGCATATTGACCAAGCCACACGGTCCGTTACGAATTCGCCAGAAGAATTACTGGAGAAGAGATATCTGTATCAAACAAACATCTGGATCAAACATCTGGTTCTTATGGTGGCCCTGAAGGGACATCGCACATCGCATACGTGTGCGCACACGTATGCAATGTCGTGAAACAATTCGCGAATGTGTGTGCACACGTATGCAATGTCGTGAACCAAATCGCGAATATATGCGCACACGTATGCAATGTCGTGAATCAAATCGTGAATATATGCGCACACGTATGCAATGTCTCGAACCAAATCGCGAATGTGTGCGCACACGTATGCAATGTCGTGAACCAAATCGCGAATGTATGCGCACACGTATGCAATGTCGTGAAACAAATCGCGAATGTGTGCGCACACGGTATGCAATGTCGTGAACCAATTCGCGAATATGTGCGCACTCGTCTGCGAATATATTCGCGATGTCGTGAATGTTATTGCATACCATTGTCGCATACCTTTGGGGTGATGTCATAGTTGCGGACAATGTGTTAGTGAACTAGGGAGTATGCAAGTGGCCCTGGTCCCATTTGTATACCAAAGACATTAAATGCAGGAGCTTGGGTACCAGGCAGGTACAGTGTGTGGCCACTCTATGTGCAACCCCCCAGATCAATAGACATTTTATTCAAAGGTATGCGACAATGGTATGCAATAAAATTCACGACATCGCGAATATATTCGCAGACGAGTGCGCACATATTCGCGATTTGGTTCACGACATTGCATACCGTGTGCGCACACATTCAGGATTTGTTTCACGACATTGCATACGTGTGCGCACATATTCGCGATTTGGTTTACGACATTGCATACGTGTGCGCATATATTCGCGATTTGGTTCACGACATTGCATACGTGTGCGCACACATTCGCGAATTGTTTCACGACATTGCATACGTGTGCGCACACGTATGCGATGTGCGATGTCCCTTCAGGGCCACCATAGGTTCTAGTTAGCCTAGGTTCAATATTGGCGTCAATATTTGCGACTTGAGATACAAATCGTGAATATTGACGCCAATATTGGCGTCAATATATATTTGCGATGTGCCTTTGAAGCCACCATACGTACCTAATTTGATCTCGATTTCTGTGCAGACATAATTGAGAGGTTTTACGTGACGTCACCCGAGACCTTTTTCTAATGCTGTGTGCACAAACAGACGCTGGAACTTATTCAGCAGGCGACGTGCCAGCCTTTGAGTTCATGGCAGAACCCAACATGTCTGCGAAACTAACTTTTCCCGGGGGCGACACGCAACCTCTCTATATAGGTCTTATAGGCCTATGTCTGTGGTTCGTGGGTGATAGCGTTTTGTCTTGAGAGAGCGCTCTCTAGTATTGGTGATAGTTCCGGGGTGATAGCGGTCGTTAGTCTGGTTCCCAGACCAAAAAATCTTCGACTATTCTCTGTCGATTTTAGGGTCAGGTATCACCCAAATGTCACGTGACAAAAAGGAGGAATTTCTCCTTTTCGGAAAATATACGAAATGCTCCGAACTCGTTGTCGTCAACATTCAGACAGTGTCGTTGATGGTCGGACATTTCTTTTGTTGATAAAAATTCAACAATTTTGCAGACACATCCCATTATCGTTTTTCTTTTTTCCCCCCCCCAACAAAATTAACACTATATTTGAATATATTCTACATTTTTACAAACTGATTATCCCAGGCTTTTTGAAAGTAAACAAAGCCTGTCATCATCCAATGACATCGTCCACCGTTGGTGACAAGTAATGACTATTATTGCGTTATAATCTATGTTTAGTTTTGGATGATGCCTGACCAAAGACTTTTAACAAGAGTCGTCAGGGAATCTTTGGTCGGGAATCAGACTAAGCGGTCGTGGGCTATAAAAAAACCCAAAAAGGTCTTTTAGGATCTAGTTTGATCCAGATTCGTAGACTTGCCCAGTCCCTCCGAACTAGTCGTGAAGTTGCATCCTCTATCAGTGACTAATACAAAAACTATCAAGACTAATGGTGTGCAGCAGTGTACCCATGGGGGCGGGGCTGGGGTGGTACGTGCCTCCCACAATTTTCCAGTGCCCCCAGGTGCCCCCAACGAAAAAAAATCGAATATATGCATTACATGGCCCCTGCCCCATCCCCCGACAACAATAATTGATCCCTGTGCCCCTGTCCACTCCCCAAGTGGAGAAAATCATGGCAAAGCAAAAAAAAAAAAAAATAATAAAATAAATAAATCAAATCAAACGAAAAATGGATACTGGATACTTAATAGCACTTAGGCATTGTGTGAACTTACTTGACTGACCTGTTGAACCATGCTTTTGGATATGGATCATTACGTTAAAAAAGGAAGACCCTCTTGAAAATCCAACGGGTCGAGATTAATGTTATTTAGGTTTGAACACACTTGCCTTTGAACAGGGGTAACAATGAAGCATAGTCTTCTCCACTGGGTCCAGGAATTATCTTCTTCCCTTCATACACAGCAGTACACCTGTAAAAAGGGGAATTAAATATCGCTTTGTCTTGTGATCATAATTACCCCCCCCCCCCACTCATGATAATAAAAGCCTTCTAAAAAGCAGCTGCAGAACAATAATTATATTCTATTCCGAAATTCAGTGCATTTTTGTTTACAAAGAAAAACGCACGAATTCAACTGTCTATCAACGAAGCATTGATCCATTTTTTCCCTACGAAGATACGTATTCCTAGATTCATACCAAAGTCCCTTTGGTATTTTTTTATTAAAAAAATCCATATTTATCTAGTTTTATTTATGTATTTTTACAGGCATTATTAGAGGTAGGATTGGTAAAGCTGATAGTGCAGTATTCTTGTTTTGTGGGGAAAACAACCTGTGGAAATTTGGGGTCAATCCGTTGTCGGAGTCAGGAGAAAATAATGAAAAAGCATACATACTTTCCAGCATGATGTAAACACATTTTCCTGATGTAAACACAATTTCGGTTGTTACAATCGAAATTAAAATCAGGGTCTTCAAATCCTACAGTTTTCTTGACTCAGACAGAATTTCAGACTGGTATGAACTTCATAATCAACGAGCTTTCAGACTTAACATACCAATCCTGTATTCGACCTTTTAAAATGGATATGATAGCAACACAATTCTTTGAAACGTGCCGAGAAATCAGAAAGTGATCCGGACTGAGAAACTGATTCTATAAACTGTGAATCCCAGAGTGCCTTACCACATGGTAGGATCATTGTCACTGCGAACTTTCTCATACTCCTCGCGAAGTTTGTCTACTTCACCTGCATCACAATAATACGGAAGTTAAAAATTAAATGGATCGAATTTGCCGTGGAACTTGTTACGACCATGGAGTTCGACCAGACGAAATATTGATTAAATGGTTTTTCACTGACACCTTTTCACATGATGTGTTTGGTAATATTTGTTTGGGAAAAATTAAGCGCGATAGTCATCAAAGTTGTATTAACTGTTGATCGATTTGTATCACTTTTGGCGTATAAATGAAAAAGGTTAGTGGAAATACAACTTTTTTTTATAATTTAGACCTGTGCCAATTTATACTGGACTCCTTTCGAGCACAGAGCATGTCTATGCTTCGAGTCAGTGACCCATACAGTGTGAACACTGAGCTAAAGGGCGACGAAAGGGTTATAAAGAACGCCATACAAAACTCTGTTTTCTAACTTACTGATAAGACCAGCGTTTTTCTTCATTTCCTCCGAGCGGATTTCATCCAAGAGGTCACGGAGAAATTCCAGGCGACTTTGGTCGCCGGCGACCAAGCAGACGAAAGCGGTTAACAGCAAGACACGAAACATGACTGGGGCGAGCACTGGCTACAGACTTCGGTGTTGTTGATTGAATCGTGGATGTGAATAATGGTTTGCCTTGCCAATATTACAGTATAAGTACTGTTAAAAAGACGGGGGTGTCTCGTTCTTGCTGTGTAGAGAGGGTTCTACCTCACCATTATGACGTCACTCCAGAGACTACGTGAGATAGCGCTCACCAGCCAGCTTACAATCATTTGTGCGATCTAGCCAGCTGAAGAACGGACGTCTTTACTCCGTTCTCTCCATATGTTATGTGCATAGGCCAATGTCTATGTTTCATACTAAAAAGGAAATAAAGTTATATAATATAGCACACCTGCAGGTTTAGCTTTCCAAACTATGGACAGTTTTTTGGATATTGGAGATTTCTCAGATTTATCTCCGCATCCGACACCTCCGAGACGTGTTTCCGGTTTACCTAAGGAAGATGGTTTAATAGCCAAAATTTCCGAAATGTCCGAAACGGATATGCAAAAACCAGCAGAGATTATGGGAAAAAGGATGTTGAAGTGTAAAGGTAAGACAAAACTGTCTAAATCACAACACCTTGTGCCTAACATATCCACATCCAGTCCGCCATTGCAGTGCGTTGGCGAGCATGCCTCAATGTCCACATCCAATGAACCGTGGCAAGGGTTTAATAACTTTTGATGCATGCAATGAAAGAGGGCTTTGTCCAATTCACAAGTGAATTCCTTGAGGTGACCAAAACGCAAAAGGAATGCAAGCGAAGTGCCAATGGGTCCGGTGAGCAGAAAACCAAACGGCTGAAATCAGTTGTGGTTGTCCCTAACACAGTCACCACAGATTCTGATGTCAACACAGAAACTGAATTTAAAAGCCTGTTCTCGGAGGATGAACAAAATGGCTCGTCAAATGACGATCTTTTGGGTGATATCCAACAGGAATATGAAGCCGATGGAATGGTCGGGCCCAAAATTAAAGACAAGCTTGCAACATTGACTGACAAAATCCTCATGACAAAGTTGTCTGACGATAAACTGTCCGAAAAGCAGAAGGCTTATAGCAGGCCCCAAAATTGTACTAAGTTGATTAAAACGAAAGTGAACCCAGAAATATGGGCGTTGCTCAAACCTAGGACTCGGACCCGGGACTTAAAATTCTTGAGAGTCCAAAAACTGCTGGTCTCGGCATTTGTCCCTTTGCTCCAACTAACGGAGAAATTGCTAGCAAAGCAAGGCGTAAAAGACGAGGTTAAACTAGCTACAGACACCATTACGCTCATGGCTAATGCCAACATTGAGCTGAATTTGAGACGTAGGGAACTAATGCGTCCTGATCTCAATGCCCAGTACCAGAGCCTCTGTGCTCCATCTGTCCCAATAACACAACTTCTTTTTGGGGACGACTTGACCAAAGCAGTTCATGACATCAAAACAACAAACAAAGTTGGAAATAAAATTGGTCATGCCGAAGGACGCAGTAGGACCTTTGGGTACAGACATTACTCTGGCCGTTCAATGTCGGCAAAAAAGTACAATTACCAGTCCTATCCATACCAAAAGGATCGAACGGCAAAGTACAATCAGAGCCGGGGACGAGAATACAGGCGGGGCCAAAGCACAGCAACACGCCCGTAACTGCGCCAAGCACTGCCTCCAGCAAAGCACAGGTTAGCACAAATGTTACTGAAATCAGTGAAGCTAAAGCAAGTTCATTTGTTGCAGGAAGAATACAAAAATATTTTCCTAAGTGGAGTAACATTACTTCAGATCAAACTATTTTGAGCATAGTTGGGGGACTCAAAATTGAGTTCGAATCAACCCCCAGGCAAATGTTTATACCAAAACAATATGCCTTGAATGACTATGAACAACAAATTGTTCAGCTGGAAGTTGATAAACTTCTTGCGAAAGGAGTTCTTGAGAAAACTTCACATGAGCCGGAAGAATTCTTATCAAATATATTTTTGCGGCTGAAGAAAGACGGTACATACCGAATGATATTGAATCTGAAATCGTTAAATAAACATGTAAAATACCACCATTTTAAGATGGAGACTTTACAGTCAGCGATACATTTAATGACAAAGGGTTGTTTCATGTCATCAATTGACTTAAGAGACGCCTATTATTCAGTGCCGATGGCAAAGGAACATAAGAAATATCTGAAATTTAAGTTGGGTGATACAATTTATCAGTACACCTGCCTCCCAAATGGGCTTGCTTCAGCTCCACGTTTATTCACAAAGTTAATGAAACCTATATACTCGGCTCTTAGAAGCCAGGGCTTTCAATCAGTTGCATACATTGATGACTCCTTATTGTTCGGGAGAACTTATGAGGAATGTTATAATAATACAGTGGCGACAAAACAACTTATGGCCCAAGCAGGCTTTCTAATTCACGACGAAAAGTCGGTCTCTATTCCAGTACAGGAAATAACTTTCCTTGGGTTTGTGTTTAACACGACACATATGTCAATTTCCCCGACACCACAGAAAGCTAAAAAGTTAAAGGAAAAATGTCAGAACTTGATCACAAAAGAATCCGTGCTAATACGAGAAGTGGCTCAAGTTATTGTCATGATGGTGTCAAATTTTCCAGGCGTAATGTTTGGCCAACTGTATTATCGACAAGTCGAAAAAGACAAAAAAAAGAGCACTGCAACAAAATGACGGAGATTTTGATACTCAAATGAGTTTGTCAGAAGAGGCGTTAAATGACCTCAACTGGTGGATTAAAAATATTGAGTCCACAGAAGCCACTAGAAGTTTAAGAAAAATAAACTCAAAGCCAAGTGTTATCATTACTTCAGATGCATCCCTTACAGGATGGGGTGCTGTTTGTAATGACAGGTGCACAGGGGGCCATTGGACACACCAAGAAGCTAATGCTCACATAAACAGTCTAGAAATTCTAGCCTCTTTCTTTGCATTGAAGTCCTTTTCGAAGGAATGCATGAACTCACATGTGAGATTGTACATTGACAATACAACAGCGATTGCATACATCAATAATATGGGTGGAATACAATCGACTGAGTGTGACAAAGTCACACGCCAGGTGTGGCAATGGGCTAAAGCAAACCATATTTGGCTAAGTGCTGCTCACATTCCAGGCAAACAAAACGTAGTGGCAGACTTGGAATCGAGAAGAAACAATGTCGACGGGGAATGGATGCTCAAGCCACATATTTTTGAACAATTAAGTTCTACACTTATAGAGCCGAATATTGATCTGTTTGCCTCTAGAATAAACTATCAAATCAAGCCATATGTGTCGTGGAAACATGACCCAGAGGCTATTGAAATAGATGCATTCACATTGTCTTGGGATAATTACAGCTTTTATGCTTTTCCCCCTTTTAGCCTAATCGGCAGAGTGCTTCAAAAAATACAAAACGACCGGGCAGAGGGACTTCTAGTAGCTCCCAACTGGCCAACCCAGTTCTGGTATCCCAAGTTGATACAGATGCTGAAGGCAGAACCATTGATCATCCCAGCATCTCTGCACCCACTCCAGCTTCCTCAGAATATGTCGGCGGTGCATCCACTTCAAACGAAGTTATCACTCCTGGCCTGCCACGTATCCGGGATCGACTTGCAAGCGCAGGTATTTCAGACCGGACGACTGAAATCATCTTGGCTTCGTGGAGAAACTCCACACAAAAACAGTATGCTTCGTATATCAGGAGATGGGAAACATTTTACTACAAAAACAGTATAAACCCTATAAACCCAAATATAGGTAATGCACTACAATTCTTAACAGAATTATGTGACGAAGGCCTCAGTTACAGTTCTATTAATTGTGCCAGGTCGGCAATTTCGTTAATTACTTTGCCCATAGATGGTAGTTCCTTTGGTAGCCATGTTTTAACTGCCAGATTTATGAAAGGAGTTTTCAATCGTAGACCATCTTTCCCAAGATATAAAGCAATATGGGATGTTAGTATTTTGTTAAATTTCTTGAATTCTTTAGGTAATACTAACGAGCTTTCCCTGAAGTTGCTCAGTAAAAAAGTAGTTACGTTGTTGGCTCTAGTTACAGCCCAACGAATCCAGACATTGCACCTAATGTGTATTGACGACGTTTTTATGTCTGACACAGAGTGTCGCATTACAGCGGGAAGTTTATTGAAACAAAGCAGGCCAGGAGTTCATCAAGCCGACTTTGTTTTACCCATCTTATCAGAAAATCCTGATCTTTGTGTTGCTACAAATTTGTTGGAATATGTTAAACGAACAAAGAATGTTCGTGGTGAAGAGAAACGTTTATTTATAAGTTTTCAAAAGCCATTTAAGGCTTTGTCTACAGACAGTATAAGAAGATGGATTAAAGATATGTTAAAGTCTGCAGGAATTGATACAAGTGTCTTTTCAGCTCACAGTGTACGAGCAGCCTCCACCTCAGCAGCTGCAACGGCAGGAGTTCCGATTCAGGTTATCTTGGAGACTGCAGGATGGTCAGGTGCAAAGACATTCGCAAGGTTTTATAACAAACCTATAGTGCAAAATCCTGCCTTTTCTACTTCAATTATAAACAAGAAGTGAAAACTTTAATGTGTTTATGCCCACTCTTACAGATGTAAGGTTGTGTGATACTGCTACATAAAACTGAGAGTGAATCAAACGTTAGGTTAAGTATTGATGTATTGGTACTACTTGGTGTGAGTCCTTCCTTGTGATACAAGTCAAAAAGGTTTTGCTCTAAACATCTCACGTAGTCTCTGGAGTGACGTCATAATGGTGAGGTAGAATCCTAAAATTAAACGAGTCTAATTTATTAGGCGAAGTTTGATTGAGATTCTACCGACCCATTATGACAAACGAAAGAGATTACGTGCCCACCCGTTCTTCACCAAAAGTAATTACCTCCCTTTTTGTCTTGTGAACCTTTTTGACTTGTACTATAAAAATTGATTGTAAGCTGGCTGGTGAGCGCTATCTCACGTAATCTCTTTCGTTTGTCATAATGGGTCGGTAGAATCTCAATCAAACTTCGCCTAATAAATTAGACTCGTTTAATTTTAGGATTTTGTTGTATGCAAAGCGCCTGTGACGCTCGCTCGTGATACAAAGCCACTCTGACTCCAATGCCATGAACTGAATACTGAGCGATTTTGAAATTTGCATATCTGACTTCAATGGCTATGACCTTACCATTCACAGGTTTGGAAATGTTCATATTACGTTTGTTTGACAATACTTAATGGTGAGGCGGTGGATACTCATAACACACTCCAGGGGTGGATTTCACAAAACTAATCCTAACTTAGGACTAGTCCTTTAAAAGACTGATCCATCAAGCCCTGCCCTTAAACTTATTGACCAATCACAGCATTGGCTAAATCACCACTGTACACGTGGGCAGCACAATGTGCTTCTCTTCAATGCCACACTGCTGGACGTGAACGTGCGCACTATAAGTTATACGCGCACGCATGTTTACATTTTCCAATAGGATTTTTATTGTGTCGGACTTTTGTCGGACGTTCGGTGGCGTACCCAAGGCTGTGATTGGTCAACACGTATGGGGGGCGGGGCTTAATGGATCGGTCTATTTGGGACTAGTTACTCATAAACTCGAGATAAGACTAGTCCTGTGCTTTGTGAAATCAACACCAGGGCCATCTGTGAAACGTTTGAAGAAGATCTGTGGTGCATTCGAGAAATTCTGATTAACCTGTAAAATAAAGGTATTTTCCTCTCCCCTTACTTTTATTTTCTTTTTGCAAAAATAATCAGCGGGCAAAAAATAAGCCCCCCTCCAACCACACACCACTTACATCCCCTTTACTAATCCACCCTGGTAACACGATTCAAACACAGTGCCATATACAGTTTATTTCGTTAAATTTAAATTAGAAGAAATGAGGAGTGTAATGCATGTTACTTTGAGACATGTCGATCACGTTCGTTCACATTTTCTTTTGATTTTCATGTGCTCGGGTGTATCCCGAGAACCTCTTATGTTTATGTTTATGAATTAACCATTATCAGTAACGTAGTTACTTTTCTCCGAACGTATATGGGAAATTCTGGGCAGGGTTCATGATCCTGAGGGCTTTCCCCGTGGAGATAAACCCCTTTGAACACACTCATGACTGACACAGTTTAATGTTCTCAGTCCATTTTTAACAACGACAACTGCTCATAATGCAATAACAATATCCAAAACGTTTCCATTCCAAATTAAGAACAGAATTTACTGCTTCCACCTTTCACTCGGCCCACCAGTCTCGTCATTTTGACTTTCGTTCATCAGCAGTGGACTTTGGTTCATCGGCCTTATACTATAGTCATCAGTCTCCATCAGGAGCGGCGGCCGCAAGACCTTGAAAATAAATCACAACCCTTGAAAAGTTACTACAAAATGATAGACTACTACTCCTATCCGGGCCTTTGTGAAACGTGGTCATTCCGCTATCAGGCCTGTAATCGTTGTTGTACATAAAATAAGGCAAAGTCCGCGACCAAAACTTTGTTTTGAAATAAAAACAGATGCTCTTGAACATAAAACTATCTGCTCTTGAAAGTAAAAATATCTGCTCTTGAAAGTAAAAAAAGCTGCTCTTGAAAATCAAATTGCGGTGGCACTAACGGGCTTTCGTAGACAATAGAGATCAGTAGGACAGAATACTACTTATTGCCCTCATCTTATTCATTTCGAGACTTCGGTTTTGTTCTCTTCAAGTTATTTGTGAGTGACATTAAGAATATGTGAGTCAAAAATTAATTCATCATCCAAGAGTTTTGTTCTTTGTAACTTGGAAAAATGGACAGCATGAACATGCAGCCTACAAAATATCTTTGGGAACTCATCTGATTATGAAAATCTTAACCAATCTAAGGATCTAATAGGGTCAGGCCGCGAGGAGATGCAAGAAGTGAGACAGTGAAAGGTTTCCTCAACTTTATTGGTGAAACAGTGACAAAACACCTTTAGACCGATGAAACTAAACCCGTTAAAATTATCTTTTTGAAACCGTAAACTAAACAAAGAAAAACCCAGTAAAACACAGTGCTAAAGCAGTCTACATATTAAAATCAAAACAGCATTAAAACCCATGTAAATAAAATAATGAAAATGAGACAAGTGGTTAACTTAAACCAAAACTATGAAGAAACACATATTTGACAAATTAATCCAAACTTGGTTTCAGTTTTCCAAGTAGAAGAGTCAGATCTTAGAATTTAACTATAGAAATGAAATTGCAAAAAACAATATATAGAAATATCATCCATTGTAACGGTATCTAGGGAGCCTGTGAGAGAGAGAGTGTGTATAGGTTTTGGGTGCGTAATTCTGTCGTGAGACGGTGAACTGGTGTGTGGTCCCTCAGCTTTAGTGTGCCGGTGTGGAAGGAGATTCTGTCCGGCAGGAGATTCTGTCCAGGCATATGGCGAGTTGTGTACTAACTCCTTCTGATAGTATGGTGGTCTAAAGACGACAAAGGTGCGTCGCGTCGTGCCATCGCGTCGCCTGTTCCGTCGCCCGTCGCGTCGTGCCGTCGCCCGACGCGTCGTGCGTCGCATCGTGCCGTCGTCCGTCGCGTCGCCTGTTTTACAATGAAATAATATATTGGGTTTTAGTGCCGTCGTCCGTCGCGTCGTGCCGTCGTGCCGTCGTCTGTCGCGTTGAGTCCGTTGCGTCGCATGTTGCGTCGCCCATTGCGTCGCTCTTCGCGTCGCCCATCGCGTCGTGCCGTCGCCCGTCGCATCGTGCCGTCGCCTGTCGCGTCGTGCCGTCGCCCGTCGTGTCGCCCATCGCGTCGTGCCGTCGTCCGTCGCGTCGCCTGTGCCGTCGCCCATCGCGTCGCCTGAGTACGTTGTTCTGTTTCTAATCATTTCCTTATTTTCTTTGACAATGAGTGGCGCTGTTTGTTTATTTGCATTGCTTTGTTTCACAAACTCCAAAATAATTAGATAGAAAGCCTATAAGATAAACAATTATAGGTGACATAATTATCTTTATGATAAAACAAAAAGGATATTGTTCAGATGGCAGGGCAAGGAAGGATTGATTAAACTATACGTCTCTGCCATCAGGAAATTTCAGGTGTGACTCCACAATGTAAATAAACAAACAGCGCCACCCATTGTCAAAGAAAATAAGGAAATGATTAGAAACAGGACGACGCGACGGGCGACGGCACGACGCGAAGGGCGACGGCACAGGCGACGCGACGGACGACGGCAATTCGCGATGGGCGACGGCACAGGCGACGCGACGGGCGACGGCACGACGCGACGGGCGACGGCACGATGCGACGGGCGACGGCCCGACGCGATGGGCGACGCGAAGGGCGACACAATGGGCGACGCAACATGCGACGCAACGACGCGACGGACGACGGCACGACGCGACGGACGACGGCACGACGCGACGGACGACGGCACGACGCGACGGACGACGGCACTAAAACCCAATATATTATTTCATTGTAAAACAGGCGACGCGGCGGACGACGGCACGATGCGACGGGCGACGGAACAGGCGACGCGATGACACGACGCGACGCACCTTTGTCGTCTTTAGAACACCATATGATAGCGCCCTCTTTTCAATAAACTCCTCCAGCCCACGTTAATTACCGTATGGTGGACACCCTGGGACAGAATACCCTATGACACCGGTGTCTTAGGGTATTCTGTCCTAGGGTAATTTGTCCACCATTAGCGTTGGCTGGAGGAGTTTATTCAAAAGAGGGCGCTATCAGAAAGAGTTAGTACACAAATTCGCCGTATGCCCGGACAGAATCTACTGCCGGACAGAATCTCCTTCCACACCGGTGTGATTCCGTGAGAGGATATTGACCTGTGCTTAATGTTAATTTGACGATCTGCAAAACCATTTCAGATGTTTTTTTATAAGTGATGGGTTTTGTGTTTTTAAAACAGTTTATTGGACATCAATTTCGTCTGTATTATGAGTAACGGATCCGTCTCGAGCCGCTCAGGGACTTCAGGCCGTCCGTGCATCAACCCTTTCTGTGGTAGATCATCACACCAGCATATTTTCAAGGATGGAAAGATTCCATCATAATAGCTTTCTATATATCTGTTGTAACTATGCTGCTCCACTGTTGTCTGAAAACAGGATGCCAATTAAACACTAAAAGGGAATTTATGGTTCATTTCCAAAATAATGCTGGTATAGGAATCTGCCCATACAAAAAAAAAAAAAAAAAATTGAAAACAAAAGTCAAGCAAGGGCCTTGTTTTCACACATAACTTCTTGTATTAGTAAAGTTTCCATAATATGTTTCTACTGAATACGAATAGCTATATACCGTGATTGAGTGGCGTTGTCGAGGCTGTGATTTGTTAATACGTTAGTAGGCGGGGCTTAATTAATGGATGGGTGTAGGCATTGCCGTCGGAGTAATCGATGCTTCTAAAAATGTATTAAAAAAATAGTGAAAACCAAAAACAAAGCTATCATATAATGTTAACTGTTTATCATTACGACACATTATAATCCTTTATGAGTGAGACAAAATATTGAACAACCATTAGGCGTCTTGAACTAAGAATCCGGAGTCCACGGTTAGAGAGCGACCCCTCCCATAAGCTGCTCCGGAGGCTGACGACAATATCTGGCGAACTTTTTCCTCCGACACCTCGTTACACACATCAGCAAGGATTTTTTTACCAAAGTCCTGTCAAGTAAAAAATACAGTGATATTTTAATATACGTTCACATTATATTGTGCTGCAATGATGATAGTGAGTTGGATATAGTAATGCGTACAATTGGGCCGGTGGATTATCAAATTCAATGTGACAATGTGCAACAGTGTCTAGTATCCACTCATCGGCCGTGATTTTTCCAGGCCGGGACAAACTGGCGCAGCCTCCCCGCTATCGGGGTTAACTTACTTTTGTTAATAATACTGCTACTTGGGTACGTAGGCCTACTTACTGAATTGTCTGTGGCGACTTCACTTGGTCGTAAGTGTTCCGTCCCAACTTGACAATCGCCCCAACTATAGTTGGGACTGGTCCCAACTTGAGCGTTACGGTTGGGGCGCCCCAACTATAGTTGGGATCGCCCATGCAGCTCTACACGAAGGCGGAACCGGAGCTAAAGACGAGGTTTGGAAAAGGCCCATTGGTTGATAGATTGGTAGTACTCAGTCTTCTGGGCCGCTAACTCGTCTAATTAATTATATGCAGAACATGTGGGTTACAAGTGTCTTTTGTAGAGGGTTCTGACGGCGGACACAGTCATGTGACCAGATGACAGGTGACGTTTTCAGTCTCAAAATACGGATTTAATTTCCTTCTCTCGGAAACCAAAATTCTCTTTCTAATTCGTCTCAAATGTTATCAAGTACTAGAATAAAGTGGTCTTAATGACTTCATAACTATCATTAATTTATTTTTTATTATTGTCCATTTCGTTAAAATAATTGAAGAAATGAGCATTGCCATTAATACTTTCAGTATTGTGTTGACGTTTGTGCGGACATATCACATTCTGTGGGGGTACTAGTTCCGATGGTAGTAAGTATAGTCTGTATTTACTGCAATCCCAACTATAGTTGGGGCGCCAACTGTAACACTCAAGTTGGGACCAGTCCCAACTATAATTGGGGCGATTGTCAAGTTGGGACGGAACATAAGCACTTTAGTTTGTCTTCTTTGACCTTGTTTGTGGCCCTTGGCCCTGGTACGGGTTGCTGTTGTTGCCAAAGGTCGTCGCGATGGACGAGCGATATCTGCTGCCGCCTCGACCAACTCGACCTCCTCCCCGTCTGTGATAATATGGCGCCCTCTGTTGGCGGTTGTTTACGGGCTGTTGAAGGCTCGGTTCCTGAAGTCCCCCGAACGGCGGGCCCCATCACGGCCCGATGCAAATTTGTAGCGGCGGTTCGTATTTTCAGTGCCGTGAAGTTTTGACCCGATTTTGCTGGTTTCCTGTATTACGGATGTTGTCCCGCCTACGCAAGTTCAGTTGCGAGTTGCCCGCACCAAAGATTGCAACAGCATCCACCAACATCCTGATCAGCTGTGCTGTGTCCAGAGTTGCTTCTTTGTTACGGCCCTTTAGCAAAAGGTCCGTGACCATTGAAATTGCAACTGTCCCGCGGACCGTGCAGTTTTGAATTCTCTGGAATTTTACATCTCGTGCACGAGTAGTGGGTTTTAAGATTGCCCAGATCTCTGGGTTCACTCGAGTTAAGCACGGGTTTGCACAATTTTTTGGCTTGTCATATTTATTGAGCTTTTCCTAAAGTTTCTCGCCCTGAATCTTCCCTTGTGCCAGGGAATTGATAGTTTTTGCAATTTGCTCGTTCAAAGCAGGACTTTCTTTAGCATCACTATCAACCAGTGCCGCCATTTCGGTCAGCAAATCATCGGTTTGGCCGCCAGACAATAAATTGTCCAATTCGTTTTCCAATGCATCATTGCCCTTTTCAGGTACATTAGTTGGCTGTGTCTCGCCCTTTTCAGGTGCCAGGTGTAACCTGTCAGCAGGTTCGTCAAGCTCCATAATTTCGCCCTCGCTTGCCCCGTCATACGGGTTATTAAGAAAAGCAGTTGAGTTAGAAGCAGTGCGCTGATGCTCTGCAAAAGCCGCAGTCAAAGACGCAACTGTCTGTTACAAGGAGACCACTGCCTCGCGCAAATCGCCACTATCCTGCTTAGGACATTTACTGCCTGAAGTCGAAGCATACGCGTCCTGCCCTAGATTTTTGCGCTTACTGGATCGCTTTTTGGCTGGTGTTGGCGCCGGCTTGCTCAAGATCACCTGGGCTGCGCTGGAAATCTCATTTTCCACAGGCGTTCAAAAAGTCCCTCGTCTTCTGATGGGTTAACCTGCAACGCAGCTTCATTATTAGTTTGCGCCATGCTTGTATATTAGAAGTCGGCCACAAGTGTGGTCCGAAAAGTGGCAAATGGCTGTAGCGCGAACCGAAGTGCTAGCAAGTGCTCGCGCGGAAGCCACTGAAAATACACTGACGAGTATTCCATAAGGGTGCCTTTATATAGGGGCTTATACTGGCAGGAATGTCCTTTGTTTTCTTGAAACGTGGCATAGCTTAGCTACTGAACAATACAATCTCACGTGATCCGAATGGAGGTAATGGTGAGGTAGAATCTGTTATTAAGGCCTTGCAGTCTGGTTTGGTTATACAAAGCAACTCTGACTCCCACGCAATGACCGGAACACTGGGCGATTTTGAAATTTGCATATCTGACTTCATGGTAAATTCGGAACCTAAGTTGTTTACAGGAACACCGATGATCTTACTAGCAGATCTAGTGATTCTGTTGATTTTATTTTGATTACCCACAGACTGGCCATTTGCCCATGCAATGCAAGAGAACGCAATAACAGATTGAATTACACTTTGGAAGAACAACATGATAATATTCCGGTCAAAGTTAAAAATCTTGAGTTTCCTCAGAAAATAAATACGCCGATTAGCCTTAGAACATAGTTTTTGAGATAGATGTTAATATTTGCATCGGGGAAATGAATATAAATTTCAATTTGCCTTACACCGATGTGTGATAAGCACTGTGTATACTCAGTGCTTTCGAGTCCTGTGGGAAAAAACCACAGGCAACTCGGGTGGGATTCGAACCCACGGCTCCCGCATGACTAGAGCAGATGTCTTAACCACTAGACCACCGAGTACGCCCGGTGACGAGGGGCCAGTTCGAATCCAGTATTATCAGCGGCAGGTACCGCCACAATTAGATAGATGTTAATATTTGCATCGGGGTTTTTTCCACAGGACTCGAAAGCACTGAATATACAGTGCTTATCACACATCGGTGTAAGGCAAATTGAAATTTATATAATTATTGAGTATTAACATTCCAATTAAATGGCTATCAATGTGAGTCCCGAAGTATTTATGATCAGTCACCATTTCAATATCAAAACACCATTTATGTTAACAGGCTCGCTCTCCTTCTGGTTTTTCCGAAAATCAAATACAATTTCCTTATAGTTTTTTGTGCATTTAAAACTAAAAAATTGTTGACCAAAGATAGAGCGCCGTAGGCGCAAGATGGGGAACTCTGGCTGAAATGTGCAATATCACTGGACGCCATTTCGGCAAGTGACTATATTGATGCAACAATGGTACCAGCAGACCAGAGTAGACAATGACCATTGCTATCAATGGCAAATAAAGTATTTACTTGCCGAAATGGCGCCCATGCGTATTTCACTTTCCAACAATAGATAAAGGCCCAGTTCCCCATATTTCGCCTTCGGCGCTCTATAATCTTTGGTCATGACAGTCCACTGGTTTGGATATACCATGACCGAGGTCCTCCCTCTAAAAATTCCCATTTTCTAACACACTCTTTCCCTCTTGTACAGAAGCACCCCAAAAGAACTCATGAGATTCCAATAACACAATGAAGACACAATAGGAGGGGGAACACCCTGCCACATATCGAGCACCAAATGGGTTTGGAACATTTCCAAATGGGTTTGGAAATGTTCATAAGAATGTTTGTTTGACAACACTGAATGTATGAGGCGAACATTCGAAGAAGATCTGTGGTGCATTTGAGAAATTCTGAGTAACCTGTAAAATAAAGGTATTTTTCCTCTCCCTATACTTTTATTTTCTTTGTGCCAAAATAATCAGCGGGCAAAAAATAAGCCCCCCCCCCACCACCACGTGCAGCCCCTTTACTAATCCGCCCTGATAACACGATTCAAACACAGTACTTTCTACAGTTTATTTCGTTAAATTTAAATTAGAAAAAACATAAGAAATGAAGAGTGTAATGCATGTTACTTTGATTCCTTGCTCGATGCTTTGAGACATGTCGATCACATTCGGTCACATTTTCTTTTGCGTTTTAGGTGCTCGGGTGCATCCCGAAACCCTCTTGTTATTTTGTTTCGGTTCAACCATGGAGGTAGGACCTCCATGGTTGAACTCAACAAATTTTGTTAGGCCTTTGATAACGGCAAGGAGAAATAATAGGATTTGAGGCATTGCATGGTGAGGTATCAATGTATATTTGGTTTGCGGTAACACCATGTGATTATATCTACTTTGCTATATACAGTAGATTGTTCTTGTGTGAACTTGTCTTGCTATTATTCTACTACCGCGGGGAATTCAGGAGAACTGTACTGCTTTTCAAGTACCACCTGGGAGGTAGGAAATCTGCCGGGACTACCACTACTTTTTTTCGCTTTATAGTGGATTGGGGGGAACTTCTCGTATAACTTCACTACCGCGGAGTGAGTTTGGTCTCAACGTTTCGACTAGCCTGCTCTAGTCATCGTCAGGAGACTGAAGAATGTTTGAGATGCTGGTCTCTAGATATAATCACATGGTGTTACCGCAAACAAAGTATACATCGCAACGAGAAAGTTCAACAAAATGGGGTAAGTTTTCGTCACATGTTACCACATAAGTGGACAGCATTTATACTTAAATAACTCAACATTATAATATATATATATAATTCTGGTAATTAAGTTTGTGACTTTCCGTAAGGAAGTTTTACACCAAAGTTTATTAATTATTTGTTATTGTGGTCAGTTGTGCATAAAGTGGAGGAAATATTGAATATTTAAACCAGCGGAAATTGATAGATTGCAGTGTTTTTGTTTTGTTTTTTGATGTGAAGAATGCATCATTTTGCATTAAATTTATATTTTGAAATAATATATAAATAGGCCTATACACAATTTGGCTTTTGGTAGTTCTATTGTATTCAGTTGAGGTGGATTAGTAAAACATTGTATTTATTTGGCCTAACGACTAGCCGTTACAAATATTAATATTTACATCTACAGATTACTGGAAATGATGTTTGTTAACATTATGAAGTCCCACGAATGGCATGTGTACGTGCACGATGGCCAACTTTCACAAGCTATGAGAACAAGAAATTCTAAGCGCATTATGCCGTGTTGTTCTCAAAGCTGCTCGTGGATGGTTCCAGCGGCGTAGCCAGGATTTGTTTTCACTGGGAGGCAGGGGGGGGGGGGCTTGATTTTCAGCGGGGGTGGGGGGGGGGGGGCAGGTACCAGTTTTTTTAATGAATAGTACATGTATCTACATTTTTTTAAGGGGGACACCTGGGGGCACTGGACCAATTTTGGGGTGGGAGGGGCAGTTTTTAATCAGGCAATTTTAACTGAAATTGCCCTTCTACAAATATCTTTGTCAATGTATTTATCGAAATTTTTATTTCATTAGTATCAGTCTGAAAGCCTACTGATTATGAATTAAGTTCATACCAGTACAAATCATTTATTTTATTAGTAGCAGTCTGAAAGCCTACTGATTATGAAGTTCATACCAGTACAAATCATACATAGAAACTAGTTCTGTCTGATACTAAAATGAGAAAAAAGTAACCTCGATTTTA
Organism: Marthasterias glacialis; assembly: GCA_911728455.2. NCBI lineage: Eukaryota > Metazoa > Echinodermata > Asteroidea > Forcipulatida > Asteriidae > Marthasterias > Marthasterias glacialis. Next base: position 6,002,422 of record OU452238.1, read on the forward strand.
ATTGCGGTTGTAACAATCGAAATTAAGGACAATGACGTTACACGCTGTGCACGGTTTTCACTATTTTCTGCCAGCTAGGACGACGGATTTAACCCAATTTTCAATTTTTTTTTTCTTCATATATATACTGACTGAATCACATAGAGTAAGAACACTGCACTATCAGCTTTACCAATCATATCCTATATCCTTTAAACAAGAACCAGAAACCAATTTGTTTTTGACATTTTAACTCTTGCCATCATCCTGTTGCTACGGTGATACTGGATTGATGTTGACCGTCATCATAAAGGTCCCACTCCTCCAAAGAGATTAATACAGAAAACAGAGAGTCATTTACTTGTAACCTGGAAAATTATCCCCCCACCAACTATACAGAGAGGTTTCACGTGACGTCACCCGAGACCTTTTTTTTCTAATGCGTGCAAAAACAGATGTTGGAAACCGTTCAGCAGACGACGTGCCAGCCACAGAGTTTGTACATAGCCGTACACAACATGGCTGCAAAAATTAACTATTCCCGGGGTCATGCAACCTCTTCAGAAAAGGACCGCTCACTGGGGGCACCTGCTAACGTTTCAAAAGTCTCCCATTACGGACAACTTTTTCTAAATAAAAGAAAATATTTGATAGCAAAATAAACTTAATAACTCGCCTCGAATAAAAGCAAATCATTCAGACTTTTTAGACACTAGTGAGGTTTATCAAAATACATGTACTTGGCACAAAGCAGTACAGAAACAACCAGGTTAATCTATACATGATTGTAAACTATCATCTATTTTATTTTTTGAGGTATCACTTAAATCAACCTAAAATCATATAATGATGGCACAGTTAGATTTAAAGATTTAAATGCCGCTAAAACTAATGTTATTAAAAACGTTTTGGCTAAGAATAATATCTTTCTTTAAAGATGCTAGGTCCGATTTGTGGCCGATTAGACCCGAACAATTAGATTTAAATGTTCATCAGCTATTAATTACTATAGAGTCAAAAAAGTTATAAGCTTTCATTTAAAGGCAAAGTATACCTTTGGTTTTTGGGACCGTACATTTGCCTTAATGCTATATAATTGTAGATATATACCATAAAACTAACCTGCGTAAGTTTCATTTCAAAAGGTGGCAGCGTTTTTGAGATATTGCCAAAAATATGGAGCGGTTGTGTTCACGCAGAAATATCCGTCATTGGAATACACATTCTGAGAAGCGTTACGGCCACAACGCTTCTCAGATTCAAACTTTTGGGGATAAAAAGTGATATATTTTTCCATAACTGCAGTACTTCGAAAAGAAACGTTTCTCAAAATGCATTTATACTATCCAAAGCTGCTGTACTTCTTACCAAGTGAGTTATTATTGCCATAAATTTTCAGAGTCATTACCAAACGTATACAGACCCTTTAAGGCATTGCACGATGACAAATGGTGGTTAATTAAAAACTAAAAATGCAATATTGTCGGGATCCCGACATTATCTCAGGTCCATCAGCCATGTACAAACAATGTTGCACGTGACATGCATTTTTGTGCATTGTTCGTGGCATATGCAAAAGTTTTTGCACTTTGTTTTCATTTTGAAACAGCATCTTATGTTGAATTTTGTTCTGAGAGAAAAAAAAACAAAAAACAATAATGATAATTCTTTCGGCGAAAATCGGGCCATGCAACTTTAATTAAAAATTCAACTATTTCAAAATAAAAATATTCAAAACTTTATAACAACAAAATGAATAAGTCAAAACTAATTTCAAATCAAAACCGATAAGAATTTGGTACAATCATCAGTGAAAATGTCAATTGGTTCTTAAAATAAAGAAACACACAAAATCTAGGCTATCAGAAAAAAATAAAACAAAAGTCAAAGATATTTCCTTTAAGCCATTTAACTTTTCTGGTTTCCGGCTTTTGAAAGTTTCTTTGAGATCCTTTTAAGGGGTTGATACAGTTAATATGGGAGGATACAACTTGCATAGCAGTTTAGCTCAATGATCCTATTCAATTCCTAATACTTTCAGTTCAGTGCTTGGAGTGAGTCACTGTATCGTGTCGTGGCCGAGCAGTTTAGGACTCAAGTTCTGGTGGCTAGGTCATCGGGATGTGGGTTCGAATCCCGGTCATGACACTTGTGTCTTTGAGCAAGACACTTAACCATACATGCTTCAAATAGGGGAAGAGGCAGTTATGTTTGTCTCGCAACAGATTCATTTACCCTTCCCTGTTCTTAGCTGTGCTGTGAAGAGACTTGCGTTTATATTTCTCCATTTCTTGTTTCTGCGCATTGGGGCAGGTTTATATCCCTTCAAAAAAAGTAGCCCACACCTTGAGTGGCCTTTGGGCCTTGTGATGGGCGAATTGCATTAAAAAAAAATCATCTTCATTCTAGTTAAACATGATGCAGGAATCATATTAATTTGTTCAAGAAAGGTTGGAGAGCAGTTGACCATGGAAAACATGGAGAATTAATATCATTTTAAAAAGCTTTTTAAGCAGAATAGGAGTTGGTCAACTACAATGGTTCTGCTCTGAGCTGCTGTAGTTGGACATCGCAGCTCTCATCATTTTAAGGCAAAGTTCAAGAATCTCTATTTAAGCTTCAAGATCTTTCTTTTCTTTATCTACATCAGATTGCTTGTAGTGCTTGAGGGCTCTTGCTGATGGGTCATCTGTATATCCACACCACTTTGGCATCCACCTGTATGGAATCCATTTGGCATGACCCTTGAAGTGCTTCTCAAATACCTGACGGTAGTAGTAAGATTCTTTGGTTGTAGGAGGTTGGAAAGGGAATCTCTTTGGAGAATTTTCTAGCATGGCGTCATCCACCTACATAAAAAACAAAGGTGAATGTTATGAAAACTAGTTATCCAACACAAATGACTCTGATCGGTGATGATGGTATAAACCTTGACAGACAGGGCAGGCATAGGCATGCAGGCAGGCCGTGCCTGACTCCGAAGGAGGCCGACTGTGGCTGCAGTGGCCTGCTTTGAGCAAGCCTTTGACTCTGCCCTCTTAGAAAAAACACAACACGCACTCAAAACACAGCTCAGCTGGCATTGGCGCTTGCTAGCTGGTAACATGTGATCGAACGGCGACGGCTAATCAGTGTAGTGCCGCAGTGCCATTGCATTCAAACATGAAACAGCAAACTGCTGTACTAGCTTCTTGACAATCTCATCCGAGACACTACTTCTCATCATTTTGTAGCGCTTGAAAGTCCCAATTTATGTGTGAAAACTGTGAATGTATATTGCATAATGTTAGTTCTGAAATCAACTGCTGGGCAAAAAAGTTCTGCCGCCCGTGTTAACAAGTCAACATTGTTGCAATAAACGTGTCACCACTTCTACCAGTGGCAAAATGATGAATCCTACCATTTACATCTAAGAATCATACCTCTTGGCCGACGAACTCTTGCAGACTCTCAAACCATGATTTCTTAACTGACGAAACACCGTCACTGAATGCTTCCTTAGGTCGCCAGAGGATCTCTGACGGCAGAAGGTCTGTGCCATCGAAGGCCTTCCTGAGCAGGTACTTCTCGATCCCCTGTTGAGGACACCTCATACTGGCAGGCAGTGACAGATAGTATGAAGTGAAGTGATGATCAAGCAGAGGCACACGCAACTCCAAGCTATGCAACGATATCAAAATAATCCCGTAAGAACACTGCACTGTGGCAAGGACTAAAAGATTAAAGGAGCAACTAGAACTGTGTACAAAATCAACCTCTTTTAACCAGTTGAAACCAGATGACGTCAATACATGCAAATCTTTCCCCTGGCTGGAAACGGAGGTCATTTTGCGACACCATTTTTAAATTTTGGACCACCGGAGCAAAGGTTGCCCGGTCATTAAACTGCACAGCGTGTGCAGACATGCACACGTCGTGTAATGCTCTGATTAACACCCACACAAAAAGGACAGAAAAAAGTTGTGCATTTACTCGCATTTTGTGGCCATTGAGAGGTGGTTTTTGTGTAATCCCCAATTATAGTTCCAAGAAGGCGACTTTGAGGCATCGAGAGGATTCCACCATTGTTCATTCATTGTATTTCGGCTGAATTGAGGTAAGCAAGAGTGAGCCGGCAACCGAGCCATGGTTCCGTGTTTAGTGCCACTCCTATGCCGTAGGTAACGGCCTATGATTTGCAATGCATGCTGCGTGAATTTGACCTTTTTCTCGGTCGAGCAACTAAACGGACGATCCAACAACGAGAATCTTTCTTCTCCTAGCATTGTCAAGACAGGGTTTCTTTGTGCCAGTGTTACCCTCAAAGAAAAAATATTCCGGCAATTCCGCCAGGGGGACGGGACAAAAATCATCCCAGCAGCAACTGGTTAAATACAAATAGTTCAACCTCCTCCTCCGTGATACTCACCTATGGGCTGCAGTGGTACGGTCCGATCTCAAGACATCATACAGATACAAATCCTTCAGGAGACGCCGACTTTCAGCATCCCCTTCTTCAATGGAAGGTTGCTGGTGAAAATAAATGTAACCCTGAGCAACCTCATCAGACCCTTCTCCTGAAAATATCACAACCCTATCTGTTTCTTTCTGGATGTAGCGAGAGACCAAGTACATACCTGTAAAAGAAGCACAATATCACAAAGTTAAATACTGGTGCATGTTATTCTCTTGGGAACGGCCTGGACAAACAAACTTCTGAACAAACTTTTTAAAAATCCATCAATACGTTTTGTTATCTTTATCTTTAAGTTCTGCCGGTTAGTTAGTTTTAACTAGATGGCGCCGGATGACGTGTATACACGCAAAGTTTCCTCTGGCTGGAAACGGAAGCGGTGTACAGATGCCATTGTGTAAAATCAGAATACCGGAGCAAAGGATGCCCGGACATTCCACCACTGGGCGTGCACAGACCACCCACACGCCGTCTAATGCTTCCTTTCGACCACACAGGGACAAAACATGGTCTTGAATATTTTGCCATTTTCTGGCTATTGAGAGGCGGTTTTTGTGTAATCCCAAATTCCAGACCTCTGTCCTTTTGTTCCAAGAAGAGGATTACGAGACAATGAGAAGCTTCCACCATTGTTTATTCATAGTAATTCAGCTCAATGGAGGCAAGTCAATGAGTGAGCCGTGAATCAAGCCATGGTTCTGGGTTTAGTACCACTCCTATGCCATAGGAAACTTTTTTTCATCTTATTAAACATCTCTTAAAGAGGCTGTGTCATGACTGTAGCAGGTATGTGGCTGTGCATGGAAAGATGAACTCTCACCTAGATACTGCACACTAGCGCGCTTGTGGTCAAATCACAAAGGATGTCGTCTTTTTTAAACTGTGATGTGACTGCCGGTGCGCAAGCACGCGTAGTAACTGGGTTATTACATTTACTGCTATAATCAGCCTGTTTAAATAGACCCCTATTGAATGTTTTATTTCCCCGCAACTCAATACCTTACAAATTATTTGGGGGCAATACAAAAAAATGGTACACACCAACAGAGGCTCTGACTGTTGTGGTGTCCCAACTTTCTAGGGAGTAAATAACATCTTCCAGGGCAGCAATTCCTTCCTCTGGGGTAAAGGATACCTCGTGATGTTCACTGCCGATATGCGCTGCAACCTGTTAAAGAAGAGATCAGGGCCCAATTTCATAGAGCTGCTTAAGCACAAACACACTGGTGCTTACCAGAATAAGGTTACCAGCCAAAAGAGCATGTCGCATGTACAATCTGCGACTGGTATCCTGCTTAGTTTTGCTAAGCAGAAACTTTTGAAGCACTATTTTCTGCTTAAGCAGCTCTATGAAATTGGGCCCTTGTTATTTCACATTTCATTTCATTTTCTTTGGCATGAAAGATAGAAATACAATAAAATCAGTACATACAGGACTTACAAAAAAAATTATAAAGCCAAGGATAGCCCCAAAAAGCTGTTAAAAACGGCTTATTTTCATCGGGTCCTTAACTTTAAGAGTAGCACACAGATGCTTAAAAAAGGGTGAACTATAAAAAGTATTGTCAATTCACTGGTAGCAGTATAGATTCAAAAAAGATATAGATAATTGTTTCAACATGAAAAGCAGCATTTTTAATATATCATATTGCATCTAGCCACAAACAATTGCAATGTCACTGTGACTGTGTCATCATAATTATAGCAGTAAAAGAAATAACCCAGTGACTACGCACGCACACACCGGCAGTCACATCACAGTTTGACAAAGACGGCACTCTTTATGATTTGCCCGCAAGTGTGCACATGTGAGTGTTCATCTTTCCGTGCACAGCCACAGGCCTGCTATAATCATGACGACACAGCCCCTTTAAAAGAACATTTAGGACTAGTACAAAAGTTTGTGCTTCAATCTCTGTTGTATTCAATTTATACCTTTCTAGCTGCGAGCACGTCAGGGCTTCCTTCCATACCAATAGAGTAGGTCTGTATTGGGTACTGGATACCAGATTCCTTGGCTAACTTGACCACAAGAGCTGCTATCAAACTAGAGTCTAAACCACCTGCAAAATCACATTAAGTACTTGTGAGTACAAAGCCGTAAAAAAAAAAATGCAACACTACAGCTACTACTAGAAGTACTACAGTTCACAATTTAATTATCTTCATGTAAAACAAAAACAATGGGAAACTTTGGAACAATAGGTGGCAGCAGACTTACCAGGTAAATTGTCATTGTGCATGTAGTTATGAGCATATGCACATTTTCCGAGAACAATGGATATACCCGGTAAGCCTGCTGCCACCTAGCGCCCTCAAAAGTCTCCCATTGAGTTTCAACAGTGTACACATCAGCTGAAGTGCACATTGAGGATGAGATTAAGTAATATGAAGTTATTAATCTTACCAGACAAAAGGCATCCAATATGACGGTGAGTCATCAGGCGTTTCCGGACTGCATCAGTGACGAGAATGCGGATATTTTCATGGATATCCTCAGCTAGTGTTAACATAAAAATAATTCAGAATTAATCACAACCGGGGCTGGACGGACTCTGTCTAGAGAAGGGTGAAACGAAAAAATGTAACAAATAAAGAAGGACCAATAATCGATGGTGAAACAAGTGCATTGACAACTTTAATTTATGGATGTCTTTCACTTGTTATTATCACAATCTGAAACACACTTCATTGTACAGTTACTGAAGATCCTAAAAATGTAAATTATGTCTGATACAAACATAGGAATGATTGTAGCAATATCATTAGCAACACTAAGAAGGCCTCATAACTTACCAGTTATTGCCTGATGATTTATACACACACCGTGCCAGAAAACAAGTTTTGTATTTTTGTGTGAAATTTTATAGCCCGGAATACACATTCCACTACAGATTGTGCACAGAGCATGCACTCACCGTTTAAAGCTTCAATTTAACCACACAAAAAGGGACCAGTGGTACTGGAAATTATGCTGAAATTCTCCCCTTATGCAGGGGTTATTGTGTAATCTCCAATTCCAGACCTTTGCCTTTTTGTTTCATGAAGAGTATTATGAGACATTGAGAGATTTCCACCATTGTATTTCATCGCATTTCGGCTCAATGGAGGTAAATCCGAGTGAACCGAGTCTCCAGTCTTGTTTGTTGTCTTAGGACCAATGCTTGGCCATGTCTGCAACTGAGGTTTTGTGATTCACTGTGTGTGAATCTTATATCTTCTCGATAGAGAAACAACAAATCCCGGTGCTTCAAAGTTAGCTTTTTTCGACTCAGTTTTTTTTTTGTGCCAGCTGTATTCTCAAAGAGTTAAAAAATGGAAGATCCCGGCACGAACTGGTTAATAAAAACGACCAAGTGACAGTCATTAACTTGACAGAAAGTTGAAACATAAATCAGTCACATTATTTACCATTTGGTTGCACAGTCATTGGGATGTCTGACCATTTAGGCTTTTTCTCCAAAGAGTGAAACTCAACTCTCTCACAAAGTGTCACTTTGCCAGAGGAAGCAAGGTCATAGCTTTCCACATTGCCAGGAGGGAACGGTATGATTTCAACGTCATGGTCTTCATCTCCATGGGCAAGTCCCAACAATCCTGAAACAAAATTGTATGGAACATAAAGCTGTATTAAGATTTCACCAATGAGAATAATTTTCAGGACATACTACTTCCATAGAAAATGGTACTGAGACTGTTTGCCAAACAGCAAGTATCCGGACCCCAAAACTCCAGGGACCATGCGTGCAGCTACATAATGTGGCTTATTTTGTATTGATAATATCACAGTAACAATAGAATAACACTAAAATGACATCTCATCTTGTGACAGATATTGTCCATAGTTTGCCTTGACTTGTCCCCTTCCTACATGTACAAGTATATCCTGTGACACATTTCAAGTGTATTGACTCACTCCACATGAAGTATTCAATGGGTTCAATAGACTGTGTTAGCAGGGGTTTTCTGGTGTAATGTACTGAAGTACTAAATTGTATATAACCATGGCCGTCCCACAGTAAACCTTACTTTTGTGCATCTGTCAAACACAGGGGTTAAACAAGTTCTACACTCTGCATCTTCTAGCCCTTTCACAAGCCTAAAAAGTATCATATCAGATCTTTGCTCACATGTCCATTTCATGGACAATGTATCATGACCGACTTTTGGCCAGAAGGTTTGTGCTAGACCCTTGAAAATCTAAGGAAATCCACAGCCAGATGGCGCAATACTAATTCCATTTTGAAAGTACACAAATATTTCATTAAAAGACATTAAAAATAAAAAATTTCAAGCAAATATCTTACATGGTAAAAGCTGTCACTGAAAAAAACTCAAAAGTTGTATATTAATTACTTTATTAGAAGTCTATTTGGATCTGGTTTACCACAATATTTCTATGGTTTGACCCCCAATGGGCGCCCTCTAGCAGTCAAAAATATGGCTTATTGACAGCTAGTTGGCATGTTCCTGACAAGAAAGAGACTACAGTATAAGGATCTATACAGAAATGTTACATTACCGAAAAGCATGTGAAGAGTTAGCGCAACTCTTGTAAATACAACTTCGAGTCTACCCTGATCGTATTTCAACTCTAAAAAGAGAGATATTGAAACGCTAATAACACTGACCTTTGGCTTCAGAGCAGATAGCAAGGAACCCATCGTCCTTTAGGAGTCTGAACATTGGCCGAACTCCATATGTGTCTCGACCAAGATAAACCTGTAAACGTAAGGGAAATCTAATTATGAGATAGCATAGGATAACACTGGTACATATCTTGCTGCTTTAACCAGTTGCCACCAGGATCCTTCCATTTTCTCCTGTCCAGCCAGAGATGATTATTTTGTCGGAATTGCCGGAATAACTTTTTTTGAGAGTACACTGAGTCTGGCACAGAGAAACCCTAACTTGACAAAGCCAAGAGAACAAAGATTCTCTTTTAGTTTTCTCTATCGAGAAATCATCAAATTTGTTCCTGTATTCCGGGGTTTCAACATTGCCCGTTTACTGGCTTACACAACATTTTCATGTGTACACGTCAGTCGTCACCAAATGGTTAAGCATCTTAAACTTTCTCCGGAAAACATCTATCTAACAGCATGTTTTTAACTGTGATTTATTTATTTTTTTGTCTCGGGAGGGGTGGGTGGGGGTTCTGTTTAGCTATCATATATTTGTTATTTTCATTTCAGCAAGATACTCGAGCTACTGCCGATGATGAGTTATACTTACCTTCTTGGCAGCTGTGTCTAATAAACAGAAAGCAAAGACACCATCCAGCATTGAGGCAGCGTACTCTGCTCCTCCTTGGGCATAAAGGTGGATAATAGCCTCACCATCACATTCAGTCAAATACTGAAAGTCAAACTGTTTCTGTACCTGAAAGGATAAGATCAAATAATACTTCAAGTATTACCCAAACTGTCGTGGACAAAGAAAACATTAATTTTCAAGAATTTAAAATGATGTACTTGCAGTGGCATAACCTGCGGGTTGGGGGGGGGGGGGCTTTGCCACCACCACAACGAAAGAAATGTACAAACAAATGGTTAGCTACATCAAATGTGCCCTCTCAAGAACAATTGTTTTTGTAATAATAATAATAACAATAATAAATAAATAAATGTCTTTCCCCTAAATGAAAATGTCTAGTTACGCCACTGTATACGCACTAAATGTTTATCTTCAAAATGGAAATCTTCTTACAGTACGGTAATTGTAGATTTCTCCGTTGTACAGCACATAGATGTGGGGATGGCTCCGGATTCTCATTGGCTGCATGCCATAGATGTCATCCACGATGACCAATCGATGGAACGCTAGACAGCAGTTGTTGTAATGGTTGATGTTCTCAATACGGAAAGAGTCGGGACCCCGATGAGCTATTTTCAAGGCACTGTTACACTGTTTAGAAACAGCATGGTCACAGCCAAAGATTGCCCAAATTCCACACATGGTGCGTCCTTTGTTGTCTTATTCTCAACGAAATCCACACCACTGTAGAGACAAAATAAGAATGATTTTAAACTAATATTTACCAGTAATACGTCGGGTCAAAACAGCAAAGACTGACTGGAAATAAACTTCTTTTGCCCAAGTCACTGCAAAAAAAGGCTGAATGGTTGGGCTCCCCACTGCAAGGTTAAATAAACCATACAAAAACTAACTCACCCTTCAACTGTCTGGGAGTTGATTTAAAAAAAAAATCCTATATCAGAACAAACTGAATAGCAAGGCCAAACAAACAAAAGATATCCCTGGCACAGTAGAACTTGATACAAATACAATAATGAATAAAAATAGAACAATATTGATTTGTGGTGGAACAAATATGAATATTTCTGAAGTATTAATGTAATGTTTGTTTTAAGAGTTAATACATGAAAATCCCTTATTGACTCATATTCAGTAAATGAATATAATCACCTTTTTAACCTTCAAACAAATTGAAGGTTGTTTGATTATATTCTGTAAGTCATATTTATAACAAATGTCAGTCGTGAGTAAAATATAAATAAACATCTATGAATTTGCAATAACTTAATGTGTTATTAATACCATGGAGGTAGAAATTAAACCTCCATGTTAATACCAACCTTTATTTTAAAACAGAAGTTCAACAAAAATCATTTGATACATTTTTAAGTCGCATGGTCCGAATTTTGCCGAAATAATTTTTTTATGGAATATTTTCTCAGGATGAATTTTGATGCCGTTTCAAAAACGAAAAACATATTTTTTTTTTGGAATATGCCACAGACAATGCAAAAAATGTATAGGCCTAACAAAAAAAAATGTTTGTACATGACTGATCATGGAGGTCTATTTCTACCTCCATGGGCTGATCGGTGTGTGAGATAATGTCGGGATCCAATAATTAATTTTTTTAAATTAGTTTGTAATTATTTTTCTATACCACTTATCATTGGCAGATTTTTCGTGCAATACCTTAAATTAATTGAAAGTGTTCAACTTTTTTGAATCTACAAAAATATCTATTTAAAATTTAAACCTAATATTTAGGGTCAAATCTTCCCAAAATCGGACCTATTAGTATTAATTAAATGCTGCCCATTTGCCCATTTTGAAGTTTAGTTCAAATACAAATAAACGAAAACACTAACAGTAACACTACAGTATAAACTGATGTCTAAATAAGGAAACATATGGTGGAGCTGCAGTGTTAAGCATTGCGTTGCAAACACGTACAAACAACGGCAAGTGAAAGTTGTTTTCTTCGACAGGCAGAGGAAGTGATGCTACCCTCTAAGTCTTAGTCTTACATTTATAATTGTGCTAAAAAAAGCAACTTAAATATTACTAACCTGCTCTGAAAAGAGGCAGCCCAATAGTTGATCGGTTAAAATGGTAGAACTAGTGTGTTCGAGCCAGCAAGCAGAGTTTCTAGTTCGCCGATGACCCTCACCTCCCAATATTGATGATGAAACCGCACGGAGTTCTTGCATGCTATTCTTTTCAGCTACACAGTACACACACACTGCTCACTGCATGTTGTGTGACACGTACACGTGCGTGCGTTGGGACGACATATTTAAAAAATGCATATTCATAGGATACATTTTGACCAATAGAATTTCGTGAGTGCTGGTCGAGGTGAACAAAAAACCAATGAGCATCGACTACTTATTAAATTTGCATTAAAAAACGACAACAACAAGGCGGAAGCTTGGTGGTATGGTACCCTGCTGTGAGATTTACAACAATATCGCAAGGGCGCGGACTCCAACCTGGCTCTAATCTATTTATTTTTGTTAACCGCAAACCGCACTCTGGTAAAGAAATCAACTTGACATACACCCCTTCTCTTTTCGATTGTTTTATTTGCCATATCCAATGTCGTACTACTAATGTTAAACTACGTAAGTTATATATCAAAGGCCAGATATATAACGTTTTTTGCAAACTGCCTACCAACCAAAATGCCATGAGAAAGATATCATTGTTAGGGTCGAAACGTGAGAGGCCATTAATGTGGTTGAATTCAGTAAATATCAAGGTGATGTTTGAGCATCCCTCTCGTTTTAGAAAAAAAACCTGAGGTGGAAATGGCTCGGATATCTTCGCCAATCAACTATCACTATTATAATTTGTTTTTACAAAAATAATTTGAAAACCTTTCGCCTTCTCGGCAGGCGAGACACGTTTCCAAAGTAAGAAATAAATGGAATGCAAGTAAAGTATTCAGCAGACGACACACGCGAGACCTCACACATGCAGAGAAGAGATAACACCACCACTTGAGGGCGCTATCACATCATTCACGCATCCAGTGTGCTAAAAACGTCAGATTTTGAGAAAGGGGAGCACAAGTGAGCATTTTTCCCCTGAAAATGAACGATTTTGTGTATTTGTGTTGAAAAAAGTTGATGTATAAAATGTTAAGGAACCTTAGATGACTTCAGTTATACAGATACAGGTGTACTTTTAACCATGTTTGGAGATTTGTTCGACGACACCGAAGGCGGCGAGGGAATTTCCCCGTCCGTGAAATCCAGTGCCAGTGGTGGGACATCTCTACCACCGACTCCGGCCGCGCGGCGGTCTGGCTGTGGACTGGCTGGAATTGATAACCGTGGGGCGACTTGCTACATGAATGCTCTTTTACAAACGTTGTTATTTACCCCAGAATTCAGAGGTATGTTGTTCACTCGTTTTTAAAGAAAAGAAAACAACATGGGGATTGGGCAGTCCCCTTGCACTTGTAATTTTATAATAGATATTTTTTCATTATGTCATGGCTGGTTTTCAGCTGTTTTGTTTGTTTTTAAGTTGTGTATTTTAACTATATTGTTTTATATGGAGAAATGGACAGGTTGAACGTTTAATCAAACTTGATGTGGGATGATTAAGTCACTGGACACCCGCGATCACCACCGCTGGCCCGAACTTCTTCCACATCTGATATATATTTACAACAATATGCACCGCATACAGTTAACGGATACACTCCAGTCTCCTTACGCACTGTAATAAGTTTTAGTAAATGCAATTTAGCCGGCAAATCATATGGCGCCCTCTTGGACTGGGAAAACATGAGTAGCCGACATATGTATTACATTTTCAGGCCTTGAACTTCGCTCTTGAAGGGGCACAGTAACGTTCCTATAAAACTAACCATACACTGTTTTGTCGCTATTAATATTATTACAAAATAGGGCCCACACATTTTTAAAATAATGGGAGACTTTTGAGACGATAGCGGGCGTCCCAAAGACCGGTCTTTTTCCATTGTTCTCAGTGATGAAAAAAATGGAAAGGACCGGTCTGTGGGACGCCCGCTATCGTCTCAAAAGTCTCCCATTACCTAATATATAGGCATACATGTAAGGGGGGGGGTTAACTATTACCATGTACCATTGTGAATAGAAGAGGTAGGACTGTACTACTACATATTTATTGTATTGTTTAAAAGTTGAGGCATGTTTTTTTTTATGATGCTATATTATTTTTTCTGTGAGACCTCTAACATGTCTACATATTCTTCTTTTCAGAGACTTTGTTTGCACTGGGACCTTCAGAACTTGGACAGTTGGCTAATAAGGATCTACCAGAGGCAAAGGTGTGTTCTAATTTTTTGTCTGTCAGGGTAAGATGTTGTATCTGACTGCCACTGTTTTCAGTTTCTATGACAACAACAACTGTTTGTTATAATGAGTGAAAAAGTGGTGATCGGATTCAGCGAATTTTCCCTTTGATGTAATGGATAGAGCTTTCTTAATTTTTTTTTTATGCAATTCGCCTATCACAGGGCCCAAACGGCCACTCGAGGTGTGGGCTACTTTATGAAGGGATAGAAACCTGCCCCAATGCACAGAAACAAGACATGGAGAAATATAAACGCAAGTCTCTTTACAGCACAGCTAAGAACAGGGAGGGGGCAAATGAATCCGTTGCATGACAAACACAACTGCCTCTTCCCCTATTTGAAGCAATTACAGTTAAGTGTCTTGCTCAAGGACACAAGTGTCATGACCGGGATTCGAACTCATATCCGATGATCAGAGCTTGAGTCCCATGCACTTAACCGCTTGGCCACGACACGCTATTAATGTGAAGGATTGTGTGTGAAAAGTCTTTGTGTACATAGTTATTAGTTAACAATCAGAGTGCAGTCAGTAGTAGCATTGGTCATAGTGAGTCCAAGACCAGTTCTTAATCTTCTTTATATTTGTCTTGGTCTTGCCATTTTCTCTCTGACCTGTGGGATCAGGGTATTTACCATCTTATTAGTCAGAAGTCATTTCCTCCCAAGGTCAGGCTCACTTCCTTGACACTGGTTCACACCACTTCCATAACAACGCATTCGGCCATATACTCCACACAGAGCACAAACATACAACTTCTAACATCGCAATAGTTTCAAAAGACAGCAAAAAATAACGGTAAAATATGGTAAAACTGCTTTGCAGCAAGCTGTATAATCATACTAGTGAAAGTCATAAGTTCAGTTTTTTTTGGCTTACGAAGGAGAAAGATGCAGATAACAAAACATGGGTTTCAATTTGTGCTTAAGCTTTTACCATTGATTTGCATGGGAATATTCGCTTCGTAGCTGTTTACGTGTACTGGACAATGTGAACTGGTTGCTATGTTTGTGGTTCGATGACCTTGGGATTATGTAATGACTATGGCAGCGAATAAGGAGTTAGTACACACAGACGTGGTCTTTAAAATGTCTTGGTGTTTTGTTTTTAGGTGCGGGTTATACCGATTCAACTTCAGAGATTGTTTGGTCGACTCATGCTTCTTGATCAGCAGAGTGCATCCACTGAAGAACTTACTGACAGCTTTGGTTGGCAAAACAATGAGGTAAGTATCCCTTCTACTGTCAGTGCAGCTTCCAAAGTTTTTATCTTCTCATTAATCTAGATCATTTTAACTCACTAGATTTCAATAATAATAATAATAATAATAAAGCAAAAATTTATATAGCGCCAAATCCATCGAAAAAATCAATGCTCCAGGGCTTTTACAGAATAACATTTTAAAAATTATTAAAATTAACAAGAACAATATACAAATCAGCATAACATTACAAAGCAAAAATGACAAGCAAAAATGACAAGCAAATATAGAACTAAACAATATTTTAAAATGCAAAGGTAAGTATATATGTAAAACAGACCAGCTGGTGGAATAGCTTGCCACATAAATGCATCTTCCTTTATAAAACTAAAGTGTATTTTGTGCTATAACAAATTGAATTGTAAATGTTCAACTAATTTTCTTTGATTTGAAGTTCAGTTCAGCTCAGCTTATTTTTCACATCATCAAAATCAAAAACAATGTTAATGGGAAGTGAGATTGTACATAACTATTTTGATAAGACTGAAATGATGAATAAGTATGGAAAATTGATGAAATTGTGGAGGGACCCATAAAGAAGCAAAGCTTGCAAAAATATCAGCCTCTGAGCATGCCTGTACATTGATCCGAGATGGATTTTTAAAGGTGATTGGCCTTGAAGGACGTCATCGATGCGCAAGCTGCTATCAGTGAAGGTATTTACCAACACAAGATAGTTACAACAAACAAACAATAGACAAAAACGAACAATGATGGGTCAGCAGTGTATGAAACAAAACAGTGGCACCTTTGAGCACCTACAGAGTTAAAATATTTACGTGAATTATGATCACCTGGAACAATGGAACAGTTGAACTGATGTAATTGAACTGTTACCATTCATTACAGCAATTTCAACAACATGATGTACAGGAACTGAACAGGATTCTATTCAGTGCTATTGAGGATTCCCTTGTAGGGACATCTGGCCAAGAACTCATATCCCGTCTTTATCATGGGATCATTGTCAATAAGGTGAGTAGAAAGTGATCCATGCATTTGAGGATTCCCTTGTAGGATTATCTGACCAAGAACTCAGATCTCGTCTCCATCATGGGATTATTGTCGCCAAGATTGTAGAAAGTGGTCCATATCTTTGAGGATTCCCTTGTAGGATTATCTGACCAAGAACTCAGATCTCGTCTCCATCATGGGATTACTGTCACCAAGATTGTAGAAAGTGATCTATGCCTTGGAGGATTCCCTTGCAGGGTTGTCTGACCAAGAATTCAGACCTTGTCTCCATCATGGGATTAGCGTCACCAAGATTGTAGAAAGTAATCCGTACCTTTGAGGATTCCCTTATAGAGTTATCTGACCAAGAACTTGGGTCTCGTCTCCATCATGGGATTATTGTCAACAAGATTGTAGAAAGTGATCTATGCCTTGGAGGATTCCCTTGCAGGGTTGTCTGACCAAGAATTCAGACCTTGTCTCCATCATGGGATTAGCGTCACCAAGATTGTAGAAAGTAATCCGTACCTTTGAGGATTCCCTTATAGAGTTATCTGACCAAGAACTTGGGTCTCGTCTCCATCATGGGATTACTGTCACCAAGATTGTAGAAAGTGATCTATGCCTTGGAGGATTCCCTTGCAGGGTTGTCTGACCAAGAATTCAGACCTTGTCTCCATCATGGGATTAGCGTCACCAAGATTGTAGAAAGTAATCCGTACCTTTGAGGATTCCCTTATAGAGTTATCTGACCAAGAACTTGGGTCTCGTCTCCATCATGGGATTATTGTCACCAAGATTGTAGAAAGTGATCTATGCCTTGTAGGATTCCCTTGCAGGGTTGTCTGACCAAGAATTCAGACCTTGTCTCCATCATGGGATTAGCGTCACCAAGATTGTAGAAAGTAATCCGTACCTTTGAGGATTCCCTTATAGAGTTATCTGACCAAGAACTTGGGTCTCGTCTCCATCATGGGATTATTGTCACCAAGATTGTAGAAAGTGATTTATGCCTTGGAGGATTCCCTTGCAGGGTTGTCTGACCAAGAATTCAGACCTTGTCTCCATCATGGGATTAGCGTCACCAAGATTGTAGAAAGTAATCCGTACCTTTGAGGATTCCCTTATAGAGTTATCTGACCAAGAACTTGGGTCTCGTCTCCATCATGGGATTATTGTCACCAAGATTGTAGAAAGTGATCTATGCCTTGGAGGATTCCCTTGCAGGGTTGTCTGACCAAGAATTCAGACCTTGTCTCCATCATGGGATTAGCGTCACCAAGATTGTAGAAAGTAATCCGTACCTTTGAGGATTCCCTTATAGAGTTATCTGACCAAGAACTTGGGTCTCGTCTCCATCATGGGATTATTGTCAACAAGATTGTAGAAAGTGATCTATGCCTTGGAGGATTCCCTTGCAGGGTTGTCTGACCAAGAATTCAGACCTTGTCTCCATCATGGGATTAGCGTCACCAAGATTGTAGAAAGTAATCCGTACCTTTGAGGATTCCCTTATAGAGTTATCTGACCAAGAACTTGGGTCTCGTCTCCATCATGGGATTATTGTCAACAAGATTGTAGAAAGTGATCCATGCCTTTTCTATGCATTAAAAGTAATGGCTGGACTAACTGTTCTTGTAAAAAAAAAATCATGGTTTCTGTTGGGATGACGACCCATTAGCAAACCAATAGTCTTTAAATTTCTGCACGATATGTGTGAATGATAAAAACTAGTCACCAAATGTTGTGATTTTCTATCTTCACTTTTTCAATAGATTTCCTGTGAAGAGTGTGGAAGAGTAAGTGAAAGGGAGGTGAGTTATTTTTTTCATTCTAACATTGTAGTGTAGTCACTTTAAGTTAAGTCTTCCCCTTTAAGACATTGCACACGCGCGATCAACATGTTATGACGTATTGGATATTCAGATCATATATTGTCACAATAGAGTTAGTTCTACAAGGTATGCGGAGCTATGTTTGAAATATAAGACCATTTATTTATATAGCACAATGTAACAATAGACCTTTCCCATGAAATATGTAAATTGGACATCGCGCGTGCGCACTTACATTTTGGTTGGCAAAATTTTGGGAACAGTGCGCCCTTTTGCATGGGACTGATGGGCGTGTGACGCGTACGCGCTTTGTGCGTCTGCTTTGTGCACATTTCAATGGCGTTTGCCAACCAACGGGGTCTGTACGCATGCGTGAATGCAATTAGCATATTTCATGGGAAAGGTCCATTTACAAGGTGCTGTGGAGTAATCTGCAGCCAACCATACCAGAAACACTGAGGTGTACCCCTTCTCTTTACGATAAGTGTACAACACACAGGACCTGCGGCTGTACATCCCATCTGGAGGATGAAGCAATAATGATTAAGTGTCTTGCGTATGGACACAAGTGTCAAGACTGGGAATCAAACATTGGTGGATCAGAGTTGAGACAATAAATATTGTGAAATGTAGGTCTGTGTTGCATTGTTCATTTTGGGATAGTGTACAACAGACATAAAGAAAACAGTCCTTTCCCTTTTTCACTTTAAGTTTTTTAAACCAGATTGATACCATCAGCTGTTTTGTATACTCTTAATCAGTTTTGACAAGGAAATTGTTTTTGCAGCAAGCAACCAAATGATAATTTCTTTTTTTATGACAAGTTTGATAATGCATGTTGTGATAATGCAATGGCGTGTCGTGGCCGAGCGGGAAGAACACCAGACTCAAGCTCTGGTGTTTCTGATCAGCAGAGTGTGGGTTCAAGTCCCGGTCGTGACACTTGTGTCCTTAAGCAAGACACTTAACCATTATTGCTGCGTCCTTTGGATTAGACGTAAAACCATAGATCCCGTGTGCTGTGTAATGCACGTAAAAGAACCCAGTGCACTTCTCACAGAGAGAAAGGGTTCGGCCCGAAGTTCCTGGTTTGATCAGCTGCAGATTGCACCACAACATCTTGTAAACTGTTACATGGTGCTATGTAAAGGAACAGGTCTCATACTTCAAAATGTAACTCCACATACCATGCAGGAAAAAATACTGAGCACTTTGAGACGCCTATCAGGTGTAATAAATCACTATATAAGAACTGCGTATTATTATTATAATGCATTTCAGGAAGACTTTTTGGATCTGACATTGGCTGTAGCTTATTACGCTGGTGTGGTTGACACTCTGAACACATGTTATGTTGATGTGGAGCGGATGGAAGGACGGAATCAATATCATTGCAGTTATTGTAGCAAATTAGTCAATGCCATTAAGGTAAGTGTTTTTTATCTAGAATTTCAATGAGCTGTCACAGAGTTTTCGACAGAAATGTTTTGATAAGGCACACAAACTGTGATTAACCCTCCTACTCTGGTGCCTTTTTCAAGTAATATAAATTTCAATTTGCCTTACACCTATGTGTGATAAGCACTGTATACTCAGTGCTTTCGAGTCCTGTGGAAAAAAATCCACAGGCAACTCGGGTGGGATTCGAACCCACGACTCCCGCATGACTAGAGTAGATGTCTTAACCACTAGACCACCGAGCACGCCCGGTGACGAGGGGCCAGTTCGAATCCAGTATTATTAGCGGCAGGTACCGCAACAATTAGATAGATGTTAATATTTGCATCGGGGGAATGAATATAAATTTCAATTTGCCTTACACCGATGTGAAATAAGTAAGTAAGTTGATGCGCCATTTGAAATCATTCACTATTGTGGTTTTGAATGGTGAGATAACTGTGCACAGTGTTGATTCCTCAAGTGGTTTTGAATGATGGGTAAGTTGATACAAAGCCAGGTAGTATAGCTGTGTTGAATCAATGAACCCTCTATGCTATGAATGGATTTGAAGGGTAGTACAGCTTGATATCAACACTGTTCAAATGAGAATACCATGTGTGTACAATAGCAATATGGGAAATGTGAAAGTTGTAGTTTTAAATGGTTTGAATGGTCTAGCTGTAGGAGGGTTAATAGGAAAGAATGATTTTTTTTTCTGTGATTGAATTTAATGCAGAGTGCTAAAATTCGGTCCCTGCCTCCGATTTTGACTGTGTCCTTGCTGCGATTCAGCTTTGACTACCAGAAATGCCAGCGCTACAAGGAGATAGGGAAGTATACCTTTCCACAAGAGATTGACATGTCAGACTACTGTGAGAAGGTAGGTGATTATTATTACCCAGAGAGTTCACAATCGGAACACTTTGTTTTGTTAGGGCACATTTCGGTCTCAGTCTGTTGAAATATAAAAGACTCATTGGTCTTGAAATGAAGGCTTTACTTAGTGATTAAAACGAGATATTAATAAGTAATATATTTCTCTTGTTTGGAGTGGTTTGTGAAAGACCACAGTAGTGAGAGTTTTCTGCCCTGATGTCATTATCAATCTGGTACCCTCTTTCATCAGCCATTTACTTAATAGCCCTACCAGTTTAGACATTTCTCTCTTTGCATCCACAGTCTGTTTCTTGTTTTGTTTTGTTTTGCGTTACTTGTTTGTCTTGTCTCCACGTTTATAGTTTGGCCATCTAGGCTGTCTTCCAACAAGCCTTGGCTTTAATTTGACAGCCTCATACTCTCCTTAATGTTAGTCTTCATAGATTAATTAAATACTTCACCCTCATTTGCTGTTCTTACTATTTTTTTCCAATCTATGTAATTTTTTGTATGAATATGTTTTATTTCAAGAAAAGCAGTATGAAATAAATCGTTGACTGAAACTGAACTGAATTGAATTTATCGTCAACAGAATGAAACATCAGAGACCACAGTTTATGAATTGTACTCCGTCTTGATCCATAGTGGAAGTACTCATGGTGGACATTACCATGCGTACATCAGGGACATAGATGGCCTAGGAACCTGGACAACACCTGTAAGTTTTAATGACTGTAATGTCATGTTGGCCGATGTCCAGTTGCCGCCGGGTTTCTTTCATTTTTTCCCCGTCTAGCCTGACGGGATTATTTTCTCGGAATTGCCGCAATCATTTTTCCATGAGGAAAGAAAGAAACCCCGACTTGACAAAGCTAAGACAACAACATTTTCTTTGAAGAACAGGGATTTGTTGTGTCTCTATTGAGAAAATATCATATTTGCGCTCCGTGATTTGCAAAACCTCGGCCATGTTTGGTCCTACGACCAGGACCAAGGCTGGGAACTCAATTCACTCTGTCGTACCTCCATTGAGCCGAAACACAATGATATACAAAGGTGGAAGCCTCTCGACGTCTGGTAATCCTCTTCTTGGAACAAAAGGACAAAGGTCTAGAATTGGGAATGCAAAAACCCCCTCATAATTGGCGAATTTCAGCATAATTTCCAGTTCCACTTGTTCTATTTGTTAAACGGTGAGTTCATGCTCTGTGCATGCTCCATACTGGAATGTACCGGCAACCTTTGTTCCATGCTTCGAGTTTTACACAAAAATACAAAACTCAGTCCCCAATTTTCTGGCACAAAAATTGTTGGCGTGTATACACGCCATCCAGCATTAACTGGTCAAAGACATATCACTAATGTTGAAACCCTTTTTAATATCAAAGCTAACTTTGTCCACTGTTTGTATTTAGGAGAAGGAAGTGATCATTCTGCACAGTAAACCGTCTAAAGACAGCAAAGTTGACTTAATTGAGCTGAATTCACCCTTAGAGCTGCTTGCTGCTCTGCTGAGAAAACGAGGTGGAGTTGAGCACAAGATGCAAATTGATAAACTGTGTCAGGTAAGAAGGAACCTTTTTTTGACCATCATAAAACCCTCATCACCCCTTATTGTTTGGAAGCATTTTGTGATTAATGATTTGTTTATTTATTTAGGCTTTAAGTGAAGAGACAGGTGTTTCATGGAACAAACGCTTCAAGAAAAAAATGGGCTCCGTAACCAAGGTAATCTTTTATTATTATAATATTCCACAATTCCTGATTTGGAAACATGTATCAACAAGAACTACATGAGTTTGAATTCTTCCCAACCAACCAGCAAGGTGTTGATTGTTTGGGCCATTAGTTTAAAAATGAGACGTATGATTGTCATTGCCAAGTTTAAATTTGAAGTGTGTTGCTGATGATAGCAATAAAATAGTTTGGTTTCTTATTGTCATGCCATCTCTTTATTTCTCAAATTTGGGGTACATGAGCTGCTGATTGGGCTGTCTCGTACTTCAGAGGTCACCAGATTTGCCCATCTATGTGTTGACCAACAAGGGTCACAAAGTCAGATTGATTTCTTTTCATTTGTTTCTTGTTTCAGTTTGTAAAACTTCATCAAGAAGTCTTCATATTTGACCCTCAAACAAACTCAGTGTCTTTGAAGAATCCTTCACAAGAATTCCCTGTTGCCGCGTCAACTGACGAGCCAAAACAAAACAAGGACAGTTCCACATCCAGGGGCAGTTCCTGTTCTGCAGAGTACAGTCATGTTCCCGGCACATCGAACAAATTGAGCACCCAAGGGGTGAAGGAGTCACAGAAGTTAGAGAATGGTGCTAGACAGGCTGCTGAGGACACGGATAGTAATCCTGATAAAATAGAAAGCAGAGATGGTGATCATACTAACTGCCAGACTGGGGGCAGACACGGTGATAACAAGAGAAGCTCTACCCCGGGGGATCATGATGACAGGGCAGTTACACAAGGACCGGAACAGTTATTTGATATATCACAAAGAACTGATCATCTTCCATGTCTTAAAGAAATCGGACAAGGAGACATTTCAGAACAAAATTGTGGGGAAGATGCTGCAGTAGAAACAGGTCGGCTGACTGATGCAGACAAGGACTGCAAACACTCAACTAACCCAAAGTCGTCTCAAAGTTCTTGCCATGAAACGCCACAGCATATACCTTCAGAAAATAGCACTTCAGGTTCTAAGGAGGAACTGGCCGCTGCGACACAAAACTCTCCGCTTCATTGTCAAAAGAGAGAAGACATTGATACGTCTCAAAACCAAGTGGAGATTGAGGGTAAAAACCGCTGGTTTGATTTCAATGATTCCAGGGTGACATCGATTGATGAAAGTTTTGATCTTCCGAGACAGTTCTCAGGCAGGGAAAGTGCCTATATGCTTTTCTACAGAAGAAAGTCAATGCACAGAACAAAAAAAGGTACATCTATCAAAACAGGATTTAACGTATTTTAGTTGGACATATTACTGAAAAACTACTTGTGTACAAAATATCGAGATGATTGAATTACATATTTTTTTATTCACCTTTCAAGCTGCAGCAAACATCCATCAAGGAATGCCAGAGTGGTTAGTGAATGAACTTCTGGAGGCCAATAAACAGCTTAATAAACAGAGGTAAGTCAAGTACATGTGGTCTGTCTGTAGGATTACTACATCCTCAGGCAAATTGTTAAGCAATTATTTTGTTCAATCTCAGTCCTTGCAGCTATAAAAAGGCAAACTGTTCACCAGTTGCCGCCGGGATTCTTCCATTTTTTTCCCATCCATTCATTTTTCTTTGAGAGTACCGCTGGCACAAAGAAACCTTGACTTGACAAAGCCAAGAGAACAAAGATTCTCTTCATAGCACCTGGATTTTTGTTTTCTACATCAAGAAAATCTCAAATACATGCACTGTGAATTGCAAAACCTCTGGCGTGAGCTACGGCATAGGATTGGTACTAAATCCAGAACCAAGGCTGGATCCCCGGTTTACTTTGACTTCCCTCCATTGAGCCGAAATACAAAGAATAAAAAATAGAGGAAGCCTCTTGATGTTTTGTAATCCTCTTCTTGGAACAAAAAGACAAAGGTCTGGAATCGGGGATTAACAATAACCCCCGCATAATAGTCAAAAATCAGCAACATATTTAAGACCATATTTTCTCTTTGTGTGGGTGAAGCGTTAGACGGCGTGTGCATGCTCTGTGCTGGCTCAGTAGTAGAATGTCCACAATAGCGTGTTTAAACATCACCCGTTTCCTGGCTGGGACAATATTTCATGTATACACCTCTTCCTATGGCAACTAGTTAAGCAGTTATTTTGTTATTGTTTTTTTTTCCAGGGAAGATTATGACAAAGCGATCAACTCTGTGCAGATATCTGTCCTGTTCAGTGATCAGTATGAGTACAGGGCATGTGCTCTCCATAAGAAACCCAATATAGATGCAAGCCCATTAAGACTTACTATTGATAGAAGGAGGTCAGTAGCTGATCTTAAGACGGTCATAATGAAGGTAAGACAAACATTTGTTTCATTTCTATTTGTAATTTTTTACCCATACACCGATGTGTGTTAAGCACTGTATACTCAGTACTTTCCCGAGTCCTGTGAAAAATTATTCACAGGCATTTTCCTCGGGTGGGATTCGAACCCACGACCCCCACCATTCTAGAGCAGATGTCTTACGAACTAGACTACCGAGATTGCCCGGTAGCTAGAGGCAGTTCGAATCCTATCAGCAGTGGGTACAGCAACCGTTATAATAGATGTTAATGGGTAAAAACAGTGTATGGGTAAAAATTACAAATAATATTCTTTATCCCCGATGCAAAAATAAACATCTATTATAATTTGTTTCATTGCAAAAACGACTGTATTTGATTCCAATGAGAGGTCATCAACCATCTTGGTTGTGTATTTTAGGTGATATTTCTTAGTGATTTCACTTCTGTACTTGACTGAGGCTCGATCTTAAGCAGGTCCAATGTGCTAAATAACCTTTATCCTTGGTAAGTTAATTATGTATTTCTTATATTTAGGAACTTGGGGAGTCTGATTTGACTGGTCTCACTGTTCAGAGTGTATGTCTACATACAGCTAAGGAGTTACCAGCTGGCCTGCACCTATACAACTGCTTATCCGGTGATTATTTAGTCATGATTTGATTTATTATGTATTCTTAAAGAGGGGCTCCAAGGTCGAACTCAGTTTTTTGATGCACTCATTTTTCAATAGATATAGAGTCCTTATGAAAGTGGGGACAAAATTACAAGTCTGTAACCTCACGTTAAAATGGTGTAAAACATCATTTTATTTGATGCTCTTTCAGAGTGAGATTTGAAACATGACGTCACTGGATATCAAGAACAAATGGGTCTGTACATTCCAAAGAGGAATTTTTGCATCAGTCAAACGGTCAAATTCAATGCCGGTTCGATGAGTATTGCCAAAATTCAGGAATTTAAAAAATGCCTGTACAAAAATGTCCAGACCCGTTTATTTGAAATGTGATGCCAATGGATGTTTGTGGACTTTGACAAAATTCACTCTGGAAGGGTATCAAACACAGTGGAATTTTTCACCATTTTAACGTGAGGTTAGAGAACTGAATTTTTTTCCCCCACTTTCAGAAGGACTACATCTATTGGAAAATAAGTCGACCACAAAACTCAATTTGACCTCTGAGCCCCTCTTTAATTAATTACTAATGCATGTACTCTTAAATGCATTACCAATCTCCAGATTCGATCATCTGTACCAGCATGTATGATGATGTTGTCACTTTACATTTATTTGAACTATTGAGAAGCATAAGGATAGTAATAGTGAGTGAAGTGTGGCGTGTCGTGGCCGAGCAGTTCAGTTCATTGAAGTGGACTGTCGTGGCTGAGCGGTCTAGTCTGCCGAACTTAAGTTCTGTAGTTTACAGAATGTGGGTTTGAATCCCGGTCGTGACACTTGTGTCCTTGAGCAAGACACTTACCATAATTGCTTGGACCGTCGGATGGGACATTAATCGAATCCTGGTTTAAATCACGCCAGAGGCACTATGTGGATTGGGTTTTCAGTACCTACCTGATTGCATGGGGTTTCCCTGGTTTAAATCGCTGGGGTTTTCCTCCCACATCTGAAATTTCCTTTCTTGTCTTCTTTCAATGGGGTTCTTGGCTAGAATAGTGATTAAGTTCCCTTTCTGAGAACCCTTGGCTTCACAACGAGAATTAATTAATAATAATAATAATAATAATAGTAACCAGGGGTAATAATGTTCAAAGCGTAATGATCATACTTTGAAATTGCGCTATATAAGAGCCGATTATTATTATTATTATAATTATTATTAAGTTACTAGTTTTAAAGTTATTATGATTTGATGGACTCAAAGGAATTGCTTTGAAAATTGGTCTGTAAGATTGGGTAAAAAAATAGTGAGAATGACTTTCATCAGTACTTCTTTCTCTTGCCTGCAAGGAAAATCCGTTCTGCAAACAAAGACATCCTTGTTATACCAACTGGTATCACTAAATCATACGGTGAATGTAGTTTTCAGTTTGCTGGATCTCATTAATGGAACAATCTCCATCTTCACATCAAATAGGCTACCACCCTCACACATTTCAAGACCATTGCTGCTCAACTCATCATAGTTTTTCTGTTTGTTCTTTTGAGAGCCTAAAGACTTTCTCCTAAGGTGTTCAGCGATATATAAAAACAGTTGTTATTATTATTCTTATCTTTAAATGTAGAGGACAATTCCGCCATCCTTAAAGACATCGGACTAACTGATAACACACTTATTCTTCTCTGGGATGGGAAGAAAATTGATGGAATGGAAATGAGAACTGGTGAATCCTGTGAGCCAATCCTCATCAACTTGACCTATGCTGTGACCAGAGATAACAGAGAAACTAAAGAAGTCCAGAGGGGCTTCGCTAAGGATTTGACTATAGGCGAGATGCGTGCTGTGATTAGTGTTGAGACTGAGATACCCCCTATTCTCCTGACAATTAGTCGGGTGGTGTCAGGTGCTGTCTTGATCAGGGAGGAGGAGGATGGAAAGACGGTGGAGGAAATGGGCATGAAGGATGGAAACATAATCATCGCTGAGTACAAGAGGAAAGGGTGAGTCCAAAATAAGGCTTTGTCAAGCTGGTTTTTTTTAGCCATAGTGGATTTTGTAAACAAGAACCACTTGTTTGAATGATACGCTTAATATCTGTAATTTGAATTGATAGTTGTATTGTTCCATTGTAGGAAAGCCTCGTCCTTGGCTGCCAATGAAGCAATGCGTCAAAGCCGACTAGTTCATGTCACAGTTGAGAATCGCTGTGGTGCATCACCAGAAGGAGCAGAGTGGCCATTATCACAAGTTGAAATTGACAAAGATGTGGTAAATTGACTTTTTTTTAGATGTTTATTTCTAGATATAATGTTATATAAATACTTGTTTTTGTTATGAGGCAGGTTTCCTTACATTGATCTTGATTCTTATACCAGCGAGTGATTTCTCAGGATTTTTTCCTAGTTTTAGGATTTTCTCAGAATCTCTTTGAGCCTTCAACTTTTCTAAAAAGAAGGAAAGCAGTCACCAAAGGGAAACAGAAATAATCCACATTGCAGCCAAACCAGTAGTTTTGTATTTCTGGTGATGCACTGAATCTGTAAACCGCCTAAACTGTGACAGCTGGGAGTTTCCCAGTCTAGAATGGCGTGTCGTGGCTGAGCGGTCAAGCACACCAACTCATGCTATGGTGTTCTGATCAGCAGAGCATGGGTTCGAGTCCCGGTCTTGACACTTGTGTCCTTAAGCAAGACACTTAACCATTATTGCTTCGTCCTTCGGTTGGGACATAAAGCTGTTGGTCCCTTGTTTTGTTTAATGCACGTAAAAAGAACCCAGTTACACTTATCGCCAAGAGAAGGGGTTTGCCCCGGTGTTTCAGGCAGTGGCTGCTGAATGCGCTGCAGCACCTTGTAAACCATTACAAGGTGCTACATAAATGGCTCTCATGATTGAAAAAAAACCCCTCAAAAACCTGCCTTAAAAATAATATAGTAAGTGCCTTGAGTACCTATGTTGGTAAATACGTAAGCTATATAAGACCCCGGTATTATTGTTATTAGAATAAGGGGGAACCCAGCCACTAGCCCCTTATCAGGATTGTTCACACTCATCAGATCTCATCCCTGGTCTGGTAATAAATAACATGGATGTGTGTACTTCGTCATTTGCTGCCCTTAGACTGTTGCAGAGTTGAAGTCCTGCATCTGCTCTCAATTAAAGGACACGAATAACCAGATAACGATGACAGAATGTCGACTTCGTGTTAATGCATACAGTGCAGGACTGCAGCCACCATGTGAGTTGGATTTAAAAATGACATTCACAATAAGCACCGTCACGTAATATTACATAATATGCACCATCTTGTTCAAGAGGTGGATTTGTTACCTTCGAGCACACGTTGCCATCTGCAATACGGCGCTCGGACTTCCACGCACCTTCCAGGCGCGTGCGAGGTGAAGTTCTAGCCCAGAGTCGCTGGGGGCAATGCCTGTCTGAAGTAAACAAATCTTCCCCTTGAACAAGATGGCACATATTTCCCATGAAAGAGCTTATTACACCCTTATGTTTCCCTTTAGGTATTTGATGATTGCATAACCCTACCCAAACACATCCCCCCTTTTCCCTCTTCACATTGACATTATTGAATGTTACATTGAACTGTTTGTTATATCTTTATTTCATTTCTCCAGTACATGAGAGTCTGAAGATAACAGAGTTAGGAATAAAGTCTGGCACAGAGTTGATTATTGAGCGAGGTGAACCACCCAGGAGCAATCAGGTACTAAGTTCTTTCCCTCAATAAGTTTTGTCTGCTTCAGAACTGGGATCAATTTCGTAGCACTGCTTAACCGGTAAGCGAAATTCCGTGCTGACTTTAGCAGAAAATGTTGGTTGAGCGTGAACGTATTTCACAGGTTAGCAAGAAAATTAGGCAGCCAGCTTGTGCAGTCACCATGTATTTGCATTGTTATGCCAATCGTTTGCCTACAGTAAGCCCCGAAAGGTTAGCATGCCTTTTCCCAGTGCTTACGGTTAGCAGCGCTATGAAATGGAAATCACACAGTAAGCACAAAATCGGCCGTTAAGCAGCTTTATGAAATCGGGCCCTGCACTCATTGTCTGTATGTCTATGTGCTGTCACATAATGCAGAGTTTAACTTTTGAAAGTCTTGTTGTGTCTCAGTTAACTTTGAGCAGATTAATAGTTGTGTGTCTTTGAAATGAAATATTACCCAACAGATCACACTCAGCATTTCAGTTTGTGTTGGAGGGATTCAACAGAGCCCTCTAGAATTGACAGTTGACAAGAAATCAACAGTGCAAGAGGTAGGCAATAAGACTGATATTAATAATAACAATAATAAAAATTATAATAATAGCGGGCATTTCAAAAAGCTCTACGTTGCAAACAAAATCACATCGCTAAACAATAAAGTGAATCAGAAGAAAAAACACAGTAGTAGCAAATGATTAATTAAGGAATAGGTAGGTTTTGAGTTGACTAGCTGACTTGATGTGTGTTGGAGGATTGTTCCATTCATCAGCGACGGAAACTATGAATGTTCTGTCTCTAGCATGATTGTTAAGTTCTTGGGTTTTAAACGGAAAGAATCAAAATTGGAGCGGAGATTATGTTGAGATGGTTGATGTTGGTGAAGATGGTGTATGATGTAATCTGGTGACTGGTTGATGAATACATGTAGGGTACTTATACCGTTTATTTTTTTAAATATTTGTAAATTTTATTCTTGAGTTGACTTTAAAGCCCCAGCTCAACATTGGTTAGAAGAAAAACATAAATGTTCACAGATTTACATATACCTTACATGGTATAAAGGTAACGATGGTAGAAAAATTTCCTTTAAATATTTCTACCTGAAGTGTTATCGTTTTTAAATAACAAATGAAATAAGACTCAAAATTATCTTTTGTCTCAGTGAGACGAAAACTCTGCCTACAGGAATGCATTCAAAATTGCTGAATGCATGTTTACTGTTTTCTCGCAAATGAAAGAACAAAATGAGCTGAAATTTTCACAGGTTGGTTTTGTTACAAATATCTTGATTTGTGCAAAGAATGGAGGCATTTACAGTCAGTTTACCAATGTTGAGCTGGGGCTTTAAAACCCCTCTTCAACTAGCCTTTTATCAAACTTATCGCCCTCTCTGACGTCTTTGATATAAATTTCTTTATTGTTGAATAACCCATTAAACCCGATGATATTTTTTGCTGTACTACACAGGTTTTAGAAATGGTGGTTAGTATGTCTGGTGTGGGTGGTGACCAATGGCATCTGCGAAAGAGCAATTGGTGCGGAGAACCAACTGAGTTTCTTCAAGAATCTGTAAGAGGAATGTTACCATTACGAAAACATAAGTTGTGGAATTAAAAGACAAAACAAAATTAGTAAAATTTGAGTTTTATTACTGAATTTGAATTTCATTCTTTTTGGAATTTTCGTTTTAAGGAAGTTTTTTTTCCATTGGTTTGATTGAATCACCCAGTTTTTGATATGAAATGCTGTTTTTAAAATTGATGTGCCATTCCAAACAACAGTAACCACTCTAAGCCGAATTTCACAGAGGACCTGGCACTGTTCCTTCATCCGGCAGGCCTCTATTTATTTATATTTATATTTTACATTTTTAAAATTTTTTCGGGCAGTCATACAAAAGTACATACACAATCAAGAAAGCAAGAACATTACCAGGTACAACAAAAACAATAAAGACACAGAGGAAGGGGAAAGTGAAGCAGCTAGAGCCCGATGGATTGCCTGAAAGAAACAAAGTTGCTGTCTAGAGGCTCTCCTCTCCAGCTGGTTCTAAAAAGATCAGTATTTATTGAAAAAAAAAATCAAAAAAATATATAATCGAAAGTATTTATGATTTGTTGATTTCTACTCTACCCTACTATTTTCATGTTTTCCCTTCCAAAACTTTAAATGAATGTTAACCAAGTCAGGTTTCTTCCATTATCCTGTAGAGCTCAACTCTAGACCAAGAGCACATCCTTAATGGTGCCTTGTTGCTTCTGGAGGAGGGTCGTATACCGCCCAAGGGTTTTGTTCGACTACCCATCTGGATATACCCATCCCCAGATAGGGGCCAAGAGTCACCCTCCAATGCTCAGAGGGAGTTGCTGAGTTGGATCAACACCCAGATAATGAGTATGTGTCCAGGAAAATCTAGCATCTTGTTTGTTTAACGAGAATGTGACGTGATGATAATAATAAACATTGGTGATGATGATGTCGTATGCTATTTTGATCTCTTGTTATAGTCTCTTGTAAGCCAGTTGATGGCCAGGTCCTCAGCCTGATGAAAGACTGTGATGCCACCATTAAGGGAAGCGTCAGGGCAGTCGGCTATCATATGGTGCATCCTCTGGGGTTCTTCACAGTAATAGTAATCATGTACATTTATAATGCGCCATGTCTGTCATAAATGATACTCCTGGCGCCGAATTATCAACTTTGATGGAGCTTGCTAAGAATGTTTTTGTGAGACGAAGCAACCATAATATAACACCTTGAAAGGGATACAAGGTGAGGTGGCGCGTAGTGCTGCCAGACCATGCCAGAAACACCGGGGCAAGCCCCTTTTCTTTACGATAAGTGCATTGGGTTCTTTTACATGCATTACACAACACACGTACAGACAGCTTTACGTCCCATCCAAAGGACAAAGCAATAGTGGTCAAGTGTCTTGCTTAAGGACACAAGTGTTAAGATCGGGACTCAAACCCACACTCTGCTGATCAAAAACACCAGAGCTTGAGTCCGGGGCACTTGACCGCTCGGCCATGACACACCATAGGATTTATTTTCTTTGTAATAAGTGACAAGTCATCTTACCTGAGTGTTCCATGGTTATCTATATAATATTAGTAACCCTGTCTTAATTTTGGATGGGGGTGGGGATGGGGGTGGGGATGGGGGTGGGGTGGGGATGAGGGTGGGATGGGGGCTTGGGGCTGGGGTGGGGTGGGGATGGGGAGTGAAGGGTTGGGAGATGTCTCATCTGCAACAATTTTGAGGAAGCAGGGAATGTTTGTCAGTAAGTGTCATTGTCTTTAAAAAAAAGAAAGAATAAAGCGCCTTGAGTACCTAATTGTTGGTAGATACGTACGCTATATAAGACTCCAGTATTATTAAAAATCAATTGGGCATATTCCTGCTCATGTGTAGCAATCTTCTTAAATAAAAACAATAACAATAATAATACGCAGTTCTTATATAGCGCTTTATCACACCCGATGGGCGTCTCAAAGTGCTCAGTATATTTTTTCCTGCAAGGTATGCGGAGTTACATTTTGAAGTATGAGACCTGTTCCTTTACAAAGCACCATGTAACTGTTTACTTTAGTTTAAATCCACGTTCACTCGTTTTCTTACAGATTTAATCTTGTCAAATCAGTCACAACAGGACAACACCGGTGGGAAGTCACAACATGCCCTGCTAGGGAATGTAGAGCTCTCCCAAGATGCAATGTTAAATGATCTTAAGGTGCAGATTCAAACGCTGCCAGGGATGTCTGAGGTAGCGCTACCAGGTCCAGAGTTCCTTCGACTACGCCTATTAGATCGAGGACGCCTTGGTCGGGTACTGAGAGAAAATAGGCAGACACTCGGGTGAGATGACTTGTCAATTATTATAATAGTAATAATATAATAATAATAACCAGTTCTTATATAGCGCATTTCACAATAACGTCTAATTGCGCTTTACATTAGTGCCCTGGTCATTGGGCCAATAACATTCTTGTAATCTTTCTCAGCTCCCTGGGGAGTATACAGCCCTGAGCTGCCGTGGCGCTTTTTCAAACACAATATCAACCTCTACCCTCGCAGTTACCCATTTATACCCCTGGGTGAAGAGAAGCAATTAAAGTAAAGCATCTTGCTCAAGGACACAAGTGTCATGACCGGGATTCGAACCCACACTCCGATGACTTAACCACCAGAACTTGAGTCCGGTGCACTAAACCGCTCGGCCCCGACACACTATTACAAAATAAAAACAATTCCTAATAACCAAAAGCTCTTCTCAAATAGATTCGTATTAAATTGGCTTATCACTTGGGTGAAAAGATGGAAACTATCAATAATGTGATGAAGATAACGACCCGATTCATCTGCAAAGCTGTACAAAGGAATTTGTAGACATTACACTGAAATGAGCTTCGAATATTTCTCATTTGGTTTTTTAATCACTTTATTATTTTCTCTGAAGGAAATTAAAGATCACAAGTGCCTCTCAAATTGCAGTTCAAATTTTGCAAGAAGAAGAAAATCTCAGGTATGTAGATTTATTATTTTTTATTTGTTTTTATTACAAATGTATATATCATAATGTAACCAGTTGATGCCGGATGTCCTTGTATACAAAGGCTACATTTTCCAGAGCCAGCAAACGGAGCTTGTGTAATCACGCTATTGTGTAAAATCAGAATACAGTAACAAAGGTTGCCGGGACATTTTGTTTTGGGGTGTGCACAGAGTATGCCCGTATCGTGCAATGTTTCGTTTCACCCACACAAAGGGACAGATAGTTGCCGAATATTTCACAGATTTTTGCCCTTTATGCGGATTTTATTGTGAAATCCCCAATTCTGGACCTTTGTCCTTTTGCCACAAGAAGAGGATTTTGAGCCATCAAGACGCTTTCACCATTGTTTATTCATTGTATTTCGGCTCAATGGAGGTAAGTCAGAGAGTGAACCGAGTATCCAGGCTTGGTTTTGGATTTTGGACCAATTCTCGGCCTTCGCTCATGACAGAGGTTTTGCAATTCACGGTGCGTGAATTTGACATTTTCTTGATAGAGAACCAAAAACCCTGATGCTTCAAAGAGAATCATTGTTCTCTTAGCTTTGTCAAGTCGGGGTTTCTTTGTGCCAGTGGTACTCTCAAAGAAAAATGATTCCGGCAATTCCGAGAAAATAATCTTGTCAGGCTGGAAGAATCCCGGTGTGAACTGGTTAAAGAAATGAGCATTAAAGAAAACAACAGTTTGTTCTCAATAAAATAATTTCTAGTTTGTACCATAACAAATTGTTCAAGATTTAACATCATTAATAGTCTGGTTTCTCTCACTTTTTTGTTCAGTCTTAGTGCAATAGTCTTAAACATTTGTCGACGGATACCAGAAACACGTACTTACCTTGGTGAAGAAGAACTGATATGGGACACTGCTAAATCAGCTTGTCCAGAGAGTCTGCGACAAGTTATTGCAGACCGTTTTCATCTTCCAGTAGGACAGATTGCCATCGCTAAGCATCTCATCCAAAAATTTGAGTGGCTGGTCATACAGCAATCAGTGACGGTAAAAACGTTACTTATTTCTTTTAAATTTTTTTTACACATCCAATAGCACAATAGACCGATCCATTTAGCCCTGCCTACTAACATATTGACCAATCACAGCCTTGACAATGCCACTGAAAGTCTGACAAAAGTCTGATACGTTAAAATCCCATTAGAAAAGTAAACAAACCACAGCCATTGTTCTAACACAACAGCACACAAAACTGTACTAACGCTTGTTTTGTTTTAATTTTTTTGTATTTCTGGTCGCACAAATCCCACAGTAGTGGTCCCTGTGCAGTCGTGTAAAAGTGGTTTAGCAGTGTTCATGTCTGCATTGTTCTTTAACCTCAAGACACTGTTCAAAATGGCCACGAAACTAAATTCGTACTGTTCACGAAAACTGTGTACGTATGTGTATCTGATACGTGTGTGTGGCCGCAACTGAACCACCGCTGCGATCGTGGCAAGAAAGTCACAACATGTGCTGTTGCTAAGCAGTTGCTAAGGTAGGCGGGGCTTAATGGATCAGTCTATTAGCGCCAATTACATGAATAGGGAGGGAGGAAAATTCCAATAGGGAAAACCCACGCAAAGGGACTGAAAACCCAATCAAGGCTCCAGTTAGAGATGGGATTCGAACTGGGGTCCACGGAGGTGAAAGGCAGGGAAAGAAACCACTGAGCCAACCTGAAATTAAATTTATTTCTGAAACCCCGTGAAAAATCAATCGGAAAGGAAAACAAACTACTGAACTTCAAAATTAAGTAGCAGGACTGTGAATGGATTTCAGCTTCTTAAAGACTTAGTCACCAAGTTAATTGGCATGAATTATTTAATTTAATTAGGAGAAAAAAGTTGGAAAAGGGCGCGGCAAGAAGAAAGGAGGAAGAGCCAAGCCAATGATGAATCTCAAACAATCTCCATACAACATTAAAGATGGAGATACAATAGGTGTCAAGGTATGCTACTTAGTTAAACTTGCATTCATGTTTGTTTTTTTAAGAGTGTGTGAACTTAGTTCTTGATCACATATTCACAAGAAGCAGAACACATGAAATGAAAGAGAAGGGAATTTGTCCACAGGTTTTTGTACACCTTTAACCAGTTGACACCAGATGACCTGTATACATGCACATATTTTTGGAGCCAGCAAATGGAGGCGGTGTAAATACGCCATTGTGTAAAATTGGAATACTTGAACAAAGGTCGCCCAGACATTTTGTGCACATAGTACACACTTGCTGTGCAACGCTTCATTTCATCCACACAAAGAGGACAGATGGTGCTAAATCAGTGGCTGATTTTTGCCCATTGTGCGGGGGTTACCGTGTAATCCCTGATTCCAGACCTTTGTCCTTTTGTTAGGATAATATGAGACATCAAGAGGCTTCCATTATTGTTCATACATTGTATGTGGGCTCACTTGTATGTAACTCAGGGTGAGCTGAGTTTCCAGCCTTGGTTCCAGATTGAGCTCACAACCGAAGTTTTTCAATTTACTGTATGTGATTTTGACATTTTCTCGATAGAGAAAACAAAAATCACGGTGCGTCAAAGAGAATCTTTGTTCTGTTGGCTTTTTCAAGTTGAGGTTTCTTTGTGCCAGTGATAATCTAAAAAAAAAAAGAATAAATCCCGTCAGGCTGGATGGGGCAAATGGAAGATAAAAAATGTATTGAATTGAATATGCATTAAGGAATGAAAAATTCTTCTTTTATGAAAGGACCTGAGCTTTGACTCCTTAAACAAGGATGATTTTACCACAGAGGAAGATGATGCTGGTAAGAAGGCCCTGGAGAAAGAAGCAGAAGAAAAGAGAAAAAGGTAAAATATTTTAAATATAAATCACATTGAAACATAAATTGAATATCTGTCGCTGGTGCTGCCAAAGGTTCATGTAATTATAAAAATGCCTTGAAAACAAAAATGCGTTCAACATAAGCTCAAACTTATCTAAGTAGGTTTGCATTTGACTTTTGTATATTTGGTTTGCGGTAACACCATGTGATTATATCTACTTTGCTATATACAGTAGATTGTTCTTGTACTTGTCCTGTTATTATTCTACTACCGCAGAGTAGATTTCGGAATTCGGGAGACAACTTAGTTCTGAAAAGAACTGTCCTGCTTATTAAGTACTACCTGGGGAGGTAGGAAATCTACTGTATATAGCAAAGTAGATATAATCACATGGTGTTACTGCAAACCAAATATATATTGATACCTCACCATGCAATGCCTTAAAACCTACATTTGACTTTTGTTAGAATACATTTTTTATATTTCTTCAGAGTAAGAACTGAATTTATCTGATGGAGTTCATATGTGTATTTGGTTACAGGCGACAAGAGCTTAAGGAGAACAATACATCCTGGGAAGCTGGAGTTCAGCAGCAGCGTCTTAAGAAGCCAGAAGTTGGACTGACCATCCGGGTTGCTAACTTCAGATAGCCTTAAAGGTCCCATGAATTAATTTTTTTTATTGGTTAAAAAAGGAAGTATGCCTATCATAGTACATTATCATTTTTTAAAACATTTTTTACATGCCTATTTACCATAGAAATAACAATTTCTAAAATTAGGGGATTGCCGCGCTCCACCCACCCTTCTTCATTAGCATAAAATCTGTGACGTAGACAGTGGACCGGCTGACCAGGGTCATGTGTGTGACAATAACACACAATGCATTGTTGACCACTCGGCACCAGAGCTGTCTTGGAAACGTTTGACCACAGTCTACGTCACGAATCATTGCACAATCAAATGACACACATTTTCGGGGCTCAATTAAAGTGTATAAACGCATAACAAACACATCAAAATAGTCAATGTTATGTTTTGTTAATTTCAAACCGTATATTAAGCCACAAAAATGTAATGTGACAAAATACCTCTTCATGGGCCCTTTAATGGATTGTATCAAACATTTGGATCTTAAAAGGTGTCTATAAATCAATTGACATCTCATCAATCGTTTTGTAGTGAAATACACTTACATTTCATTTTTTAACCCCAGATTCTAATTACTATCTGGTAATTGCAGAAAGTTGCAAAAGTTTATACACCTTTTAACCAGATTCCCCCCCCCCCCCCCGAATCTTCAATTTTTTCCTGTCCAGCCTGACAAGATTTTTTAGAGTATCACTGGCACATAGAGACCTTGACTTGACAAAGCCTCTCTTTTGAGGCACTGGGATTTGAGTTTTCTTTATTGAGAAAATGTCATATTCACGTACCTTGATATACAAAACCACAGCCTTGAGCTGTGGCCGAGGATTGGTCCTAAATCTAGAACTAAGGCTGGTTAATCGGCTCACTCGGACTTACCTCCATTGAGCCAAAATACAATGAATACACAATGGTGGACGCCTTGCGATGTCTCAAATTCCTAATGCAACAAAAGGACAAATGTCTGGAATCAGGGATTGCACAATAACTCCGGCATAATAGCAGAAAATTGACAAAATATTCAGCACCTTCTGTCCTCTTTGTGTGGATGAAACAAAGCATTGCTGAGTTAGTGCATACTCTTGTTCAAGGCTTCGAATTTCACACGAAAGTATAAACTCCCCTGTTTGCTGGCATAATGGCGTGTACACACCTCATACAGCACCGGCTGGTTAATATCTCTTTAATATCTATAACTCTTTTTCGTGCAGAATAGTAGGACCTGCTGAAGAGCCACTTATAAATTTAAAACCAATATATAAAAAAAAGGAAAGTCTTCTGAAACATTAACAAATACTTTTTGATTTTGCTGATCAGTTTTTTTCTCAACCTTAATGCCAGTAAAAAAAAAAATATCCTGAATGGTTTTCTTTCCTCTTTTCCTGAAAAATATTATTGTAGCTTTATTTGTAGGGTGAATACCTGAACTGTTTCAACAAATGACCAATAGTTAATTTTGGATATAAATATTTCCATTTTATTTTCATTGCTTCAACAACTTTCACTTCAAGGAAGATGATATTTATTATTTCGTAATACATCCAACAGTGCAAGTGCCAATAACAGGATGGTGAATAGGAAACGAGAATAAATGTTCAGTTTTAGATGTGGGAGGGAAACCCCAAATGGGGAAAACCCACGCAATCAGGTAGGGACTGAAAATCCAATCCACATGCAAGGCTCCGGTCTGAGGTGGGATTCAAACTGGTGTCCACAGAGGTGGCAGTGAAAGAAACCAATGAGCCAACCTGATGCCCTATCGATGATATCGATGTGACTTCTTTATTTCTAAGTAATATGCAATAACTTCTGAAACAAACCAAAAAAGACAGCATGAAAAGAATTCTTTAAAATGGATATACCTGTGATCACTCTTGCTGACACAAAACTGTTGAATAGGGTTCAGTCAGTGACAGCACTATTATAAATTTTGCTTCAACTAATACAAGTGGCAAACTAGCGCTTCAGAAGCTCAGATTTAACTCTTACAGGTGCTGTGTCGTCATGATTATAGCAGTGAACTGAATAACCCAGATACTACACACGCGTGCGTGCTGGCGGTCACATCACAGTTTTACAAAGACTGCACTATTTGTGATTTGACCGCAAGTGCGCACGTGTGCAGTATCTGGGTGAGAGTTCATCTTTCCATGCACAGCCACAGGCCTGCTATAATCATGACGACACAGCCCCTTTAAAAATACAATGAAGATAAAATTATCAAAGAAAACACTTTTCTTTTATAAATTTTGTAATAATTTTAAATACTAAGACAAACATTTAAAGCATTGAGTATGTCATCAGGCCTGGTACTTTATGGAGGCAACGGAGGTAATGGCCTCCGTTGCCCCTGGTCATTGCCTTGGTGTCCTTAAAATGTTCCAATAGAAGTTTCCTCATAGAGGTGCCCTTTATCAAGAAGAAAATGCCTTGTTGCCCTTGCCCCTTTAATGACGAAGCAATCAGGCCTGTGGTGTCATTGATTATGTGCATTATATGTTTTATAATTGTATTTTCCTATGATTGTGTTTGATTGAGTTAATGTCTGGTATACATTAAGAACAGTCTAGTGTTGAATAAAAAACTATACTTTATTATATTTCTACTATAAACCACTTTTGTTTGTAGCTGTGTGATTCCAAAGAATCGAAGACTGAAAATTCGATGCGACACCCCTACTTCCATTGATAAATTTTTTGGATTACAACCAAACAGTTTGGTTGACTGTGACAAAGTGAAGGTTTCCCGTTACAACAAAATACCGACGCTTAACCAAGGAGCCTGATTGGTTATTAGTTTTAATTAATTTACTGATCCGGGGCCCAGTTTCATAGACCTGCTTAAGCAGAAAATAGTGCTTAAAATTTGTTTGCTTGGCAAAAATAAGCAGGGTGCCAGTTACAGATGGTACATGTGACATGCTATTTTGGCTGGTAGCCTTATTCTGGTAAGCATAATTGTGTTTGTGCTTAGTTACTTTTTGCGCTTAAGCAGCTCTATGAAATTGGGCCCTGGTCACCCACTACCGTACGTTCATATGCATACCGCGATCTTACCAAATATGGTATTGAATTGCGCAATGCCCCTTTTACAACCTTGACTTTTTGCCATCACAAGGTGAGCGCATCGCTGATTGCCCTTGAAACCCACTTTCCAAGGTCACCTGAAAATACCAATAAACTACGCATGCGCAGGAGATCACAGGAAAGCACAGAGTATGTATGCAACCATGTATGCCCGTTTAGTTTCGCTGAGCATAAGGCATTTTATCATTGATTGATGATAAAAGGAAATATATTGCGCTTTTCCAAACATGACCAAAGCGCATTGCATATTACGTGAAGAACAATAAAACTACAAAAAAAAAAAAAAAAAAGAAGAATTGGGATCTGGGTGAGAGTTCATCTTTCCATGCCCGGCCAGGGGCTAGACTGGTCCCCTGTCTTTATCTGCAAGAATAAAGACAGGCACTGGTCTTATGAACCCAATGGTTCCATTGGTTCGCAGTGATGCATAACTACCAGACTTAACCCTATCAGTGCCCCCCTTAGTATTTTCCAAAGTTTTCTACTGATTTTGATTTGCCACAAATGTTCATTTCACCTAGTTCTACATGATGACGTCAACAAAATTCCAAAAATCGTCACCAGAGGTTGTTTTTTTGGCAATTTTTTTGTAAAAAATCCCCATAATTTCTGTATTTTTTTGTCCAAATGTTTTGAAACTTGGCAAACTTGTTTATTTTAATGTGATCAATGTAATTTTAACCTAACTTAATAACTGGAGTCACAGTTGGGGCGCTATAATCCTTTAAATTATCCCTTTTTATGGGGGGAGGTTCTTTCTTTCTTTTGCATTTTTTCACTTTTTCCACTGGGGGAAAAAATTCAAAAACAAGTGGAAATAATGTTCAAAAAGTAAAAACAAACCTCTAATAAACATTAAAATCGTGTGACTCAATGTAAAACTTTTTAGTGACTTTAACAATAAATTGCACAGAGAATGAACATTAAAAAAAAAATGAAGTTAAATAAAAAATAAGAAAACAAATCAAAACAATTGTAAAATAATAATAACAACAAAAAGAAAACTATACTAATTATAGAAAATATTCACCACCTGCATTAAAAATGCCTTATCAAAACATTTTACTAATGAGGACAATTAAAAACCCGCAATGTTCACAGATGAGAACAATTAAAAGTTCTTTTTCAGACTTAAAAGTTCACGAGCCCATGGAGTTAGAAAATGACGAGCCTATCTTAATTTGAGGTTGGGCATAAGTTTGAAGGGACACCGGACAATAATTAAAAGAAATACTACAACATTGTGTCAATCATTTTTTGGTTATTTAAATAAGCTCCGGTCCGATTTTGATAACTGTTATTTGATTGGTCAAAATTCAAAGTAGGTGGTACCTTTATCGTAGGTTAGCCATTCAGACAGCAAGAAACCCGATCTAACTGTCAATCACAATCACGTGGTACGAGCACGTGGGTAGGGCGAGAAATTTGTGGTATTTTACGTGCTGACTGTGTAGTGTGGTCTCTCTTCACTGGCACACTACCCAACACACGGTCGGCCGCACGATTTGGCTTCTTCAGCCACATATTCCTCCCCAAAACCGGAGACAATTTCACCCAAATTTCCACTAGTCTGTTGATTTTACCCTCTACAACAACCACAATGAATAAAATCTACTGCGGAAACCTCAGCGAGGATGTAACTGAGGATGCTCTTCGCGACCTTTTCGAGGAAAATGGCATCCCAGTCTCCAGCATGGTGGTAAAGCGAAGCTCCAACCCCAACAGCAACGCGAGCCCCTTTGCTTTTGTGGACGTCGAGAACGAAGAAATGGCGCAACTTGCCATCGAAAAACTCAACGGTTAGTACTTTTTAAATAAACCAGTATCTATTGGATCACGTCTTCAACAATGATGCAATTGAATAAAGTGTATTTGGCAAATGGAAAGGGGAGAAATTAGTGACGATATTGTACAAAAACTTGCACGGGATCTGTGTGTGGGCTGGGTGAGATTCGCCATGTTGTATGACGTATACGAGCCACATGTATGGACGCCATCCATTCCATGACCATGTGTACACAGCACACTTCACAATGCATGGTGTAAACTCGGCAGCCATGTCGATGTCGCGTTGGTCATAAATAAATCCTGTCAGTGATAAGAGTTTAAGACGAATGTGGGTCTATTGATTACTATGCGACCACATGCCCAAATTAATATAGCAATCAAGGATTGTCGATGTAATCATAAATTTAAAATTAGAATAATGGAACATCCATCCGTAGCCCCATAAATATTGTTACTGCCAAGTGTTAGACTTCCTCCGCTTCTTGGCCCTACAAATACAGTGATTCACCCCCAAAAAGTGACATCAACTTTAGAATTGCCTGAAAAAATTCTTTGATGATCGATTGGTCATTTCTGGCGAGTCTGGGAGTACCTTAGATTTGCGTTATGATAACTTCTTTTGGTGGAATTTTATGACAAATCTGATACTAGTGATAGTTACACATTTAAACATCGCTGGAGCCATGCCCCTGATGGTTGCTATTGCGCATGCAAGCCGTATAGCGCTGTGAATTACCGCAGAGTTCTGCACCTACGGCGCCCCCTATCTGCGCTTAAGCACTGTACAGTCGGCATTATACATGTAGTTGGTATTAAATTGCCGAAGATACCTGACTACATCCTCAGTCATACCTAGCAGACTACGCTACTGCCTATCACAGGCATTTTTGTGCTAACAAATCACAATGTCTTTTATATTTTTGTTCATCCCCAGAAATAAGAACATTCTTTTTTTTTTAGTATTTCCTTTTCTTGTTTTGATTTTGGGGACTGAAGAATTTTGTTGGAGGAAAATAAAGTCAAAGTTTTTGAAATTGTTTTCACCCACCCACCCAAAATTTGTATTTTTAAATGCTGACTGACTATTCTATATACACTAAAGAGCAAAGTAATACCTGAAATGGAGCAGATATTTTAGGTAAATGCTCTCCAAACTTAAGAGTGTTCAATGGCTTTTCCTGGCTTCCACCAATAACAGAAGACAACAATGTAATAAAGTAGGCCTTAACCAGCTAATTGGCTGAAAATTGTGTGCACGTAAAGTAGTTGCGACAATCGTAACCCTGACGGTAATAAACTGAATTTGAAGTCGTCGGAGTTTATTAATCTGATTGCGATATTTTCTTACGGAGCTAATTTTGTGAAGTGCAAAGGATGCCATCTTATCAGATAAGATTAACATGGTTACACATGCATTGTAAATGTACATGTCCAGTGAACATGTACACATTTTGTATACTGGTACATGAATTGGTTGATTAAATTAACATGTTCTTAACACATACATTATGGGATTTATTTTTTATATTATTAAAACCAATTGAAACACATTGATGTTTGACCATGCAATAACTTGGTTAACATGACCCCCCATCCCAATAAATGAGCTGTCCAATAGCCCATATGCACAAGTGCCATCTTAAATATATACTGCAATACATCTTGGGAAACCGTGTACAGCTAAAAGACGAAATATGTTGCCAAGATGGACGCCGTGCTGTGGTT
Organism: Marthasterias glacialis; assembly: GCA_911728455.2. Lineage (NCBI taxonomy): Eukaryota > Metazoa > Echinodermata > Asteroidea > Forcipulatida > Asteriidae > Marthasterias > Marthasterias glacialis. The sequence goes on from OU452238.1 coordinate 6,045,763, forward strand.
TACATGTAACTATGCCAGGTTTTACATGTTGTATTGCGCATTGATTCAAAATCCGAGCGCCATAATGGGTGGCTGTTGGTTGGACTCTGCTTTCACCCAGAATCATTCGCCGATCGTTTTTGGTCATATGCGCACTGGTACATCCCCCAGTATGGGCTGGCTATTGATGGATTCAAAGTGATCTACACAGCTAAACAAAATTAGCAACCTCATCAAAATGAAATCTAAAATTACACTGATAGACTGAAAGTAAATTTTACAGAAATTGTTGGAAGGTTTTTAGTTTCAAATTTCTTTACCACTGTGTTTGTTTTTCTTACTTTTAGATTACAATTTGCTTGGTTCAGTGATGGTCGTTGAGCACTCGGTCCCAAAGAGAGGCAGGGGTGTCAGGTAGGTACATTAACTCTTTCACTTAAAATTGATTTTTTTTTGTTCTTGCTCTTGCTATGCCTACACATCACATAGTTGAAATGAAATTTGCTCGAAGGAAAGGTTAATTTTATTAGATGAGGGGTCTCATTTAATTACCAAAGAAACATGTTCTTTCGTCTTTGGCTAAGATACAAGTGTTAATTACCTTATGATAGCAATTGTGTTGGTCCAGTATGATTTTTACTTAGGATTTTTTTCATCTGCAATCTCGCTGAGACTGAACCAGGAGCTTCAGAACACCTGTGTTTGTTGGTTCAAACTTTCTGTATTTTTAGACAAAAAGATTTTGACAAGAAAAAAGGAAGCCTTGCCTGTAAAGGAAATTCCAGGCCTTTTTAACCGTAACAGTCTCTTTCCCATCAAACAGCAGGTTTTGTTTGATTTTGTTGGACTTGGGACTTCATGAGTGAACTGATTATGCTTTACATTGGTTGAGGCATACCATCATAATCAGAGTCCAACAGTTTGGGTGTTGAGTTACCATATGGTGCTGGGTTTTGTTACAGTCGGGAATGATGGTAGTAAAAACACTCAAGGGAGTTGAAGTTAAACAAATAAAACTACATGTGTGCCACTAAGAAAAAAACAGTGCCAATAAAAGAATGGGATAAATGACATTGTTTTAGAAACTTTTCAATAAAGTAGAATCAAGGTAACTTCAAGCTTGTGTGTCTGTTGCAAATTGCCTGCAATTTTCCATACACTCAGAATACACATTAACTGTAGGCACTAAACTGAATGCCGTGAAAATTTGCTTAGTCAAAATCACTGTAACACAATTGAGGAATAACACAGACACATTGCAAAATGATATCAACATCAATGTGGGGGAAAAAAACCTGGAGAAAGACTTTTTTTTAGCCAGACTCTAGATACATTTCTTGTCAGAAGTTGCGACCAGACGCTGTGGAATGCAACCTCTTAACCCCTGCTCTGGTTGTTGAAATCCTACACTGTTGTGTTACTCTAGATTGTACATCCACTCTTTCTAGTAATTATTAAGAGTATGAACCTGTTAACCTAAACCGGAGCAGCTTGTTCATGGGCGTTTACACTACTGCGGCCATGGCCGCCGCACACGCATGCGACACGACAATAGCGTGTGAGCTGAGCATATGTACCAATAAGTATGGAGGATTCACAGGGCCTGTGTGTCGACGTGCGCGTATGGTGACCATAAACACCCATGAATGAGCTGCTCAGATTAGCCCAGAGTCATTTCTGTGAATAGAACTGTTTTGTTGCTTTGTAAACTTGCCTATCAAACGATTTCACTTCAAAAGTCAAATAATGTTTTAAAGTGGATTTATCATATGGCTTTGGAAAAGTTAAACAACAAGTAAATGAAGATTTTGTATTTATTCAAGTTAAATGATTTACATCATAAGACTTGCAAGTAAAACCTGGTCAGTTTAGGAATACTTTTTCCCACCTAGGTATGCTTTTATATTGACTGGACTTTTAAGATAATTGTGGGTGGGGGACTACAAATGCTGTAACAAGAACGGTGTTCTTAGTATTTAGGCAATCCCCCCTTCCTCCTCTTCCTGTTATGAACACCTGCCACACAGTTTTTCTTGCTGTGTCTTGGTCATGGAGAACCACTCAAGAGGATTTGTTTTACCTAGACCATAGAGAAATTCCCAGACCGAGCCATGAACATGACAAAGTGCAGAGGTCTGAGATTTTTATGAATTAAAAAGTGTATTTGATTTTGAAGCTACAACGTTTCTGTGTAATGTAACTTTTGCCCGTCTGTTTTGGTTGCAGTGTCTAGACAGGATGTTATTTTTTCCCCGACAGACTTGTTAATCCAATAAATAATTCTCATCTCAGGCCCTTTAATCTAGAAGTACATGTACAATGTGGACAATGTACATGTAATTCTCTCATAGTCTCATATTATACTTGGTATGACTTTACAATGTTCCCAATATGATTGTTTGACTAAAGTTAGTTTTGAAAAGTTTGCAATTGTCAAGTGGGAAATGAACCACGGTTTGAAGTTAAGCGTAACAGTTTTTTTTTATCACACACTTTTTCTCAGAAAATTTAAACTCTCTATAATTGCCTATATGTAGTGTACATTCCATAAGCTATTCACCAAAACTGCTGGGCTTGCAGTACCTTTTGAGTGTTTAGGATCCATTCAGAGGTTTGACTGTAGGTGAATAGAGTCTGTGTAAATGGTCCCCAGCAATATAAATGGTTTTGGAGGTCACTCAAAGGTGATGCTGTGGAGAAACGGAATTCAAAGACATAGTATATTTACTGTTTTAAAGGGGCAGTATCAATCATGAATGATAGGGGATTTTCTATTTTAATATTCTACTGTGGGGCTTAAAGTATGAAACAGAATTTGAATATCTATTTTACTTGTTTTAAGTTAATCCGATTAGTTAATTCATTTTGTTAAAAAAAAGAATTGATTGAATCTTTAAGTTTTTTAACTAACATCATTATTCAAATTTGGAAACTCAAATTAATTTTTGTTAAAAGACGAAGCATCCCTAAATCTTGGAATATTTGGTGCATGTGCTTAGTGTTGGTGTACATCATGTAGGCCCTATGTCTTTAAATATTTAATTAGAAAAACTGCTTGTTTTGATTCCTTATACAAATGTTTGTTTAAGGCACATCTCAACATGTTGATCCAGTTGAATACTACCCCTCCACACTGAGCTGAAGAAAATAATCGGGTGTCCTTGATGTGAATATCAAGTTGTATTTAAATTATAATAAAGTCCAGAGTATTGTACAGTGGTTTGTGCTGGAGAGAATAGGTTACATAACCTTGTGATCAGCTATCATGGCTATAGGTATATAGACTAGAACCCTCATGAATACATTTGTAAATGGTTTTTGTGCAGGAGCAGTGCATGCACAACCTTGATGCACACAGTGTGGACAAAAATCCAATTAGAAATTTGTGAAATGCACTGCTCTAGAGATTCTTTACAAAAGCAAGTGCAGCAAATGGTTGTTTGGTTATACAAAAAAAAAATTGCAATTTGATATGGCAGCGATCAATGACATGTAAATTTGCAATTTTGCAAGACAAGGGCTCAAAATTTACTCTGGCCCACAGGCCCGAGGCCAGTGATTTTAGCATCAGGCCAGTAAACTCATAACTGGACAAGTCCTGCGGTATTGTGTTTTTGTCCAAATGAGGTCTTTCAGTCTGATAAATATCTTTTGATTTTGACAAGCATGACATATGAGATAAATGCTCTCTTAGTGCTTGTTCAAATTAAAACAGTTCAATGTTAAACTGTGTTGGTATTTTTTCTGTCTTTTCAATTCTGGTCTTGTACAAACAATTCTAGTCCAGTGAACACTTTTAGCTACAAGTCCTGCGGTCTTGTAGATTTTCCCCCCCCCCCCAAATTCGAGCCCCGATTAGATACGTGGACAACTTTTAAACAGTACCAATCATCCAGAGAAATAATTGATGTCTAAACTCTACATAGTGTATGAAAAGGCTGATGTGTCATGAACTGTTTGGATTATTCTCAGTTTTTCAAAAAATTTAGTTTAACAACCAGAACAACCAAATTTGTATTGTTTTGAATTAAATTAATATCAGTAATATAATCAGTACCTTTGCATTTATAACCTCAGTGCATAAATTATTGTTTAGCTATTTTTCATTTACATTTAAGTCATTACTAACAACAATCATCGTTTTCAGAGTTAGCATTATGTGGTGTACTCTGCCTGTCACTCTTACTACATGTATGTGAAAACATTACATTGTTTCATATCTCATTAACAGTAAGTTCCAGTCAAATGTTTTTTATCTTAATCTTTTTTGTGTACTTTTAGAAAAAAGTAAGATATTTTTCTCAACATTTTGACAATTTTCTATGCTTGCAATGCTGAATTGAAACCCCCACACTGATTATTGTAATTCCCTTCCAGGCCTAATTGCTTCGTTCTTGAAAAGGCAAGGGCACCAAGGCATTTTCTTCTTGATAGAGGGCACCTCTGTGCATCATTTGTTGAAATATGGTTTCATTTGTCAGTCATTAACCTTGTTATAATGAAGTCTTCATCCAATTATGTATCCCCTAATGAGTCAATCAGTTCCTTATTAAGCCGTCTAATTTTTGGGTAAAAATGCATTCAAATTGAACATCTGAAACATGCAGCTTCTCAGCATGGATTTCAAATATTATGGTATGTCTGTTGTAATAAAACAAGGTTCTGCCCACGGTGGTCGGTGCCGGAAAACCCGCCCAGCACTCAAGATTCCCCGACCACCACTGGCCAAAAAGTTTTTGAATTAAAATTGCCCATTTCCTTTCACATATTTTCAAAAACATGTAAAATTCTGTAATTACCGGTAAAAAGGTGTATCCAAAGCCATAAGTTTCGAGTACTTCTTAGCATTAACGTACGTTAGTTTGAAACTTAGTCTTTTCCAGCAGACCACATTGATTTTGCAATGATCTCCAGTTACGCTGATAATAGCTTTACGCTTGACATAACATGATACCAGTTTCATCATCACGTACCCTATTTCATAGCGTTTAATACAACAGAAAATGAACATACAGAACAAGACCATGCTATGCCGTAAACTGTTTTTCCACGACTCAACGGGGCATACACGCTGTGGAATGGTGGCCCAACCGCAGCGCGCACGTGCACGCTGTGCATTGGGCTGCATTTTTATTTCCGTCACAAAAAAAAATCCTAGGCAGAACCCTGATAAAGTGTCACTTTGTGTCTTGTTTTTTTTAGCAAATGTACATATTCTCATGACAGACATTTAAATAAAAATTAGTCCAGATTGTTCTTTACTCAGGCACCTCTCAATCTGGCCCTAAGAATAGTATTTAAGGTTGTCCAGCTTTAACCTGGTGTGTAGACAGTTTTAGTTTAAGCACTTTGCAAGAGGATATAACAATTTGTGGTAAATATACATGTACCCCCATCTTGATGCTTGGTAAATTCTTCACAATTGAACATGTTCTGATGGCTTGGATGTTGGCAGTAGCTTGCAGTATCAGTCTCAGTTTTGTCATACACGTACATGTGTGATAATTATAAGTGCAGCAAATTCAATAGAACAGTTAAAAATAAGCCTGTCTTATTCTCTCTAGTTTTTTATTTTATTTTAATAATGCCGATGAGCTTTTGTATGGATGTCTTCATATTACCAATTATTAATATCAAGACACCTAATATCCGTTCTCTATTCTGATATACATGTACAAATATTTTAACAAGAGTCTTTTCATTAACACTCGCAGGTCTGGCCAAGGCCAGCTCCAAGCTCACATTCTCAGTAGCGAGGTTGGCGTTCCCACTGCGAATATTAATTATTAGGGCCGCTATCTTGTACCATGTTTTTCAGTGATGGTATGGGACAAAGTGCTAAGACAAAAGATTTAATAGTGATGTTTCCCTTCTTAAAGGAAGGTTTACCAAATTTTGTTTTTATCTTTGGTTATAAAATCATCATCACCTTTGGTTCGTATGCGTTGAAAGAATATTAAAAAAGACCACATTTCATTAGAACAGATTTACATGTAGATGTACATTATGTTATTATAATACTCTGTAAAAAGATTGATTTAGAGTGTGTCACATACTGTTTTATTTTACTACAAAGCCACTGGAACATGACTTGCTATACCCGCAACAACCAATGTACTATACCATAGCAACCAATGTACTATACCCATAGCAACACTATTGTCTAGGCACAATAAATGTATGGGGTGTTAGAAAAACATTATATTGACTGCTTTTTCTCATGCTTAGCTATGGTTAAAGCTTCTACTCAAAGGTAATCTTCAGAGCGCTCTATTTTCATTGACTTTGCCTCGGGAAAATAGAATGTATATTTGTATATACTGTTACTGTTACTGTTACTGTTGGATGTATGTTGCAGCTTCACTGTCTTATACAGTACGTAATGCAAGCAAAATCTTTAGATGATAATGGACATGTTGAAAAGTCTGACACACTTGACTGTTCAAAGTATTCTATTGACTTTTGTAATTATGTGTTTCAGAAGCCGATCCACCAATATCCAGGTGCACAACATTCCACTGGAAACACCACTCCAGGAAGTGCAGGATCTGCTCAAGACTTTCGGCAAAGTTAACTCCTGTGAAAAAGGTATCCAAGAAACTTTGATGTTGATCATATTTAACTAGTAGGTGCCAGATAGCGTGTATACACGCAAATATTGTCCGAGTCAGCAAACAGGCGACGTTTAAACACACCAGTGTGTATTATTAGAATACCCGGAACAAAGGTCTCCTAGACCTTTTGTTCTGGAGCCTGCACAGAGTATGCACTCACCTTGCAGCGCTTCATTTCACCAACACAAAGCGGACAGATGGTATTGAATATTTTGCAGATTTTCACTCAATGTGTGGGGGTTATGGTGTAATCCCGATTCCAGACCTTCGGCCTTTTGTTCCAAGAAGAGGATTACGAGACATCAAGAGGATTCCACCATTGTTTATTCATTGTATTTCGGCTCAATGGAGGTAAGTCAGAAGGAACCGGGGATCAAGCCTTTTTTCTGGACTTAGAACCAATCCTCGGCCGTTGCTCATGGCTGAGGTTTTGCGTGCGCAGTGCATGAATTTGACGTTTACCTGATAGAGAAAACAAAAATCCCAGTGCTATAAAAGAGAATCTTTGTTCTCTTGGCTTTGTCAAGTCAAAGTTTTTCTTTGTGTCAGCAGTACTCTCAAAGAAAAAAAGATTCTGGCAATTCAGAGAAAATGATCCCGTCAAGCTGGATGGGAAGAAACGGAAGATTCCCGGTGGCAACTGGTTTAAAACTGATCAACCAGCCTCTAAAATCAAAGCAAATTTGTTGTATGAAGTAAGTTTTTAGTCAGTAGAGTAGTTAAATATGTATCTAATTTGTTTTTATATATAATTCTTGTAGGCAGAGAGGGTGCCAATGGCTATGCTGTCAATGCAACCTATGAAGCTGTAGAGCAAGCTCAGCAAGCCATCAAGCAACTTAACAACTATGAATTCCATAATTCAGAGCTCAAGGTAAACAACACTTACACTGTTTTCTAACCTTACCATGGCATTTTGTGATTCTATGTTATATTAGCTCTATGGTAACTAACAAACTTTCTAAGACGTATTCCAAACTTAAATTGATGACATGAAGCTCAGTGATTCAAGTATAACATTTTAAATAATTTATTATTCATGACCCTGGTGAAGCTTTGTTCATGTTTTTGACTGGATACACTAAAGCCTGTTTCAAATACAACCTTGCAGCTTTTTTACCAATTAGTATAACTTTGTTAAATATTGTTCTTAAGGTGAACTACAAAAATTCAGGGAATCGCCAAAACAACAGATTCAACCGTGGTGGCAACCGCAACCAAGGAAGCTCAAATGTATTCCCAGTGAGGTAAAATATAAAAACATTTAAAAACCCTAAACTTTAAATGATTTGAGTGTAATTCAATTGTAATTGTGTTTCAGAGGTAGTATTTTCTTTTTCTCTTAATTTTTCTGTATTATTTTGATTTTGTTTTTAATTCAGCTGTTTTTTTTAAGGTTATTCTTTTTAACCTAGTACTCTATGAGTACAGTATGATGTTTTTCTGTGTGGGCCAGTGTTATGAGTTGAAAAAGAAATTAATGTGACCTTATGTTTACACAGATGACCGGGAAAAAAAGAAGAAAATAACGCCCACCAGCGAATATCCACCCCCATAATTGGCATAGATTAACATTGGAGACAACAATGCATGATCGTTTATCTGAGATTGGCTTCGATATTTGTCTTGGGTATAAGTAGGCGTCTTTCATAATCTTGAGAATGTCCACTGTGTTTGCTTAGAGTAGGTGTCACATAGTAGAGCTGTTTAAAATGAGCACCATTGAAGACATACACAATGAACTCAATAAAGTTATAAGACATGAAAGAGACTTAGTCTCTCGTGGGAGCATTTGGTTTGAAGATCAATCAAAATTGGAAAAACACAACCCAAATTTGTCTGCCAGTTTCCTCCTCCCACCACAACCTGTGGTCAGACTTGCACATCTTATTATCTTCTTTTTGTCCTCTTAGTTATAAAAAAAGGTTATATATTGTATTAAGTGACTCGGATGTGATCAACATTCAACAAAGATAAATGTATCTGGACATTTAAAAATGTTCACAACAACTAGTAAGGAGGATTCAGATAAATAATGTTATTGCCTATAATCCACGATGAACGTTGTTGAATTTTACATCGACAGAAGCAACCGCAGGTCTGGCCAAGGCCAGCTCCAAGTTCACATTCTCAGTTGCGAGCTTGGCGTTCCCACTGCGAATATTAATTATCATTGCCGCTATCTTGTACTGTGTTGCTTAGTGACGGTATGAGACGAAGTACTGAGACAAATAAATGGAGCAATTTTTCATTAAACTTGTCAGCCGCTATAGTTAATAAGTTGTGATAAAAGATTGTATACCACTAGATTATTTAAAAAAACTAAGAGTCTGCTATAAAAACAGTAAGTACCTTGTCCTCTGTTGTGATTTTACCATACTAAAAGCTTAAGTGAGTGACACGTTTTGTGTTCTTGTTTGGGCAACCTTTGTCCTCAAAATGGTGTAACGGCAGGGCGCCAGAGGATTGTAAGGAGGTCAAATTCTAGCGAGGACACATTTTTAGGTAAAAGCTGTTCTTAAATTGTTTTCGTTGTAATCTTTCTCCTGTAGAATGCTGGTTCCAAGTGATGTGGTTGGTGCCATCATTGGAAAAGGTGGCAAGACCATCAAGCAGATCACTGGAGAAACTAAAGCAAGGTAAGAACAGAAAAGTCCTTCATGCCTTTTGTGTCTGCAAAAGTAAATGATATGGTCCAAATTTGGTGGCCTTATTCAATTGTGTTAACAAATATCAATTACAATAAATAAATTTAAAAGAAGTTTGTGTCAACTACTTTAAAACCCTTCTTGCCAGGTCCTCAAAAAATCATTGAGGCATGTTTAAAAAATTTACCATTGGATGATAACGGAGGATTGAGGACAAATGCATAATAAAGTGTGGATGATTATGGAGGATTTAGGAAGCATGGCTGAAGGAGGATTGAAGAAGGTTAAAATTTTGTTTTACATACCACTTGAAGGATTGTTTTTGCCCTTGGCTGCACAAATGCAACAGTATCCTTCATACATTCTATGGGGTCCTATTTTATTTTTTAGTGAAACTTTGTGTTAAGGTTATGTAATAAGGTGGAATATAATGGATATACCCCTATACTGGTTGAGTTTGGAGGATTGAGGAAGTTCCCGCAATGAACGTTTTGGAAAATGGGATTCAGTGCGTAGTAACGTCAACTAATCCTTGATGTTTGTTTATTTTGTGACACTCATTCAATATTTGTAATTTTATTAACCTATTAATTTAGATGAGAATTTTAGTATGGTGAAACATCCGCAGGTCTGGCCAAGGCCAGCTCCAAGCTCACATTCTCAGTTGTGAGGTTGGCGTTCCCACTGCGAATATTAATTATCATTGCCGCTATCTTGTACTGTGCTGCTCAGTGACTGTATGAGACGAAGTACTGAGACATAAATTAAGACTTTGATTCAGTTCTTGAGAGCTTGTCATCTCTAAGCAGAGAATGGTTTCCACAAACTAAGAATGCAATGTTGAAACGGAGCCATAAAAGCAGGCCATATCTTCCAGTCATTCTTATCGTGTGCTAGTTGTTACACAGGATCACACTGTTTTGAGTCATCTATGATTAACAAAACTTTTAAGAGTAACAACTGAAGTTTCCTGTAAGGGGTTCTATCATCAAAGAAATACAGCTAGCTTTTGTTTTAATCTGACTAATACTTTTACTTGAGTTTTATACCACAATCCCTGAATGAACTGTTTTAACGTCATATGGTTTCAGTTTTCACCAATGAAGTATGTATAATACCTGCATACGTACATTTATGTAATGTGCACGATTCCCTTGCAGCGTTTGTATGTCAGTGTTGCTCAAAATGGTTTTTGAACACACACAGTAGTCACAAGTTTGTGCAAAAATCTTCCAGCAAAACTGACTCTTTGTGAGCAAAACTGCTCAGGTGCTTTTGAGATGAACACCAACAACAAACCTGAAATATAAATTAGTGAATTGTGAACTTTCCCCACATGAAGCCAACTAACCTCTAGTCATATAACACATTCAGGCCTTGCGCTTAAGCTTTATGTATAAAGTAGCCCAGTAAGCATTATATGAGCATTATAAACAAGTAAGTTGCACAGTTTTTAGTAGCCCACAGGGCAAGTTGAGAAGTGGTGTTTACTACCCCATAGCAGTTTTTACTAGACAATGTACGCTGGGCTTGTGTTAAGGGTGAGCCCTGACACTTTATGAGCATATCCCTTCTTTATCACAAATTACCCACTGTCCCTTTCCCCTTCCTTTTATCGTTATGCAGTTGGTATATCTGAGGATGTAGCCCCTTCCCTCTTGTGTCATTGTCTATAAATAGAACAGATACCCATGGATTACATTCTTCTTACAGGTGTACAATTTTTTATTGCTGAGCTCTGATAAGAAAATATTTTCAAATCACTTTTTTTGAAAGGTTCATTCCACTAATTTTTACTCATTGCTCACATTCAATGAATTTATTGTAAAAAAACAACAAAACTTTGTGCCTTTTTATTCCACAGAATTGACATCCACCGCCGTGAAAACCCAGGGTCAGGAGAGAAGGTAAAAGTGAGAAAACAGTTCCAGGGTATACGTTAATTAATACACTCGCTGTATGTGTAGTCTGTCCTTAGCTAAGTTGAGGTACGTTGCATACAAATGGAATACCTTAACTCACCTACTGTTGGTATTACATCTAATATCAAAAAACAGTTATTGTACAAATTTTAGGTTTATAAGAACCAGTATTATAGCTAGAAATATTTGAGTGCCGGCCCCAACATTTTTAGGTTGAGCCCAGTGTGCACAATCACACCACACATGCCGTGTTTTTTCGGACGGTGAGGTGAATAAAAAGAAAAAAGTTGTTAATGTAACATTTGCAGTCAATTAACTTAGCACAACAAATAAATTGAATTATCTTAAAATGATTATCAAAGTAAAAACGCAATCACGCCAGTCATTCAAAAAAAATTATTAGATGAGAATTTAGTATGGTGAAACATCCGCAGGTCTGGCCAAGGCCAGCTCCAAGTTCACATTCTCAGTTGCGAGCTTGGCGTTCCCACTGCGAATATTAATTATCATTGCCGCTATCTTGTACTGTGTTGCTTAGTGACGGTATGAGACGAAGTACTGAGACATGAATTAAGACTTTGATTCAGTTCTTGACAGTTCCTCGTTGAGCAGAAAATGGTTTCCATAAACTTAGAATGCAATCTTGAATAAATAGAATTATGTTATAATTCTTATCAAATTATTAACGCAATCACGCCAGTCATTCAAAAACAAACTTTCTCACGGGTGCATGTACAACGGCAGTTTCAATGAGCAAAAGTGCCTTGTGGGAGTCTTCAATGTAGCATCATTATACACATGTATGCGTACCGGTGGCAATACCGAGTACCAGTGCTCAGTACAAGTCTGCGTGTACATATACTGTATTTGGATGTACACTGCATGGACAGGTTACACGTGCAGTGTGTTGATTGGATCGAGATTGAGATTGGAAAGATGCACGTTTTACCGTGTGTGGTCGAAGAAGAAGTAAATGAAAAAGGTTGAGCAATTATTCAATAAAATCATGCAGTATTCAGATTTTGCACTTAACTCTAGTGCTGGTTGTACCTTTTTGTAGTGACTTGCAGGCCTGATTTCTTCATTCTTGAAAGGGCAAGGGCATCAAGGCATTTTTTTCTTTGATAAAGGGCACCTCTACAAGGAAATTGTAAATTTGTACTGGAACATTTCAAAGGCACCCAGGCATTGACCAGGGGCAACGGAGCTACCTGTTACCTCTGTTGCCTCCGTGAAGTATCAGGCCTGGACATCATTTTGATTTCCGACTGGTCAGCAATACCAAGTGATGGTCGGTGCTGACCAGTGTGGCTACAACACTGATGTGATAAGAACAAGCCCTGTTAAGCTTTATATCTATAGATACAAAACCACAACAGCAACAGACTGATTATCATTATTAAGTGAAACTCAAGATTTGTAGTAATTTTGTTGTCTGGGAAAGGAAAACAAACATAAAGTAGCTTCATATTTTAAGTCACAGATTGATCTAATAATCGTGTTAAGTAAATTGTAGATGAATTAAGTTTCTTTTGTTGATGGGTTTTTCCCAAGTTTTTGTTTATAAAAATGTTTCTTATCATCTCATTTTAACAAAAAGGCTGTGACCACATTCGGAAATCCAGAGGATTGTACTTCTGCCTGCAAGAAGGTCATGGAAATTATGAACCAAGAGTGTTCCCAGAAGGGGTAAGGTTATGTCTAAAAAATAAATGGATATTTAACCAGTTAACGGTGGGCAACATGTATGCACACCAATATTTTCCGAGCCAGCAAACGGGTGACCTGTGTTTTGTATTTTTGTGTGAACTTCCAACCCTGGAACAAAGGCCACCCGAACTTTCCACTACGGAGCAGGCACAGAGCATGCACGCATCGTTTAACGCTTCGTTTCACCAAAACACACAGGGCAGATGGTTCTTGAAAATTTTCACACAATTTCTCTTGTTATGCACGAATAATTGTGTAATACCCTGTTCCAAACCTTTGTCCTTTTGTTCCAAGAACAGGATTACGAGACATGGAGAGTCTTCCACCATTGTTTTCTTCATTGTATTTCGGTTCAGTTGTGGTCTAAGTCTGAGTGGACCAGCCTTGTTTCTGGATTCATGAGCAATCCTCGGCCGTAGGTCACTGCTAAGGTTTTGCAATTCATGATGCATGAATTTGACATTTTCTCTATAAAGAAACCACAAATCCCAGTGCTTCAAAGAGAATCTTTGTTCTCTTCGCTTTGTCAAGTCAAGGTTTCTCTGTGAAACTGATACTCTCAAAGAAACAAGATTTTAGCAATTCCCAGAAAACAATCCCGTCAGGCTGGACGAGTAAAACATGGAAGATCCCTGGCGTGAACTGGTTAAAGAAAAAGTTGTATGACCTTACGGTGATCCCTTTATAGCCATGTCCCAGATTGTACAGTAACACGGTCACAATTCCTGGCTATATAACAGTGTAAGGTTGTATGACTTCTGACTGGCACCCCCCTGAACAAAGAGATTTACAAGACAGGGAGATTGTCAACATAAGACTATTTTAGATAAGCTCACTTGATGGGCATGTAAATCCGGAGGTGGCAGGTTTAAATTTTGCTTTAGTCAATTTCTCTTTGTTTTCCCCATAATTAAAAGTAGATTGATGTAAAGGAATTCATTTGTTTGGTGTTGGCACCGCTGTAGTACTGTAGCGTAGATCTAAGGTGAAGATAGCCGAGTTAAAATAACCAATAATGAAAACGTTTAGAAATAATGATTTCATACTTTAGAAACAATGCATGAGGGTTTTATGTAAGTTCAGCTCACTTGTCATATATGAAGCAAAAGGTAAATGATCTTGCGGCATACTGATTTTTGTATTATGTTCTTCATCTGTCTCTGTTTAGAACCCAACCGCCACTCAAGCTGTTGGCTCATAATGCACTGGTTGGTCGTCTGATCGGCAAAGGTGGTAGCTCCCTCAAGCATATTATGCAGGAATCCCAAACAACCATCACCATCTCTCCGTAAGTTAGCAAAATTTGGACAAGTTTTTTAGAGGATAAAGTCAGGAAATCAAAAAGCTTTTTCCTTTCAATACTTAGTTTGCTTTCCTGAGTTTTTAATTTGTTTCACCGAGTTCAAACACATACAAAAGTTAAACAGTTAATTACCAATACACATTATCTCAATTTTAGTTGTTCAACCATGATGCTAATTTAAGAAATTGAAATTGTTCGTTAAAAACAAGACGTCTATTCAGAGCAGTAAGGACTTACAGAACCTAGTCCACTCAGAGCAGAATGGACTGATAATACATACATGCACTATGGGGTATTAAGTCCTTTCTGCTCTGAGCCGACTGGGTCTTTCTAGGTCCTATAAGTCCTTTCTGCTCTGAGCCGACTGGGTCTTTCTAGGTCCTATAAGTCCTTTCTGCTCTGAGCCGACTTGGTCTTTCTAGGTCCTATAAGTCCTTTCTGCTCTGAGCCGACTGGGTCTTTCTAGGTCCTATCAGTCCTTTCTGCTCTGAGCCGACTGGGTCTTTCTAGGTCCTATAAGTCCTTTCTGTTCTGAGCCGACTGGGTCTTTCTAGGCCCTATAAGTCCTTTCTGCTCTGAGCCGACTTGGTCTTTCTAGGTCCTATAAGTCCTTTCTGCTCTGAGCCGACTGGGTCTTTCTAGGTCCTATAAGTCCTTTCTGCTCTGAGCCGACTTGGTCTTTCTAGGTCCTATAAGTCCTTTCTGCTCTGAGCCGACTGGGTCTTTCTAGGTCCTATAAGTCCTTTCTGCTCTGAGCCGACTGGGTCTTTCTAGGTCCTATAAGTCCTTTCTGCTCTGAGCCGACTGGGTCTTTCTAGGTCCTATAAGTCCTTTCTGCTCTGAGCCGACTGGGTCTTTCTAGGTCCTATAAGTCCTTTCTGCTCTGAGCCGACTTGGTCTTTCTAGGTCCTATAAGTCCTTTCTGCTCTGAGCCGACTGGGTCTTTCTAGGTCCTATAAGTCCTTTCTGCTCTGAGCCGACTGGGTCTTTCTAGGTCCTATAAGTCCTTTCTGCTCTGAGCCGACTGGGTCTTTCTAGGTCCTATAAGTCCTTTCTGCTCTGAGCCGACTTGGTCTTTCTAGGTCCTATAAGTCCTTTCTGCTCTGAGCCGACTGGGTCTTTCTAGGTCCTATAAGTCCTTTCTGCTCTGAGCCGACTTGGTCTTTCTAGGTCCTATAAGTCCTTTCTGCTCTGAGCCGACTGGGTCTTTCTAGGTCCTATAAGTCCTTTCTGCTCTGAGCCGACTTGGTCTTTCTAGGTCCTATAAGTCCTTTCTGCTCTGAGCCGACTGGGTCTTTCTAGGTCCTATAAGTCCTTTCTGCTCTGAGCCGACTTGGTCTTTCTAGGTCCTATAAGTCCTTTCTGCTCTGAGCCGACTGGGTCTTTCTAGGTCCTATAAGTCCTTTCTGCTCTGAGCCAACTGGGTCTTTCTAGGTCATTTAAGTCCTTTCTGCCCTGAGCCGACTTGGTCTTTCTAGGTCCTATAAGTCCTTTTTGCTCTGAGCCGACTGGGTCTTTCTAGGTCCTATAAGTCCTTTCTGCTCTGAGCCGACGAAAAACAATATTTTATCTGCTCTGAGCTGACGAAAAACAATATTTTAATGTATGAAATATCTCCATTTCTTAATCCAGTCTACATGAGTTGACCATTTGCAACCCAGAGCGTACCATCACTATCAAAGGAACAGTAGACCAGGTGTCTAAGGCCGAGTCCCTCATCACAGCTAAGCTGCGTACTGCATATGAGCAACACATGCAAGGAATGCAGAACCAACATCACAACATGTTCCCTGGTATTAACCACATGTCCATGTTCTCAGGATCTGGTGAACCTAACCATGGATACCAGAACCCAGGAATGGTATGAAGTTTTTTTTGTCTTAACGTCTAGGACAGTTTTATTAACAATTCTTTTAACCAGTTGCCGCTGGGATTCTTTTTTTTCTGTCCCGTCCTACGGCGGGATTCTTTTGGTGGAATTGCTGGAATCTTTTTTCTTTGAGGGTACCGCTGGCACAAAGAAACCCTTACTTGACAGTACCAAAAGAAGAAAGATTCTCTTTGTTTGATTGTCTGTCACACAGCGTGAATTGCAAAACATCAGCCTTTACCCCTTGCATAGAAGTGGTACTAAACACGGAACCATTGCTCGATTGCCAGCTCACTCTGTCTTACCTCTATGCAGCCGAAATACAATGAATAAACAATGGTGGAAGCCTCTGGATGCATCATAATCTCCTTCTTGAGAAAAAAGGACCAAGGTGTATAATAAGGAATTACACAAAAACCGCCTCTCAATGGCCACAAGATACAAGTATATTCTCAACCTTTTTTTGCCCTTGTGTGGGTGAAACGAAGCGTTACACAGTTTTGTGTGGTCTGCACACACTCCGCAGTTGAATGACCGGGCGACCTTCGGTCCAGTGGTCTGAAATTACATAATGGCATTGCAAGACGGCTTCCGTTCCCAAGCAGGGGAAACATTTGCATGTAAATAGGTCATCCGGCGCCAACTGGTCAAAGAAATAATTGATCTCTGAAATGCTTATTGTCAATGATACCTCACCATGCAATGTCTCAAAACCTTTTTTCGAATTTTCAATTTAAAATTGAATGTTGAGCTGTATGTATTCATTTTTTTGAACAAAGTTTTTATCAAAAGCAGTGTTGAGAAAATGTCTTCATGTACATGTATGTTAACAGCTACTTCAAAATGACTCCTACGTGTCTAGATTTGTTTAATCTTTCCTCTATGTATGTAAATTTCTTCCAACTGCAAACTGGCTTTTATTGTCGTTGATTGATTATTCTTTAACTTCACAAAGTTTGACTCTCGTTGTACCTTTTGTTTCTTTGTTTTGTCAAAACATTTATTTTCAGCCACATCACCAAATTTAACAGATACTTGCAAAAGTTGTTTTTTTTTTTTTTTAGTTGGAGTAGTTCCAATTTTGGTAAAGCACTGCTGTTTGTCATTTTGTCAAGCTGAATGATTTTTAAAAACAAAAGTTTAAAAAAGGGGGAAAGATTTTAAACAAATTTATGAATTGTCAGTGCAATATCAAACAATTTTTTTTACTTTAATTGATCAGGTTGCCTTTATTTTAAAGAAGTCTTTAAAATGTGGGAAAATTGGTTTCAATTTAATTGAATGAAAAACCAAAAAAAGAAAAAGAAAAAAAAGGGAATAAGTGTGTGGCTGGGTGTAAATAGAGCTTCTGTTTTGTGTTTGTTCAACTCAGCAGGGTCCGTTACCCGGTCTATATTATCCCAACCCACAGGGCTATGGTGATCCTCGACAGCAGCCGTATCCCATGAATGTAAGTATACAATCTAGTAGTTAGCACTCGTTCGTTTCTATAATTCTTTCTATAGCCTTAATACACCGCAGACACAGATCCTTGTCATCCTTTATTTTGCCATATAATTACTGCAGGCCTCGATCTTAAAAAAAAAACCACAGGGGCAGGCTTTTGCTGGCCAAATCAGAGAAACTGTACAAGGGCATGCTGGCCAAGTTGGTAGTGACAGTGTAAATTTTCTGAAGGGAATGCTGGCCAACTCGACAGGGCATGAGGCCAATGGCCTCGGTTAAGATCAAGGCCTGATTACTGCCACGATGTTGGACCATCCAATATGGATAATTATTGGTTGAGGAGTATTTTCACACCCCTTGTATTGCGCTGTTGTAACTTGATGTAATGCTTTATTTTAAGCTGGGCATCAAGTTTGCTTTCGAAGCATTTTTTTTTTAGAATTTTAAAAGTGTGGGGTGTATGAGGAAACGCGTACAATTTTGTGCTTTATTTTGATTTTTTTTTTCAAATGACAAGGATCTATGTGTGAGTTATTTAACAAATATATTGAATGCATTTCGTTTGTGCATTGTTGCTGAATATAATCACTCGGTGAAATCTGTTTTTTTTTTTTTCATTCCCCCCCCCCCCTGCCCCCGTGATTATATTCTATGACAATGCATCCAATATTTGTATATTACTATACCATACTCTTAAGATTCCCAACAGCATTTTTTGGGTGTGGTAAAACATTGCCAATCAGACATGCAACTTTTAAGCGGATCAGCCGATTTCCTCTTTTTTCTTCATTTTTGGTGTCATAGAAAACTGAAAAACATTAAACAAACTTATGGTTGTTTGTCCATTTCCTTGGTTTTTTTTTTTGCAATTTCAAAGTTGCTTGCCTGGCTATTAAAGCAGACCTAAAAATTGCAGAGTAAGATGTCCAGCAATCATTCCTCACTTATCACCAGTCAAATATCAGCATTTGCTTGTCTGTAAGAATTCTATAAAACCCCTTGAAGCTTCGTGTCAAGTGTTCTTTTTACAGAGATGAAACATTTGTTTTAAATCATTCTTTTGAATTACTCCCTAAAAAATAGTAAAAATTATTTGTAACTTCTATGCTTTTATCATTACTGGACCAGCAAAATGAGACGGCATACTTGTACGTACCAAAGGATGCAGTTGGTGCTATTATTGGTGTTAAGGGAGACATTATTAGGAACATGTCTCGTCGTGCTAATGCCTCCATCAGGGTGAGTAGAAAAAACATTGTGATTGGCCTAAAGCTAGTTTCACCATCAAACTGATTGTTGTTCTTCTCCCATTCCTGCTTTAAAGTAGATGAATGCCACCAAATTATAAGTCCCAAAATGTGTTGAAGCTGTCAAGCATTCAGTCATGTAATATTTGTGATTGCTATCAAATTTGAAGGGCATTTGATATTATTCCAGGCATGTGATTTGTCAGGATTTTTCCGGAATTCAGGATTTTTCACTGCGTCTTCAGATTTTCTTGAAAGAGTTAAAATTGCCATCACAGAGATAAAAAGAGTAGGCCTTTGTTATGACCAGACCTTCAGATAGCTATTTGAAATGATGTAGAGAGCCTGTAAATCTCTAAAATGTAACATTGTGTACATTCGGGGAACTTCATTTCCACACCAAGAGGAAATTGACATCCAGTTCCGAGGATTTTGCTTTCTTCATATAATATCATCCCTGTTACTCAGATCAGGACATTTCTTGAAACAAGATCTGGGTCCAATTTCATTGAGCTGCTGAAGCACAAAAGTAGCTAAGCTCAAACAAAATTATGCTTGCCAGAATAAGGTTACTTGCCAAAAGAGCATGTCACATGTACAATCTGTGACTGGTATCCTGCTTATTTTTGCTAAGCAGAAAACTTTTAAGCAACATTTTCTGCTTGAGTCGCTCTATGAAATTGGACCCTGATGTCTACCCTATGAACTCCCTTATGTTGACCGTTTTTCGTTAAGCTTAACCCAAATTGTGTAACTAACGTTAATTAGAATAGTTACTTTTTCCATTACAAAGTTCTGTCTAAAAGACATCTCTTCATTAATTTAGATTGCTCCAGCAGATGATGAAGTATCTTCAGAACGTAAAGTCACCATCATTGGAAGCCCTGAGGCCCAATGGGCAGCCCAGTTTGCCCTGTTTGACAAGGTTCGTGGGGAGGGGCTCTTTGAGACTAAAGAGGAGCTTCTTCACTGTGAGATTGGTGTACCATCTAAGATGGTTGGTCGTATTATTGGCAAGAAAGGTGCTAAGGTAAGTTCTTATCCCTAGATAACACCAACTTGTAGCCACCCCATTAATTTACTGAAGATTATGGCTGATTCTGATAAACAGTCTTGAAGAACTTCATAAATTTATAAGCTGTTTAAATTTCATCTTTTGTGTTTGACACAAAACATTTGTTAATATTGCTTTAAAACAGATGCAATTACTGAAGATATTGTTGTTGATTGTATAGGTGCGTGACCTCCAAAGGATGACCCTAGCCCGCATTGAAGTTCCTCGTGCTAACAAAGAAGATGAAGAAGGAGACCAATCACCAGAAGATTCTGATAAGGAAGTCATGGTCAAGATTTATGGTCACTTCTATGCCCTACAGGTGAGTTTCCCCCACAATGCTCTTCAACTGGTTACTGTTTCAAAAAAGGATTCTAGAATGTGCAGCTTAAATTTAGATTACCATTCCTGGTATAATGACTGCAATTTTTTTTCTTTAATATGACAGGCGGCCGAGCGTCGTATTCGCAAGATGATCTATGACTTCAACCAGCGTGCCTACCAGAACCAACAGTATGGCTATGGTTTCCAGCGTCGTGGCCCTGGTAACCGCATGAATGGTCCTGGCAACCCACAGTAAGAAACCTGCCCCCCCCCCTTACAAATGTCTTATTCCTTCCCCTTCCCCCTTCCCCTCTCAGGTCCCTACAATAATTAAGAAAGCACTGCCAGTAGAAGAGATGAAAAGCTTGAATCTAACTAAGAAATTGTATAGTGATGTCTCTTCACTTTGGGATGCAGCCCCTTGTTACAAGTTGGCTCTATGTAAACCTCGGCTGGTGTCAATGATTTGAGAATAGAGGTTGATTTGTAACTAGGAATTGGAACGGATGTGAGCAAGAAATGGATGTTGACATATCTAACATCCTAATCATTTTAGAAATTCAAGCTTTTCATCTCAAACGAAGAAAAAAGAGTGATAAACTAGAATGAGGTACACCTGGGGAAGACTTACTGGTTGAGGCCGTGAAGTAGTTGTAACTGAAAATGACAAAATCACAAAACGTACAACCCTAATATTGTTGATTAATGGTGCGTACGAATTGAACATAAAATTTATACCCCTGATGAAAAGAGATGAATTTGAGAAAGAATACCACCGACAAAGGAAATTTGTAGTTTTTTGCGACATTGTCAGACGTGGCTCTATGGGAACTTGAGGAAAAGAAGAAGAAAAAAAAAAAAATGGAGTCAACCAGTTTAAATTTTAAAAAGTTTGCGATGGATAAAGACCACCTTAACAATTGCAGCAAGGGATGCTATTAAGTTAAATATAAGTATCCGAAAGTTGAACGGGTTCTTCTGCTTGTTTTTATTCCCCTCCGATATTCTTGGCTTTACGTCCTTCGTGACCCACCTCCACGCAAAATGGTGAGAGCTGTTTCATGTGTGGGTGACATATCAGAACCTTGCAGTGGATTTTTCAGTGGGGGTGGTTATGTCAACCAGAAGAGGGGTGAAAGGTCAAGGAGTCAACTTGCACATTGGTGTAGGTTTTTAATCTTACGTTATTTTATTTAGTTTTTTTTTTAACTGAGAGGGAATGATGGCTAATTTTGGCTGAAGTTATAATGAAAAGTTGAACAACTATAAAAAAATAAAATAAGAGGCATTAAAGATTATGGCATTCCGGCACAAAAAGTTAAGGGAGAATATAATAAAACAGTAAAAAAAAAAAAATTGAAAAAAGAAAAAAAAAAGGAAAAAGAAAAAAAAACAAAAAAATAGTAAAATATAAAAAATGTAAAAAAAAAATATATAAATATATATATAAAATATATATTATAAAGAGAAATTTAGTTTAAACAAAATATGGGCCATTATTTTGTGGTGAGAATTGTATATTATGGCCATATTTGTTACTTTATTTTTTACTTTTTGATAAAAAAAAGAAGAATTTAAAAAGAAAAAAAAATGAAGATTCCATCCAGTGCTACCTCGTTGTCCATTGTCTACACTCGATAAATTTCCAATAATACATGGAAAATAAAATTCAAATGAAGACACCATTTTGGGCACAGAAAACAGCAGATATTATTGTTGGAGCATTCTGACATCACTGTGACATCATTTATAAAACAGCTGCGGCTGCATTGGAGTTATCTACATTTTTGCTTACAAACTTAACGGACCTGTCAAAAAAACACTTGTTAAAGCCAAATTGAAGTGCATTTCCACCAAAGGTATTGGATACAAATAAGTGGGGAAATCTTAGTACATGACTGCGAATAAATTTTGCGTTGATTGGCCTACAATGAACATGTTTTCTTTTCTCTTTCAAGAAGTCGGTAAATTTCTGGAGTTGGACGTCACTTCAATATTTACCTAACCTTAGCCTCAACAGGTGCTGTTTTAACCGGTCAGATAGGTTAGTATTAACCTGGTTGCCTTCAGTGTTTCACAAATTCTATTATGTTCAGACAATTGTGAGAAATTGGTGCTTGAGGCACAGTTTTTCCCCTAGTTGTACTAAATTTTCTGAAGGAAGAAAGAGACCCAAAAAGATTAAACATGTTCAGAATCAGGCCTCTCACCTCTCCATGCCTCTCCATGCAACATATCATATATATGTAGACAATGAAAATATTAAATGTTTAAAACCCAACTCATAAAACAAGTATTATTTATGTTAATAAGTATGGAACTTAACTCCCATTTGTTTCCAAATGGGTGGACTACAACCAGGACTCAGTTTGATGGAGCTGCTTTCCAGTCATGGGTACAAAACGCCGAATACACTAATCCAAGCAGCTCGTCCATGGTTGTTCACACCACCTAAGCTATGGCCGCCACACGTGCGCGTGCAACACACATGCTATTATCGCGTTGTGCACGTGTTTGGGCAGTGATAGCTGCGGTGGTGTAAACCACCATATGAACAAGCTGCTCGGATTAGTGTATAGCCTGTCACTAAGAGCAGCTCAATGAAAGTGATGTCGGAAAGACAACACGACTTAATGTAGTCCCTTTATTTCAGTGCCGTTTAGTGTTAAAATCAGGTCAATTAAAAAAAACCTGCCTCTTGTCTATTGCATCATATTGCAGAACAACAATTTGAAATATTCTTCCAAGGAAAACTGTTGGGATGTTAGGTTGGCGACTTCTAAAACATTGGAAACTTTTTATGGTTTATGCATAACAGCTTATTATAATCCAATTGTGTTATGGTATTGTACAGAATGAACAATTTCATCATATAAGCAGGGCGATGTATTATGGCTACAGCTGGATTGCCGCGTTATCATGCTTTGAAGTATAGGGTGTCCTTAGTAATATGCTTGGCAACAGCCATAGCCGTAGCTGCCCATTCAGTTACGGCCTTGGGAACATTTCATGGATTACAAATGCAAAAACACCACTGAGCAAAGAAAAAGACAAGACTTAAGATTACAACAAGAAGCTGTTGGTATATTGAAAAGATACTTGAGCAAGCTTTTCTCAAGTGTCTTGTTCAGTGTTTGGTTTACGGATTTCAAATTGTTGTTCTGAGTGTTCAGAAAAACCAATCTCTAACTGGGAGGTCTTCATGAGTATGAAGTCTTGTATGGAAAACTCTGTCCCTGGAGTTTATTGGAAAAAACCAGCCAGATATTTTGCCGAGTTAGTAGAGGGGTAACTTTTCATAGATAACAAATCCAAAAATGGAACATCTTTGGTTTCTCACTGGCATATAATGTAGTGAGAACCTTGTGTTGCATTTTGTGGGAATGAAAGATTGGGGTGATGGGATGGGATAAAAAAAAACTTTTTCATGAATCGTTTATTTTGGATTCACTTTTTGAAAAGTACCAGAAGAAACAAACAAGAGGTTAAAAGAAAAACAAGCAGAGCGGACTTGAAGACAATACTTAATTGTCATTTTTCCTTCTTTTTTGTACAAAAGATGGCCACTCTTTTTGAGAGTGTAAACTGTTTTCTCGACACCTAAGTGGCGATGAATCTGCAATTAATAACACTGCAAAATTTATTTTTAGAAAAGGGGCTAGATTTATCAGATTTGTCCACTTGGTCTTTGTCAAGACTGGATTGAATATGGTATTCTGGCCCATAAGCCTACAATGACAACACAAAGTCAAGTACCTGCCTCTTTACTGCAGAGTTGGGTTTAAACATCAGTAGTTACCATGTTGTAACCGAGAAATTACGCAGCAATTATAAATGTAAGAACTCCAAGCAGATAATTGACTGGATAGAGATGTTGTTTCCTTTACTCTTTATAACGGGGAAAATGGCAAGAGTGTATGGGAACGACTCACTGTGCTATAAATAACCGATACAGGGATTCCATGTCATGCTATTATCATCTGTGGGGAAAGTCTTTAAACAAATGCTAAAAGTACCAGGCACCTGTCCATTTTTACGACAGCCACACCTTACTTTTAGAATGTGTTTCCAGTCATTTTTTCTTTTTTCTCATTTAGTATTTTTTGATGCAAACGGGCAGTATTTAAAACTTTTTGCTTTAATACAGAACATGTACTCTTAAGTAGAGGAGGGAGGTGATGTGGACCCATTGTCTTATATGATGGTAAAACCCTCTCATGTAGATGTAATATAAACTGGATTCAAAATATGAAGTTTGTGTTGATCGTATTTCAGTATGGCTCCATGCCTACTTTGTTCAAATAGTTGAGATTTGTATCATTAATTATTTGATTATTAAATAACATTGCACTTGTTTACAGAAAAGGAAAAAAAAATCTATTTGTTCAAAATCACTCAATACTAACCAAACACCTTGTAGATTAGATTACATGTGTACTCTTTAAGAAAAAAAAGAAAAAAATTGTAGATTTTATTAGTCTTGTTTAGAAATAAAATGGTAGTAACTGCAAGTTTGAATCAAACTAAAACAAAAGTAATTTTAGCCACTTCAGTGGCTTTCATGAACTTTCTTAAGATGTTGTTAGGTACTCCTTGATTTCATAGTTATTACATAATCCATTAATGTTCACAGTTGAAAATCTAAGTATTAATTGCGTATGAATTGATTTGTTTTAATGAACAATCAAATTGGAGACTTCCAGAGGTTTTGAAGTCTGTGTGTTTACGACATTGTACATTGTGATTAATTACAGATGTTTTTAAGTATCTTAAACAAACTGTATGACTTGACCCTGAAATAGCATGGCGTGGAATCTCTTTAAATGTAATACATAACCACTAAATATTTGTTCAATCTAGCATTATGTTGAAAACTTAAAAAGCCTTAATATTGTTCAACATATTGACTTGGTGCTTGTCGGTTGGTTACTGATGTTTTTTTTTTCCAGCCTGTGCCAAACTCGTCGGAGTTGCTGAACAGAATTTGACACCAAAATAATTTGCTGATTAAATAGAGCGCACACCAAAACATTTGGGACTGACCTGCTGATCAGATGAGTTTTGTGCTCTACGCGTTGTTGTGCATTATTTGTAGCTTTTATGAAACTAGTATGAATCTCAATGTTGATTACCAGTCAAATGAATTCTACAAATTAAACGGCTGAAACAGATAAGCTACTAGATGTCAATTTAAGACCAAATCTGTTGATGTAAAATGGTTAATCATTGAAAAATGTTGCTAGCAAGTTGAACACGATTAAGAAGAGTTAAGCTTGCATCAGAAGTTTGGCTTGTGAAATGGGTCTGGTCGCAGCAATATTCTCAAAACGGGTTTGAAAATGTATCTTGCCATTGCTGTCGTCCAGATGTCTGTTTCAAGTGAATAATACATGTAAGTGCTTTAAAGATAACAGAATACAGGGATATCTTTGAATTGGCATTTTCTGAAAGTTGAATTTCTGCTATGACCTCTGTTTGTTCTATGAGTAATGAGATATGCGGGTAGTTTCTTTTCTCAGTGTTTGTCATAGGGTGTAATGCTGACATTGTTGCTTACAATAGCATTTACTGGTAAAGACTGATGTATAAAACATTTGCTAGGTTGAACTTATTAGACTTATTTGGGGCAACTATTTCGGATACAAAATGAGGTTTTTATCTTGATGGTGGTGTCAAGTTGTCCCAAATAAAGTTCTAGACTACATGGAGTAGTGGCGAAACCACTCCTTGTATTAACTGCCCGTTTGCAAGTCTCATTTTCACATTATGTTAACTGGATTAAACCAAATTATTCATGTTGAAATGTTTGTCTATGTTTGATTTATTTCGTCTCTGTGAGATCAACTCAAACCTTACTTAATCAGGAACTATTGCAACTTAAAGCTATTAGGTTGTAATCTAGATCTATCCAAAATAATGGGAAGCACTCATCGGAACTTGGAATCAACCCCCGCCCCATCAACAAAAAATCATAAATCAAATCAAACTACAGAGGACGGTAGACTGTTTTCATGATACTAGTCTTGGTTGCCTAATTCTTTGGTGTCTGGTGCTATTACCATGCACGATATGTGGCAGTTGATTTGATTTATGATTTTGTTGTTGAGGTTATGATTTTTTGTTGAGGTTTTTATCTTGATAGTGGTGTCAAGTTGTCCCAAATAAAGTTCTAGACAAACATGTTCCCATTCTCTAACACACTCTTCCCCTCTTGTACAGAAGCAGCCCCCTAAAATCCTCAAAAGAATTCCTGAGATTCCCAGAACACAATGAAGACACAATAGGAGGCGGGGGGGGGGGGGCACACCCTGCCACATATCGAGCACCAAATGCTGGTGCCCCTTCAATGCCTAACCTTTTTTTGGTAACAATAACTTAACCTTTCTGTCATTCTCTGAGGAGGGGATGGGTGGGTGGGTGGCGAAATAAGGGGGGAAACATTGTCAGGCCATAGTAGGGTGGGAGCTGGAGAACTCGCCCTTCAATGGATGGGACTGCAGGGGTGAGATGCAGACATGCACATCTAGAAAAACCTGCTGCTCTATTTTACTTCCTCTCATTTCAAAAAGGCCTGATAGTTTTTTGTTATACATATTTCCAGATGCAGAGATCAAAGAACTTTTAAAAAATAACTTATGAAGAAAATAAGCATAAAAGTTCCACTCTTCACCAAGTGAGGTTCAACATTTTTTTAAAACTAAATGTTAATATTAATCCATCCATAAACGTCTGCCCCAAATTCTGCTTCATTTATTGGTGCTTCATTTTTGGTTATTGGCGCTTTTTATTAATTTTTGTCGCACAATAAGTGCACGGACGTATAATATAAACTTGCGAAGTGTTCAATGACAATGAACTAAAATTGGGTAAAAAAAAGGGGGGGAGATCCTGAAATTGCTGAAACGGATTTATGGTGATCGTAAATTCATTAATTTTTAAGGAATTTCAGACAGTAGTTACATGTAAGTACAATTTTTTCCCGAAGTTATTTTGTACCAGAACCAGCTGTCGTCAAGAAATCATGAGAGGGCGCTTTTTCGGTCACCTTTCGGGTTGCAAAATTTGTACAGGTGATAATTTACCACTACCATTCAGCCATATTATAAGAACTTGCAGTAGTTGTCTCACTTTGTCAGTACTTGTAATTGTTTATTTGATTGTTTTCGCTCAGCAAAACAACAATTTTTAGCCATAAATCTAAGACGGTCACATTGAGCATGGAGGAATGAACCCCAAGCTCGGAGTAATTTTAAGATGATAATCAAAGTGGCTAGTTTTTCGTGAAAACATACAGAATAATTCAAAAACAGGGCCCTGGCCTATATTTGTATTACTTACATGTATACATCGCCAAAATCGTTGTTGTAGGGCATATTTAAAAAATAATCGACTATTATTTTACCAAGTGTATTTGTTTCATAGACCTTGCTCTATGTTTGTTTGGGGGAAGTCACTGTAGGAGTTGAAAGTTGCCAATGCGCATGCGTTAAACTCTGCCCCACCCCCTCCCCCGCAATATTTTTTTCTGCAGTCCAAAATGCCACTGTCGTAATGATTGTCAATGGGATTTTTTCCCTTTATTTTCAAGGGGAATTTTTTTTCTTTGAATCGATTCCAAAAAGGGGATCCTTTAAAAAAATGATTTTTTTTTCGAGGATGGCAATTCGGGACTGCAGAAAAAAAATTGCCTCCCCCCAAAAATCCTCTTGTGTTGTAGCTAGCTGTAGGGAGGAAGTTGTCGCACGCGCACATGCAGTAGGCACTCCGTGTACATTTGTACTGTAACGTCGTATGTGCGCGCACTCACCACAAACACCTAGCCGGGCTATGTTTACTGTCGTACCTGAATTAGCGGTAGTGGATTGGTAGACGGTGTGAATTCGTTGAGGAATTTATCAGAAAGAAAGATGAATTGTTAACCGGTAAGTGGTATCTTTTGTTATGTGATCTTAAAAACTGACTTGGCAGGCTCTTGGGTATGTGTGGACGCATTTGTTTTGTTCCTAATGCCGCTTCACCTATGAGTTTTTCTAGCTTTGAAAACAAACGTCTGCTGTTCACCAACCCGTTGGCTGACTCGGTTCAGTGTCAGCGACCACAGTAGTCTTCCTGCTGCCACCGCAGATTGCGGATTGTGGTATGTTGAGTCCGAGTCTACAACAACACATCGGAATTGCTCAACAAGGTGATTGTTGTAGTGTAACCGGACATTTTGTAACATGACTGCTGTGACCGAAAGTCCTGGAATTATTTGGGAGACTAGAGTGTTGCGTACATTTCGAGAGAAGGTTAGGATATGTTTTAATGTTTAGTTTTTTTTGTACAACTTCCCGGAAGTGCATGTTTATCCCGGTGCGGGTTCAACACTTTTGACCGCGTACTGTGCACACAGCACTCGGCAGATCAAACCATTTTTGACAGAAACCGTGGTACATGATTGGTAGGTATGTAATCATAACGGACATCAGATTTTTGATTGACAGAAACTGTCCTTGTTTGAAGCCGTAATACTAGATTTAAGACTTGTTTAAGCTCAAAAGTTTAGCTTCTAAATTGTTTAACAAAACCAATTGTTTTAGCCTATAGTTAAAGATTGATTTTTTAACAACATGGAGTTCTGATGAAAATGTTGTGTTTTTGTAATATATATATAAGGCTATGCTGTTCTGTAGGTATATAATGTAAATCTGTGAACATTTATATTTTTCTTCTTATCAATGTTGAGCTGGGGCTTTTATGTCTAAAACGTAGATGTAGAACTTCTGTGGCGTTGAACCTTGCTTGCTTGTAATTTTACTTGTTAAAGCCTCAGCTCAACGTTGGTAAGAACAAAAAAATAAATGTTCACAGATTTACATATACTTTACATGGTATAAAGATAATGATGGTAGAAAACTTTCCTTGAAATATTTCTGCCTGAAGTGTTATCGTTTTTGAATAATAAATGAACTAAGATCCAAAATTAGTTTTCGTCTCAGTGAGACAAAAAAACTCTGCCAGTAGGAATGCGTACAAAAATATTGAATGTATTTTTACCGTTTTCTCGCAAATGAAACAGCGAAATGAGCTGAAATTTTCAGACACTTTACCAATGTTGAGTTGGGGTTTTAATTATAAAGTTTGATTTTAAAGAAGAAGTAATTATTGAAACTGTTTATCAAGTTGTCTGACCGTCTTGTGGGAAGTGAACTGTCAAACGACTCTTTATAGTCAGAATAATGTACTTCCGCAGTACATTTGTAGCGACTTTTAATATTCAATCCAATTTAACAGCAGAATAAGTTATCAGCTATTGGCTCATCATTATTGAGAAAGCTTAATCAGAAGTCGTCCATGCATGGTTTAATACAGAGTGCATGTTATCCTGTTTCATCACCTTATACTGCATCTAGATCCATTTATCACATAGTATTTTGGTATTAAGTTCCTTGAACTTTTGAAAAGAAAAACAATGAACGGATAGGAATTGCAAGGTTATTATTCTCCCAAAATGCTTTCATTTGGTCTTTATTTAATAATTAATAATTATTACACATTTATAACATGCATGTATATTTGATTATTATTGTTGCTCTTTAGTCAAATGTGAGTGGAACTGCTTAGCTTTTTTTGGTGATTTTCTCACTCTTTTTAGCCAAATGACACCGATCCGTACTTTTCAATGAAAAAATGAGTGTGAAGGCAAAGGTTCACTTTGTGTCACTGATTTGGTTTTTTAGTTTCCAGTGGTTGCCTAGTTACCATTGACCACTGCTAAGTGCCCAGCATGGAGCCCATCAGGTCAATTTGCTGTGGCATTCCTCAACAGCAGGTATCAAACTGTACTCAAACTTCTATTGGTTTTTGTGAACATCAGTTCCTTGTTGGTTTGATACTTTTTCATTTGTTTATAAATACTCAATCATTTATAGTATTTTAGGGGCTCCAGCTCCCCTGCCCCCCCCCCCATCTGGTTGTGCCACTGGACTTGGGACTTGTGTAAGGACGAGAAGTTGGTGGGGAGGTGGGAGAAGAATTAGGTTCATGGGTTTTAAAATCATAGAGGTCTGTGGTTTAACCATGGAAGGAAGGTAGTCTACAACACACTGTACATTATACAATGTTTGGAATAACACAGTTTAGCTTATTTTTATTCTTATTCTGGTTTATTTATTTACTGCACTGGTGGCCAAGCAGGCCGAAAAGTACATTTACAAATAGAACTTATTTATGTAGATAAAAATAATTAAGAATTACTAGACATTAACCACAAAATTTACAATAAAACACGCAGAAAATTTGTAAAAGGGGCTAAAAAAAACCAAACATAAAACCATATAAAAGAGTTTTTACAATAATAAATCAAAAGCTATAAAAATAAAAAAAGGTCCCTCAAAAGTAAATTGGCAAATATGCAATTTTGTTTCCCTTTTCCCTATTTCTTAGACACCCCAAACTACGAACAATGTATGGAATCGAATCGTTACTTCCACCTTCCCTTATTGTAGTGTTGTCATGTACAGAAGGCTTTGTCTCTACCATTGAAGATTCTTGTTCAAGGAAACATACAATAAATGTGTCCAGGCATGATATGTTATGAAGGCAATGGAGCTCCATGCCATTGGTCATTGCTTTTGTGCCTCTTCTGGGTTCTCCCCAGGATTTTTCAAAACTGGGGGGCATTCTGGGCCCAAATTTTGAGAGTGTGGCCGAAGCACACTGAATTAGTAGCAGGTCCTTGGAATGTTTTAATTTAATGTTTATGTTTGGTTTGAAAAGCTCTACTGAGCAATCTGGAGCATTTAAAATGTTTTTTTTGGTAGGATTTTTTGTGAATTTGATATAAAAAAAAAAAAAAAATTTATTATTTCTTTTTTTGCGTATTGGCTGTAATTTCTGCGTATCGGCCCGTAATTCGCGCGTATCGGCCCGATACGCTAGCTTAGTGCACGAGGAGAACCCTGCAGGAAATGTTCCAGTTGAAAGAAATTTAAAGTATCCCCGTTCCTTTTACTGAGGGGAAAATGCCTTGCCCCTAGAAGGAATGCTCAGGCATGTCAGTTAAAAGACCACCATTTCCAAATCCATCATCCAGTATCCATTAGTGCATTTAATTATTGACAGATAGAGTGTACAGGGGCTGATCTTTAACGGGCCTTACTTAATTGCATGATCCGTCAAACCACCAGGCTCTTCCCCAGCAGGCTCTTCCCCAGTGCAACTGGGAACAGTTTGAACTAATTAGGCTACTCTGACAAAGTGACATCATTACCTAACTGGTAGAAGTGATCAATATCAAGGAAAAAAAGTTCAAACTCAAATATGTGCTAATGTGTAGTCTTATTTTTAAGCTTCACTGTTACCTTTTTAACCAGTTGCCACCGGGAATCTTCCATTTTTTTCCCGTCCAGTCTGACGGGATTATTTTGTCAGAATTGCTGGATTCTTTTTTCTGTGAGAGTACCGCTGGCACAAAGAAACCCTGACTTGACAAAGCCAGGATTACAAAGATTCTCTTTATTGCATCTTTGTTTTGTCTTCTCGACCGAGAAAATGTCAAATTCACGCACCTTGAATTGCAAAACATCAGCCGTTACCTACGGCATAGGATTGGTACTAAATCCGGAACCATAGCGTGATTCCCGGCTCACTCTGACTTACTCCATTGAGCCAAAATACAATGAATTTAACAATGGTGGAAGCCTCCTGATGTCTCGCAATCCTCTTCTTGGAACAAAAGGACAAAGGTCTGGAATCAGGGATTACACAAAAATCACTTCTCAATGGCCAGAAAACGGCAAAATATTCAAGACCATGTTTTGTCTGCTGACGGAGCATCAGACGGGGTTTGTGTGGTCTGTGCACGCTCAGCAGTGAAATGTCCAGGTGACCTTTACTTTGCTATTCCTTTTTACACAATGGTCTGTACACGGCCTCCATTTCCAGGTACGGGAAACATTTGCGTGTACACAGGTCATCCGACGCCAACTGGCTAAACAATAAGACACAAACAAAGCACTTTGATTAAACCATGCAGAGACCTTTCCTCCCCTTTGTCCTAACTCAATTGTTTCATGCTCAATACAACCATTAGTGCATAAATATGGACTACATGTAGTCTGATCCTGGTCTGATGGAAGGAATGTCTGATAGTCTGCTGAGTTATGTAACAATGTACAACAGCACTTGTGTGCATGATAGTGTTCAGATGGGAATCATTAAATCAAAACAAAACTGACCACAGTTTCAGACAAATTGTTTGAGGTCTTCAAATTGTTATTACACTTACATACCTGACAAGTTAATTTGGAAAAAGTCACCCTCTTTTGGTAGTGCATGTGAAGGCCCACCCTCCCTTACAATGTGTGTGTGTGTGTAAGGGGGTGGGTAGGGGGGGTGTCTACCCGTTCACACCAGTACTTCAACAAAAGGGATCCAGGTGTTTGATAGAGCGAGGGCGTTTTTGCTTCGCTGTCGTGTACGAAACTAATGGGGATATCGCAAAAAAAAATCAAGACACAAAACTAAGTCTAAACAATGGGAAAATAAAGAGAAGTCCACAATTGGACAAACGTGTGGTTGTACATCTGCAGAGTTACATGTTGGGCTCCATGATCTCTATTTCTACCGCCATCCTCTATTCTACCGTAGTGAAACATGATTCTACGCGCTTTGTCCAATCGCCACAGTTTCCCTTTTTGAAGAAGGGCATAGGGCACTTTCTATAATGTTCTGAATCTAAATAAAGTGAATCATCGTGCATGAGTTGTGATCTGTCACAACACATTCTGTCATCATTGATTGACTTCCCTTATGCCTGTGATGGTGATGGTGGTGGCCACATGTGTACTCTTGTAAGATGGAGGCCTCCCTAGTCACACCTTATCAGGACTTCTATGCTGCATGATTTATGCTTTAAAAATTAGTTTGCTCTTGGGTAAGCCATTCAGATAATGGTCCGCTGAAGATCAAGGTCACTATTGTGTGTACAGAATGGAGTAAATGGCACGTACCATGTACTCTACATGGGTATGGTATGTTTGCATATGATTCCTACCATGTAATTCTGCTTAGAAATTATTTTAAATTTACTGGCAAAGTTGTGTTGTTTTCCCTTTCATTTTGAATTGAGTAAGGAATTCCCAACTAAAAGTGCAGTTCTGTGGTGTACCGTGTACACAATATGAATCTCATGTTACAATCATTAACACAAGGTGTATCTGAGCTTTGTGTTCAAACCATCTGCACACTGTCCCCTACATTCATTGGAAACATTGCAATTGCATCAGTCATCATTAACTGTAGATTGCTATACAGGAAATGGCAAAGTGAATGCTGGCTGATGGTAATCCAGTCTTCATTGCTCACATGTACAGTTGTAACAGATCGTCAAAATTATGCAACGATGTACACTGTTGGAAGGAAATTGGAAAGACTTACATTACATTTGAGCAGTCCTTTGTATGGTGAAGGCTTCTCTTTCAACTGATTCACCTATACAACATATTATGTAAACCTTACTACATGTAATTGCTTCTTAATTTCCTTGTGTAAGTGCTACAAAGCAAAGTACAAGTTAGTTACAGAAGTAATGTGATAGGCCTAGTACCCACCTTTAACAATATTTTACATGTTGTGGCTTTTCATGAGGAGTCAATACATCACATGTACCGTAGTACTATAAGGAAGCCATTGGCAATGTATCGGTTGTTTAAAGGTACAGGATTGGTAAAGCTAATAAATAGTACATTAAGTGCCGTGTTCTTACATGTACTTTGTCTGATTCTAATGCAGACATGAAAAAACAAACCTGTGAAAATTTTGGCTTAATCCGTCATCTGATTCGGGGGAAAATACATATAGTAAAAAAACGTGCACACTTTTGAGCATGTACAGATACATTGTCTTTAGTTTTGATTGTTACAACCAAAATCAGCTGTTTTTTTTTTTTTTTTAGGTTTTCAGATAAAAATTCTAAAATATGACAGCATTTCAGGAGAACTATTTCACAGAAAAATTGGTTTTAGTAATCACTTCATAAGTGAAGCTGAACAATAATGTTTGTTTTTTTCTTACATTGTACCAATCCTGTAAAGTGGCTTTAAAGTGGCTTTAAAGTGCTAACAACTCCTGGCTTCAGTGCTGAGAGTTTACTGTGGCACCATTGTGTGGTATTTATTACCCTCCTCAGGCAGTCCACAATTTCAGTTTCAAAAAGGTTGATGAAAAATAAACAGTGTATTGCTGTTTGAAGGGTTTCAATCAAGGGCCGTGTGTGTTTTTGTTGGTGCTCAGTTTTGTTTTTATCCATGAAGAGGTTAGCTGATACCATGTAAATTCCATCTTAGGTACAAATAGCTGTTGATGTAACCTCATTATTTAGAATGACTAAAAAAAGTAATAAAATCAACCACAGCATCAGACTTCTTTCCAGGTTTGCAGACTCTTTACTCTGAGCAGACTCTGAGGAAGTCTAAATGAGCATCCTGTTGCAGAGGTCCTTCCTCCATGCTTTAAGGCCCTTTTTTGAAACTGGCTTAGGCTCCAACAGCTCGAAGTCCCATACAACAAGTGCACATTTTCAAAATAACTGATGGAGCCTAAGCCGGAACTGAAGCTGCAGCCATGGTATAATTACACAAAAAAAGGCCAAAGATAATTAATATGTATCCATGTAACCATGAACTGCGTAGATAATGCAATAATATACAATTGTAGATAAATATTCCTTGTTTTGATGTATACATTGTATCTATTGTATCTATGCATACTTGTTGTGTACATATTGTCACAGTTACATATGTACATGATCGCTAATACTGACTTCCATACTTTCATAGCTCTTAATGAGGATGATTAACACACTCGGCATTTGAACAAAAAACCACCAACCCTCTGTATTAAGACATAGTTCACTTATTATGGCATTTTAAAGGCAAGGAATTTAAGTAGAAGCCAGGTGTACGTACATGTCTGACCATTTACAATGTACAAGCTGAGGGTCATGAGAAGATGTTGTCTTCTTGGAAGACTTCTTATGCTTGTACTGTATCATAAAGATTCCTTTCTCTATGCTTGTACATGTACATGTATCTCTATGCATACGTGCTGGTCCACAGGCTGTCAGCTGGTTTTCTAGGTTGCACACTTCCAGACAGATCTTCCTTTAAAGACAGTTGAAGGCAAGTTTGTCTGGCTACCATTATGTTTTTTTTGTGGCTCAACTCCATGTATGCTGTACCAAGCTCATTATTACCCTGAGGGGCTCCATCCATTCCAGAACCATTCAAATGATACATTAACCTATTGCATTATGACAGTACACTGTTTTATAAGAAGACTCGCCCTAAAATGTGCGCATGTAGGCCTATGCTTTATGCAGCACAGTTACAGTTTTTATTTTTGGGACGGGTACATGTAGTCCTATGTGTTGCAGGCTATACTTTTGGTATAATGTTTGGTACAGGAAGCTTGTTTGTGTTTTGAGACAACAAATAAAGATTAGAAACACAAAACCCAACATTGATTATTTAAAAAATGTGTACACTGTATATTGTATGGTAATCCTGAGTCCTTTTTTAGACCATGTTTAAACACGCTGATTTGTTGGTCACTGGAAGCCTTCATCAAAAACCTGTTATATTTGCCATACGTATTAAAGCTAATAGATTTACGACACTTCCAATAAATTCTTCTTCATGTTTGCTTTGTGGTTCCTTATTAGTGACATGAACAAGGGCTAGTTTGGATTCCAACTCAGTTACATTGTGTGATGATTTGAGTTAGGACTAATGCAGGGAAAAAAAAGAAAAAAGGTTTAATACATGATTACTTGTAGGCCCATATGTACATGTAGCATTAGTAGGAGCACTTCTGTACTTAAATCCATTGTTCAGGCATTGTTCATTGACATTCCTTTTGAATGCGAATTCTTTTCCACCGCATTTCAAGATTTTCTATTCAACAGAGAATTGATTGTCTTATTTCCCCAGGAAACAGGCAGGGTCACATTTTAACCTCATGGTGTGGGTTTGTCTAAATCCAAAGAGTATGCCTTCTTAACACCACAAGGTGTGATTCACTATGTACACAAATCCATTGTTGATATAAAGGGGGAGATGTATGCAACTGTTGTTCCTTTTTTGCAAACTTCAAGATTTCATTCAAGGTTTATTGATGGAATTGTTCAGTAATTGATTGACGTTAGAAAATGACACTGGACTTATTAGAGAGTTTCTTGTTTTGTTCAGTTCATACTCAAATGTGATTGTTCTGAAACAACATTCATAATAAAAAATAGGTTTTGTAAAGAAATAATTAGGGAAGTGACATGATTTATATGTGCTGCAAATTGTATTACCGTACATTCAATGGGTACACAATGATGTAAGTTAATATTGAGTTTACTCAGATAATGTAAGTGAGACCAACTTCTTGAAACCGATAGTCTTAAGAACTGTATTTATAAAACTGATTCAATGTGTAATATGAAACAACCTTTTTTGTTTACAATTAAATACTACACAATGATGGAATAAACTCACTGTCATTATGTGGTTGTGGTACTACATAGTAGTTAGAATTTAACAAATGTTTTACCATACATGTAGGCCTACACAGCAATATTACATTAATTAAATTGTACAAGGACATCATTCTTTAATTGGCAAATAACTTACTTGTAGTAATTGTTTTGTTATTGAAATAAACAGAAGGATCAATTGTTACAACTGTTTCCTCTGGGCCAATGGAGTGTAAAATTAGCACCCAGCTCTCCTTTGTAATCATATTGAATTTCAGTCATACTCCCTCACAACAGACACTGCATTATGCATGTCGTGAAACCGCTGAAAAAAATCCATCATACCCACTTGGAAATTCCTAACCTAGTAAGCCATGATCTGGTCAGAGAATCAAGAGTATCTGAAATATGACACTGTAGAGATGTGACCTGCAGGCAAGCCCTCTATTTCTTATTCACTGAAGTGATTCACCTTTTGATTGGGCAATACAGGAGCAGTTACATCTAGGATTGGTTGACATGAAAGGTTAATTGAGTAAACCAATTTTATGTTTTTTTATGCTGTTTGTGTACTCGTACTTAAAAGTAAACAAAAGAATGTGAAGAAGGGATACATGTACATTTTTAGTACATCAAATAACTACTGATTACATCCATTGGTTACATTCACATTCTCAGAATAACAAACCTTTCATCAACAAATTGTGCAAGTTTTTTTTGCTTTTTTTTTTAAACAACATTTTTTTTCAGGGATGACAGCATAGTTAAATGTTAAAGCCCCAGCTCAACATTGGTAAGAAGAAAAACAAAAATGTTCACAGATTTACATATGGTATAAAGATAATGATGGTGGAAAGCTTTCCTAAAAATATTTCTGCCTGAAGTGTTATCAATTTTAAATAATAAATGAAATAAGATCCACAATTAGTTTTTGTCTCAGTGAGACGAAAACTCAGCCTATGGGGATGCCTACAAAAATACTGATTGTATTTTTACCGTTTTCTTGCAAATGAAACAACGAAATGAGCTGACATTTTCACAGGTTGGTTTTATTACAATTATCTTGATTTATGCAAAGAAAGGAAGCGTTTAAAGTCAGTTTACCAATGTTGAGCTCGGGCTTTAATGGAGAAAACATTTCTCCTGAAAATTCTTGCACTTTGTGTAGAAGGAAGTCTGTTTCAATTTGTTGTCGGCAATCCATATTACATGTATGAGCAAAAATCACACGAAGGTTTTCTTCCCACAACAACTACCTCACATGCCTTTGTTATCTAGTTCAAGGATTTCTTTTAGAATTCCTAGTTCTTGCAGACTTGACAGTAAGCTGGTGAGTAAACATTGTACAGTGTACTGTTTCAAATAAAAGTTTAAGTCAAGCAGCCTCCATAGTGTGGTTCACAATGTAAATGTACAGCACATTTTGTGTACAGTCCTTCACTGAACGCTTCAAGCGTGTTTTGTCAATAAAGAATACTTCACTGAAGGCCCTGCTGTTTCTGCTAGCTGATCAGGAAGTACATTTTAACCATGGAGGAAAGCTTTCCATGATTTAACACAAACAAACCAGGTTTAAAATACATCCAGTTGTACAGATCTACCATCGTCAACAGCTACTGTCTACCAGGAAGTCCTTCAAAAAAGGTGGCTGTTTTCTTGATCTTTTCTAGTCAATAACGGTATAGGGGGTATGTTCATCAGACACAATGAATGTACATGACCAAAAACGTACATCATATGACATTTAGATTAATTCATAAGAATTGGAAATGAAGGCTCTTTGGATTTGCCAATAAATTTTTAATTTCCTGGCATAATAATATATAGGTGTGTCACCGACTGTTGTACATTGTAATGATTTACGTTCCTGTTTTTGTAATAATTTCATCATACCGAATAAAATTAACAACAATAACGAATAATTTAAATGCTGTGTAACAAGTTGCAATTAACAAGAGACTCTCAAATTTTTGTTTCAAATGTATGAGTACTTTTGATTTGCCTTTGATTTTGTCACCATGAGCAAAAAGCCGAGATTGTAAGCGTTGAGAGTAGCCTACTTTTTATCAACCGAGGGACGAAGTGATGAGTATTAAGATACTGAGAGGGGCTCTCATCATTAAGATACTGTCCTTACCATACCAGAGAGATGGATTAAGGTGGAGCCGACATGTCTTGTTCTACTGAGGCACAACCATCATCACTAAGTTGGAACTGCTCTTTTACTTCAACTGTTTCGTCACATGAAAACGACAGTCCCAAAATTCTGGATTCCCGGTGTTATGACATTTTAGTTGTGCGGGATTTAAAGAGAACTCGTATTGAATGACGTTTTGAACTCATTTTGGCTTTTGGTCCACGTGCAGAGGGTTTTCAAATCTTGAGGGGACTGGACAAATTAGGAATTCCCACAGTGAGTCTTTTTTTTTGGTTGGCAGGCCAATTGATTTTGGACCGCAATAATCAACTGTAATTTGTCCCTTGGTAATTAAACTCATTTAAGACATTCGCCTGGGTGGTTTGATTCAATAAATGATGATTGTTGTCTCTAAATTGAGGTTGCTGGAAAGTTGAAACAAGATTAAGGGTCACTAGATATATAGACATCACACACAGGTCTGTACAATCAAATTAAGACACACTGCGAAAAATAAACATGTTGGGCAGAAAATCACAGCCAAAATGAAATTGAAACCAACCAGACTATTTTAAAAACAGACACAATAATAAATTTAGCACCTCGGATTTGATTTGGCATATTTATTTACATCATCACTTTTGGAAATTTGAGAGAAACAAAACGGATTATGAATGAGCTTGTTTTGATTGAAACCAACCAAATTAGGCTAATGTACACATGTGTAACTATTTTCTTACCTGGAGATGGAGTGAAATTCCATCATGGACAGCAATAGTCTACTGGACCATCACTCACCAAGGGGGGGGGGGGGAATCAAAAAATTAGGTTTGAATGAAATTCCATTTAATCAAAATAACTGCTAAGAAATATTCTGTCACTCATGAAAAAGAAAAAAAGAAAAAAAGTTACATGTACTTGAAAGGCTTCATTCTGTTTGCAACAGTATGCTAAATCCCTGATTGATGATTGTAGGACAGGTTAGTCCCCCAATCCTTGCACACCTCCATCTTATTATCATTGAGGATTCCTTGAATTGTCTCGGTCATCGACAGGAGCTTTCAATCCACCCGGTGAGGGATGGTCACTCAACAGTGTGTCATTAGTGGATGGGGTAGTAGTAGAGTCTCTACTCTAACTGTAGAGATGGACAATTTCATCAAACAGTGTGGTCCCATGCCCATGAGTGTGCTCATATTGGCCATTACTCAGGTGATTGAAATATTCAGGTTGGCATGTGAATTGCATACAGATGAATTTATTTGATAAAAGCTTAATGCACAGACTACTAAAATTCTGTTATTCTATATGTACATGTATGACAGCATTTTCTTCTGCCTATTTAACTAATGTATTGACACATTGTGTTTTGCATTGTTTCCTAGGACTTAAAAATTGTGTATATGTACCTTGAAATTTATCTTATTGATAGCAGAGTCTGTATTAAGTACTCCATTGTTGTTGACAATGCTGGTTCGATGGTTTTACTTGGTGTCAATTTCTCAACCAACAGGATCTATATGCAAATTAAACCACATTGGTTCCTGTCAGAGTGTCAAATGGAAGGTGCCACCAGTGGGTCATACATATGTATTCATTCAGTCTTTCATGCCACAGCATGACTGGTACTGTGCAAATTAAACCACATTGGTTCTTTTCAGAGTGTCAAATGGAAGGTGCCACCAGTGGGTCATACATATGTATTCATTCAGTCTTTCATGCCACAGCAGGACTGGTACTATGCAAATTAAACCACATTGGTTCCTGTCAGAGTGTCAAGTGGAAGGTGCCACCAGTGGGTCATACATATGTATTCATTCAGTCTTTCATGCCACAGCATGACTGGTACTATGCAAATTAAACCACATTGGTTCCTGTCAGAGTGTCAAAATCGAACTGACACCTTGTGTACAAAACCCTATTTTTTTCAGTTTTCAGTGTTTTACATGTTTATCTTCAAGGCCTACACTTTCAAGAATTTTCAAAGCTTCACGAGCTTTACTTTTTTAATTACAATGTATGTATGGCATCATTTGCAAAAAAAGTGGCAGTCTTGGTTTTCACGAACTGACACACAGGCTCCATTTACCATTGAATGCACGGCTCGCACCATACTCAAATGTGAACAAAAACGATTTTACGAACTGACAAACCTTGTGTGTGAAGGGCGTGCGTGCATGTGCTGTCAAGTTAACATTGTAATACTGTACATTGGAATGTGTCAGTTTGTGAAATCGGAAATAGTCTGTTTTGCTTCTTTTATGGTTGCCTTTATTGTTTATTAATTTTGAATGCAAAACGGTCAAAAGCAGTATATTTAAATGAAGTTCAAAGCATCAACAGTACACAATGAAAAAAACCCAGTTGAAAACACTCTGAAATTTAAAAGGATAGTGGTGTTTTAAAAAACGTTCAGCTTTATACGCCGTTTTCTTGGATCGCTAGTTTTTACGTGTGTGTCAGTTTGTGGCGTCAGTGACAGAACATGATGTATTTATTCAGTCTTTCACGCCACAGCATGACTAGTACTAGTGTTTTATTAAACCAAACTGAGGCTGGAAAGAAAATAGTCTGGTTGCTCCTTATGAGATGCAAAATCTCAACTACAATGACATTGTGTGCACGAGGAACTTGACAAAGATGGCCATGAAGTGGGTAATAAGGTCTTCATTAAATTGCACACTACAGTACATGGTTTTTACGAAGTTCACTTTGAGCCAACTCTAACCAAATTTTCACAGTTGGAGAAAACCTTGTTTGAATTTAAACAAGTTTAGAAATTGTTGTTTCGGAAACTGTTTGCCAAGTAAGCTTTGACATTTTACCAACCATGAAAGTAGAGATCTTAAAACACACAAATCTGTTGTTAAATTTACCATAGTAAAATAACTGTTTGATGCAATTATCTCTTCGTGAAAACTACACGAAGGATGTCTGTGTGCAGCACGTCTTGTACAATTTGCAGTTCGTGAAAACACAAACTTATCTAGGTCACACAACTGTTTCTTCGTGAAAAAAAAAAAAGGCCTAGTCCTTGTTTTTGGCGACGTGTCAGCGCTATGTACTTCAATGTAAAAAGTGGCAAATCAATGATTTGCCAATGGCAAATCGATGGTTTGCCAATGGCAAATCAATGATTTGCTGTTTGTGAAAACTTAACACTGTAAATCTAGTGCTATTCCTCATGCGTATTAGTGTTATGAAACTATGGCGTTTTGTGACATGAAACTTGGGGAAAAATGTTGATGTCCATGACAACGTCCGAAATGTGTAAAAACACCAATTTGCCAAAGTGCAATTTTTTTTGATGAATTTGCACTTTGTGAAAACAGCGATGGTATGATGAAAACATCCCTGTCAAGGGGGTTTCATCATACTTGCCATACATGTACATGTGTTATGACGTGTGCACTTTTGGTACTGTGATTAATGAATCTCATTGAGTCTTGGATAATTAACAACTTATTGTGTAGCTTTAATCTGATAACTATCGGATGTGGCATATAATCAGTCAACTCTGAATTCTTACTGTTTGGATTACATGTAGACCATGAAGGAAACTGTGTTTAAGACTATGAGCAGATTGCAACCGATGTCTTATAAATAAACAAGGTTGAAAAATGTCCTCTTGACCAGCTGACAGGATAGAGAAACATAATCAGATGGATTCTTCTTGGAGGCATGACTGTGATCCGATGTGAAATGTAATTAGTCTTACCGAGAGCTTGTCTGTCATTATCACCCAAAAACTAGATACTACTAGTACTGTACATCGAAGATACATGAGGATGATTTATGCCTCGGTTGGAAACAGTACTTCTGGATCAGGATAATTGGGTGTACAATTTATTTACTACACTATAAATTGGGCTTTTAAATATTTGTTTTTAGATGAATATCTGTCCATTGTGGAATAAACAACTGTTCAGATGATTTTTTTAATGATCAATATTAAAGGATACAAAACTCTATGTTTTTAGGGCTATCCTCTTTTCTGACAGTTATAAAAACTCATTTTTATAAAAATATGGAGATATTGTAACAATTGGAGCAAATGCTGCATAAAAAAAAAGATTAGTTATTTTTTAATGTAAACACCATTGATTGCCTTTAAATTTTTAGACAATTTGAGCCTGGCAGTGCGTGTATTGTTTGTTATGGAGGTTGAATTTATTATTAATGTAGTATCTGTGACCAGTCATCTACGGCTTCTCTGAATCTCTCTCATATTGTTGTAATGACACGCTGTGTGCTTCCATCATTGGCTGCTACAAGTGTAAGGGACTTGGTCATCAACCGATCTGTATAACGTAACATGTACCTCATCCTAATGCCATCGTTTTGATGACACTTCCTACAACCAGACACTTTGGAAATGAGAGCCTTAACGATGATTATCAAGCGCAGGGAAATCACACAACTTTTCCAGATGTTAGGCTAATGTGCCTTTTTGTTCTGGACAGTGCCTTTATCTTTTAGAGCATCAGGAGTGATTTCATGTGGGGAAGATTAAGGAAAATGTTAATGAACTTTACAAAAAAAACATCAATCATGCTGATTCAGAATACAAACACGAGGCGCGGCCTACTGTACTGGTGATGCACAGTATGGGTTCGTTGATGAGTAGTTTGCCCTTAAAGTTTAAGTGATTCGTAACTCAAGTACTGATTTATCCACGTGCCCTCATGATTTATCTCACAGAATAATACCCACTGTACAAAATACCAGCAAGTTGAATTAATCAAACAGTGAATCATACTAGGCTCTTGAATTAACTACACATTTCTTCAAGTGGAAGAATTCTACACACTTTCATATTTCACGTTCATGATTTATTGGGGTTGGTTCCCAGTGAAGTGGTATTTGTTTTTCATTACTCGAAGTAATGAATACCTGTAGATCGTTTTGTAAAAAATAAAAGATTCAGTATACATGTATACATGTAGGACAGGATCTTCTGAAAGATATTGAATTTCAAATGAGTCTGTAGAATAGATTGGAAATTGACCTGAGTTAATTGCTGGACAAAAAGGTCAAGAATCCCTGGCAATATCCTGGATTCAAAAACTGAAAATGTAACAGATACCTGAATATAAAAAAAAAAACCCAGGAAACAAAAATAAAGGTTTCTTCTGGATAGAAAG
The DNA here is from genome assembly GCA_911728455.2 of Marthasterias glacialis. NCBI lineage: Eukaryota > Metazoa > Echinodermata > Asteroidea > Forcipulatida > Asteriidae > Marthasterias > Marthasterias glacialis. Next base: position 6,089,662 of record OU452238.1, read on the forward strand.
TTGAGACTGTTTTTTTTCCATGAGAAGTACATGTATAATGATTTTTCTCTTCGTGTGGGATTTAAACAAGTGTACTGTTACCAGTTTGAGATTTTTGATTTTAATCTCTGTGGATAAAGACTTGAAGGTGGGCCTTTGAGGCAAATGTACAGAGTGTTCTCTTTATAAAACGTTTAATACCAGAACTGTGACAACAAGAATCACTGTCTTTCATCTTTCTTTCTTTCAGTTCACTTTATTTTCCACAGGAAGGTTACAAAGATGCTGATAGGGTTTGTTAAGTTTTGATAACAAATAAAAAACTGTCAATCAGGAAAAGATTATTGAATTACCGTAGAAGTAATGTAAATAACAACCCAGCCAATTATTTAACTTGCTTCCTTAATGACAGTCAGCCTAAGTCGTTTATTTTTTACTTTTCCACAGTGACTAATTGTCATCTGAAAACAAAACTGTTATGTAATGTATGCTTTCTGTAGAATGGGCGATCATGACATTAGTATCATTCCAAAACTGAATTCCTATAAAAGGGCTTACAATTTTTTAGCTGATTGCAGCTGATTTCCTCCGTTTTTCTTTGATAAAAGTGTTGTAGATTTTAACTGAAAAACACTGTACAAAGTTTGTTTGCTTGGCCAGTCTTCTTTTTTTTTTGTAGTTACAATAGTTGCTAGTCTGTATTATAAATAAAGACAAATTACACGAGTGGGTACATGTATCAATAACACAATGTTGTAACACAGTGGAATGTGTTGAAATTTTTCATCTTTTCAATATTTCATTTTCGTAATAAATGAGAAACCACCTTTTGATAAAAAGATGACGTAATCATCAATAACTGTAGCTGTACATTATTAATTGTAAGTTTTTCTTTTATTTTCATTATTTCATTTTCATTATTTCATTTTCATAAGGAATGGGAAACCACCTTTGGATGAAAAAAGTTGACATATCGTTATCAACTGTACAGCTGTACATTATTAACTACGTTTATTTGTTTGCAGGTTTTCTGAACGTACATACTGACTAGCCATTGGGCAATGTGGATTGATTGAATAGTACCCCCCCCCCCATCTGTGTTCTTTTTGTCAAGAAGAGGAAGGAGTGAATTCATCAGTAACCATGGCGATACACCATTCACCATCCGTCGGCCTGGAGGATATGGCTAAACTAACAGATCTCCAAGATGATAGCATATTGGAGAATCTAAAGTTACGCTACGAACACGACCAGATTTATGTAAGTTCATATAATAATTATCCCTATAGTACATAAATAATGATGAGAAAGTACATACTTTGTTTTTTCTTTAATATTAAATCAGACACTTTGTAAAAATATCCACAAAGACATTCTGATAATAATGGAAATAACCAAAGCAGTGGCGAAGCAACTGAACTGATTAGTCCAGACAGCATATGTAGCTGATCTGATTTGTCAGGCTGCTGCACGTTCAGAACTCGTCCAGAAAAACAAATTTATATAAAAAAGTACAGTTATTTTCATGCCTGAAAAAAACACTCCGTCTTTTTTGTGTTTTTTAAAATGGTGAGCAACACTTTTCTTTTTTTACATGGCCTTATAGTTCTGGTGGTGGTCAGGTTATTGGCTTTCATTTGTATTCATTGCCTTCTGCAAGTTGATCAACTTTATGTTAATGAAGTCTGTGATTTGAATTGACTCTGTCACTCTTATTCCAGTCAAGACCCGCTACAAATTGAGGCCTTAGGCAGACAAATGCCTTTGAGTGAAGAGAACCTTTCCCCTCGATCAAAAATTGAAATGTTAAAGGAGAAGAATATTTTGGTTTGGAGAGCCTTTTAAAGACACGGTCATGAACTGTAGGATTACATGTAAAAGCCATTTCATTAGTGTTTTACACCCTCACCAGGGCATAGACCTACTTAAGCACAACAAGTAGCTAAGCACCACTATGGTTACAGGAATAAGGTTACCAGCCAAAATACCATGTCACATGTACCATCTGTGGCTGGTATCCTGCCTAATTTTGCTTAGCAGAAAATGGTTAAAGTGCTTGTTACTGCTTGAAGAAGCTCTATGAAATTGGGCCTTGCAAGTTGATCTGTATGTAGTACAGTACATCATGGAGGAAGGAAATAGTACATGTAGTAGATTGAAAATGATCACTCATTTTTGTGATCAACAATTGGGTTGTTTTTAATGTTGGCATTGTGAAGGATTACTTATTTTTTTAAAAACCATGCTTGCTTCTTTCCTCTTGTATCTTCAGACTTACATTGGTTCAATCCTTGCCGCCCTCAATCCCTACAAAAGCATCCCTAGTAGCTATGAGAAAGATGTGATGCTCGCTTACAACAAACGCCACATTGGTGAACTACCACCCCACATCTACGCCATCGCTAATGATTGCTACTACTCCATGTGGAAACGCAATGATAACCAGTGTGTCTTAATCAGGTGAGGATCAACAAAATCAAAGTGGATTAATACTAATGTAGATAACTGGTCATCAACCTGGGAAAGTCAAGTATTGATATTATTATCTCTGAGTACACTTATGTAAGAAGCAAGATCAATAGTCAACATATGCCATACTCTGTATGATGGACTCAAACAATTAAGTGTTCAGGGGTGGATTTCACAAAACAAGTCCTAACTTAGGACTAGTCCTAACTTATGACTAGTCCTATAAGTTAAGACTCGTTACTCCTCCTAACTTGAGATAAGACTAGTCCTAGCGCTTTGTTAACTCCACCCCAGGGCCCAATTTCATGGAGCTGCTTAAGCAGAAAAACTAGCTAAGCCAAAAAATATTATGCTTACCAGAATAAGGTTACCAATCAAAATACCATGTTGCATGTGCAATTTGTGACTGGTATCCTGCTCATTTCCGCTAAGCAGTAAGTTGTTAAGCAATATTGTCTGCTCAAGCAGCTCTATGAAATTGGGCCCAGGGGTGGATTTCACAAAGCACTAAGACTAGTCTTATCTCGAGTTAGGATGAGTAACTAGTCCTAATTTATAGGACTTATCATAAGTTAGGACTAGTCCTACGTCAGGACTAGTTTTGTGAAATCCCCCCCGGGCTTTAGAAGAGTACCTCTTGTTTGTAGGTGTACCACAAGTCATTCATACATTCACAATTTATGTCATAAATATGTATTTTAATGTGTGATGTAAATTTGTGATGTGTATTTTCTACATGTACTTATTTCATATTTAAAAGGTTAATATATTTTATGTAGCATAATATTTTTATGCATGTACATGTACATGTATGTCAAAAGGCCACACGAATTTCCTCTGGTGGGAGAATGAAGTTTGATCTAATCTAATCTAATCTATTCGTATCACAATGTCGGTGGCATAAAATGCAGATTGGCATGAAGTGCATTGTACACACATGTTTTTGATTTAGCTGTGTTTGGGAGACTAACAAGTGATTATGATGACCCAGAAATCTCCTGGTGCACAAGGCAACATACATGTACATGTACATGTACATGTAGCTGACAACAAGTAGCCATGATTGGGCCGAGTCTGTTGGGTGTGTAATCACTTCAGACGCCTGACCGTTTACTTTATTCATGTACACACACGCAGCTGTTAAAACGTCTGGGTCTAGAAAACACGGCCTGTGGAACCTTGGGTGACAGAAATGTGAAAACAAGAAAAGGAATGAAAGAAAAGTAGTAATAATAGAATTAAGCATTGTGTTCAATTGAATCCCCCATGAGATCTAACAATGAGTCTGTCCACTCATTTTGTTTGTTTAAGTCAGGGTACATACATAACGTAGTACGTTGCGGTTTTTATATGGTGCCGGTGGGGGGAGTTTTTTAATTTCATTTTTGAAACGGAGACTGTAACATTTATGTACATAGTAAATTTGTAAAATGGTCAGAGAAATTTTAGGTTTTTTTTAAAAGATCGTTGATAGTAGGCCTACATGTAAAAATAGGACGTATTTTGTAGTTGACATTTTGACAAGAAAAATGTCTCATTACTACATGTGTATGTGAGTCTTTTTGATTAGTTTTGACAGTATTGTCTTATATAAATTAATATTACTTCTCAGCGGTGAGAGTGGAGCAGGTAAGACAGAGAGCACAAAATTCATCTTGAACTTTCTGTCTGAGATGAGTCAAGCGTCTTCTCAAGCAACTACTACTGGATCGAAGCTACGAGTGGAGGACGCAATACTGCAGAGCAGGTAAGTACAGCTGTACTAACCCCTGTCGTGTCCACTTTGCTCAATTACCACTCGGATTTACAACCAGTGTATACAAAAAAAACACCCTGCTTATTGCCTTACTGGTGAGGAAATATGAAAACAGTCTGTTCATTTTGTAGTTGCCATGAGCAATCACCAGTTCTGGAAACATGTTTTCCTGTTTTTGTGTATCTTGTGTTGAACCAGTAGAATCATTAATCCATTAAGTCAACAAACCTGAAGAGGATAAAAAGCAGTTGCATCTGAATCTCTTTGTTTATAAAACATTATAAGTGCTTCCTTAACTAAGACTAATGTATAATGTAGGGGATTTCCCTGTCCCAGATGTAACAAGAACATTGCCTTAAACTGGGCATTGATGTTGGTTTGTCAATGTGTATTAGCAATAACAGTTTTGTTTGACGTAAGGTGTAAGGTCAATCTGGTTTATTATTAGAGAACCTTGAGAGGCTCATCCTGAGGTTCAAATGGGAATGAATGATTTTAGCAGGTAAATTTTCATAGTGTAAAAATAGTCGGCACTTTGGTAAACGAGTACATGTTTATAGGTTTTGAGGCATTGCATAGTGAGGTATCAATGTATATTTGGTTTGCTGTAATACCATGTGATTGTATCTACTTTGCTATATACAGTAGCTTGTTCTCCTGACGATGACTACAGCAAGCTAGTTGAAACATTGAGACCAATAAACTCACTCTGAGGCAGTGAAGTTATCCGAAAAGTCCCCTCCATCCACTAAGCGAAAGTAGTAGTAGTCCCGGCCGATTTCCTACCTCCCCAGGTAGTTCTTAATAACCAGGACAGTTCTTTTCAGAACTAAGTTGGTCCCCGGAATTCTGAATTCTACTCCGCGGTAGTAGAATAATAACAGGACAAGTTATACATTCCTACTTGTTTAAATATCTGAATCTCTTGACTATACTACAAGGTTTGCAGACAACAGTGAAATGTCATATTGTATTAACCAGTTGCCCGTCCCCCTGGCGGGAATCTTTGGCGGAACTGCTGGAATCTTTTTTCTTTGAGGGTACCGCTGGCACGAAGAAACCCCGACTTGAAAATGCCAAGAGAACAAAGATTCTCTTTTGTTCGATCGTCCGTTTTGTTTCTCGACCGAGAAAATGTCAGATTCACACAGCGTGAATTGCAAAACATCAACAATTACCTACAGCATAGCAGTGGAACTAAACAAGGAACCATGGCTCGATTGCCGGCTCACTCTGACTTACCTCCATTGAGCCGAAGTACAATGAATGAACAATGGTGGAAGCCTATCGATGCCTCGTAATCCTCTTCTTGGAACAAAAGGACAAAGGTCTATGATCGGGGTTTACATAAAAACGCCTCTCAATGGCCACAAAATGCTTATATATTCAAGACCTTTTTTGTCCTGTGTGGGTTAAACGAAGCGTTAGACGGCATGTGTGGGGTCTGTGCGCGCTTCGCAGTTGAATGACTGGGCGACCGGTGGTCCGAAATTATATAGTGGCGCCTTTACGTGGCTTCCGTGTATTCACATCAACCGGTGCCAGCTGGTTAAAAACCAAAACATCATCGCACATCATTTGAGTAGCTCTTTTAACCAGTTGACGCAGGATGACATGTGAACGCGCAAATATTCAAATACTGTCTGATCCAGCAAACGGAGGTCATGTTATCGGAATACCGAAATAAAGGTCGCCCGGACATTTTGTTTCGGAGCGTGCACAGAGTACAAAGTACAGTTGAGTGACATTTCTGATTCAAATGTAGTACAGCCTCTCTTTATACACCCCCTTGTCATTACTAGTTTGCGCACTGGATTCCAACCAGATCACTGATTTGTTTTTGCCTACAGCATGAAAGATCTAACCAGAACGTAGAAATCCATTGAGCAGAAAGCAGACGGTCCTTTCCAAATTGAATTTGTTCAGCCATGGAAATCAATTTCCCATTTCTTGGAGTGGGTGCATGTTTCAATATTTTGCGGGTTATCTTTATTTTTTCTTCAGTCCCATCATGGAGGCCTTTGGTAATGCTAAGACAGTCTACAACAACAACTCAAGCCGTTTTGGCAAGTTCATCCAGCTACAGTTCACCAGCGAAGGCAGCATACAAGGAGGCAGGATACAAGACTGTATCCTTTTTGATTGATTGCACAAGTGTCTTTACTTGCCTTGACAGTCTGGTTTTCAAACACCGGCTAGATTGTCCTTTGTTGGTCTTCATGCTGTTACCAAAAACTTAAGTAATTAGAAAAATTAAAAAGGGTTAGTATCTGTTTGTTTTATCAATGATCAGGGTTGGAGTTCGTGATACAATATTCTCAACGATTTATCTTAAAGATGCAATGGTTTTAGCAAAGTGGAAGTGTTTTTCTTAACAGCTCTTTCCACCATTCACAGATCTTCTTGAAAAGGTAAGACATTCAAACAAGCTAATTCTAGTATTCAAATAACCACAAATAACCGCCAAATCAAATTTATAAATTACTCTTGGCAAATGAGTAAAAAGTTTTTGAAAATATTTCAAACTTCAACAAAAGTGGTTCCTTTATTTTAAGCAACAATTTCATGCACTGAAAATAATTTGTTTCACAATCTATGAATCACAAAATTCACCATTTTTCAATAATAATTTCACCTTTTTTTAATCACAGAATCGTGTAGTAGGGCAGAACCCCAATGAGCGTAACTATCACATCTTCTATTGTCTGCTAGCAGGGACTTCAGAGGAATATAAAGGTGAATATAAAGGATTTTCAGTTGAAATATACATTGTTACTAAATGGAAACTGACTGGGTAAATTTTAGGGTGAACAAAGACAAATTTACTTGAGCAGGACTTCAACTAGCGACCCCCGGATAAGTATGCTGGCGCTCTACCAATTGAGCCATTCATCCCTAATGTTTGCGGTCTCCCTATTTTGTCAATATCTTTGTTTGGGAGTGCCAGTACCGACTGGCCTCTGACTGGCAACCCCCCCCCCCCAACAAAGATATTGACAAAATATAGGTAGACCGCCAACATTAGGGCTGGTAGCTCAGTTGTTTGAGTGCTGGTACATTAATCGGGGGGGGGGGGGGGGGGGGGTTGCTGGTTTGAATTCCGCTGCAGTCATTTTTTTCTTTGATCACCCCAAAGTTTTATTCAAAGTTATCAAAATGTACATTTAGTTATTTGAGATGTGTTTTCTTTATGGGACCTTTAAGATGATGTATATAACACTATACTTACATGAACTACATGTATATTATGTTACAGCAGAGAGTCCTGCCTGAGAAATATAGACCCTTGGGAGTTATGTTTGAAAGGAACATACATGCCTGCAAACAAATTGACTGAAATATTATTGAAATAAACAGAGATATCAAGTAACTGTTTTGTATAAACACTTTCATTTTCAGAGAGGCTGTATTTGAAGGATGCAAACAGCTACCATTACCTTAACCAAAGTGGCTGTATATCAGATCCAACCATTGATGACAAGGGAAACTTCGAAGCGGTTCAAGTAATTATACCTTTCCATGATTTGTAAATTGTACTATGTACAGAACACTGATTGACTTTTGTTTGGCTTGCTTTTGGGGAAGTGACAAAGAGGTTGAAAACATTTAACATGCCAACTACTTGACATAGAAGTTATTAATATTAGTTATGACACAAGCGCGAGTGGAATATGGAAAAATATAGCACTTATTCATCCCATATCCAACGAGGCGGAATATATTTGTAGTGCGATAGTTTACTGTATTCCATGAGCGTGTGTGTGATAACGAATTTATCTTCAAGACCACTTGGCGCGCAGCTTAAAAAAGCGCAGTATGCGGAGTTAGAACAGCGGGTTAGAACAGGGTGTGATTTGGACCAATCAGAATCAAGGACTCAAGATTGCTTGAAGATGAAGTATTTTGTCCACTTTTTAAGAGTTTTCATCCGTTGAATTTTTACACTGATTGATGTAGGAAGCATTAGCCGTGATGAAGTTCTCTCAAGAACAAATCCATGATGTTTTCTGTCTGTTGTCAGCCATCTTAACTCTTGGGAATGTTCAGTTCATCACAGCTGGTGGTGCTCAAGTAAAAGACATGCACCGTGAGTAGTGACTACTTCAGAATTTAGAACTTACTGCTCAGCCTTTAGTTGTGCTCACTTTATTTTTAGTTTGTGTTATTCATCAGATAAGAGGCATAAAGTCTATGGAATGTGTGATTCAGGATCAATTAGTTTAACTCTCTGTCATATTTTCACACAGATATTCAGATAGTAGCTTCACTGCTGAATATTGATGAGTACCAGCTATGTGACTCTCTTACTCAAACGACACGAACCTTACGTGGGGAACTGATTAGCACCCCACTAGATGTCGATCAGGTATGAATACTTACAAATACTTACGAAACCTCAAGCTAAGGGGTTAGACTTGTTCTATTCTACCTCCCCCCCCTCTGAAGTGTCACACCAGCTCTAAAATTTCATTGGAATGCTGGCTCAATGTCTGTTGAGCAAACTCTTGAAATTGTTCAGTGACTTAGCATCTACTATTTGTGAGGGCAGGCTGTTCCAGTCATTTACAACACACTGAGAGAAGAACTCATTTCTTACCCTCAGGCATGACCTGCTTATGAACATCTTGAAGTCGTTGACCCCCGGTATAAATGACTTTGTTATATTATATTTCACATGATGGAAAAATAACAGGCATGAGATTTCTCAGGATTTTTCCTGATTTCAGGATTTTTTCAAAATCTCCTGGAGCCTTCACATTTTCTTGAAAGGTGTAAAGCAGTTGCCAAAGAGAGAAAGAACTTCAGTCCACATGGTGTAGTTTTGTTTTTCTGGTGATGCACAGAGTCTTTAAAGCCCCTGAATTGTAACATCTGGAAGGTTCTTGGGCTAGAATAATGGGGGAACCCATGTTTTTTAAGGAATTTTCACTTTTGTCAAATCTCATCACTGAAATAAGTTTCTAACCTGTAAGACTCCTGAACAAATTTGTTTGCTGTTTTGTTTTACCTTGTCGCTTTTTAAACCACGTATCCCCCTTATTATCAGATTGCTGCTTTGTTGACAAAATAAAAACGAGATTTTGTCCACTTAAAATAAATTATTTTCAGGCTTGTTGGATTTTTTTCACAGCAAAACACAGGTTATTATAATACATGTTATTATTGTAAATCAGAAGCGCTTGAATAGCAGACAAAACAAGAAAGTTATTTTGTCTACCTGTTATTTTGGTTAGAGTTGGGAAAAAGAAGAGGTTCCTCCCCTTAACCTAGAAATTTGTTTCTATATTTTACTCTCTCATTGATTATTACATTACGTTTAGATAGATGTTAATATTTGGATTCTAAATGTGTTAATATTTAGATGTTAATATTTGGATAGATGTTAATACTGGATTCGAACTGGCCTCTCGTCACTTGGCGTGCTCGGTGGTCTAGGTGGTCTAGTGGTTAAGACATCTGCTCTAGTCATGCGGGAGTTGTGGGTTCGAATCACACCCAAGTTGCCTGTGGATTTTTTCCACATGACTCGAAAGCACTGAGTATACATGCTTATCACACATCGGTGTAAGGCAAATTGAAATTTATATTCATTCCCCCGATGCAAATATTAACATCTATCTAATTGTTTGCGGTACCTGCCGCTAATAACACTGGATTCGAACTGGCCTCTCGTCACCGGGCGTGCTCGGTGGTCTAGTGGTTAAGACATCTGCTCTAGTCATGCGGGAGTTGTGGGTTCAAATCCCACCCGAGTTGCCTGTGGATTTTTTCCACAGGACTCTAAAGCACTGAGTATACAGTGCTTATCACACATCGGTGTAAGGCAAATTGAAATTTATATACATTATGTTTGTTTCATTTTTAATTATTCCTTTGATGTACATAATCAGAAATAATTTCAAGCCTTGTTGGGTTTCTCTCAGAGCCACCTTTTTTTCATCTCTTTTGCCTCCAGGCACTGAATTCTCGAGACTCATTGGCCATGAACCTTTACGGTCGCTGCTTCAAGTGGATCATCCAGCGCATCAATAGTTGCATCAAGGGGAAAGAGTTCTTCCGCTCTGTTGGCGTCTTGGACATCTTTGGCTTTGAGAATTTCACGGTGAGAGAGTTGTGGCCCTGTGCCAATGGTTTTGGGGGAAAAGACAGTTCAGAAGAAATTTCAAGATGACTTGAGATGTGTGTAGTGTCTGAGGCAATTGTGACCTGAATTCTCTTTTACAAACGCAGTTTAAAAATGGGTTCAATTTTTATAAAAAAACGCATGAACTGATAATACTCAAAGAGTTTGTTGGATTTCTCTTAATTTTTTGATTTTATAGGTGAACCGCTTTGAGCAGTTCAACATCAACTTTGCCAACGAGAAACTGCAGGAGTATTTCAATAAACACATCTTCTCCTTGGAGCAGCATGAATACAACACAGAAGGTTTAGAATGGGTGGACATTGACTGGCAGGATAACGGCGAGTGCTTGGATCTTGTAGAGAGGGTATGTTTGATATAGAATCTGGGCCCAATTTCATGCAGCTGTTTACCGGTAAACAAATTTCTGTTCATACTTCAGCGGAAAGACACGCGTAAGCATAGTTGCGTCACTCTGCTTACAAGAACCGCCGGCAAGCTAGCATGCCTTTTGCTGTGCCAATTCACGGATTAATTTTAAACTTGCTCTTTTTGTTTTTAAATGCTTGAACAATACTACTCCTAGTTATCTTTCCACTTTACTGTCACATTACACTCCTCCACGTTTTCTGCGGTCCACACTTGACATCACTCGCTTGAATGTTCCCCGCACAAACAAAGTTCTGGGTCAAAAAGCTTTCAGTGTAGCTGGTCCAATGTTTTGGAACAATCTTCCTGCTGTTGGTAGGGAATTGGTTAGTTTATCTTTATTTCGTAAATTTCTAAAGACTCACATTTATCCATATTAATCTCTTTCATGTGCGCTATGATCTTAATGGAATAGCGCCTTACAAATTCTAATTGTTATGTTATGTTATGTTATGTTCTGTAAGCAGAAAATGTCTGCTTACAGGCTGTATGAGCTTGGGCCCAGGGCTGTCTGTGGTGTAAAGAGGGGGCTGTGTGGTTGAAACACTTAGTCTTAAGTAAGTCAAAAAAGTAAAGTAGGTAAACTTTCAATCACATAACTTTCTAAATATTTACAACAAGTTTTTTAATGGCCTCACGTTTCGACCCTAGCAGAGTCTTTTCAAAGGCTAAAAGACATATTTAACAGGTATTCTGTTGTGTGTACATTTGTTTATTGTTGGTTTGAGGACACATGTTTAATTAATGTTAATTATTTATGATGATGATTACTATTTTTTTTCCAATTAGAAACTTGGCATTTTGGCACTCATCAGTGAGGAAAGTCGCTTTCCCAAAGGTACAGACGAATCCATGCTGGACAAGTTACATAGCAATCATGCAGTAAGTACAGTGGTCAAATCTTAAAAACTCTACTTGAGACGTTTTCCTCAGTGGTTAGATACCTATATCAAGCAATAAGCCACAAGGGAAACTGACTGGGAAATTTTTAAATCAATTTTGGGGTGGACAAAGAAAAACTGACTGGAGCGGGATTTGAACCTGCGACCACCGGCTTAACGTACCGATGCTCTACCAACTGAGCTGTCTAGCCCTAACCCCAATGTTGGAGGTCTCCCTATTTTGTAAACATCTTTGTTCGGGGGGGGGGGGGGGGGGGTGCCAGTCAGAAGTCATTCAACCGGTTAGATACCTATACCTTTTCTGTCAATTTTGCTCTCTTTGCAGAAAAATGCTTTCTACATCAAGCCTAAGGTAGCTGATAGCCGGTTTGGGATCCGTCACTATGCAGGGGAGGTCTTCTATGAAACCAAAGGATTCCTCGACAAGAACCGAGACACGTTCAGAGATGATATCCTTAAAGTACTTAAGGAAAGCAGGTACTGTTGGAGTTTTATCGATACATACCTTGTGGCTACTATGGAAATAGCCTCGTGCTTGTTTCAAGGACTTGGATCAAAGTGAAACTCATGAAAAGCTTGTCTGTTGTCTTGTGTTTGCAGGTCCGACTTTATATATGATTTGTTTGAGACAATGCTAGCATCTAAAGCAGCGTCTGGAGACAAGACTATGAGGAAGAAGCCTACTGTCAGCTCACAGTTCCAGGTACATGTGAAGTTAAAGCTGTCGTCTTGCTTTTTCCTTAATACCAAACTTGATACCATTTTGAAGCCCCAGTTCAACATTAGTAAGAGGAAAAACATAATTGTTCACAGATTTTCATATACCTTACATGGTATGAAGATAATGATGATAGAAAACATTCCCTACCTGAAGTGTTATCGTTTTTAAGTAATAAATGAAATCAGTTCCAAAATTAGTTTTCGTCTCAGTGAGACGAAAACTTTGCCTATAGGGATGCGTACAAAAATGCTGAATGCATTTTTACCGTTTTCTCGCAAACAAAACAATTGAAATAAGCTGACATTTTCACGGGTTGGTTTTATTACGTATATGTTGATTTGTGCAAAGCATGGAAGCATTTACAGTCAGTTTACCAATGTTGAGCTGGGGCTTTAAAGTATTTTGATTAGTTTTGTTTGTAAATTGGTTGTAATCATTCACATTGAAATATTTTCTCGACAGGAATCTCTACACTCCCTGATGTCTACACTCAACACATGTAACCCATACTTTGTACGATGTGTCAAACCAAATGCTCAAAAAGTAAGTTATCTGCATTTGCGTACAATTAAGTGTGTTTTTTTTAAGGAAATTCTTCACATCACAAAAAGAGAATGAGATTTTATCAATTCGTTTTGGTTAGATTTTTAAGCCATTTCATTTCTGACATCAAATTTAATGGAAAGTTAACAGCAGCACAATGAAACAATTCTCAAATATCTTTTAAGCATTTTCAGAATAACGTCATTTTACACCTCTATCAACTGAAGTGCATTTGCTTCTTTCTCCTTCAGGCACCATCTCAGTTTGACTCTAAGCTTGTCGTCAACCAACTACGCTACTCTGGAATGCTAGAGACTGTGAAGATCAGGAAGGCTGGCTTTCCAGTCCGTCGGCCATTTGAGGAGTTCATCAAGAGATACAAGGCAATCATTCTCAAGGAGGATCTCTCTAAGGAGGCAGCTCAGCTTTGTAGCCTCCTCCTGATTAGGTTTGATGACAAGAAAGTCAAGTGGCAGATGGGAAAGTCCAAGGTCTTCCTAAAGGAAAATCTAGAGAGTCAACTTGAGAAAGAGCTGAAGAAGGAACTGGGAGTGTTGGCCAATAAGATCAAAGCATTTATCAAGGGCTTTATTGTCAGGTAAGGATGAAGTAGAGAAAGCCAACACAGCTAATGAAAAAGTCTCTTAAGTGTGTGGCAAATATTATTCTGAGCTTTTTGGTTGTGCTCTTCTTTATCTTGCAGGAAACGATTCAAGAAGACCTTGGCACAGATAGTCATTGTACAGAAGACAATAAGAGTAAGTTTGTTTCTTTATTTAAACAGTTTTATTGAGACAGGGTAGCCTTATAATAATAATAATACTGGAGTCTTGTATAGCGCATGTAACTACCAACATAGGTACTCAAGGCGCTTACTATATTATTTTTAAGGCAGGTTTTTGAGGGTTTTTGTTATATTATGAGAGCCATTTATGTAGCACCTTGTAATGGTTTACAGGGTGCTGCGGGGCATTCAGCAGCCACTGCCAGAAACACCAGGGCAAACCCCTTCTCTTAGCGATTAGTGTAACTGGGTTCCTTTTCGTGCATTGCACAACACACGGGACCAACGGCTTTACATCCCATCCGAAGGACGAAGAAATAATGGTTAAGTGTCTTGCTTAAGGACACAAGTGTCACGACCGGGACTTGAACCCACGCTCTACTGATCAGAACACCGGAGCTTGAGTCCAGTGCGCTTGACCACTCGGCCACGACTCGCCATTCTTATCAGTATTACAATTGCTATCCCTAAGGGCCCTGCATATAAACATAGTAAAAACAAACAGAGCAATTAAGAAAATCCATGAATCATAAACAGAAAATTGAGTATAAAACCAAAATATCTTAAATGGATAGAGGAGAAAATTAAACATGTAAAAACATTTAGGCATGGTGCATAAAAATATCTAAACAAGAACTGTACATGCAAAAAGGAATATATACACCATACGCACTGCGCTTAAGCAAAAGAGCCAAATAATGGAGTAAAGTAAAGTTAACTGAGATTGGAATAGATGGTTTAAATAATGATGAATAATTGACTGATTCCAACCTACCTCTAGGTTACTGTAAAAAAAGGGGACTCAACCGAGTTACTACAAATCTGAATCTTGCGAACTGAAAAGCTTATGTTATTTGACTCTTGATCTTCACTTCTATTAAAAGGGATAAACCTATATTCCATATTTACAAACAATTAAATTCTTTCGGTTTAGATGCACCAGTGTAAAAGATCATTCTTGGGTGTACGACGTGCCGTGATTGTCTTCCAAAAGTATGAGCGAGCTCGTGTTGCCCGGAAAATCTTTGAAAACTTAAAAGAAGAGAAACGGAAGGAGGAGGAACGACTGAGGGAAGAGCAGAGACAGAGGGAGGAACAAGAAAGGCGGTAAGATTTCAGGGAGTTTATGTCTACTACCTATTAGACACATGGAATTTACAGTATTTTCTAATTACCAACTTTTTAATGTATCAGAAGTAATCAAAGTTATTATTTTTTCGTATGTAGGGAGCTTGAAAGATTGAAAGCAGAGGCAAAATTACGGGAGCTCGAAGAACTGACAAGGAAGGTATGTACACCATAAAGCAATAATTTGAAACAATCTGTGCTGAGTTTTCAGAATAGAGTCTAGATACTAGACGGAGGAATTAAAGTATTGATCTATTCCTTATTTACAGCTTGAAGAAGAGGCAAGACAAAGACAAGAAGAAGAAGAAGCTCAGAAGAGGTTGGAGGAGGAACAGAGGCTGGCTGACCTGGAAAAGGTTCGTCAACTGGAGATTGCCAGGAAGCAAGAGGAGGAAGAAGCAAGGAGGAAGGTTGGTGTACAAGGTCTTATCTGCCAGATTCACGTAGCTAGAGGACCCACTTACTAAATCATGTTGACTCTTATTGAAATGGTTTACTTCATGGTTGGTTTGACTGAAATTTTGACTGGGGGAATAAAAGAGCGGTGAAGAGGTGTTCAGTGTTTAAACACAGGGAGGCCTACTTCTTGATAATTTTACCAAGACGAAGACTAGGTTAAACTATCAAGAATCAGGCCTCACCGTGTTTAAATAACTTGTTGAAAACCGATTCAACACACTTAAAATCCCATTTATAAATACCTTTCTATGAAAAACATCAAAAAAAAAAAAAAGTTGTGAAAAATCTGACAGTTTAGCCTCAGCTTACCTCAATTCTGCGTAAAATTTTTATCCGTATTGAGTTCCTCGCGCTGGGCAAGTTTCAAACTTGTGCGCACAAGAATCAAACTAACACAAGTAAGTTTCAAACTTGTGCGCACAAGAATCAAACTAACACAAGTAAGTTTCAAACTTGTGCGCACAAGAATCAAACTAACATAAGTAAGTTTCAAACTTGTGCGCACAAGAATCAAACTAACACAAGTAAGTTTCAAACTTGTGCGCACAAGAATCAAACGAACACAAGTAAGTTTCAAACTTGTGCGCACAAGAATCAAACTAACACAAGTAAGTTTCAAACTTGTCCGCACAAGAATCAAACCAACACAAGTAAGTTTCAAACTTGTGCGCACAAGAATCAAACTAACTCAAGTAAGTTTCAAACTTGTGCGCACAAGAACCAAACTAACACAAGTAAGTTTCAAACTTGTGCGCACAAGAATCAAACCAACACAAGTAAGTTTCAAACTTGTGCGCACAAGAATCAAACTAACACAAGTAAGTTTCAAACTTGTGCGAGCCAAATTTGTTTGCTACCAATTTAAATTGGGCTGTCAAATGTGCGCACTCTGCGCAATTGTCTGTAGTAGTGCCCTCTTTGAACTCGATTTATGTTTTAACGCTATTTACCATGTCTATACTTCACATTTAAACATGGCCATGTGACCTCCTCTGGACCAATCAGAATAGATAAACTGTCTGGGGTATTAATGAATGCAGGATAAAATGGTGCGTTTATAATATTCAAATTGAGATGATAACTTTACAATCACAACGACAACATTTAGATGGTAAATAAATGTATCAGTTACTCTGAGAAAATGGAGCTTGAAAAAAGTAAGAAATTGCTTTGTTGATTTACCACCTTGTCTTTATTACCACCGTCTACTTCTTTATTGTTGATTTTTCTCATGTTTGACCCTAGCAGAGTCTTTCTCAAAGGCTTGTTCTTTTTGCCTTTGAGAAAGACTCTGCGAGAGTTGAAACGCTAGGCCATTAAAAAAGTGTTTTTTTTGCATTTGTACCATAGGTCATTTTTGTTGGTAAGCAGTTTGCAACAGCTACTTCTATTTTCCCCTTAATTTTTCTGTAACTTTTGTTGTGTTTTTGCATTTGTTTTTTTAATGTATTGCATTAAATTAGAAAAAAGAGTTACCTTTGTTACTTTTCAGGCTGATGAGTTACGGATTAAGCTTGAAGAGGACGCTCTCAAGCTTGCCGAGGAGCAAGAAAGGCTGAGAATTGAAGAAGAGGAACGTCAGCTCCTTGAAGAGGTTGAGAAACGTCAGCAGGAGCTGGATCGACTGCGTTCTGAACAACTTGAAAGAGCAGAGAGACAGATCATGCATGAATTTGATCACTCCCTTGCACAGGTATGTTTGGTTACCCCCTTGGACAATATTTCTCTTTTTTTTGTGTGGGTGTTTTTAACTAGTCAAGAAAATCTAAAAATCAGTGGCCTGAAGGTTTTTTCATCGAGATGATCTGACATCATTTTTCCATAGTGGGATAAATTTCCTTATAATTATCTTCTTTCTCTCCCAGTTATTTTTTCTTCAACCCCCTCTTCCCTTGACCCTTGACCCATCAATCACAACGATCAACTATTACCTGTCAATACCTCTCGCCTTCCCATTCCAGCCAATTTAACCCAATTTTACCTTCTTCATTTTGGACTCCAAGCCTGGATGATCTTTTTGCATTGACCTTCCTCATTTGTGATTCTGTAACCCTCCATGCCCCCTGAGACATACCTTCCCATTCCCAAGCTTACCGAGTTCATTACTTTCACTTATTATATATTAATATCATCTTGTATTACCCCTGCCATCTTTACGCTGCGTAGCTCGCGGCTCAGGAGTCACATGACTTTTATTCTTCCTTGGAGCAGGTACGTTGTGCACTCACGCCTTTTTCTTGCTATTAACACTTCATTGTAACCTTCAAGTCCAGCAAAAGTCTCCGTTGATGTAACTTTGAAATGCACAGCTTTGCTTGAGAAACAAAAGTTTTCCATTGCTAGAAGACATGAAGAAATCCCTGATCCCTGAGTGGAATTTATTTCAGATACCCGCCCAACACTTCTCGCAAGTTTAAAGCAGTGAGCGTTTTTTTTGATGTCGAAATTTCTCTCGTTAATCCTTAAATACCTTAAGCATAAATCTGACCATAAAATAGTTAATACTTTTTTTATCACTGTGTTCAACTCCTGGATCCATGTTGTCAGCCATTATTGTGTTTTTCATTTGATGGCTGTTTGGGGATTCATATCAAAGAAAAGGCTTTTTACTAAAGTTCTATTAAAGTAAAATAAAAAATAACATGGATTGCATTTGCCTTAAAGCACAATAAATACAAAATACATGTTTAGTTTTAAGTTTTAGTTAAACAAACAAAAAATGTGTTGATTTGAAAAAAATATAATTTGCATTGTTTTTAGATTTTCAATAATAACTCTGCTGATTCATAACTCCATGGCATACTTTGAGACAAAGAGGGCAGCAGACTTCTAATCGGATCAGTCATAGTTTTTAATATTATTAAACTTGTTTCCCAAAATGAAATAGTTGGGCAAAGTCACCAAAGCCTGCTGAAGTAGTGCCTGTAAAGTATGTCATTGTCATCAGTCTAATCAGAGTAACTCATTGTATCATTTTCAACCTTCATTTTTAGCCACCCGAACAATATGTAAGCCAAGACGATTTGTTTATTTTATTTCGGTTTCATTTTCATATTTGTGCGTAGTTGTAGATCGGTTTAATGCACTTTTTGTTTTAGTTTTGAAACAGTTTTGTTGAGAATGGGGACATCAGTTAGTTGGGATTCTGTTGAAGTAAAGTTTCTTTTCCATTTTTCCTTATTTCAATGAAAAAACAACAATTTTTTTTAATGTAATTCGCCCATCACAAGGCCACTCGAGGTGTGGGCTCCTTTTTGGAAGGGATAGAAACCTGTATCTACACAGCACAGCTAAGAACAGGGATGGGTAGCTTGTTGTAGTTTTCAGAGTACTTTTGCTTGTTATTATTTATTTTGTAACCCCCTGGAGGAAGTGCTACACATCCCTTCTCATCACTGAATGCTTATATTATTTAATTTGCATGTACTTTTAAATCTTTTAACTCTTGTCAAAATGTGCCAGTTTGTTGTAAAACTGAAATTGCATGTACAGTAATTTAAAAATGCTGCTAGTATTTTGTTTTATTGAAATTACTGACTTATTTGTTTTGTTAATGTTAAGACAATTCCAGCTTCATTCATCATTCGAAATGTTCTTCTAGAGACTGATTGTTAATTTCTCTGTTATTTCTGTACCGTCTTAATGTTCAGTACGGTATTGTGCCTGTAATGATAAGAAAATTTGGGATTGTGTTGAGGAGTTAGATAGTATTGTCTTTCAGGAAACTAACTTATGATTTTATTGGGGAGCAATAGACCGATCCATCCAGCCCCACCCCCTTACGTGTTGGACCAATTAAAAGCCTTGGCTCACTGCCGAAAGTCTGACAAAAGTCTGTCTCGTAAACGTGTGCGCGTGTTCGTGTCGTGCAGTGTGGCATTGAAGAGACGCACATGGTGCTGCCCACATGTACAGTGGTGATGTAGCCAATGCTGTGATTGGTCAACATGTTTAGGGGGCAGGGCTTAATGGATCAGGCTGTTATTGAAAACAGGACAACAAAATTGAATCTTCCTTTTAGAGTTAATGAATGTCTAATAGATGTAATCATTGCATTGGGGACAAAGAATTTTGTTTTGGTTTTACCTGTATGCCGATGTGAGAAGCATTGAGTATTGACCCCGTGCACCAACGTCACATACACCTACTGTCTGCCAAGCTCGCCATTTTGGGTGTCAAATTTCATGTTAAAACTATGTACATGCCGGGTTGCCTAAATGCGCACAAGTCATTTGGACATTGACTTCCAAAATGGCGCAACTGAGATTATTTGTGATGATGACGTCAGGTGAATTGGGTCAATACAGTGCTTATCAGGTAGAGGTGTATGTGTAAACCCAAAGAATATTAATGAATGTCCTAATCAAATGCAGGCCTGATTGCTTCATTCTTGAAAGGGCAAGGGCACCAAGGCATTTTCTTCTTAATAAAGGGCAGTTCTATGAGGAAATTATACATTTCTGTTGGAGCATTTCTAGGGCACTGAGCAGGTTCAACAGAGGCAATTGCCTCCATTGCCTCCGTGAAGCATCAGGTCTGTAAATGTCATACTTGCCAAATCACTTTGGAAGTGCGTTATTTTACTGTTGGCATCAGAAAGTTAACAACTCATAAGAAAATTTTCATAACTGTTTTTGTTTCATCTTTATTTTAGATTGAAGATTCAGAGGAAGACGATGAGAATGCTTCCAGGAAATCAGATGATACACATTACTTTGAGGGTTTCCTTCACATGAAGACAGGTATGAAAAAGAGTTGTGACCACTTTACCCAAGCACCAAGTATGTGGTTTATCACTTGAAAACAATAACATTATTAAAAATAGTAAAAACAATTTTTATATAGCGGGGTATGAATCAAAGATTCCTCAAAGTGCTTAACAGTATAACGAAAAAGCAGTAAAACAAAGAGGGATCTATGACTTGATGCCTCTTTTGTGGGCTACCATTTTGAGTGGGCACGTAGAGTGGATTGGCCACCGGACTAATTAAAATCTCCAGGGGGCATGCTGGGAAAAAATGGCGTGGCAAGATCGTTCACCCCTGGAAACGAGGTTGATTGAGCGGGTCACAGTCAAGGCTCAACTTTCTGTGTTTGAAGTGGGTCACATTGTTGAGCAGATTGACAGAGTAAATCTCGAGTAGAAAATCTTTAAGAATAAAACGCCAGCTAGAAGCTCAGTACTTTATTCTGTTTGATTGCAGGTGGTATGGTCAATTCGTGGAAGAAACGGTGGTGTGTCTTGAGAGATGAAACACTTATGTGGTTCAAATCTAAACAGGTAAATAATAGTTTCATTTCTAAGTTTGCATCAGGTCCATTTTAATTGTTGTTGTACGCGATTTGTTTCTTATTCTGTCCATTGGTTTCATCTTAACAGGAAGCACTCAAGTCTGGTTGGCTCATGAAGAAAGGAGGCGGAACTGGTACCCTGTCAAGGTGAGCGATGGTTCAAACAACAAATGAGATGCATTCATGCGCTGTAGCAATGGGAAGTTGCTTGTTACTTTTAGAGCCATTTTTAGGCCTTTCTTAACCAGTTGCCGTCGGAATTGCCGGAATTTTTTTCTTTGAAGGTACTGCTGGCACAAAGAAACTCTGACTTGACAATGCCAAGAGAAGAAAGATTCTCTTGTTTCTTGACCGAGAAAACGTCAAATTCACACAGCGTGAACTGCAAAACATTGGTATAGGAGTGGTACTAAACACGGAACCATGGCTTGATTGCCGGCTCACTCTGACTTACCTCCATTGAGCCGGAGTACAATGAATGAACACAGTGAAAGCCTCTCAATGTCTCGTAATCCTCTTCTGGGAACAAAAAGGAAAAGGTCTGGAATCAGGGATTACACAAAACCTATTTCTCAAAAGCCAGAGAATGCCAATTTCTTCAAGACCTTTTTTTGACTTTGTGTGGGTGAAATGAAGCGTTAGACGGTATGTGTGTGGTCTGTGCAGGCTCAGCAGCAGGATGTATGGGCGACCTTTACTCTAGTGGTCAGAAATTACACAATGGTGTTTTTACACGGCTTCTGTTTCCAGGCAGGGGAAACTTTTGTGTGTATACACACCATCCGGCGCCTACTGGTTGAAAACAGCAACAAATAAAACTATTGAGTGAGTGTATGGCTCCATGTGTGAAATGTTAAACTATTGTAAATCCAGTGAATCTAAACAAATTTCTTAAACTTCTTTCTTTCACAGGAGAAACTGGAGGAAACGTTTCTTTATTTTGAAAGACTTCACTTTGTCATACTTTGAATCTGATAGCAACACGGCTAAGCTACTGGGCAAAATTGACATCAAAGGGGCAACGTAAGTTGTAATACCAACGACAATAGTATGCATCTTAGTATACATGTATTGAGAAAATTGCTCAATCTCTCCAATGTCATCTTAATGTCCCCTTGCACGCACGTCACACGCGGCGACTTTGCCACACTGGCCATTTTGGAAGTCGGTAGGTTTACTTATTAACGCCGTGTCACCTAAAATGCGCACCACACTGCATAAACACACAGTGACATTGACTTCCAAAATGGCGCAACCAAGACTATTGTGATGACGACGTCAGGCGAAGTGGGTAAATAATCTTACCAGTTATCACATTTTGTGTAAACAGAAATATAACGGACAGCAGTTTTGGAAGGGAGAACTCTATCGATATTGAAACAGATGGCAGGACTTATCACCTGGTAGCAGACACTGCTGATGACTGCAGGTACAGTTTCTCCTCTTGTTATTAATGTAATGTGATTTTGTTTCAGGAAAAAAAATAAATAAATAAAAAAATAAAAAATAAATTGCCATCACATGTCAAATCATCGGTTTCTTTGAACCAATTTAAGAAAAACCTAAAAACTCATCTTTTTAATGAAGCATTTGCATAATGTTTACTGGGTGACCTGCTGTATCATTATATTTTATATTTTAGTAATCTTGTAGTTGTTTTGTACTAGCATTTAATCAATTTTTATTATTATTATTACTATTATTATCATAGAGTAACAATGTTTGTATAGCGGATAGAAATCAGTCCAGCAAATTTAAATCCTCGATTCTGATTGGTCGAGCCATGGCAACAACAGCGCGATGTTATACCGTATTGCACGCTTCATACCACACCCTGGGTACTGCGCTGCTCTTACTCCGGGTAATGCGCAATTTAAAGCTGCGCGTCAAATTTGCCTGAAGATAAATTCATTATCACACGACTGCTCCTAGAAGAAGCGCTATATTTTTCCATATTCCACTCCCGCTTTTGTGATAACTATTATTATCATTATTGCCCTTTGTCCTCTCAGTGAATGGTACAGCATCTTGACGCGAGTTAAGAACTCCCAAGACTTTGAGCTGAAGCAGATGCATGATGAGGAGGCAAATCCCAAGAATGCTATCGGCTCATTGGATGTGGCCATCATTGATTCTGTCGTGCCTGTCAATATAGCTTCCAAGTGAGTAGTTTGTTCTCTAGACTCTCGGCACCATGCCTTGTTCTGTTGTGTGTTTTGACTGCTTGCCTACCTTCCATTTGATTTTTGGTTTTGTACTTTGAATAGTGTGAATTTTGAAAGTCAATTTTGCTTGTAATTGTTCGTTGCTTATATTGTCATAGTATCAATTTTCAACTGTTTCATACGTCTGTAATCCTTATAAATATTTATCGCTTGTCTAGCCTGTTGAATTTACCATTTTACCATTTCAAAATTTACTCTGTGTTTCATTTGTGTGCAATTCAATGCAATGTTGCCTCTGGCAGCAAGGTCAATGTTTAACAAGCCATGAATAATAATAACATTAGTCTTTATCTTCCAGTATGCGCTAATTCTCCAATTAGATTGCTTAACGGGAGTGTGATAAAGAAACCATATCATACTCCCAGTAGTCTGTATTGCACTCTGTGTATTGTGAGTATCATGCGTCACGCTTCGTATACATTCTAAAGTTTGCGCGTTGAACGTGCTGCTCTTTATGAAAAGACGCTCAAAATTGTTAAACTTCACGCACACGTGAAAATGGTATGAAGCTGGCTGGAAGACAACTTCGTTATCACACTCGCGCTTGTGGAATACGGAAAATATATCACTGTGTCTGCGTCCCATGGGATGTAGTAGCGCTATATTTTTCCGTATTCCATTTGCGCTTGTGTGATAACTTATAATGACACTTCTGTATGGCTTTCAGTTTTTGATTGAGTTCCCGTTGATGACAGCGTGTCTTGTATCTTTTTATTTTAGACCCAACTGTTTCGCCATCATCACTGCTGAGAGGGTGATTAACTTAATGAGTGATACGCCTGTTGGAATGAACAACTGGCTTGCAGGTAGGATGGAATAAACCAAAAGCCTTTCTGAAACACAGGAAAGGGTAGTGAGTTGAACAGGTGCTTTTGAAGAAGACCGTTAGATGTGATTACGTTCTTTCAGAGTGAATCCTTTTTCCCTCATTCTTTCAACAGCTTTGACTCAGTACCATAAGGGAAAGCGTGCCTACAAACAAGAGGATATCATCCTGAGCGGCTGGCTGACTAAGGAAAGTGCCTCTACTGGCACACTAGCACGAGTCTCTACTGGATCCCGCAAGAAGCGCTACTTTGTGCTGACTGCTAACTCTCTTGAGTTCTACCGAAGCGTTGAGTTACAGCAGAAGATGGGAGCAATTGCTTTCAACAGTCTGTGCTCAGTAACGCTGCCTGATGAAAAGACTTTCAAAGAGGAAGGTAAGTTAATCTTAGAAACATTTTGTGGGGGATGATGAAGCACTTCGCACCGGGGTTCTTGAAACATTTCCTTTTAACCTGATGGGATTAATTTGGTGGAACGGCCGGAATTATTTTTCTTTGAGAATACTGCTGGCACAAAAAAAAACCTGACTAAACAAAGGGAAGAGAATGAATTAAAGAATCTCATTGAAGCACTGGGATCTCAGAATCGTTCAGCATGAATTGCAAAACCTCGGCTGTGAAACACATTCGATAGTTGGTCCCACAGCTGGAACCAAGCCTGGAATCTTGGTGCACTCGGACTTGCCTCCATTGAGCCGAAATACAACAATAAACAATGGTGGAAGCCTCTTGATGTCTCGTAATCCTCTTCTTATTTCAAACGGACAAAGGTATGGGATCGGGGATTACACAATAGCCCCTGCATAAAGGAAAAATTTCGACATTATTTCCAGTACCATCTGTCCTCTTTGTATGTGTGAATCGAAGCGTTGCACAGTGAGTGCATACGCTGTGCACGCTTCGGAGTGGAATGTCCGGGCGACCTTCGTTCCGGTCTTCGGAATTCACAACAAAAAAATGAAATTCATGTCATTTGATTTCTGACAGGGAAAAAATTGGCATGTGTACTTGTCATCGGGTGCTAACTGGTTAAAAAGAACTTTATATTGGAAAGGGTTTTAATTAAGGTTGCTCTTTTTATGTGTGAGTTTTTAACCTTCGGACATTAAGTATGCCGTGAGAATACTCTCCAAAGAACATCTTCTGCAGATGGTTACTTTACCCTCTTCTGTAATGACTCTCCTGAAGATTGTTTGCTTAGGGTTGACTCAATCCATAGATCATCCACTCTTGATACATGCTGATTTCTTTATCCAAAGGGTTTGTGTGTTTTGCGTTTGCAGTGGTCATGATAATATCAAACACTGACTCTCTGCTTGGTAACTTTGCATTGGACTTCTTGCATTGGAACAAACCTATGGCACTAACCTCACCTCACCATAACCCCTCCCACCCTTTAGAGTGGTTCATGTCTGGAGAATCAGCGTTATTTCTGTGTTTTGTTTGTTCACACATGCTTGTTGATTTCAAGCACATTGGTTTTAAAAAAATAATTATTTTTGTGTGCAATTCACCCATCACAAGGCCCAAAGGCCACTCGAGGTGTGGGCTACATTTTTTGAAGGGATAGAAACCTGCCCCAATGCGCAGAAACAAGACATGGAGAGATGTAAACGCAAGTCTCTTCACAGCACAGCTAAGAACAGGGAGGGGGTAAATGAAGACAAACATAACTGTCTCTTCCCGTATTTGGAACAATTATAGATATAGTGTCTTGCTCAAAGACACAAGTGTCATGACTGGGATTCGAACCCACATCCTGATGCCTTAACCACCAGAACTTG
Organism: Marthasterias glacialis; assembly: GCA_911728455.2. Taxonomy (NCBI): domain Eukaryota; kingdom Metazoa; phylum Echinodermata; class Asteroidea; order Forcipulatida; family Asteriidae; genus Marthasterias; species Marthasterias glacialis. The sequence continues at coordinate 6,115,084 of OU452238.1, forward strand.
AGTCCAATGCACTAAACCACTCGGCCACAACACGCTAGATGTGTCATGATTTATGAGTCCAGAGTGCATGAAAGGAAAGATGGACTGGTGATCATTTTGGGGTATATTTTAGATCCACTGTTCATCACTCCGCGAAGGCCAAAACAGATTTCAATAGCAACAACAATGTTAATTCACAGAACAAACAATTTAAGAGATTTCACACAGACGATCACAAAAAGCTCCGCTCATAATGAAAGTTGTCTTATTTAACAGAGATCTATCAATTACACTTTGGCTTCGCAAGGAGTGTTCACAAGTTTTTCTGCATTATATTTTCACGTTCAACAGATATTGTGAAATGCTTTTGTAATTATCCTCCTTTCTATTGACTGAGTCATCTTTCATGCATTTATCTTGTTTTCCCCCCCTCATTATTAAGCCTGCCCAGCATCCAATCCCAACTCGCCAAGCCATAAAAGTAAAAGTTCCACTCAATCCAGTCCTGCCCATAACAGCCCCACCCACCAGCCCTCACCGAAGGGCTCGACCCAGAGCCTCAACAATATCAGTTTCAAATCTAGTAATAACATAGTGGCGTCTCTCATCCGCAATAAAAAGAAAAAGCGCAGGGGTAAGACTCATTAACAATTGCGTGTTCTTGATTTGCACGCATGTACCCTCCCCCCAAAAAAAAATAAAAAAAAATGCACACAATATTACTTTGTTAGCATGTGTGTTGCAAAGTCACAGTGTTTAGATACATGAATATGCATGAGATCATAGTGTTGAATATTCAAATTGATTATCAACACTTCAGTATGAATTATTCATGTAGTTGTCGTGTATGTGTTATGTGATAAGTCATGCATTCTGAGTGGTTTGTAATGGGTGTAATGGATAGCCCTTGTGACACTGTGAATAAATGGAGTTGTACAACTATCAGTTGTCAATTCATGTCACTTATGGTTGTCAACTAGATTTGCTGAAAGATTCATGCTTTCATATTTTTAGTTTCTTTTTTGTTATTTTATGTTCATGAAGTAAAACAAACAAAATTATACATAACATTTGAGCATTTTCTAAAACAAGTTTCAATTTCTCATAACTCGAGTTCAAAAACCAAAATTTACAGTCCTTATAAAAAATGACTTCTCTCAATATTTTGTCCACTGTTTATTTCAAGATATTATTCCCAGTGTATTCTGCATGATCCCTGTAATTTGCACAATAAGTTATTTTTAGTTTGTCCTCAATACCCATGTTAACCTTTTCAATTGTGCATAATGTAAACCCTTTATTTCTTTACTGCACTTTAATACACAGATACATGCAATCAGAATTGATCCATTCAAAGGATGTGTATTCCTTTGTCTAAAACGTCTGGATACTTCTTTAGTTTACAACAATTTTTTAGCTGAAACATTTTTTTTTTCATACATGTTTTTTATAGCTTTAGTTGTTTCATGAATTAGCACAATTGTAGTTCTTTTGTGCAGAGAATAGAAGCAAATCAGAGGTCAAAATAAAGTTTTTTCCCCCTCTTGAAAATATCCTCTGTACTTGTCACACAGATGAGCTGCTGTGTGTGTTTGAAGCATAGAAATAAAGCAGAGTACCTGGGCTTCATCGCCATGCTGTTGTCTATGGAGCACAAAATAGTGTACCCTGGGCATGCCTTGGCTGTGCCGAAACGCGTTTGGTTACCATCGCTGTCAATGCATATAACAACAAAAATATGTGGAATGGCATGAGCACATGCAACGCGGTCGCGCCAAGCGCTTTCATGATTGCTCTTGACATGGGTGCGGTAAAGTTGCGAATCACGCATTGAAAACACGCCATATTTTTCAGCCGCGCTATTTTGATGCGCTGTCTACCGTTTGATTTCGGTAAATATCAAGTGTTCCGAAGATACACTATTTGAGATGCCATAAGGAACGGCGCGGTTACACAGGGTGGTGTAGAATGTCCCCGTTTTCTAGTTTATTTCTATGGTTAGAAAAACAAAACAAATAAAAAATGCCAAGACAACTTACCAATGGTATATACATCCTTTAGTATTTGTATTTTGTGTTTTATTGATTGCTTATTAATATTGACAGGTATTTCTAATATTCTTGTTTCTAACCTAGCCAATTTTTTGCATCCATTGCCTTCCCCAAACCTATGCCACTTGCACAGGTAGTCTCGGTAACATCTTATCAAATGGTGTCACGCCTATAGACACCACCACGCCCAACCAGACTAATGGTATCAAGGCCACGCCCCCTTCTAGCCCTGCCCAGTCCAACTCAATGCGTAGACGCTCCAATAGCCTTGTTTCCACTCTTATGAGATCTAGTAAGAGATTAAGTAGACTAGATCGTGAGGGTATGTATGCTTTGCCGGGAAGCTCCACCTCTGTTAACTAATTAATTATGCAAGCACAGCCTGCTGGTTGATTTGCATGTAAAACCCCTTCCACTGGTTTTTCTCATGGTAGAAGTTGCTTGGCTAACTGAAATAACTTTGCGCAAACCTTTTTGTTGATGTGCTTCATTGGCTTCTGTGAATCGTTTGTCCCACTTTTTCACTGCAACATTTAACCAGTTCACGTCGGGAATCTTCCGTTTTTTCCCATCCAGACTGGCAGGATTACTTTCTCAGAATTGCTTGAATTATTTTTCTTTGAGAGTGCCGCTGGCAGAAAGAAACCGACTTGACAAAGCGCGAGAACAAGGATTCTCCTTGAAGCACTGGGATTTTTTGTTTCTCTATCGAGAAAACATCATATTCACGCACCGTGAATCGCAAAACCTTTGTTCCTGGCTTCGAATTTCACACAAAAATGCAAAACTCACATCACCCACTTTTTGGCATGAAAAATAATGTGGTATACACACATCATCCGGCGTTAACTGGTTAAGGCGATTTTGCCATAGTTTGTTGTGGAGTTATTTGGTTTTTTATTTTATATTTGTTAGTTTAATGTTTTTTGTGTGTGTGTGAAATGTTTGTTTTATGTGATCAGTTTTTGAAGAGTTGAATACTAAGTGGATGAAGATTTTGTTATTGCAGAATTAATAGTAGTTTTTTTAAAGTCCTGTTGGCTCTTGTTCATTCCTCATTATTTATCCAACAATATAACTCATCATCTTGTCCTTTGTTAGAATCCCAAGGATCCAAAATGGAAATAGTATTCTTATTCTTCCTAATATTTTCTCTTAAAGCAATTTAAACTTATTTGTGTTTTTCACCCATACACCGATGTGTGTTAAGCACTGTATAGTGTATACTCAGTACTTTTCCCGAGTCCTGTGAAAAAAAATCCTCAGGCAAGGTCCTTGGTTGGGATTCGAACCTACAACCCCCAGTCCCACCTTTCTAGAGCAGATGCCTCACCAACAATTTCAGCTTGTAACAAACCAAGTAGGCTATGAAACTTGTACATCTAAGCAGCTCTGTCATATGTTGTATACTTTTAACACATTCTTTGTAGTTTTGATTGCATGAAATTCACATCTGTTTTTCCCACTCGAATGCGACATTTTCATTTTATGACTCATTGCTTCTTTCCTCTTGGTAAAACAGTGTGTTTGTATCTCTTGCAGCATCCACTTAAGTTGTCTTGTTTTAAGTCTCCTTAAAATAGGAAGCTGTGTTCTGTAGTCTGTACCCACACTACTCACCCGAGATTTCTTTGATTCCATTCTGACTTTCTACTTTTCAATCTTCTGATTCCTAATTAGGGAGACCGCCAACATTAGAGCTGGATAGCTCAGTTGGTAGAGCGCTGGTCCATTAATCCGGGAGTCGCTGGTTCAAATTCCGCTCCAGTCAATTTTTTATTGTCACCCTATTCAGTTTACCTTTTTCATCTTACAGCCAGCAATTATTGAGTTTGTCCACACTTTATGACTTTAAAGAAGCCAATGTTGACTCAATTGTCAGTAGTAATGAAAGGGTGAGATTGAAAAAGCCCCCTGAAAATGTGGAGCCATCAATCAGTCCTAGCTACAGGTCCTAGTCTGCCATACAGTACATAAGTCACAGACTGAAAAGTTGATGCAGTGCTTACCAAGTATTATTAGAAGGCCAAGAATAGTATTATTTTGATACTACTCCATTTCTATTTTTAATACATAAGTCACATATATTTTCAATTTTTTTTCTTCATTCATTTTATACACGGGAACTTTGCCTGAAATATTTAGGGAACAGTTCGCATGAAATTGTCTTAATCTGTTGCATCTTACAGTACAAGGACATAATTTGAGTGGGTTTATATGCTGTGACTTTATTCTTCACCCTCACAGATTTTCACCCCAGATTTTTTCCATGAATGAACATTATGCATCAGTATTGAGATGATAGTGGTAGTGGGTAACATGTACGATGTACGTACAATGCTCTTGTGATAGCAAGTTCATGTTGGAATTGCTCTGTACACCAGGAATTTCGGATTCTTTCATTGGTTTCTTCTCTATGTGTCATTTTGTTCATATTTGCAAATCTACTCTATTGTTATTTTATTTGTGTTAACAAAAAAAAATTGAACGTAAATCTTTGGTTAACTATGTTATTTGATCGTGGAACTGCATGCATCTGTATATTTTTTCGTGGATGCAATATTTTCTAGTGAATGTCATTTTCCGAGACCATGTGTCTAAACTTAGGCTGCATGTATAGAATGAACATTATCCTTTCTGTGTATTTTGGCGACATCAAGACAATTTTTGTCCTTGTCTAACATTCAGAACAATGATAATTGTGAAGCCCAAAATGTCGGCTCTCATGTGATTTCATTGAGTCAATTTTCCTGATGTAGAGCAATGCATATTTTACCCTATTGATTGAACTCGTCTTGATTTTCAGGCTACTGGAAGTTTGTCGTACATGGACGTAACTGTTCATTCAACCTTTACACTGTGTCTTATGATGATGCATGGCAATGGACATACGCCATTCAAGATGTGATTGACAGCAAACCTCTGCTGGAGACACCCTTCCAGATCCTTATCAGAGAAATAAAGGTGAACATCTCAGCATTCAACAGAGTACTTATGATAATAGATGTTAAATTTTTAATAAATTTTTGCATCGGGATAAAGAATATTATTTGTAATTTTTACCCATAAACCGATGTGTGTCAAGCACCCAGTACTTTCCCGAGTCCTGTGAAAAAAAACTCGCAGGTATATTCCTCGGGTGGGATTCGAACCCACGACCCCGCCATTCTACAGAAGATGTCTTTACAACTAGACTACCGAGACTGCCCGGCAGCTAGAGGCAGATCGAATCCTATTAGCAGCGGGTACCGTAACCATTATAATATCAATTCTTTGCATCAGGGATTAATACACATCAGTGTATGGGCAAAAAATGATATTCTTATCCCCAATGCAAAAAATTAACATCTATTATAAAAGGTTATGACTAGTCATTTGGGTTCATTCAGTATCTTTATTTTGTGGAGCAGTTATTGGGAAATGATCATTGTTCAAATTTCCAGAAGGTTCTTAAATTAGGAACTGCAGTGTACAATGCTGAGCCCATTAGCCTCTGTCACAGTGACGTAATTGAGGAAATTTGTCAAGATGGTGGTGTTACAAGCTGCTGTAAGTCAATGGAAAATATCAATCACTTCCCAGCAGGATAATCCCATGGAAATGAAAATAAGATAAACCTTATAAATCAAAGAGTATTTCAAATGAAAGTTCAACATGGTGAGCCGTTCCTAAGTATTTTTTTTTTGTGATTCTTGAATATTTATCATTTAGCAATGGATTATCCCCATATTGACATTTTTACGCTAAATGCCCTCATTGGTCATTGCGGTAATTTCATGAAATTGGCTAATGGAAAACCATCGGATATGAGTTAGGACTCAAATTGTTTGCCCATTAAATCAATGATTTTTAATGAACCTTGTCTTCACAGGAGTCTGCTATGAATGGAGATCTTACCAGCATTGAGAGAATCTTCAAGTTGAACCCCATCCTAAGAAATACTCCTCACGTCTTGAAGTCACCCCTACTGCCTCTGCCATATGGACTGATCGTCAGTTCCAGTAAGTCATCACATACCAAATCCCTCCACATATCTTAGATTTGGGCAGTTTACTATCTATGAAAAACCCGCTTCTCAATGGGAGACTTTTGAGGACACTAGGTGGCAGCAGACTTACCAGGTAAATCCATTGTTACATCGGATATATGCGCATGCTCAGAACTACGCAAACAATGGAAAGTTACCTGGTAAGACTGCTGCCACCTAGCATTCCAAAGTCTCTCATTGTCACTTTATAAACAAAATCTTTTGAGATTTAGGAATCTGACTTATTGGAAGTTACTTTTGTGGTCATGTTATGTATCAGGTCAAGAGAAGGGTTATACAACATTAAATGACGAAGCAGTGAAGATCTTCAACTCCCTGCTTGGATCAGAGAACCTACCTGACCCTATGCCAGTTATACAGGTAAGATGACACTGACGGTCGCATTGAGATCTGTCAAATAATCTCTTTGATTTTTATGTCATTATGTGTGTCTCTCGATCCAAAACTTTAATCCCTAGTTTTGAAATCCCCTTTTATTTTCAGTTGGATCGATGTACACTCTCTAAAGAGGCTTGATAGACATTTTAAAGGGGCACGTTGCCTTCGGATCGGGTACTTTTGGGCTGTAAAAAGCATTTGTGAGGAAATGAGTATGGTTGGAAAGAAATTTCAAAAGTAGAATCAATGTAATGACTCTACATATGTATCCCTTGAAATTGTGCGTTTTTTGTTTAATTTCCTGACAGAACACGGTCTGCCATTTTGTAGAACCAAATTTTGACTCCACAAAATGGCGGACCGTATGTTTCTTAATAAGGATAAAGAGCAATTCCAAACAGCAAAATTTAAGATATTTGAAGGCAATGAGCCTCGTTAAGTTCAAACAGATGTCCCCTCCTGTTACGTGAGGACACATTCCTAGCAGATATTTTACTTCTTATTTTTTTCATCACAGGGTATTTTGCAAACATGTCATGATCTGAAGCCCCTGAGGGATGAGGTTTACTGTCAGATTATAAAGCAAACAACCGGGGTACCAGACCCTGATAGTCTGAACAATCTACGCAACTGGCAGATCCTGGCTTGTCTGTCCTGTAGCTTCTTACCCAGCAGGAATATACTCAGATATACACGTTTCCACATGAAGAGGTAAACATGGGTATGGGGTGTGTGTTAGATGGGCATTGGGTTTAGGTGGGTAGGTATACACATTCCAACCGGGGACCTATAACAAAAGGGACAATAGGGCTCCCAGTTGGGTGAAGGTTCCCAGTTGGAAAAACATGTACAAACCCAATGGGAGCTGTTGCCAAAATGTTGAAGCACAAACAAAAGATTGGGCTACAGGAGGTCCCAATTGCAGGTGTTTACACACTTGTTCGGGTAGGTTGCTCAAACCGGGTGATAAATACGCATTCAAACTGGGTACCTATAACAAAAGGGACGATAGGGTCCCCAGTTGGGTGAAGGTCCCCAGTTGGGAAGTCATGTACAAAACCAATGGGAGCTGTTGACAAAAAGTGAAAGTACAAACAAAAGAGGGACAACAGGATGTTCTGATTGCAGGTGTTTACACACTTGTGTGGGTTGGTTATTTGGGATAGTCTTGCTGGTATTACTTTCAGGGATCTTCTTATCCAGCATTCTTGAATGCACATGCTATGAAGGTATTTGAGTACAAGGTTGAAAGGGATGTGGTGAAGGGAGGAGGTTGACTTAAGGTTGAGTCGGTAAAGAAATTAAATGAGAAGTTATTAACTAACATTAACGTACATTTAAGTAATCTGTACCATTTTTATTATTTATATCATCAGGCAAATGGAGTTGTTTCCAGAGACCCAAACTGCTCGTTATGCAGAGTTTGCTATCGATGCACTGAAGAGAACTAGATCAAGGGATTTTGCCCCATCTAGGGCAGAAGTCATAGCTATTTTGGTGAGTTGTTGGCATTTGTCCCCAAAGCAGCCATTTTGGATTTTATAGAACACAGAAACCATCAAGTAGCTGTTAATCAACCTCGTTCCCAGGTGTAATTAATCTCGCCGCGCCATTTTCTTTTGGTACTGAGGTTGGCTCGATCATAACCCCTGGAATTGTGACAAGAAAATCTCCCATAATATGGGAGATCTCCCATAATATGGGAGATTTTGATTAGGCCT